>JAYESA010000012.1:85483297-86683297 GCA_036927795.1 Iris macrosiphon | reverse complement strand
ACTTGACAAGAGGAACAAGATGATTAAAATTTGAGGATAATTATTGATTTAAATAAATGGTTAAGAAATTAACATGGCATAATTGGTGGTTTATTAATTCCAGGAAAGATTTTGACATGTTTAAATTGGTTATTAATTTAGAAATTTTGGGAGATTTATCAATATATTTATCTGATTGCAAGTTATGAATTGTGAAATATTATATTTGGATGTTGCATTTGGAAAATCCTTGGGTGTCGCATTGTTAAGTATTTGAGGAAAGAGGAAATCGAGAAATAAAATTTAGATGGAAATGTTTAAATTAAAACTTGTGGAACGAGATTTCATTATACATTGTGCATTGATTAAATCAAATTTGAGGAGTGGATATTAAATTCTGAGTATTGAATTATTAACTCAAAACTTTCAAGGAAATTTTTTGATAGACTTTGATTTTATTTGAAGATTTTTCAGGTTATACAACAATTTTTAGAAATTTGAAATTTGCAAAAGGACATTGTGGATTATTAAAAGATTCATGGATGATAAATTAAAATTTGAGGGAAATAATAATGTGTATGATTAAATGCTAATATGAGGATTTTAAATTTCGAGGACGAAATTCTTTTAAGGTGGGTAGACTTGTCACTACCACATTCTGAAAACAGGGGTATTTTTGAATTTTTACAATATTTAATATTATGTTATTTACAATTAAATAAATTGCATGAATAGTATATATTTAAATTAAATAACTGTGTGATGTGTACTTTAATATTTTATAGACAGTGTTCAATTGTGTTGGTGCTGGTAGACTTGACCTAGAAGTCAGTGGGTGAACATCTGTTTATTATGGGATTCGGTATTTTAATTGGTTATTTTAGAATTTAATTCTTGGAGGTAATAATTAATTACCGTATTTATTTATTTATTTGCGCTTTGCCTTTGCTTCGATATTTGGAGCACTACCCTGACTTTTGTCTTCCAACAAATTTCACAATCTTGCCCTAGACATGCCCGCCTTCAATTCTGCTATATTTTTTGCTCATAATTATGCTCTCTGTGCATTTTTCTAGCCGCACAAAAATCGTCGCGGACGTTATTTAAAAAAATCCCTATTTTGCATCGTGGTGCGTTCCAATCGAAAATTGGAGGCCATCTTGACCTATTTTTCGTGCGGCCCAATTTAGGGTAATATTCTGTTCTGAGTCTTCTTCAATATTGGTATTGATGACCCGACCTGATTTTGGTCCCATGTACTCCTAATTAATTTTGAACACAGCTTGCATTTTATTCTAATTAAATTGAGGATAACATTTTGACTGATTTTATAAATCCTAATTTAATTCTAATACCCGAATAATTAAACCCGTGCCTAACGCACAACACCCTCTCACCATGAAAATTTCTAAATATTTTCTCCACAATTTTTGTGTTATTTTATGTGTTTGTGCAATTTCCCAAATTTAAGGGGCTAAGTTGCAATTATCCAATTGTAGGTGTCATCACCCCATTGGTTCAACCAAATGGAGAAGCCAAATTTTGACTAGTCAACACCCCATCCTCACATGTAGAAAATCTTCTTCATGACAAATCAGGACCACCCATTTTAAATGGGTGCATCCTCACCCTTGATTTTCCACATACACTCTCTCTATTTAATGTACTATCAAGCTCTAATCCCAAAAATTTAACCTAGGAAAACCCCCAAGAGTCTCCACCCGTAGCCTCCTCTATTCTTCCTTTTCTCCACTTCTTTAATTTCCTTTCTTCCTCCTCCTTCTTCTTCTTCTTCCTTCTTTTTCAAAACTTAAGGAGAAGGGGAAAAACACCCAGCCACATTATTCACCACCCAACTCCGACTCGAGTCCGGCCGGCCAGGCCCTGACCCCGGCCTGCCCCGGCCTGCCGCTGCCGCCGCCCGCCTGCTGCTGCCCGCCTGCTGCTGCTCCGCCCGCTGATGCATCTGCTCCGGCCGCTGCCTGCCGCAGTTCGGCCATCCGAGTCGAGCCGACCCCGGCGAGCCGAGTTTCTCCCACCGGAGCACCTCCAAGCCATACAGCCGCCATCACCCCAGTGCCATCTTCCCCTCCCCGCTTTCAGGTGGCCAAGGTTTAAAGTTCCCCCGCAGGAGATCAAGAAGAAGTGATGGAGCAGGGAAAAGTATGGAAGATTCTGTTAAGAGGAAATTGGAACAATTCTATGAAGGATCGGATGGCCCACCACTACGTGTTATTTCCATAGATGGAGCCACAAAATTGAAGCAGTTGTCATAACACATGGCCATGAGGACCACATTGGTCATTCCAGCTCTGGATCAGCGCACTCCTATAATTGCTTCATCCTTTACTTTGAGACTCATTAAGAAGAGATTGAAGGAGTTTGGGATTTTTCCTACATCCAGGTTTAAGGTATTTAAATGCAAAAAGAGGTTCCTTGCTGGACCATTTGAAGTGGAGCCCATTCGTGTTACACACTCAATTCCTGATTGTTGTGGATTGGTTCTCGTGATGGTATAATTTTCCACACAGGGGACTGCAAGATTGACGAGACACCACTGGATGGGAAGTTATTTGATCGTAAAGCTCTAGAGGAGCTGTCAAAAGAAGGAGTAACTTAATGATGAGTGACTCAACAAATGTGCACCGACCCCATGTGAGCTCTTCCCTTTCCTTCTTCCCTCTTTCCTCTTTCTTCGATTGATTCTGTGATAAAAAGGTTAAGTTAATTAGTTAATTAATTAGTAGATAATTAGTTAATTAGTTAATGATTAATTAGTTTAGTTAATTATTTTTAATTAGTTTAATTATAAGTAGTTTAGTTATAATTAATTGGTTAATTATTTTTATCAGTTAATTATTTTTATCAGTAACTATATTCTAATTAGTAATTAATTCTTAATCAGTAGTTAATTAATATAGTTTGGTTTAGTTAATTATTAAAAATCAGAAATTAATTAGTAATCAGTTATTAATTACATATAATGAATTTCATAATTTCATATATGTAATTTAATAATTAGTTATTTTATGTGAATAGTTTAGTTATATGTAAATAGTTAATTAATGTACAATTAGTCAATTTATATATAACCAGTTAGTAATTTCTTAATAAATTAGTTAATTTGTAATTAGTTTGGAAATTAATGTAAATTGTTTTTATTTAAATATAACTAGTTTAGTAATTTCCTATAATAAGTTGGTAATATATATATATGCATATCAGTTTTATTGTTTATAATTTAATTATGTAATATGTATAAAAATATTTGATTGATATATAAATATACAAATATGTATTTTGGTATAAAATATATATTTATAAACATCTATTAGTGTATATACACATATACGTATTTTGTACAAATAATAAGAGACACTTATATATATATATTATATACGTTTATTGGTATGTACTTGGAGTGTAAATGTATATTATATACGTGTCCCTACTGGATGACCCTAGTTGACTAGTGCCCTGCCTGACATGGCCCTGAGACCAGTATTTTGACTGTGTTAGTGTAGCATCTGATGCAAATGTGGTTTGCTTGTGTTATGTTTATAGGACTGTTGGTTTACCCAGGGGATACTCTGGAACAGGACATTGGTTTTACCAGCTAAGGACCCAAGGCAAGTACATTCTCTGATTAGTTTCTAATTTATGATATCTCCTATGTTCACTGTATCTAGTGTAAATATCCATGTTCTCGACACATTGGTTACACGGATTGGTATACACGGATCTCGTCATGAGATGTTATTCCTTATTCATGGTGTAGCTTGTACGAGACTTATTTTCCTTGTTATCTTGTGCATGTACAGACACTGATTCCCGGGGAGATTTGCTACCTTCCTAGGGAATCCCGTGCCATAGCGTACCATGATTGGATCTACTATACCAGTCGGGGGGGTTTGGGGAGTACTTTAGTATAGATATGTGATCATACCCAACTTTATATGCACCATAGCTCACCCCACATCTCACGTCGGGTGCGGCCTGACCATTTACATGCCTCCTCACTGTTACATCGGTTAGCCCTACTAACCCATGTAATGAGTTTACATGCCTCCTCACTGTTACATCGGTTAGCCCTACTAACCCATGTAATGAGTTTACTAGTCCCAAGCCGATCACATGTTAAAGCTAGTACTCACACACTTAGTCATAGGTTTCTTGCTCATTGACATATTGTTTTCCTTCCTGCACTTACTTACAGTATTTCCAGTATATTTCTTTTCTTGTACATTCTCGTACCTATACATGCATCTGGTATGTTTCCATCTAGAACTGCTACATAGTTTATGTCATTTATATAGAACTGCTATTTAGAGATGTACTTTGCTCCTTCCTGACTGGAAATATTTTTCCAGACTGTGACCTTAGTAGACTGGCTCTGGCATACTTGGGGATTGGAAGTAATGATTGCAGGTATGATTATTGTGTCATTAGACTTGTGTTGTATTCTTTTATTTCTTCATTTCCTATCGTGCTGTAGTTGTGATTGAGTATTTCTAGATTTATTTTATGTTATCCACGTCTCCTTATGGAGTTGGATACTAGCGTGAGATTGTTTAGATAGTACTTGACCTAGACAGCGTTCTACCGCCGATGCTGCGGCGTAGGCTGGACGTACCCACGCTCTCGTGCCCCTAAACCGGGTGCGGGTCGTGACAGCCTTGGGCTCACATGGGGATGTTTAGAGGCTAAATTTTGCATTGTTTAAATGTAAGGATAGGTTTAAAATAAAGGGGCAATATTGCTCGTTCCACATTCCAAAAATTATAAAAAAAATTCCTACAAAGGGAAAAGTTGGATTTCTTCATGTATTGTCCAATGGTGTGGACACCTAAATGCGCTTTTGCATAAAAGCGCCCAACAATTGGAAAATTGCACAAAAATGAAATTCGAATTAAATTATTTTTTTTTTTTGCGCATGCATGGGGATAAAAAAATCGTATTTAATTAGAATGCACAAGGATTGTGTCTCCAATTTCGATTAGAATGCACAAGGATACAAAAATCATATTTAATTAAAATTAAATACAAACGTTCGCAACGAATATTGTGCGACTAAAATGTAGCACAAGAGAGCATGATTATAAGTTACACAAATGTCAGAATGGTAGGTGGGCACGTCTAGGACAAGGTTGTAAAATTTGTAGGAAGGCAATGATTAGTGAGGTGCCCCAATTATCGAAGCAACGGTAAGGTGCGCTACGTGATATAAATATCGTATAATTTAAATAAAATATCGCGTTCGAATTTTAATTGGATTCTAATTAGCCTTAATCTCTCTATCTAAGTCAAGTGGACCTAATTTTGGGTGAGGAGGTTTACAAACTAGGTCGACATACATAATATATAATAAAGATAAAATACGACGCCACCGTTGTTGCATCCAAGTTATTCTTGGATGTGCAGTTTATATAGCAGTTTAAAATATATGAACTAAATAATAGAAATAAAATACATACACCATATAGAATATAAATTACAGTACAATGGCAAGGTATACTTGTCTGGCAAGAAGGCTGCGTAGTGTAAGCATCCAGATGTCAAGCACAAGGGATCAGAAACTATGGCCTCTGAATGAACGTCTCCGGATGCTGAAATAAATATTATCAATGTTCCCAAAATCTGCAAGATAGCTAAGAAATAGTACACTTTCGTCCAATTTGAACACAGAAATAAAACAGTAATTTTGGGTCAAAGCGGGTCCACCTTTGGGCCACTTTGCACCGAAATTCATGCCAAAGGTAAAGGTCTCTAAATGGGACAAATTATAGGTCAAACAAATTATAAACGATGATATAAACTCAACGGTATGTCTAATTTTGGATTTCAGTGAACCGATCACAAATTCGCCCTTAAAGTCAAACCGTGGGGCCCGCGAATAGGCGGCTCGGTCAACTATCTCAGAATTGCGTGAAACATGGGTCACAGGACCAGCGTGATACCACGAATCTAATGGCTCAAGTTTTGTCGTATTCTGACGAGCGTACACAAAGTGGGATGGTGTTTTACAAAAGTTGTGATTCGAGAACTTTTTATAGATACAGGTTGATTCCGATGCGCACACACGTTTGAATCAACTTTTGCGAAAGCCTACACGTCAGGATATACCATACGCACCTTATTGTACAATTGGTACGTGACGAGGTGGTCTCGTTTGGCGGAACGCACTCCGTATCACAAATTTTTAGTTTAAAGTACCAAATTTTTTGTCTTTTTTGAGGCCGAATAATTTAACAAATAAAATAAACTAATAAAAACTAAAAGAACAAAAAATTTCTCGGTTATATTGAGAATAAAATCTTTTAATTAGAATTTAAAAATATTAAACAGGTTGGTGGCAAATTAGGCGTGAACATGGGGATTTTGGTCAAATTTTTGGACTGTTTTGGTCAATTTTTTGGCCGTTTTTCGGTCGATTTTTCGACCAATCCAGGGCACGAAAACTCGTCCCGCTTGAAAGAAAATTCTATAGGGTTAGGTTGTGAACGTATACGGACATACCGCTCGAGAAAAGGACGAAAGATGAGAGAGGGTTGCGGTCGGCCAGTGGCTGGGATAGGTTATTAGGGTTAGAGTTTGTAGGAAGGAATTGGTTTGTAATATATATATATATATATATATATATATATATATATATATATATATATATATATATAGAGAGAGAGAGAGAGAGAGAGAGAGAGAGAGAGAAAGAAAGAAAGCGGGTGGGGTTTGTTGGTGGTAGTTGTAGGTTAGGAATAGGATTAGTTAGTTAGTTTAGGGAAAGGTTTGGTGGGTTGTTTTGGAGTTTAGGATTAGGAGTAGGTTTTAGGTTTAAGTATTTTAGGTTTTATATTATCTTTTTTTTTCTTTTTTTTCCTTTTTATTTATTAACATTATTATTATCTTTTCTTATTATTATTATTATTATTATTATTATTATTAACTATATATTTATTAACATATATATATTTACATATATAAATAAGGTTAAAAATTCTAAAAATAATATTTGTACAAAAAATAAATTCTAGAAAATTTTACTTTTGTAAAGTTTTAATAAAATAATACACCCAAAATATTTTATAAAATATTTATAATTAATAATTAGATATTTATCTAGTTATATAAATCAAATAATTATATTATCTAATTAACTAAGTAAATAACTAAATGGATATTCAACAAAATAGGATAATAGTAAATAATATGCACATCTTACAAAAAAGAAAAATTTCCTAATTTGGCATAGAGAATTATGGGATGCTAATGGTAGAAAGTTGGGATTAAAAAATAACCACAAATAAATTATATATATATAATATCTAAATATTTAACACTTAATCTATGGTTGTTACATTAATATCATACTAATACCAAGCGATCAAATTTTTGTGCCACGAAAAGATCCTACAGGTAGTGTCTCCTGTGTAGGCTACTTCCTATGAAGGAAGATACAAATTTTTGGGCCATCCTATATTATTAATGTCCAAACCACGGTGAAGTGTCCTAATAAAATTATTGGATTTTAATTGATTTGAAAAATAATCTAAAACAAGTAAAAGAAATACAAAATACACACAAGATACCTATTTTCTGGTGAGAGAGTTTACAATCTATCCAACTTAAAAGAATTTTGTCCTCAAAATTAAAAATAAGGCATGATTTGCTAAATCCTTCACATTCGTATATAAGGCAACCCTATCGCAATCTCTTCCAAAAATTTAAATGACAAAATCTATTCAAATCTGTCATAATCTCTTCAAAATTAAAACAACCACTGTTTAAATCAAAATTCAACCTATCGTAATCTCTTCTCGATTTTTAATTTATCAACAACCAAATTTAAGTCAAATCCATATAACATCTTCAAGATTTAAATAACCCATATCAAATTTTACATCACAATTTTTTAACTATCATAATCTCCTCTAGATTTTGAATAATAAACAATTCTAATCAAATCTTATTCATATTCAACTTAAGAATTTCGTACTCTTCAAATTTTAAATTTAATTTTTATCCTCAATATTTCAAATAGGTAATCCAACAATCAAAGCATAACTTTTAATTTAAATCATCAAACTATACAATTTTGAATTCAATCCATCAATGTTCATGTTTAGAGTTCTTTTATTTATTTTATTTTTCTTCAAAATTTAAATCGTTAATTCAATCTCCAATATTCAAATTTAAATTATGTGCTTAAAGTATAAATATTTGGTCCTCAATATCAAGATTTCAAAATTTATTAAATCCTCATTATCTTAATCATTCTTCTAAAAATTCTCAGAATTAAAATGACTTAAATCTCTCAATCTAATCTTACTTGATCACAATCTAAAAAAATTCACCTCAAGTTGACAATGCAACTCCTACCCAACTCAGAATTTACCCATCTATCACATAAGGCTATACATTTAAGAAAGACTTCCTCAAATTATTTAATCGTGTTATCCAATTTTAAAAAAATTTAACACCAAACATATCACATTTGATATGCCCTTAGTTACAAAAGATAGTCACAAAGTAATATGATTGGCCTATGGGGTATATCTAGTACTCTCCGTGTATCAAACTTATACCAAGCACGAACGTTCGTCTTTCCGAACTAGGGGAAGATGAAAAACAATAATAAAGAATTCAAGGAGGAGGTGATAGAATACAAGTACGGGGTTCAAGGGGATTAAAGAATTCAAAAAGAGAGTTGTCAGGGCAGTTGTGGATTGAAATCTAAGTTTGGTAAATTCCTATTCGTATGTTCATATCAGAACAGTTATGTACCTGATATGATATGCTCTGACCTGTCTAGAGGACAAGTATATTTGTTTAACATGCTGAGTCAACTATATCTCAATCCACATAAAGTAGTCATGCGAAGAGCGAACCAAGCCCACTAAGGCTGATCAGACCGTAATACACTGATTCTAAATAGACAAATATATTAGAGTGGGCCCCCAATAATACATATGTCATGAACAAGCGAGATAACAGAATAAGCTTGTAAAACTAGGCTATAATAGCAGCATAAGTCGAGGTAGTCCGAAAAATATAAGTACGGTGGATTATGATGAGTGAAAGGTACAAAATAATTCAAATTCACCAAGAAGAGGAGACTCGTTCGGTGTTGTTCCTTTACAGTTGCCATACTAACTCCTTGTCTAAGTCTCTAGTCGACCAAATGGGGGTATGGGCCTCTAAGATCTACAGTTTGGATAAACATTATCGTCTTATGCTAGCATATAGTTAATGTCATTCAATTACACTTCATTAATGGGTCAAAAGGACTATGTGATACTAGGTTGTGAGGCATACTACTCAACTTACAAGAATCAACTAATACTGTAACTGCCTTAAGAGGATTCTATAAAATAACCTTGTCCTTGTAAATAAAGTAGAAACTCTTATTGGGGTATACGAGGAAAGATCTTGGTACCTATTAGGGTATCCTATTGCATTATATAGGTAATGGTCATCTTAAGTCTAATCATAGTGCTTATAGAACAAAAGTGTTAATATTAAAAATGAAGAAGTTACTGGCTCTCATGTGAAAGAGGATATAACCTGTATTGAGATATGTGAAACAGATTACTTGATTTGAAACTAAAGGATAATCATAAAATCATAATCTAAATGAACAACTCAAACTATCAAGTTTTAACTACTAAGCACATAATTTTAAAATTCAACATTAACAACTATAATCCTAATAAACTATATATCCTAACATAAAAGGAATCACTTGGCCTACAATCAGAAGGGTTAGGTGGCACTAATTGAAAGATGAAGGAAAAAATTTAGTCGTTGCACAAATAACGAGCGTTAAAGTTTCGGAGAAACAAGATATGAAATTAAATAGAGAGACTTTTGATAATATCATGGTTTTCTAAGGAAAGGTGGTATGCTAATCTCTGTGTTCAAGGTATGATCAAGAAAAAAATATTCTATTCATTCCTCTTGGTTTCCTAAGGTACTGTTCTGCTAATATCAAGATAGGAATCTAATTTATAGTTCCCTAATATTATCTCATTATGAAAGTTAAGTTTAGTCCTAATATTCAACCTTGGATTTCTATTGGTTCCTCAATACTAGGGTCAAACAATATGGTCAAATTTTTAGCTAACCCTAGTAGTGTTTGTACTACTCTCAAGTCCTTCATAAATATATCAAGGGATAATGGTCAATTAATTTATAGGTAAGGGATGCTAGGGTTCATTATGTATTCTATACTTAGTGATGTGTCAATATTCTAGTTGTATTCTTAGTAGGAATGTTATCCTAATTATCATCCTAACAACAAGGATTCCTATATTCTAGCAGAAGACTATACTCAAGGAACTATTAGGGAAGTAAATAAATCAAGCAGGATGCAATTATTTAAATAGAACAGATTGAAAAGAAAGTGAGTCATAGTCAAATGTGGATGAGACCTAAAACTCTAATCCTAGGTGCAGGCCTGCTCTGTACAGTTACGTAACCGAAACGACTAACTCGACCTGCATGGGCCACCACAAAAATATGTCACGTTCTAGTCCCAAAATACGTAGGACTAGGAATATGTAAGCATGTCAGCCGTATATATATGGTAACTCCAATATATGGAAACCATAACACATACATACGCTGTATTATGAACAATAATTCACAAGTGGTATATATTTGTTACAAGTCACAGGGCATAACTAAATCTCATCGACAAAAATAATCATAAAGAAATAAATGAGCATATATGTCAATAAACCAAATAAGAACTAGTCGAGAAGAACTAATAGTTGGATGGAGACAAATCTACTACCAAACTAGAATATAAGATAAACAAAATAAGTACATCTAATGAACAATGAGGCTCGAAGAGAAGATCTTCTCGAAAAAGAACGGAGTAGCAAGTCCTGATCCATGCTCCTACAAATAGTCATGATCGTCTACATCTGGAAAGGGACCAGGTCCTCAGAGGAACGTAACAAGATACATAGAAGCATGCCAATAAAGTACTAAAAATAAGCATCCAAGGGTCGCCTAACCATCTATGTGATTGCACTTTGAGAACAACTTTCCAACACGTGGGCTATCTGGCTAAAATGGGATTGGCATGATTCTCTCAGAGAATCAGGGGCCTAAAAAGCATGATGACTTTTGAACGTCAGAGGCCACCTGTAGATAATATAGGGGTCATCATACCACGCATCTCCGGCGGAGCGTGCGGGTTACATAAGGAAAGTGCAAAGGAACCCAAACGCCTTACTTGTTGTTCTCCCCACCCCATTCTCTATTCATGCCATATCCATGACACGATGGTACCTCTAATAACTGCTAAGTCTTCTAGCATGCAAATTCTATCAGCAGTTATTCCCTATCGTACGTCCCATACGTACACGTGGCCAGCCAGTCACGCAAGTCTGTGTTCTACATGAGACTCATACTCGTGTAACAGATATGTTATGGCCAATGAAATCTAATAATGCCTCCAAATCATGTGGTAGTCTCGTAAAACTAGGTCGACATACATAATATATAATAAAGACAAAATACGACGCCACCGTCGTTGTACCCAAGTTATTCTTGGACGCGCAATTTATATAGCAGTTTAAAATATATGAACTAAATAATAGAAATAAAATGTATGCACCATATAGAATATAAATCACAGTATAATGGCAAGGTATACTTGCTTGGCAAGAAGTCTGCGTAATGTAAGCATCCAGACGTCAAGCACAAGGCATCAGAAACTATGGCCTCCGAATGAACATCTCCGGATGTTGAAATAAATATCACCAATATTCCCGGAATCAGGGAGATAGCTATAAAATTTTACCCTTTCGTCCAATTTGGACACAGGGACAAAACGGTAATTTTGGGTCAAAATGGGTCCATATGTAGGCCACTTTACACCGAAATGCGTGCCAGAGGTAAAGGTCTCTAAATGGAACAAATTATAGGTCAAACAAATTCCAAACGACGTTACGAACTCAATGGTATGTCCAATTTTAGATTTCAGTGAGCCGATCACAAATTTGCCCTTAAAGTCCAACCGTGGGGCCCGCGAATAGGCGGCTCGGTCAACTATCTCAGAATCGCGTGAAACTTGGGTCACAGGACCAACGTGATACCACAAATCCAATGGCTAAAGTTTTGTCGTGTTCCGACGTGTACACAAAGTGGGGTGGTATTTTGCAAAAGTTGCGATACGGAAACTTTTTACAGATACGGGTTGATTACGATGCTCATACACGTTTGAATCAAATTTTGTGAAAGCCTACACGTCAGGATTTACCATACGCATCTTTTGGTATAATTGATATGCGATGAGGCGGTCCCGTTTGATGGAGCGCACTCTGTATCATAAAATTTTAGTTTTAGAGTACCAAGTTTTTAGTCGTTTTGGAGGCCGAATAATTTAACAAATAAAATAAACTAATAAAAACTAAAAGAACAGAAAAAAAATTTGGTTATATTGAGAAAAAAACCTTTCAATTAGATTTTGAAAATATTAAACAGGTTCGTGGTAAATTAGACGTGAACATGGGGGTTTGGGTCAAATTTCTGAACTGTTTTGGTCAGTTTTTTGGCCATTTTTTGGTCAATTTTTTGACCAATTCAAGACACGAAAACTCGTCCCGCTTGAAGGAATATCCTATAGGGTTAGGTTGTGAACGTATACGGACAAACCGTTCGAGAAAATGATGAAAGATGAGAGAGATATCATACCTCCAAGGTGGGCTCGGGGTTGCGCTGCTATGCGCGTGCGCGCGGGGGCTGATGGCGGTGCGGTCGGCGCGGGGCAGCGGCTCCGGCGCGGCTGCGGTCAGTCGACGGCGGGCTGCGGTCAGCCGGAGGCTAGGGTAGGGTATTAGTATTAGGGTTTGTAGGAAGGAATTGGTTTGTAATACATTTATATATATATATATATATATATATATATATATATATATATATATATAGAGAGAGAGAGAGAGAGAGAGAGAGAGAGAGGAGGTGGTCGCTTGTAGTTGCGGGTGGGGTTTGCTGGTGGTAGTTGTAGGTTAGGAATAGGATTAGATAGTTAGTTTAGGGAATAGGTTAGGTTGGTTGTTTAGGAGTTTAGGATTAGGAGTAGTAGGTTTTAGGTTTAAGTAGTTTAGGTTTTATATTTTTTCTTTTCTTTTCTTTTTCTTTTGTTTTTCTTTTCCTTTTTATTTATTAACATTATTATTATTACTATTATTATTATCATTTCTTATTATTATTATTATTATTATTATTATTATTAATAATATTAACTATATATATATTTACATATATATATGAGGTTAAAAATCCCAAAAATAATATTTATAATTAATAATTAGATATTTATCTAGTTATATAAATCAAATAACTGTATTATCTAATTAACTAAATAAATAACTAAATAGATATTCAACAAAATAGGAATAGTAAATAATATGCACATCTTACAAAAAAATTATCTAATTTGGCATGGAGAATTATGGGATGTTAGTAGTAGGAAGTTGGGATTGAAAAATAACCACAAATAAATTATATATATATATATATATATATATATATATATATATATATATATATATATATATAATATCTAAATATTTAACACTTAACTATGGTTGTTATACTAATGTCATACTAATACCAAATGATCGAATTTCTGTGCCACAAAAAGATCCTACAGGTAGTGTCTCCTGTGTAGGCTACTTTCTATGAAGGAAGATACAAATTTTGGGACCATCCTATATTATTAATGTCCAAACCACGGTGAAAATAACCTAATAAAATTATTGGATTTTAATTGATTTGAAAAATAATATAAAACAAGTACAAGAAATACAAAATACATACAAGATACATATTTTTGGTTGAGGGGGTTTACAGTATTACCTTGGTATCCCAAGGTAATTCAAATCTCATACATAGCTAATACCCAATCAACTATATGCTAACATATACTAAGTACTATAATATAATACAATGCCTAGATACTAACTACAATATAATATTAACTTACCAATACCCTAAGTAAACTACTCTTTAACTAATAACCAATGCTCAAGACCAACCATCTAACCCAATGATACCATCTAACTTCTACTGGACTGGAACTGATACAGAAACTGGTACTAACTCACTGAAACATCTAAAACTAACTACCCAAACCTTGATGATACTGCTACCGACTAACTGATCCAACCCATTGATACTGCAGATACTGATACTGCATAATTGTATTTCTGTCACTGCCTGAGCTGGACTGCATCCCAATTCCTCATGTGCACTGTATCCTTGATGTTGAACCTGCAGTGTACAGGTCGATGTGGGAGCTGCTGAAACCGCGGTGGCTCGATGTTGTGCACTGCATAGTGATGGTTGAAACTGCCACTGTCTCGAGCCCTTTTACTGTTAAAACTGTGTTCTACTATACACTGAACTTCACTGCTGCACGATTGCAGCTACTATGCTATACCTCGACTTGTTGATTTCCCTGCTACTGCACTGAGTTGGAAGCTACTGCTGAATGCAGTTTGTTGTTGCTCCCTGTTGTAGGATGCTCTGCACATCTGGTCATTGCTCGACCCCTTGCTGTGACTGTGCAAGAGCTGCACATTGCTGAATTGGTGACTGAAACAGCATTGTTGCAGTTCATAAGTTGCACACACTGGCTGCACAAGATGAACTCTCCTATGCCCGAGCTGCTGGCTTCCCCCTTGTGCTGCTCACTGCACATTACTGCACTCTCCACTCACTGGTCACACACTCATACACAAACACACATACATAGCACACTCTCTCACACACACACTCCCATATACATACCTCTCTATATATATAAATATATATCCCCTCACTACTATATATATATATATATATATATATATATATATACAAACACAAATACCTATATATATATATATATATATATATATATATATACACTCTCATACACATAAACACAAACACACACACACAAACACACACACACACACACACACACACACACACATATATATATATATAGAGAGAGAGAGGGAGAGAGAGAAAGAGAGAGAATTAAGAGTAAAACACCAAACACGTGGAGTGCACTACACCCGTATCATACTAACTCTATGATACGCTTGCGATACGGCTCCACTACACAATCAAACGTATCCCGAAGGACACAAGTAAGTCTAATACACTAAATATGAGCAATACATATAGTAATTAGATCATCTAAGTGTCTGTGTCACAATGTGATATGCACAAGTCCCCGTGTCGGAAAAAATTTTCTAAATGCAACCCGTTTCGTCAAATTTATGAGATACGGCCTACACGTACCCAATTGTGAATACGGCACAAGTCACAAACAAGCAATCATATATCAATTTAATCTATTAGACCAATTGACAAGTACCACATGTGTCAATCTCGAAATTCTTCCAAAATTGATACCAAAATGCACATAACTTCCATCATAGGTCTTCTATAAACCTAAAATCAATTTCTATGTGTAGCCTATGCATGTGGGTTGGTTTTTTATAGTTAAATATCAGATTTAGAGTCTACTAGAAGAAAAAAAATTGAAGTGTACCTATTGGGAGATAGATTCCCAATAAAAAGTCCCCAAATAAAATGTAGCTCCTCTCCTTGTAGATCTTGGCCTCCTCCTTATTGCTCCATGCTTCTTTCTTATAGATCCTTGATGTAGAAGCCTCCAATGAAGAATAGGAAAGAAATTTGTGAAGAAATTGGTGGTGAATTGATGAGGGAATGAAGAAAATTGAAAGAGGAAAAAACTAGATCTAATGGAATTGGAAATTAAAATGAGAGAGGCACTCTCTCTCCTCCCTCTATGGTCGGCCCTAGCTGTCACGCCCCGATCTCCCGCAGGAATCGGCCGTCCCCGCTAGGCACGAATCACCGCGCCAGCGCTCCCGCAGGACGTACGTTTCCATCGAGACGCGATGCCGCGCGAGCCTGGGGTTGCGCCCGCGCAAGGCAAATACCGAAACGGCCGTTGATAACTAGTTCACAGAGTCGTTGTAGCGGAAATATAAAATGAACACAAGTATTGAATCCAAATCAAGCTCTTTTATTGATAAGAAGTAAAGATTACAAGCGGCGCTAGGCCGAGATTACAAATCGCTCATGCTCTCTCTCTCTCTCTCTCTTACACTGAATATGCCCTTAGGCTTAGAACCAACACAAATGATCTGGATGATGATGTTCCCATACATTATGTCCCGTATATGCGAGCTCCAGGTCCGTGCGCCACGCTCCAAGACGCCAAGTGCGGTCCGGCGCCTCATTGCGATAGCGATCTCCGAATCCGTACGAGTTCCCCCTGCACCCTGCATGCAGACTGGTTGGGTATCAGTACATTGAATGCACTGGTGGGGAGGCCTCTCGCCCACGCCACAAACAAGCACGTTCATTAGTTATGTGCACCGACTAGTTCCGTTGTCTTTCTATTCTTTTGCCTTAGGATCAGTTACATGGCAATATAAAGAAAGTAATCTCCGTGTCAGCTCAAGAGTGTCATATTCATGAACAATTGAGTTTACCTTACCATTTCTTACCATTCGGCCTTCCCTGTCATATGCAGCAATATAAACAGTTATCTACAAAATAACAGAAGCAACTATAAAACCCAAGTGTTATGCCGTGCCTCTGCCTCCTAAGACCCATTTTACTAGAACTTATATGTGATACCATGCATCCATTCTAATTATGCATAATGTCGTGCAAACACACTCCTCCCCGTTTCTCCTTTTCTCAGTGCGGATAGCCGCTATGCAAACATGACTTATCTATATGAAGGTCACTGGCTCTGTTAGCCATATTGGACAATATCTGCGATGGACAGCTGCCTCCCCAGCTCGGTTGCCAGCCTTGCTGGGCCTCCAAGCCGTCTAACGAGTCGACGCCCATCCAGGTCGGTAGCAAGCCTTGCTGGATGCCTCGCTCTCGCCCGCTAGTCATCAGCTAGCGTATCGCCAGGACTACACTGGCACTCCGTCCTCCCGGGCCGACACGATTCGGATGCCTCAGCAATCGTGTCGAGGACTATCTCTACCTGGTGCGCAACCAGTTGTCCGTGACCATGCAACTACTCCCCCAACTTCCAATCCTAGCCGAGGACTACACTCGGATCTATCTTTGCCGAGGACTACACTCGGATCAATCCTTGCCGAGGACTACACTCGGATCTTTTCTTCTTTACGCAGCTCTCTGATTAGAAACTGCCTCGGCGATCTGCATATCCCGAGTACCTTCTTTCCCTTCTATCTCCTGACTCAGAACGGCTACTTGATAGCCTTCCTCGTCAATGCATGCAACATGATTTTACTCCGTCCCGTGTCATGTTCCGTGCGGTGCAACGCCTCAGTATGAACTCGCACTACTTTACAGCATATATGAAGAAATTACTACATTCCAACCCAGCAATCTCGACTATGCAAATAGCAGGTAAAATCTCCATGTTCTATACGATGATAAGGCGGGGTTATCCCCTTAGCTATTTGCGTTCATCTCTTTTATTAGCATGCAAGGGTTATCGCCCATAAACTAGCATGTGATAATCATTTTCTTAGTGTGCAGCTAAGTAGAGACAGGTTCACCGGGGCCACCCACCTTAGCGATGTATCGCATCGGTCGAGCGAGACTCCGAACGCGCCTCTGATAGCCTAAGTCTGACTCCATTGAAGATCCCAGCATGAAAGCCTTTGCATCGAACGAGCCATTTCGTTGAGCAAGGCGGGTTGAATAGCTATACTTGTGCCGTTTGAATCGGCCCTCCGGGTTGAGCGGAGCGGGTCGTTACATCATACACCACTCAGAACAAGTCTCGTCCTCGAGACTTCCTGAGCGCAACTCGTACTATCGCACATCTTCTAAACCCACTCTATACACCTTGCCTAACTTCCAAGGACTGTCTTAATACCACAATCATTTATTTTCTCACCATGCGTTACGCCAACGTTAGCCAATTCTCATCGAACGACTCTATCGTTCAATGCTATCGAGTTATACTCAACTCACTCGTCGCACTCCCGACTCAAAATCTACTGCACCTGGCGCAGGGCTATAATACCCAAGCACATGGTATTCTATAACTTAATGGGCACTTACAACTCACAATTGGGTGGACTCGTCCAACTTTGTTATATTACCTCTCATAGTAACCAAATGCATCCGAACGCATTTGACAGTTTACTTGACGTTGCCTATCGAAACCCATCGTTACGCCCAAACCAAAGGTTTGAATTTAGGCTAATTCTCCAATCTCGTTTGCATCGCTCTCTTTGAATCACCGTCCAATCTCGCTAAGTAAATCGCACCCAATCACCAACGTTTTCTGACTCAGTCTATATTGCGCCTTAGCGCAGAGCTAAATTGCCCACCTGGGGTACGCTCAAGTCCTTCACACCTTTGGCTCAATCGAACTTAACTTCCTATTCGTTTTTACTTGTTCCGTTCGCCCGAGTGCTTAATCATTTTATCCGAATGATCTATTCGTTCAACTATTGCATCCCCAAACTCAGTCTCGTACTGCGCCTTAGCGCAGAACTATCCCGGTAGCACGAGGAATGATACAATCTTTCCTCTATGAAAATTTAGGTTGAGGCTAAATCATTTCAGTTGCCATACTCATCCATGCGAATCCGAACATTTTCCTTTGCAGCTGCATCCGAGTTATGCATATCGCTAAGTCTGGATCATACCCATATTCAAGGCGTCCCCCAAATATGTGTATTTCAACCAAGCTCAGTGACAGCTAAGTCTGACAAGCTACTCGTGAAAATCTTTCGAAACGCAGATCGTCCTGACCGAACTCTTGTTCGATCCAGCTATCGTCTTATCCTTTACCGTCGCATAACCTATCCAACCAAATCAATTTTCACCCGAGTCCTATCTCGCCTTACGTTTGTTTCAACGCGAACGTTGCTCGTGTACATTCCAAATTCCAAATTCTAACTCTAGGTCTTGTTGCCCGAGTTCTATCATTCTTCTCGAACGATACTCTGAAGTCAGCCACTCCAGTTTAACTCAAGGCATAGGGTCGTCTGCCTAGTCCCTAGGCCAGCACACACAGTCATAGGTACAACTCAAATTTGCGACTTATCGCGCAACCGTGTTGCACAATGCTCGCCCCAAATACCCTAAGGTCAAACCATTGTTCCTTTACACGGGTATTCTACCCAAGCTCGTTTCACTCAGATTTCTAAATATCGAGCACAGATCATCCTATCACACCAACACGCTCGTTCAACCGAACCCACGATACGCCCACGTTGCAGGTTCAACTCATCGATTCACATACTCTATCTCTTTTATCCTGTTTGATAGAATTCACCAATCCATCCCTTTCTACACCTGTATCACTAAGCCACAATTCCATTATAAATCATCGATGTATATCATGAACTCCAAGTCGTCCAACACAATCTACGTATCCGTTCATGAAAACATCCCACATCTCTTACTTCACGTTTCTAGACTAACTCCTCAAGAAAATCCTTAGACTCATTTTATCCTGAAACTTGTCTTATCGTATTAAACCACAAGTCAGAATGGTCCCTCGATTGTCACATTCCGGTCTCCCGCTAGTTCAATCATCCCCGTCAGACGTGATATCACTACGCCAACGCTCCCGCGGAATGATCGTCCTAATCCGGACGTGACGCATGTGCGAATAAGAAGTTATACCCGCACAAGACAAGAAGGTCAATCGTTATGGTTATCCTCGAACGAACAGACACTTCATCATCAATTTTCGTTTTATCCCAAGTTGTACATTGATCCCTCAAGTCATGTTCTTCCAACTACCGTTCTTACTGCAACCAAAATTCGCTAAGCCAAAATATCCAACTTCAATATTACCATTTTGAACATTTTCTTTGTCTACTCTTAGCATTCCTCAAACAACTAAGTTCAAATCCCAAACTCAAAGTCTATCCCATTTGACACGTATCCATTCATCGTGTTCGTTTGGAATAATCACCGAACATGTTCCCTTGAGTTCGATTATCCCCGCCGTACGTGAAATCACCACGTCGGCGCTCCCGCAGAATAATCGTTCTCACTGGGACAGATTTCGGATGTTATCTCTCCGAACTTGATTTCAAGATCGTTCTTCCAAACTCCAAGCCAAATCTGTTACCGCTTAACTTGATGCATCAAACTCACCATTATACTAACTAGCATCAATCCATACTTATCTTCCAACCATTGCTATGGTCTAAATCTTCCAAAATTTGAGATCATGGCACTCGTACTCAAACCGAACTCTATCGAGCGACATTCTACTCAAATCCAAATTTTCCATGCACGCTTTCATTCGTTCGCTGCATTATTTCCAATTGCACTTACTACGATCGCATCTCAGATTATTCAATCTCAACTCAAGTTTCTAATTCACTTGTTTCAACTCAAATCGCTCGTACAATCCTCTTAGTTTTCCCGACCACGATATCAATTTCAATTGTCCTGAATTCCTATTCGATGTATGCCTTATCTCTTATCTCTTATTCAACTCATCGTAACTCGTTCGAACCAAATACTGCCTGCTTTCTCCGAGTTCGCTTACTTGCTAGGCATTGTTTATTTATACTAAGGCTTTACCCAATCTTGTCGTTCGCCGCTAGACTCGCTTAACTCCGAATCTACGACTTCGTTCGAGCATTTCTAAGCCGACCAATACACCACTCAGGGTTCGAGTCATACTCCCTGAATCTTTACAACTTATTATATCCACCATTCGCATAATCGAACAGGGGACTATCGTATACACCACTCAGGAATCGAGTTATCCTAATAACTCCTGATTCGCGTTCGCATCCTTCACTCGTATTCCCAATTCGTTCCTTAGAACTCCAACACAGTCCCTATTTATCGCCTTAACGATCTTAAACTTGTATACACCTCTATTCATAGTCCTCCACACAGACTATGCTTCAAATCATAACTTTTCGCTATGAATAACCGTCCAACTATATCTGGAAATTCCATACACGATTCCATCACTCGCCTTAGCGGCACTCCGATAACGTCTCTATCGATTTCCCTTAAGCCAAACTTTATTCTTATCCAACAATACCCAAATCTCACTGCAACTTACTAGCACCAAGGGCCTTGGTGCACGATACTCAACACAGCTTGGCCAAAAGGCCATGTGCAAAGACCACTGTCTGAACGATATACCGTCTCGCACTCTACTCGCTTGGTGTTTTCATATCGACATATAACTTGCCGATTAACACGAGCTTACTCTCGCAACGTCTTTCACAGGTTGGGACAAAAACTCTCGCATCACAATCCCGTTCAAGCCATCGTATAATTCACACGCACTTTTTCGAAAATATTTAGACTTATTGTATGGGACATCCATCGAAGCATCGAGAGAGAGCATCTACCACTTCTTCAATACCAAATTCAAAACTGAGAGAATCGAAACGAATTCCAAGGACGTAAAGCCGTGCTCTGATACCAATATGTCACGTCCCGATCTCCCGCAGGAATCGGCCGTCCCCGCTAGGCACGAATCACCGCACCAGCGCTCCCGCAGGACGTACGTTTCCATCGAGACGCGATGCCGCGCGAGCCTGGGGTTGCGCCCGCGCAAGGCAAATACCGAAACGGCCGTTGATAACTAGTTCACAGAGTCGTTGTAGCGGAAATATAAAATGAACACAAGTATTGAATCCAAATCAAGCTCTTTTATTGATAAGAAGTAAAGATTACAAGCGGCGCTAGGCCGAGATTACAAATCGCTCATGCTCTCTCTCTCTCTCTCTTACACTGAATATGCCCTTAGGCTTAGAACCAACACAAATGATCTGGATGATGATGTTCCCATACATTATGTCCCGTATATGCGAGCTCCAGGTCCGTGAGCCACGCTCCAAGACGCCAAGTGCGGTCCGGCGCCTCATTGCGATAGCGATCTCCGAATCCGTACGAGTTCCCCCTGCACCCTGCATGCAGACTGGTTGGGTATCAGTACATTGAATGCACTGGTGGGGAGGCCTCTCGCCCACGCCACAAACAAGCACGTTCATTAGTTATGTGCACCGACTAGTTCCGTTGTCTTTCTATTCTTTTGCCTTAGGATCAGTTACATGGCAATATAAAGAAAGTAATCTCCGTGTCAGCTCAAGAGTGTCATATTCATGAACAATTGAGTTTACCTTACCATTTCTTACCATTCGGCCTTCCCTGTCATATGCAGCAATATAAACAGTTATCTACAAAATAACAGAAGCAACTATAAAACCCAAGTGTTATGCCGTGCCTCTGCCTCCTAAGACCCATTTTACTAGAACTTATATGTGATACCATGCATCCATTCTAATTATGCATAATGTCGTGCAAACACACTCCTCCCCGTTTCTCCTTTTCTCAGTGCGGATAGCCGCTATGCAAACATGACTTATCTATATGAAGGTCACTGGCTCTGTTAGCCATATTGGACAATATCTGCGATGGACAGCTGCCTCCCCAGCTCGGTTGCCAGCCTTGCTGGGCCTCCAAGCCGTCTAACGAGTCAACGCCCATCCAGGTCGGTAGCAAGCCTTGCTGGATGCCTCGCTCTCGCCCGCTAGTCATCAGCTAGCGTATCGCCAGGACTACACTGGCACTCCGTCCTCCCGGGCCGACACGATTCGGATGCCTCAGCAATCGTGTCGAGGACTATCTCTACCTGGTGCGCAACCAGTTGTCCGTGACCATGCAACTACTCCCCCAACTTCCAATCCTAGCCGAGGACTACACTCGGATCTATCTTTGCCGAGGACTACACTCGGATCAATCCTTGCCGAGGACTACACTCGGATCTTTTCTTCTTTACGCAGCTCTCTGATTAGAAACTGCCTCGGCGATCTGCATATCCCGAGTACCTTCTTTCCCTTCTATCTCCTGACTCAGAACGGCTACTTGATAGCCTTCCTCGTCAATGCATGCAACATGATTTTACTCCGTCCCGTGTCATGTTCCGTGCGGTGCAACGCCTCAGTATGAACTCGCACTACTTTACAGCATATATGAAGAAATTACTACATTCCAACCCAGCAATCTCGACTATGCAAATAGCAGGTAAAATCTCCATGTTCTATACGATGATAAGGCGGGGTTATCCCCTTAGCTATTTGCGTTCATCTCTTTTATTAGCATGCAAGGGTTATCGCCCATAAACTAGCATGTGATAATCATTTTCTTAGTGTGCAGCTAAGTAGAGACAGGTTCACCGGGGCCACCCACCTTAGCGATGTATCGCATCGGTCGAGCGAGACTCACGGACGCGCCTCTGATAGCCTAAGTCTGACTCCATTGAAGATCCCAGCATGAAAGCCTTTGCATCGAACGAGCCATTTCGTTGAGCAAGGCGGGTTGAATAGCTATACTTGTGCCGTTTGAATCGGCCCTCCGGGTTGAGCGGAGCGGGTCGTTACACTAGCCCTCTTCCCAAGCAATATGAAATATCCTAATTACCCCTTAGGGCCTCTCATGAATAAATTAATTAGGGAGGGAAGGTTCTAGTCTAATGGTTTCACTAATTAATACAACCTCCTAATCCATGGGCCTAATTCATGGGCTCAATCTAAAATCATCTAAAATATTGGGTTCATGCAATTAATAAATAGTTTAGGTCCATTACACAAGTCTAAAATAAATTTGCAACTAGCAATCAGTAAATAATACATAAATAATTAATCATGCATGCACAATATTTAAATACAATCAATCCTAAAATTTAAAATACCCATGTCAATTACTAAACTACCCTTGATTGAAAATGTGAGGGTGACAACCATAAATCGAAGTCTAGTGACCTAAGATAGATGCTCATTAATGTTTTCCAATAGGTGTAGTTGGTGCCATCAAATAGTGATGGCCTATTTGTGGTGGCCTTCACCATTGTTGGTATAGATGGACCTAACAATTGCCATGGATCTACTCAAGAATGTTAATCCTATTCAAGAGCCCTTGCTATGATACCAATTGTAGGCAACTCTAGAGTAGGATAAATAGAGTGAAAATACAATAATGCAATGCTAATCAATAATTAAAACTTAAGCAAGCATATCATCAGAGTTTAAGAAGTTCAAGAAAGCAAATACCGCGATGTATCCTAGTATCCTTCGTGGAAGGCAGTCCACTCCCGAAAACTCTTGTCCGATTTTAATCCATTATTAATAGAATACACCACAAATTTTGATCCAAAGTGCTTGCTGACTTCTTACAACCATGAACTTTGTTCCGAAGGGCTCGCTAACTTCAAATACTGGAATAAAATAACTTGTAAAATAAAGCTTTACAACTCTAACAGACTTGTAATTGAAACTGCGACTTGGCACTAGAAGGCTAGGGAGTTGATCTTCGAAATTGGAAGATTGAATAGATCAGAATAAAAAAGTGAAAGAATGAGTGAATGAGACAGTTTTAATGGAGGATTCAATGCCTATTTATAGTTTTTTAAGTGGAGGGTACCGAATTTGGCATGAATATGGTGCCTAACATTCAAAAATCTGAACGTTGAAGACCAATTCTTCAGGAGAAATGTTGGAAAGGAACGTTGGAAGCTGGGCCAACATGGACCGAATTCAGCCCGAGTTCGGTTGAACCAAACTCAACCTAAGTTCGACTACTCCTTAGCCAGAATATTGTCGGTTTCAGTTAGGTTTGTTTTGGTCGACTAGGATGTTGTTTAGGATTTAGCTTTGAGCTTCATAGTGCAAATATGACCCGATGTATATTTGGTCCTATAAAATAAAAACAAAAAAAAATAGTAAAAGAGAAAATTATAATTACAAAATTGCCACTTTCTGAGTTGAATTATAGGAGCTTATATTCAGTCTTCATGTGATGCTTTTTTTTTTTTTTTTTTGATGCGTTGCATCAAGTCATACCGCAATCGTGGTTTATCAAATATCAAAATCAGGTTGGTTATTGACTGTTTGAGCCAACAGGGATAGGCCCTTTGTAGTTCGGTAGCCCCCCTATGGGTGATGTTCCTACTCTCCTGTAAGTCGAGGTAGAGGAGGAAGGTGAGATCACTGAGTTCACTCCGAATGTTAATCCTGAAATGCCATGGCAGAGCTTGAAGATGAAGTGTATATGCACCCAAAGGAGATGTCTGGCACAGGGATAGAGATGGTGCTTATGCTACCTGGCCAGCCGACGACCTTGTAGAAGAAGAAGAAGAAAATAAGAAATTTGACCAAAGCCATTACGGATATACCTATGACTCTTCGGTCTGTAATGAAAATGGTTCCAACTCGCCTCCAACCCTTCCTAATGATTAAGATTATCATATGAAATGTGAGAGGGGTGGCTAGTAAGCAAATCATCAGGAGGATTAAGTATTAATGCAATATTTATATGGTGTCGATTCTGGCTATCATTAAACCAAAACTGCCCGTCAAGAAGCTTCAGAATATACATGTTAAACTGGCATTCTCGACGGCTATGGCTGAGTACAAAGACGTATGGATCTTCACCAAGAATGACGTTTGTATCCTTCTGGTTGAGGATTATAATTAAATGCTATCTATGAGCAATGAGCACCCTATTTTGGCTCACAGAACGCTTCTATCTGAGCTACAACAAGAAGGATCGCTACCAGCTTTGGGGCCATCTGCTATGGATCCAGGAGCACGAGGATCTTCTGTCGGAGGTGACTTTAATGCCGTCATGATTGCCACAAAAAATCGAGGGGCCGTCCACAGGGCACAACAACGACGATAAATGGGTTTTCCGACTTTATTTTACAACTTGGGCTCATTCCTCTTCCACTCTATGGAAGTGGTTTCACTTGGTGTAACACACAGGAGGGGGAGCAATGTCAATGGCTGCGGTTGTATAGGGCTATAGTGAACCACATATGGGAGGAGAGAACCCCGGGACGTCCAATCATGCACCTCTTCTAATCAAGGTCTGCCTCTTGAATGGAAATATTGTTAAGCCCTTCAAAATTCATAATTTCTAGACGAAGCACCACTCCTTTATCGACACAGTTGAGGTCGTTCGGCAGTCGGCTCACCCGTATGTCCTTGTGGCTCAAGTCGACCCTATTGCCCTTTTCGGTTACAGCAGGGCCTCTTTTGGGAATATATTCCATGAAGTACTTTTGGCGGATGAGCGATCAGCCACACACAGTCACTGTTTGACACATAGTTGTACCGAGAATAGAGCCTCCCTCAACACAGTTCGGGCCTCGCTAAAACAATGTCTATCAATAGAGGAAGATTTTTTGTGTCAAAAAGCGAGGGTGTATTGGGATATTTAAGGGGGGATAAGAACACTAAGTACTTCCAGGATTGCATTTCTGGTAGAAAAAAGCATCTATTCATTCACCATATCCTTTATGAGGCTCATCTGGCAAAGGATCATGGGAGTTGCAAGTGGCTGCAGCCAGGGTTTTTTGCCAACTTGTTTGCTAAGGAGGAGGTCCACCATGACGTGGAGTTCTCGGCACCAATTCTTTCCCTGGTTCCAGCTGGAAATTTTGGTTTGTTAGAATTAACTAGTTAGGATTGTCACAGACATTAATTACTAAATGTATATTTAAGAATATTGTTACAATCGACACTGCAGTTAATTCGGATGACCAAGGATACTCTTGTCTAGTAAACTTAAATGCACATTCAACCATACAATAATATAACTTGTTACTTGTAATAAACAGAAATTGAACTTATAAGTATAAACTTAAACTTGTGATCATAAACTTGCTTTATAAACTTGTCTTGTAACATAAACTTTTATATAAACTTGTCTTGTAACATAAACTTTTATATAAACTTGTCTTGTAAGTGCCGTAGCACGTGTAAACTTGGTCAGTCATGGGGCCCTTGCCTAGCAGGGTTGTCCATGCTGCATGTGATCCTTAGAGATCGGGGGAACCGATAGCGCAATATTATTCTCTCCCAATGATCTAGGTAAATCTTATCTTGTTTAATCATTATTAAATTATTTCAAGTTCTCGAGTCGGGGACACTTGAGAACTCCCTAGAATGAAAAGTCACGAATACGAGCTTTTCACGAGTTATCGTATTCGCGACACGCGATACATTGGACAATACTCACACTCAATTGTCCGATGCCAAATGCAAAAAATTTTCATACACAAATATTTCCACGGTGTCGTGAGGATTGTGAACTTGTACATAAACTTGTCTCGTGAACTTACATGCAAACTTTGTCTGGTAACATAAACTTGTATCGACATAAGGAAGCACACAACAATAATCACTAAAAGGAATTACTAAATGAACATAATAAAAGGTAAATCAAAATGCAAACAAGAATTCATGGCCGCATGCGCCCACTGGCCGCATTGACTCACTTGTTGCATACACCCATTGGCCGCATGCACTCACTGGACGCATGCACCCACTGCCCGCATGGACTCACTTGCCGCATGCTCAGGGTTAAAGTCTACTCCTTGGGACAAGTGTTGAGTGATGGGTCAATAAATGAAGTATCAGTGAAGTGACATAAAGTGATAGATGTAATATGCCATGAATGCGTGTCAGAGAAAGGACAAAAGCATAAATGGTGTGCACGAAAAGACGTGCACGAAAAGGACACATACATCGCTTCTAAGTCAAATGACAGACGGACTGCATGGGCTTCTGGCCGCATGGACAACTGGCCGAATGACCTTCTGGCCGCATATGGACAACTCGCCCTCAGAAAATTCTCATGCGTTTAGTGCTCTATGCATTCAGCTTCAGAACGCATATGCAGAGACAATCATGCGCCTAACAAGATAGACGTCATGCTGAAAGAACGCATGAAGCTGGGTGCATGGAACTCCTTCGTCCCCAAGCAGCACAACTCAATGAAAAAAGCTCCAAAAATCTGAAAAATTGTTTCCTTCCTAAGTACTTTATTTTAACTCCAAATCAAGTAAAACAAAAGCCAAATTGCAAGAAATGAGATGCTCTAACATAAGGAAGAACTATTTTTTTAAAATACTAAGTTTTAATAAATCAAAATCAAGAAAAACTCAGAAAACCCATAAAAACCTAAACTTAAAACTCAGATCTACAAAATTTATACATCAAAATCCAAAACTCCAAGAACTAAATATGATCAGCAAGTCAAGGAGAACATTTTTCATCAAATACATTTTAAAACAACATATATATAAAAATCTAAAAATTTATGACTTCACCATTGAGCAAGATGTACTTGCCTAAGAGTCCAACGACTCCTTCTTAGCTAGGTCCGGTGCTGGGGTTCGGCTAGAGGAGGTGCACAGGGGTGAGGGAGAAGGGAGCAAGGAAGAAGGAAATAAAAATGAAGAAGAAAGAGAGGAGAGAGAAAAAACTTATATACTAAGAGGAGAGAAAAAAATGGTTTGGTCATGGTTCAGTCAAATGAACCGAACCAGGTGTCTATTCTACAGGCAGATCCTAAACCGGGTCTATGGCAATGCCAAAAGGTATTCTACTGGTCTCGGGTAGTCTCTCTCAACAATAAAAAAAATGAGAGAAACCAACATGAGAAATACAGCAGGAATAGATTATCAAGAAAAATTAAATTTTAGAAATTCAAGAAATACCAAATCTGGAATTAGGTGTGACAGTTTTACCAGTTAAGTGAATCGTGCTTCGCATCAGACCACAAAATTTGGGGATAGGCAGTATCGACTCAGGCGAAGCGATAGGATGTGTCGGCTCAGCAAAGCGATAGGCAGAAGAGTATAAGGTAGGCAGGACCTGACCCTTCTCCTCTACTCCTTCTGCTTATAAAAATACATCAGTTATGTTCTAGTGATATCATAGATTCAGCGTGCGTAGTTCGGATAAACATAAGTTATAATATATGTTGAATACTAAAATAGAACATTGAGATAAAGTATATTGAGGCGTGCATCAAGCGTACGAGTATCCAACGGGAATGCTTCACTAAGCGAGGCGAACAGTTGTGGTGCAACACCACGAAAATGCTAGTAAGCGAGAGATGGAAACGTCCATCCGTGCATGAAAATCATATAACGCTTTGTCAAGCGAAGCGTGCAGTTGCGGTTCAAAACCATACAACTGTGTCGGAAGGGACATTGTGCCTACGAACTATCGAACAGGGTATGGTGCCTACTAAGAAATTGGATGTGGCATGGTGCCTTGAGACAAAGCGAGAATGATATACTAAGTCGAGTAGATACGTTGCATGGTCATGGACATTTGGCCTGTCCACAAGGCTTACGGATCCTCGAACGGATAATATTAGGGCATTGGTATCGTTCAGCCTATGAGGAGCAATGTTTTCTCCTTGTGGCTTGCAGAATAGCATGGGTATTACGAGACCTGCAGTCTGGCTTGCAGACGGGCTGGAAGGACATGACATAATACAGAATAGGGCGGTACCTTAGGTGGGGCTCGCAACCCGCACGCAAAGATTCGCCCCCTTACTAGTGATAAGTCCAATATGGTGGCATGCGTGTCGCCAGTGAGCTTTATATAGATAAGACGTGCATTAACGAACGTTTGATACAAGGGCGATAAAAGTGTTTGTCTTACATCAATGCAATGGTGTGCGCATCAAATTTGGATATAAGTCACAACGAGTGGCATTGGAAGTATAGCACAAACGAGTGATGCGGTTAAGTATTTAGAATCGGGATGCATTGGAGAATATTTCAGGCCGGAAGAATAGGGTTAACCTTACCTCATGCAAGAGTGTGCTCATCGGCAATACCGAGTCGCTGTTAAGCGACTCAACGTGTTTCATGCGTTACGGACGCGATTCGAATATAGCATGCTTAGTTACCAATACGATTGTGTATAATATGCTTGTCTGTTTAAGTGATTGAATGTTAACATGTTTACATGCTTACGTCTTCAAGGATTACAATGCATACATGATTTACTTCTTTCAAATGCATGCCCCGAACATGAAATATAATTCATCTAAGTTCTAAATAGAAAGATCACAATATAATATGTATGTTTTACATGATTACTTAGTGTCGGTTTAGGTGAGTGGGTTATCCTGCTCACTAGTACAAGATGCGTACTGATCCCTAACCCCTAGGTATAAAAGATTATTCGGACATACTATAGGCGTTGGAAGCTCAAAATGACAACATGCAGTTGTTCAGCCGGGATGCGTGCTTGATATATGAAGACATGATGTATAAAATGATAGAATCATTTATGAGCATTTTCAATTGGGACTCTATAATCTTCCGATGCGACACGGTCATTTCGAGAATATCATTATGTTTTATCTTCCTGCCTTGTGCGAGTGCAATCTAGACTCGTACGACATCATGTTCGGAAGACGATTATCGACTCTGCAGAATCGGGATGTGACAGAAGTCGGTAGTGGCTTCAAGTCATCTTTGAGTCGATGAGACTGGGCTGGGTAGAGGCCATGAGAAAGGTGGTCGACAAAATGGAAGTGATGGAACGACATGGATGCTCCGGCAGGGACGACATCCTTAGGGGAGAGAACACCGTTCCATCGAGCAACACTACTACGTTTCTACTATAGCAAGGCAGTCTCCCTCATGGAGGCAGCGTATTAGATATTGGGCCATCGTTGTGCCGGCATAGGTGGCATCGACGACTAACACGTTAGTGTGGCATAGGAGGAAACTCGACGTCGATGTTGTGTTGCTCAAGGATGGAGAGCAGGCTAACAAGCTCGCAGGAAAGTGCGATGGTCGCGCGTTTGTTAACGTCTTCTCGGGGTGGGTCGGTCTTCTACGAGATCAGTTACAAACCTGGCAGTAGAAGTTCGAGGGCATGGTTTTGGCAGCATTCAACGTCGATCATCTTCAGCACGACATCGATAGTGAGAAAGAAGACGGAGGGAAAGAGAGTTGGGTAGGCGAGTCGTGTGGAGGCATTCGAGCTCACCTAGGTGGCGAGGATAAATATGATTGTTGTGTTGGTAGGGAAAAAAAGAGACGACTCCAGTAGTTTTCTAGGGTTTAGGTTGATGTTGAATCAACAGCCTATAAATGTGGGTAGATTACATGCCGGCTTGGGGATTTAGGTGTGCATAAGAATGAACTCTATGTACCTAGACTTAAGGCCCAATAAGAAATATCTATACACAAACTTGTGGCTCAATACAATAATAACTATATAATAACCATAGGTGCTTGACTAGTATAATTTAATAATATACTAATTTTAAATAAACTTTTCTTAATCTAAGAAGATGAAAAATAAGATTTTGAAAGGGGATTTATAATACATCATGACCGGTCATTATTACAGGTTTTTTTCCTATCTTCATGATTTCCATCGAACCAACTTCTTTTTGTTCGAAATAGGTGTTTTGAAGGAAGAAATTTTATATGAGCTATATTACAGTCTTACAAGTATGTGGTAGCCACATTGATAAAGTATTACCACCAGAAATAGGGAAAGTCGTCTTTCCTTTTGTTGTACATCCAGCTATATATTCATAAGCGGAGAAATCATTTATTGTCCACATGAAAATCACCTTCAAATTAAATGTTGTCTTAATGTAAGCATCGTAAACTTCTATCACATTGTTCCATAACTTTGTTAAATCTTCTATAAGTGGTTGCAAGTAAACATCAATATCGTAACCAGGTTGCTTTGGCCCTGGAATTAATAAAGTCGGCATTAGATGCTCTTTCAACATGCATAACCATGGCGAAAGGTTGTATGTGACAAGCATCAAAGGCCAACAACTATAGGTAGAGCTAAGATTAATAAAAGGGTTAAATCCATCGCCAGGAAGACAAAGTCTTATATTTCATGGATCTGATGCAAAACTGGGCCATTTTTTGTTGATTGCATTCCAGGCTAACGAGTCAATTGGATGGCGTAACTTGCCATCTTTACTTGCCTTAGTGCTATGCCACCTCAATGTTCAGATTTTTCTATTGATAGAAATATTTGTTTGGCCTTGGTATGATGGAAAAATATTTAAGCACCTTCATCTGAATCTTTTTTTATACTTGTTCTCGTTTCCATTATCTTTTATATTGCACTCATTCACTTTCCAACGAGAATAATCACATTTGGGACAATTATCCCTATCTGTAAGTTCTTTTCTAAATAAACAACAATCATCCTGACAAGCATGTATTTTTTCATAATTTAGATCAAAGGACTTCAATAACTTTTTTGCTTTCATATGAGGTTTTAGGAAGCATGTTATCTTCTGGAAGCATATTGCCAACGATTTTAAGAAGTTCGTCAAAACAAACCATAGATAAACCATTCATATTTTTGATTTTAGACAAAGCAACGATTGCATACAATCTTGTTTGATTCTTGAAACCTGTGTACAAAAGGGTTTCAACATCTTCAGGCATATTAGAAGACCCTCATATTTTATCATTGCTATGATCTGTAATTCGTTCATCTTGAGCAAGTGTATTTGCATACATCTGATACATATCATATGATATTGTACCTTGATGCACCACTGCATAAGGTGTGGACTGTTCCCTATGTAATGCCCAAGTGGTATAGAATGGATCCATTCCTTTACAAACTAAGTGCTCATACACGATTGAACCAGGAAGAGAATCCAAGTTCTTACATTTCATACAAGGACATGAAATTGTTTCTCGATTACCTAAATTCTTCAAAGCAATAGTTACAAAATTCATTGCTCCTTATTGTCAGAGGTGTGTCTACATATTTACAAGAAAAAATAGAATGAATATCAAAATAGTGTAAATCCAATAACAAAAAGAGTAAATACTTTATTATGGCTAACTTCATAACCTTTCAAAATGCAACCAAGCTTTATTCATCATTGGAAATGTGCGATAGTACTCTAATTCATACCAAACAAAAAAGCATTAGGGATAGCTACTACGAAAATCAGATCAACTATTTTATAATTGAATCAAGTAAAATGATGCAATATGAAATAAAGAAAATTATATTAACTGATTAAATATTATTTGAATCAAGAAATTAGATTAAATATCAGAGCCCAAATAAAAAATAATAATGTTTGTGATAAAAAAATTACTTCATATTGTAGGCCCTCTTTCTTCTTGCATATTCATATATACCTCTCCCTAAGTGTCTCGACCCTCTTGTCGAATGTGTTGGAAAAGAAGCGCGAAAATCTTTCCCAAAATCAGAGAGTACCTATGAGAGAATCGAACAATACAACGCACAAACCAAACACCAAACCACAGAAAAATAATCCACACAATCAGAGAGAATTTTGACGTAAAAAATCCTTGCGAAAAAATAAAACCACAGAATGATCGGAGTACAACCCTGAAGAACATCCACTAATGGAAAAGAGAATACACCATCTGCAAGCTCCTCCTGATTCAACAGGATCACCACAACACTTAGGAATAGAAAACAGATTATACCACGAAGATAGAAGATAATAAGAATTTACCCAAAATGATCTTCTCCTCCGAAATGGCTTCCAATCCTTCTTTCTTTTTTCCAAAGTTGCAATGGCACTCTTGCCTTCTTTTCTCCTCTTCCTTGAGATGATATACTATTGTTAGATTGATTGATTCAGAATTAGGATTAGAAAAAATCTAATATATATCCCCTAATCCTGCAGCTAATCCTGGACCGTAGGATACGATCCAACGGTGCATAAAATACCTCTTCGTTCAGTCTACCGACCGAACTCGAACCGACTTCGGTTTTGAGATTCTGGAACACCACACAAAGTTCGGCCTGACTTCGGGTTTGAGGTTCTGGAACACCACACCGAACTCGGATCGAGTTCAGACAGAGTTCAGCTCGAACTCTGTCTCTCCCTGTACAGCAGACTACTGCTCCTTCCTTCTGAGTTTCTTCGACCTCTCGAATGGCTCTCGTCGCCTCCCCGAGCTTCTCTGACAACAGACGGCGCTCTTCGCACTCTGGGATATTCTCCACATAGGTTGGGAACCCAATCCAATCCAACAAATCTACCCCTTCACAAACATGTTGAGGGGATCGTCATCCAGACGATCTGCCTGCAGTACTCAAACTTTCTTCTTGGAAGAATCTTTGTGAACATATCTGCTCCATTATCGTCAGTTTGAACCTTCTCAAGCATCACTTTCTTATTATCAACAATATCCCGTATCCAATAATGTCGGGTCTCAATTTGCTTGGACCGGCTATGAAATATCCAGTTCTTCACAACGTAAATAGCACTCTGACTATCGCAAAGTAAATGATACTGCTCCTGCTTTAGCCAAATTTTCTACAACAACTTTTTCATCCACAGCAACTCCTTGCAAGCCTCCGTCGCCGCAATGTACTCTGCCTCTGTCGTCGACAAGGCAATACACTTCTGCAAACGCGACTACCACGATATTGCTCTACCATCAAACATCATCACACAGCCCAAAGTTGATAGCCTCATGTCTACATCTCCAGCCGTATCAGCATTGGTATACCCAACCAGCTTTGGCTCGTCACCACCAAATGAAAGTCTCTAATCGGTAGTGTCCTGAAGATATCGTAGAATCTACTTGACCCCACTCCAATGTACCCTTCCAAGATTGGAAATGTACCTACTAACTGTGCCGACTGCGTAAGCAATGTCTGGTCTCGTACATACCATAGCATAAATAAGACTTTCCACGGCTGAGACATATGGAACCCGCTCAATATCTTCTTTCTCGTCCTCAGTAGATGGACACTGCTCCCCAATAAACTTAAAGTGAGACGTAAGGGGGTTACTCACTTTCTTTTGTCACGCCCCGATCTCCCGCAGGCAATCGGCCGTTCCCGCTAGGCGGGAATCACCCTCGCCAGCGCTCCCGCGGAACGATCGCTTAACCCATCCGGGCGTGATGCCGCACGAGCGTGATCCACGCCCGTGCAAGGCCATGGTTCGTTGGCTGGCGGCAAGAGTTCTAAGCCACAGAGTCGCACAGATTGTCCGAGTGCAGCGGAGTTTAGGAACGCATAGCGATCGGTAACAGGTTCACTGAGTCGACAATATAGCGGAAGCATTGAAACAAGTAAAGTAATCTCTTTATTGATATGAACAAGTGTTACAGGCGGCGTATAGCCGAGATTACAAGTCGCTCAAGCCTCTCTCTCTGAAACAGTAAAAGCGTGCCAAGTGGCTACAACTGTGGAATGATTTGTACAGGCGATGGTCAGACGATGTTCACAACTTATGTCTTATATATATATATATATATATATATATATATGCTTCAGTCCCGGACGCACCTTTGCAAGGCTTCAGAGGGAACTCCTGGCCTTAGCACGCACGTTGGAGGCATCCGCACCGAACGAGGTTCTCCCGCACCCTGCATACAAACTGGTGGATTATCAGTACATTGAATGCACTGGTGGGGAAGCTACTCGCCCGCTCGACAAATCCAAACACGTAATACAGGTTCCGTGCACAACTATTAAGTTGTCTTTCTAGTTGCCTTAGGATCAGTTTCATGCAAACATTGAACAGCTTAACGTGTCGGGCAGTGCGCCGTGCGATGTTAGAGGAAACACGGCGAGACTTACCAACTTACCATTTCCTTCCCTGTCCAAGGCAAACATTGAGGCAAACATGTTAATTCAAGCACGGGCAAGTATAACATTCAGGAGGCATAGCATATGCAAACATGAGGGTCGTTTTAACATGATCGTTCAGGTGTTAAGTCATTCATTGATGCGATGCAGTAACTCGCACGCGGATAGCCGCTAAGCGAGGATGACTTATCTATATGAACAGTTGTCGCTGGCATAGCCATAAAGGACCAATTTTAGTCTCTAACGAGAATGGGGTGCAGCGAGAATACAGGATGCGCTCCACACCATTTCGTCTTTGCACAGGATGACTAAACAGGAGAGTTACCAATTTTAGTCACTAACGAGAATGGGGTGCAGCGAGAGTACAGGATGCGCTCCACACCATTCCGTCTTTGCACAGGATGACTAAACAGGAGAGTTCCATCCGGATCGGGTCGGCCCCAGTGCCCCGGTGACCGCCCGTGGAACGGTGCCTCGTTTCCGAGTTGTCCGCGACATGCAGGTCTGTATTCAGGTCTGGCTAGGCACAGGATCAAGTTCAGGATAAGACATATCATGTTCAATGTACAGGCATGATTGTTCACAGTCGTATATCGATTGCCAGGCCAGTTGATTCAGTAGTTTGCTCCTCGAGCGGTGATTCAGTGATTTATTCATTCAGGGTGCAGATTCCCTGGTTCGGGAATTGCCTTGGTGACCTAACGGTCTCGAATACTTTCAGGTTCTTCCATGTGCGGAACGACTACTTAGTAGTCTCCCGGGGTTTGGATGAAAACATGGCAACATTCAAGCAGACAAGCATGCGTTTCTAAAGGAACATAAGCAGGCACGTTGCTCGGACCCGAAGGTAAGCCGAGGAGTGAAACCGTTAAAGGACTTAGCATGCGAGGGTCTGAATATAAGCAGTATTTCCATTTTCCATGTTCTAGCAAGCAATACAAGTTGGGATTATTCCCTTAGCTAGGTGCGTTGGATTTATTAGCATGCAGGGGTGATTCACCTAGCGACTAGCATGAATATTCCAGATTTTGCAAAGACAAGTTCACCGTAGCCACCCACCTTAGCGATGATTCGCCTCGGTAGAGCGATACGTCTGAGCGAGCCTCTGAAAGCCTAAGCCGGACTCCTGTAGGGGCAAGTCTGGATATCCTTTGTTTCTTAATCGAGGCAAAGCCGGTCGGGACAGCTGCACGATTGCCGATTGAGACGGCAGTCCGCTTGAGCGGAACGGGGTGTTACATCCTACCCAACTTAGAAAAAGTCTCGTCCTTGAGACTTACTAAGGACAAGCAGTAATCTAGGGTTGAGGCAATCCTAGACAAGTCGTTGCACTTGTTCATTTGGTTCTTCACTTGCACAAGCTTCAAAATCAGCATACCGCTTAGACTGGATCGTGCGCACCTTCGACATGCATTTCTAGTGTGAACACGTCAACCAGCTCAGTGATAGCGAAGTCTTAGCACTCGAGTTTCACCTTTTCTTAAGTCTTGGATGGTGCACTAGTTCAAGGCGTCCCTCGAATAGATGCATTCAACCAAACTTAGGGTTAGTGAAAATCGGACAAGCTACTAGCGATACACTCAAGGGTTCGCACAGGTTGGCACAAAGGCCACTCGTAGCATACAACCAGACAAGCAATCATATCAATCAAAATGCATTTTGAAAGTATTTAGACTTATTGTTGGAACATCCCATCGAGGCATTGAGAGAGAGCGTGCACATAACCCACGAACGAGCTTTCGAAACAGAGATATCGAATCGAAGTCCAAAGACGTAGAAGCCAGGCTCTGATACCAACATGTCACGTCCCGATCTCCCGCAGGCAATCGGCCGTTCCCGCTAGGCGGGAATCACCCTCGCCAGCGCTCCCGCGGAACGATCGCTTAACCCATCCGGGCGTGATGCCGCACGAGCGTGATCCACGCCCGTGCAAGGCCATGGTTCGTTGGCTGGCGGCAAGAGTTCTAAGCCACAGAGTCGCACAGATTGTCCGAGTGCAGCGGAGTTTAGGAACGCATAGCGATCGGTAACAGGTTCACTGAGTCGACAATATAGCGGAAGCATTGAAACAAGTAAAGTAATCTCTTTATTGATATGAACAAGTGTTACAGGCGGCGTATAGCCGAGATTACAAGTCGCTCAAGCCTCTCTCTCTGAAACAGTAAAAGCGTGCCAAGTGGCTACAACTGTGGAATGATTTGTACAGGCGATGGTCAGGCGATGTTCACAACTTATGTCTTATATATATATATATATATATATATATGCTTCAGTCCCGGACGCACCTTTGCAAGGCTTCAGAGGGAACTCCTGGCCTTAGCACGCACGTTGGAGGCATCCGCACCGAACGAGGTTCTCCCGCACCCTGCATACAAACTGGTGGATTATCAGTACATTGAATGCACTGGTGGGGAAGCTACTCGCCCGCTCGACAAATCCAAACACGTAATACAGGTTCCGTGCACAACTATTAAGTTGTCTTTCTAGTTGCCTTAGGATCAGTTTCATGCAAACATTGAACAGCTTAACGTGTCGGGCAGTGCGCCGTGCGATGTTAGAGGAAACACGGCGAGACTTACCAACTTACCATTTCCTTCCCTGTCCAAGGCAAACATTGAGGCAAACATGTTAATTCAAGCACGGGCAAGTATAACATTCAGGAGGCATAGCATATGCAAACATGAGGGTCGTTTTAACATGATCGTTCAGGTGTTAAGTCATTCATTGATGCGATGCAGTAACTCGCACGCGGATAGCCGCTAAGCGAGGATGACTTATCTATATGAACAGTTGTCGCTGGCATAGCCATAAAGGACCAATTTTAGTCTCTAACGAGAATGGGGTGCAGCGAGAATACAGGATGCGCTCCACACCATTTCGTCTTTGCACAGGATGACTAAACAGGAGAGTTACCAATTTTAGTCACTAACGAGAATGGGGTGCAGCGAGAGTACAGGATGCGCTCCACACCATTCCGTCTTTGCACAGGATGACTAAACAGGAGAGTTCCATCCGGATCGGGTCGGCCCCAGTGCCCCGGTGACCGCCCGTGGAACGGTGCCTCGTTTCCGAGTTGTCCGCGACATGCAGGTCTGTATTCAGGTCTGGCTAGGCACAGGATCAAGTTCAGGATAAGACATATCATGTTCAATGTACAGGCATGATTGTTCACAGTCGTATATCGATTGCCAGGCCAGTTGATTCAGTAGTTTGCTCCTCGAGCGGTGATTCAGTGATTTATTCATTCAGGGTGCAGATTCCCTGGTTCGGGAATTGCCTTGGTGACCTAACGGTCCCGAATACTTTCAGGTTCTTCCATGTGCGGAACGACTACTTAGTAGTCTCCCGGGGTTTGGATGAAAACATGGCAACATTCAAGCAGACAAGTATGCGTTTCTAAAGGAACATAAGCAGGCACGTTGCTCGGACCCGAAGGTAAGCCGAGGAGTGAAACCGTTAAAGGACTTAGCATGCGAGGGTCTGAATATAAGCAGTATTTCCATTTTTCATGTTCTAGCAAGCAATACAAGTTGGGATTATTCCCTTAGCTAGGTGCGTTGGATTTATTAGAATGCAGGGGTGATTCACCTAGCGACTAGCATGAATATTCCAGATTTTATGTGTGCTGGCTAAGCAAAGACAAGTTCACCGTAGCCACCCACCTTAGCGATGATTCGCCTCGGTAGAGCGATACGTCTGAGCGAGCCTCTGAAAGCCTAAGCCGGACTCCTGTAGGGGCAAGTCTGGATATCCTTTGTTTCTTAATCGAGGCAAAGCCGGTCGGGACAGCTGCACGATTGCCGATTGAGACGGCAGTCCGCTTGAGCGGAACGGGGTGTTACATCTTTGACCCGTCCATCCCAAAACGCTGAAGTACCCGATGAATGTACTTCTTTTAGGACAAATGTAGCAGCTTGGACTCTCTCTCTCTCTCTCTCTCAGCTGATCTCCATCCCAAGAATAGTCTTCGATGCGCCAAAATCCTTCATAGAGAAGGTCGCGCCCAGTTGGCGCTTCAACTCGGCTATCCTGGTGGCATTTTGACCCACCAACAGCATGTCATCAACATAAAGTAACAAAATGATAAAATCATCCTTGACAAAATACCTCACAAAAGTACAATGATCCAACATCGTTCGTGCATAGCCATGCTCTCCCATAAACAACTCGAACTTTCTGTACCACTGCCTCGGAGCCTGTTTCAGACCATACAAGCTCTTCCTCAATCGGCAGACAAAATATGACTTGCCCTTCTCACAGAATCTCTCTAGATGCTTCATGTACAACTCATCCTCAATATCACCACAGAGGAATGTCGTCTTCACGTATATTTGCTCAACCTCCAAGTCGAAACTGGATGCCAAAGCTAGCACCACCCGACTAGACGAATGCTTGACGATTGGTAAAAAGATCTCATCATAATATACGCATTTCCACAGACCGTAGCCTTTAACTACCAGCCTAGCTTTATATCGAGGGCGAGTAGCATCATCTGTCTGCTTTACTCTGAACATCCATAGATTCTTCAAAGCCTTATTTTCCTTTGGTAAGATCATAAGTAGAGTTAGCCTCCAAGGAACTCATCTCCTCTTGTATGGCCTCCATCCACTCATGCCTATGTTCGTCTTCCATAGCCTCTGCAAAACTTTTAGGTTCTCCCCGTTAGTCAGTAGCACATACTCACCCGGTGAGTATCTCGTAGATGGCCGACGCTCTCTATCGCTCCTCCTCAACGGAATCACTGGTGCTGGCGGTATATCTACAACCTTCTCCCCTACAAAAACTGTCTCCTCGGCATGCTCATCCTCCTGAGGGTCACCCTGACCACCATTAGGAGGCTAATGATCAAGGTTGGGAGAAACTCCATGTACAGACTTTCCCATAACTGGATCCTCTGTGATATCCTCTGAAAACTGTTCGACGCAAAATGACTCTAACTAAGGCAATTTCTCAGCCTCAGAAGGCATCTCGAAATCCTGAGTGTTGATCATGGTCAGATCCTCGACGAATACCACGTCCCTACTTCTGTAGAGATTTCTTCCCACTGGATCGTAGAGTCTATAGCCAAACTCATCTCGACCGTAGCCGACAAAGACGTACCGCCTCGTCTTTGGCTCAAGTTTGGATCTCTCGTCCTTCGGTACATGCACGAAGGACTTACAACCAAACACTCGCAGGTGATTGTATGACGGCTCTTTGTCATACCATAATTTATCAAGAACATCACCCTGTAAAGGAGCACTAGGAGATAAATTAATAACATAAGCGGCTGTGTAAAGTGCCTCACCCCAAAAGTTTCCTGGCAAGTTTACTTCTGACAGCAAACACTGCACCCTCTCCATCAGCGTCTTGTTCATCCGCCCCGCTATACCATTGAGCTGCAGTGTCTTTGGTGGAGTCTTCTGATGTATCCCTTGCTTTCTGCAATAAGCTTCAAAAGGACCGATATACTCACTGCCATTGTCCGACCAAACACATAGCAGCTTCTTGCCCGTCTCCCTTTCAAAAAAGGCCTAAAACTCTTTGAAAGTGGGTAGCACCTGATCCTTGGTCTTTATGGTATAGACCCAAATCTTCCTGGAACAGTCATCAATAAATGTTATAAAATTAAAAACACCACTAATAAATTTTATCTTCATAGGACAGCAGACATCCTAGTGAATCAACTCGAGCAACGCCGGCTTCCTTGAACTTTAGTGACTTTGGAAAGACACCATATTTTGCTTCACCGCAAAATAGTACGTGCACTTCTCCAACTTAGTAGACTTTAACCCTGGAATCACCGTCATGTTCACCAAGTAGCTCATCCCATTCTCGATGATATGGCTGAGCCGCCTGGGCCACAACTCAGCAGACGCATCAGTAGCTGCGTTAACCTCTTGCGCCCCCTGTGCGCTCCCTTCCATATAGTAGAGTCCGAACCTCTTGCTTCCTCTAGCAATCACTATCGAACCACGGAAAGCTTCCACTGACTGTTCCCCAAGAGACTGAAGAAACCCTCGTCATCCAACCTTGCAACCGATACCAGGTTGAAACGGATATCAGGGACATAATGAACATCTTTGAGAATAAAAACTGCACTCGTCTTTGTCCTCAAATGCACATCTCCAATGGCAATCGCCTTTGACACATCTCTATTTTTCATCTTAACCACTCCCTAGTCGCATGTTGTGTAAGTAACAAATAGTGCACTTTTGTAAGATACGTGCACTGAAGCACTGAGACCACCAGCAAAAAATTGTCATCGCAAGCGAGGTTTATAACTACCTCATCACCTACAATGATCACGTCGCCTTCATGTGTCGAGGCTGCCGTTGTAGTGTTCTCACTTTGCTTTTTCTTGTCTTCTTTCTTCTCTCTCTTACAAGCGAAACAGTTCCGCTTGATGTGGCCCTTCTTGCCATAATGGTAACCCTCTGAGTCCTCGTACCGACCCTTGGACCTTTCCTTGCTTTTGTCTCTGCCACCGCCTGGACCCCTGCTTTAGCCCCTTCCGCGGCTCATTGAAACAAGAGCCTCTGAGTGGAATGTGGATGAAGTTCCCTGAGAACGTCTCTGCATCTCTTCATTCAGTACCCCGCTCTTGGCAAACTCCAGACTGACCACACCTTCCGGAGCAGAAGCGATCATAGACACTCGTACGGTCTCCCACGAGTCTGGCAATATACACAACAGCCATAGTCCCTGAACCTCGTCGTCGAACTTGACTCCCATCGAAGAAGTTGGTCAACCACTACATGTAACTCACTCAAGTGATCCGTAATAGATGTCCAATCTTTATACCGCAGACCCATCATCATATGGATCAGGAATAATTTATTTAACCCGGTCTTCTCGCATACAAAGATTCCAACTTATCCCACAGTGTCCTCACGTGTTGAATACTGGCAACGTGGTTATACACGTTTTGTCAACGAACTGTCTGATGTACCCACATACCTGTATATGCTCGAAATTCTAGTCCTCTTCGAATTTGTCACTGGATCTCTCGGAAGCAAATACCGACAGATGCAGCTTCTTGACAAATAGCAGATCTTTCATCTTGCTCCTCCAATAATGATAGTTGGTACCGTTCAGGTTTACCATGTGCACCGATTTCGCGTCCATCTCTCCTCCCTGGTTTGCCTGTGAACTTCTAACACCCTTCTGAAAATTCTAGAACCTGACTCTGATACCACACTGTTGGAAAAGAAGCGCAAAAACCTTTTCCAAAACCAGAAAGTACCTGCGAGAGAACCGAGTAATATAACGGACAAACCAAACACCAAACCACAGAAAAATAATCCACGCAGACACAGAGAATTTTGACATGGAAAACCCTTGCGGAAAAAAAATAACCACGGGACGATCGGAGTCCAACCCTGAAGAACTTCCACTAATGGAATAAAGAGAATACACCCTCTACAAGCTCCTCCCGATCCAACACGGATCACCACAACACTTAGGAATAGAAAACACATCACACCATGAAGATAGAAGACAATAAAAATTTACCCAAAATGATCTCCTCCTCCGAAACGGCCTATAATCCTTCATTCTTCTTTCCAAAGTTGCAATGGCACTCTTGCCTCCTTTTCTCCTCTTACTTGAGATGATATGTTATTGTTAGATTGATTGATTCGGAATTAGGGTTAGGAAAAGCCTAATATATACCCCATAATCCCGAACTCTCTCCCCCCTGTACAGCAGACTTCTCCTCCTTCCTCTCGAGTTTCTTCGACCTCTCGAATGGCTCTCATCGCCTCCCCGAGCTTCTCTGACCACAGACGGCGCTCGTCGCACTCCGGGGTGTTGTCAACATAGGTTGGGAACCCCACCCACTCCAATAGAATGAAACATTTGGTTTCCATTAGTTACTCAATCCTTGCATGGGGAATTCGTTGGAGTGTATTATAGCAATGAGTTAAAGTATACAAAAGGCCTAGGCTACAGTGTGCTCCCAATTTAACATAAAACTCTCAAGCATATTGACTATATTATTGGATTTCTGTAGGTGGGATTGCAAAATCTAGATGGTTACTACAACTCATTGCTTTGTTTCATAGACAAAGCTGCATAAGGCTTTATCAACTCGACTGCTTATGAGATCATAGTATCTGCTCCTAATGCAAAGGAACTCGTAAAAGAATTGGAGGTTGTTGTTTTTCTTCATCCTTGAGCATCTTTATTAAAATATCCTATGTGATTCATTGCTCAATAACAAAATCTGGTTGCTCTTCCTTTAGTACAGTAAATTTGAAAATTGTTAGTAGCGGTAATGTTATGTTTTAATTTAGTGTTCCTCAGACTGAAAATTTGAAGTATATAGACCCCTTCCAACACGAGAATATCTGCCAGCAACTTGATGCAAGGTGATTGGTCATCAGCATACTCTCAGTAGTGCTCTCCGCATCAGCAGCAGAAGCTTTACCAAAATAACAATCTGAATGAACCAGTAAGGACACATCACCATAAGGGTTTTCTAACCTAAGGATGCTCTCATGTCAAGCAGATTGTCTGTTGTCTTTATTTTAGATGGAAATTGTTGTTTTGCAATTAGTTTCTTTGGGATTTGACAACATATTTTCTTGGCTGAATCCCACTTTAAGCTATCAGCCATATCTTTTCACACATTGAAGGTTGCCTCCGTCACTGAAAGTAGACTTCCTAATACCACCAGCCCGAGAGGTAATCCACCAGATTTCCTTATTAGCTTACCAGACAATGTTATTTTTATGTGTAGCCTTCAACTGTTGATTGGTGTATTTCCTTATTACATCTGTGTGAACGCCTAAGAGGTATATACTCAACTTTAATGTTATATAACTTTGAGGTTTTCTTTCTAAAAGAAAGGAAGAAAGTCAAGGATTAATGTATGTTTTTAACTATTGTTGGAATGTTTGAAGTTGTTATCTTTCATATAGCTTAACTGGAACACTTATATATATATGAATAAAGGTTGTTGATACAATTTTGTTGGATATATGTATGTGCAAATGAAATTTCATCCCTATATATCATGAGTTTAAATGTGTTTTATTTGAAGGATTTTATTTTTATCTTCTGTGAAACAAACTGATCAAATTGGACACATAGTAGTTAGGATCTTGGGATGCTGCTAGTGAGACAGTTGCAAGCATTATTTGCTACACAAGGTCCTTGCCAACTGCATGTCAGTTGCAAAAAGATCCCAGTTGAAGTTAATAAACAGATACAGTGAGAATGGGATAATAACTAGAGTATTGAACTGCAGGAAAACAATTATCTCACTTATAGCATCCCAGTTACTAGTCCAATTGTGAGGAAATAAACATCCATGGTATGTTTTAAGTAACTAAGTTTCATATTAGCCCATATTTTGTGTAGGCGAGGTACTTCTTCCGGCACCTCATTTTGTCACTTCAAAACTCAAATCACTTTCCTTTCAATAACACACAATATGTTTTATTTGGTAATGTTAATATATCTTGTTATTTCTTAAGATATTCTCATCAATAGGTTCGTGTGAAGAATCATCAATATAGCATGCACAAAGTTAAGGTTCTTACTATCCATTCTTCCATTCTTACCTGCTAAGACACCTAAACTAGTCACTCATTGACACATAAACTGTTTGTATCAGAGAAAGCAATTAGAACCGGAACATGCATATACTTCTTACCTTAATTTATAATATTTATATATAAGAAGTTATGTAATATGCTATGGATTATGATGTACAGGATGTAGTTCCAGAAAGAGCTCGGGAACGAAGTTTCATATTAGCCCCTATTTTGTGTAGGCGAGGTACTTCTTCCAGCACCTTATTTTGTCACTTCATAACTCAAATCACTTTCCTTTCAATAACACCCAATATGTTTTATTTGGTAATGTTAATATATCTTGTTATTTCTTAAGATATTCTCATCTATAGGTTCGTGTATTAGCAGGGAAGAATCATCAATATAGCATGCACAAAGTTAAGGTTCTTACTATCCATTCTTCCCTGCTAAGACATTAGTCACTCATTGACACCTAAACTATTTCTATCAGAGATTAGGATAAGCGATTAGAACCAGAACATGCATATACTTCTTACCTTAATTTGTAATATTTATATATAAGAAGTCATGTAATATCCTATGGATTATGATGTGCAGGTAGTTCCAGAAAGACCTTGGGAAACATCAAAATACATGACAGAATATGGATATTCATAACTTGTAATATCAAAGTGTCTCAGTACTAATTAACCTGGCCAGGTGTGTTGTTTTGGTTGTGAAATTAATAGGCCAATATTTCAATCCATCACAAGAATTCTAGTAGCGTCAAAATTGCATTGACCACTGAAGAATGTTGAAAAAAAATTGAAAACCAAACCTGATGGAAGCAATCGTAGGGATGACACTGATGAATACCAACCAATTCATACAATAATATAGATGAATCAAGACAAAAAAAATAAAAACAAACCCAATCAAGATAAAAAAATTAAAAAAATAAATCTTTTAAAACTTCTCCATTGTCGTTACTTTTCCACCAAATAAAAAAGAATAAAAATTAGGATGACTGAAAAATCAGACCAACTACAATATAATAATAAAAACATATTTACCAATGTAATAAAATAAAATTCCTAACCTAGAAAAACTTATTTCTCCCATCGATTTGGGAGTACTAGAATTATGGAGGTAACCGATCGATTTGGAAGCACCAAATTTATGTAGGCCACTCATCGATTTGGGAGCACCAAAATTTAGGACTTTAATTAGGACATAACACAAAATTAAATCAAATTCTTGTAAATAAAAATAGGGTTTTACGATGGATTTGGGACACCAAAATTTATCCGGCCATTGGCAAGATGAAGTCGAAGACGAAGAGAGCAAAGAGAGAATGAAAAGAAATTACAAAAAATTAAAAAACAAAAGAAAATGGAAAGAACTTACTTCTCCGCCTCTGGAGATGAATGAACGAGAGATTTCTTTGAAGTACTGAAGAGAGATTTCTCTCAGTCGATGGAACCCACGGGAACAAAATATTGGGGGCTTAGAAGAGACTCCGATCGTTTTTATCTTCCACGTAAAAAAATATTTAGAAGAGAATGTGGACCCGCGGGAACAGCAAAATACGGAAAAACTTTGGTAAAATATTTGGACCCCGCTCGATGGACCCAAATAATTTGGATCATCTTGGATTCTACTCTTTCATTTTTTTTAACGGATTTTTTCGTTTTAAGTAATAATTTATTATATAATTATATAAAACGGGATAAGTTTTGGGTATTTGCGGGGGGGACCACTCGCCAACTTAGTTGGCGAGTTGCTGACTTGGCGAGGGGCTCGCCAACTGAGTTGGCGGGGCACCCTCCTCGAGGGGCCGCTCGCCAACTCAGTTGGCGGGCCGCATACTGAGTTGGCTTAGACCCGTTGCAGAACGCTCGTTTGCTCGCCAACTGAGTTGGCGAGTAAGGATCCGTTTCACAACGGCTATTAACAACAACGGCTATTACAATCTCCCTCTATAAATTACCTATCTCAACCCATTCATCTCACACTCAATCTACTTCCTCTATTTTCTCTCTTCCCTCTAGCAAAGTCTCCAACACTCTCTCTGTCTGTCTGCCCGCAGCTAAAGTTCATTTGAGGTTTTCTGTAGCCAAAGTTCTCAACCGTCATGGATCGTAGCGTAAGAATTGTATGCTCGCACGGCGGTACAGTAAATGGGTTAAATTACGAAGGAGGAGAAAGTATTATTTTTTCAACTTATCCGAATATTAGTTTTGAAAATATACGTAATCATATTATTGAACGTTGTTCTATTCATTATGATTTTATTCTGAAGTCTATTTTTGGTTCTAATTGTTTTTTGATAGATAGTGAAGATGCATGGAATTATATTCTTGAGATTAATTCACAATCACGGTATATAAAAATATATGTTATTAAAGTAGCAGCAACCTTAGATAGTAGAAATAATGAATATTTTTCTGAATATCAGCATGTTAGTTCGGGTGCTAGTTCTTCTCAACAAATAGTTTCATTTATCCAAGAAGGTCATTCATCAGATGAATCTAACCATCATGATGATAGTGACAACGACGATGGAAATAGTGATGATTTAGTTGAAAATGTAGATTATATGGTAGATGATGATGTTGTAAAAGCTATCACTGATGAATTATTTAAGGGACAATCATTTCCTAGTCGTTCTCACTTTAGAAGCTTTATAAGTAATTTAGCAATTAAATATAATTTTAGTTGTTCAGCTAGTCTTATGAATAATGCTCGTGGAATTATATATAGTTGTGATCAACCGAATTGTAATTGGAGAGTATATGTCAAATCTATTGGAAATGGCAATATAGTTAAAGTTAGTACATTAGAAAATCGTCATTCTTGTTTAGGAAGACTTAGTACAGGACGTCATCGACTAGCTACCGCTTCATGGATTAAGACCATGATAATTGACATTATAAGAGATAACCAGTCATACAGTCCATCACAAATTGTTAAAGATATATATAGGGAGCACCGTATACAAGTTAGTTATTCCAAAGCATGGAGAGCCCGAGAGACAGCATTAGCTGAAATTAATGGTAGTTATGATGAGTAACTTATAACTTACATTCCTCACGAGAATTTAGTCTAGGAGACATGTCCATCACACTATAATTCTCGAACTGATTATTCCAGTCAGCAACGAGACCAATGATTCGTTGGAATGCATTTGATGTCTGATAACCGACTGTCGGTGGATCATCGGGAATTATTGGGGCCATTCCGAATTGCCGAAGAACACGGTCTGCCGGATGGTACATGGTGAACCGATCATATATAATATGACATCTGTGTAAACTAAATGCATAGGATGTCATCTTGATTTCTGGAGCATCGGGTCACATATGTACGGTAACCAGGTTACCTATTTAAAGATATTTTAAGAGATTAGATGTGATGTTTATCTACGATCAAAACTTAAATAATTTAAAGATATTTATTGCATATTTAAAAATTACCTCATTAGACCGCAGTGTATCAAATTGGCTTCGATATAGTGATACAGTCCTGTATTGGTAGTGTTGATAATCCACTACATCTGTAGGCCAGCGCATAGCAACTGGAAATACTCCATCACCACTGAGAACGCTGGTAACAGGCCTTCCAATATAGAAGTGTTCGTAGGACCAGAACTATAAAATAAAAATATGACATTAGTACAAACATAATTTGCGTATAAAATTACTCTAACTTTTTAGGGCCTTTCATTCATACCTGTATCAGTGAAATACATCCACAAATACTCTTGCGATTGCATCTCACAAATTCTGTCAAATTGGCGTATAAAAACGCAAGAGTAGCAGCTCCCCACGCGTGCTCAGTAGGTTTGGTCAGATCATCCAAGAATGGTAAAAGCTGCACATTTACCATATTTCTCGATGCATCGGGAAATAAAATTGCACCACATAAATAGAGCAGATAGGCTCTAGTACAACGAATGACCTGGATTTATTAAGTGTTAAACAAATTTATTAAATTGCACCACTAAATTAAGTAATAAACAAATTTACAAATTAAAATACATACCCGATTTTCATCTACATCAACCACCCAATCAATAGTTTGATGTAGGTCTATAAAGTTGCCACGGAGCCATGAAAATTTCACATAATTGCCATCTTTTAGACCAGAAGGAGGGCTAACACCGAGATAACTCCGGATCAGATCAGATCCCTTTAAGTGCGGATCAAAATATATAGCGTTACCTTTAATAGGTAACCCTAGTATATTCGCCACATCAAAAAGGGTGATCGTCATCTCGCCGAATGGGAGTTGAAAAGTGTTGCGTTCTGGCCACCAACGCTCCGCAAGGCTTACAACTAAATGAAGATCGTGAATTAAATATCTAACACGATCTATATAGTGGAATCCAAAGGATTCCACCAAAGCCTTTTGAGCTGGATTAAGCTCCCACGTACGATAATTCCTTTCAGCCCGCCAATGTACGTGGATCCGGGTTCGTAAAGCATTATCATGGTCGTATAACTATAAAAATTATATGCATTAATAAAGTAAACATAGGCATTCTAAAAAATATATACATTAATAAAGTTAGCAACTTGTAATTTCAAAAAATACCTCGCCAGTAAAAATCTGAGTAGAAATGTGATCTTCACGTTGCTTAAGAATAAGCTCGGTAGTCGGTCCGCCAGGAATACGACCGTCATTGCGGGTAGCCATCGCCAGTAAATATCAAGAGGAGGAGAATTTGGTGTAAGGAGTGTTTGGGGTAGGAGGAGAATGTGAATGTTGTGAGAGGAGTGTTGGGTGGGGGTGTATTTATAGGAATGTGGGATATAGCCATTTGGATTATAGCCGTTGGCCAACGGTTGAAAATGCAACGTTGCATGGCTCGCCAACTGAGTTGGCGAGCGGCCCTTCGAGGAGGGTGCCCCGCCAACTCAGTTGGCGAGCCCCTCGCCAAGTCAGCAACTCGCCAACTGAGTTGGCGAGTGGTCCCCCCCCCCCCCCGCAATTTCCCAAAACTTATCCCGTTTTATATAATTATATAATTAATTATTACTTTTTTCGAAAAAATCCGTTTTTTTAACTATATAAAATAAAGTTGTTAAAGATTAAATTTACAACATTTATTCTGAATCATTGTAAAAAAGAATAAGATTTACAACATTTAAATACATAACTTTGTTATCACAAACATTTTACAACGTTCTCATTAGAAGCATTGTAAAAAAAATTACAATATTTTTTAAAATTGTTGTAAATGAAACGTTGTAAAATGGATTTTTTTTTGTAGTTGTATGATTTCCAATCATGCTTGACGCTGTCTGGGATGCAGAGTATTGAGAGGACCGGATTTATCTGGACATGGAATAATAAAGCAGCCAGGAAATGTGTTGCTTGTCAGCTGGATAAGGCATTGGGAAACCGGCTATGGTTCTCTTCATTTTTGCATGTCTGTGTGGAAGGATTGGCGGCTGGGATTAGTGACCATTGTTTCGATCCGTATCAAACTTCTCCAGCTAGATCCTGCAAGAGTGAGGCCATTTTGATTTAATAACAAATGGCCGCTTATGGAAGGTTACCAAGAGGATGTTACCAGAGGGCTAATATGTATTCGTCACTGGTAACAAACAATACCAACTGGTACACCGGCTCAAGGGGGCAAAAGCGGAGCTGAAGAAGTGGAATATGGCTCAATCGAAATCGTCCTTGTTGCTGAAGGAGCGGGAGTTGCAGGAGCTAAAAAGCAGACAATAGGCCGACATTCTTAATGAGGATGAGGTGGAACTCGAGTGGTCCCTGATCCAAGAGGTTGGTGCAGTCAAAATGCAAAAGGAGGTCGAATTAGTCCAGAGTGTCACGCCCCGAGGCGTCCCCCGAGCCGTGACTGCCGTGCGGGCCTGGAGTTGCGCCCGCACAAGGCTTTAATGATTTGCATAGCAAGCACGTATTCAGAGTACGCAGATAAATTAAAACACAGATTTGAAACATAGAAAAGTTCTCTTTATTGATAATGACCATCTATTACAAACTCTTGAACGAGTCAGCTAATATGCCGAACGGCTTACAAAAGGGTTGACTCAAAATGAGATAGCAGTCCTGTACATTACATCCTTTAATAAACTCAAAACGATAAGGACCTCCAGGCTGGAGGACAGCTTTGCCACGGAGCTGCATTTTGTGTATGAGGAGTTGCAGGCTCCTGATTTCAAAAGGCTTGAGGCGCGGTGAAGATTGCGCTAACAGCTGGACTGGATCGGGAAGACGACTTCGGCTCCTCGCTCGGTTCGCCTTAGTGCGGAGAACCTGTTTCAACGAGGGTCAGCATATCGAAACATGCTGGTGAAGGCGAGCTAGCCTGACTATACCAATCAACACGTTGTTTAGTGAAGCATGCATATTTTGTGGGTTTCTATCTTGCCTTAGTTCATTTACAGTTAAGCAGCATATTGAATTTACTGAAATGAACATGCCACCGTTAGGTGGATTTTACCTGACCGTCTGAATTACCTGCACAATACTTACCATGCCTTCCCTGCCACGGAGACACAAGTTAGTATGCAACAGGTTAAAATATACACGATGCACGCACGATGCACTGCAAGCCATATTCACACGATAAACACACGAGGCATTGCAAGCATATACACACGAGGATCACTGGCTTGTTGCCATTTGGACTAGTCAAGGACAAGGATAGCATGCAACGAGAAAACACGAGGAGCTCATAAAACACGATGCGTTGCACGTTATCCAGTCCGCACACGATTTGACTATAAACACGAAGTCTGCCCAGGTCGGATCGGTGCCAGTGCCCCAGCGACCGTCCGCAGAACTTATATCCTTGTGCACAAGTTGTCCATGATCGAACACACGATGTTTAGTTAAATTATCACTTTATGCAGTTGAGGCAACACGAGTAATGCATGCTTTATTTTGCATAGCCTCTAGGAACAGTTATGCGTATGATGAATATTCCGAACGAACAAGCATGCAAGTAAGTAACCGTTCACGAAGTTTATTGACAAGCATATAACCATGTCTATTTTCTTTTATCTTGGTTTCTTTTATTATTACTTGGTATCGTTTGATCGGGGCAAGGGAGTGAAGCTGGAAGCAGGACTAGCTAATCGGGTTGGTAGCCACTCACTTAGATTTTGGAAAGAAGAAGGAAAGAGGCGCTTCACGACTCCGTTCGCAAGCCGCCTACTGCTCGTTCACCTGCACACGAACAGCTCGATTAATACTTCTTCCTCTCTTTCCATTCTCGGAATAGAAGTGCAAGTCTATGAACGAAAACAATGAAAACCATCGAAACCGTTCAAGGAAAACAAGCAAATCCCAAAACCAACTCAAAGCACGAAAGCAACAAGCGACATCGAAAACCGAGGCAATAAAAGATAGCAGCGGAGAGGTCCCTCCTGACTCTGCCGCTAAGCCGATCCCGGGGGCACGGTCCACTGAATATGGGAATCGATTCCGAAGAAACAAATCCATAACGAGGACGAGTTCTTAATTCAATCTATCCCGATCGAATGATACCGTCTTGTATTTCTTAGCCGCGTTCTCCGTATCGGGAGAACGGGGCGCTACATCCTACCCAACCAATTGGAAGTTTCGTCCCGAAACTTAGGAATAATGCTTACCGTTAGGGGTTATTACGTTGCGGGCGATGAACAGGAAGATTCGGGCAGGAATTAATGGCATGGCCTAGATTGCCACAAGCGAGACATAACCCAAGTCTCTTACGACACTGACTGAAGGAGTGCCCACGTTTGTTGCAGTATTGGCATACTTGGTTGGGATTTGTTTTGTGCTGACCACCGTTGTTTCGGCGCTTTGCAGCAGTGTTTCCTCCATCGTTGCCTTGGCGTTTGTGATTGTAGGTATGCACAGCGCCGGTGGAAACGTGAGGATACTGTGGTTCAAGCGATAGGGCGTGATTCATGACTTCACGCATTGTCCCGTACTGATTATTGACTACGTGCGAATGGATGGCAGGGCGTAGTCCACCTTCAAACCTTCTAGCTCGACTCGCTGCATCAGGTAAATAGGCCCTAGCGAATTTCGAGAGTCGGTTGAACTCGGCGGAGTATTGCTTAACTGTCATACTGCCCTGCCTCAGCTGCACGAAGTCATTTTCTATTTTACGTTGTACTGGAGGCGGTATAAACTCCTCTTCAAACGCGGCACGAAAGGTCGTCCACGAGATCGCCTCCTCTCCGTGATCAAATTGGAGAGATCGTCGATGCACGTCCCACCAATCGTGTGCGTCGAGGCGGAGCTGTAGTTGCGCGCAGGCGACGCGCTTATCCTCGGGGACCTCTAGCAGAGTGAAGTGGTCTTCAATCTCGGCTAGCCAATCTAGAGCTACCACTGGGTCCTCAGTCCCGTTGAACGGGGTGTTGCAGACTTTCTTGAAATGGCCCAAGTTGAAGGCAGTCACGTCCCTCGGCCTTGGAATTTGAGGCGTCTCCACTTCAAGCACGGGCTGTTCCACCGGAGTCGCTGTTGTTGCGGCGGAATGATTGGCAGCCAAAGTCTGAATAATTTGTTGCAGGGCATCGACCTGCTTCTGTTGGACTGAGAAACGGGTCTCTAGATTACTCTCGAGCCTGGCTTGGCGAGCATCGTCTCGTTGTCGTTGCGATTCTAACATTTGCATTACCCGCTCAAGCGGGTCGACTTGAGACATGCCTCTTTGGCTTTGAGAGCTTCCCGAATTGCCCGAACTGCTCTCTTGTGTTTCGATCGGTGGTTGCGCTGCAGATTGCGCTGGATCCATTCCTTCAAAAGAAGGTAAATTACATTAGGATCATAATGTATTATGGACTTATTGCATGAACGTATCTCATTTTGGCCTAGCGAGTTCAAGAGTTCGCACAGGAATTTAATCGTTAAAGGAACTTTTCCAGCACGAAGTCTAAGGAACTTTGAATCTGTGCTCTGATACCACTATGTCACGCCCCGAGGCGTCCCCCGAGCCGTGACTGCCGTGCGGGCCTGGAGTTGCGCCCGCACAAGGCTTTAATGATTTGCATAGCAAGCACGTATTCAGAGTACGCAGATAAATTAAAACACAGATTTGAAACATAGAAAAGTTCTCTTTATTGATAATGACCATCTATTACAAACTCTTGAACGAGTCAGCTAATATGCCGAACGACTTACAAAAGGGTTGACTCAAAATGAGATAGCAGTCCTGTACATTACATCCTTTAATAAACTCAAAACGATAAGGACCTCCAGGCTGGAGGACAGCTTTGCCACGGAGCTGCATTTTGTGTATGAAGAGTTGCAGGCTCCTGATTTCAAAAGGCTTGAGGCGCGGTGAAGATTGCGCTAACAGCTGGACTGGATCGGGAAGACGACTTCGGCTCCTCGCTCGGTTCGCCTTAGTGCGGAGAACCTGTTTCAACGAGGGTCAGCATATCGAAACATGCTGGTGAAGGCGAGCTAGCCTGACTATACCAATCAACACGTTGTTTAGTGAAGCATGCATATTTTGTGGGTTTCTATCTTGCCTTAGTTCATTTACAGTTAAGCAGCATATTGAATTTACTGAAATGAACATGCCACCGTTAGGTGGATTTTACCTGACCGTCTGAATTACCTGCACAATACTTACCATGCCTTCCCTGCCACGGAGACACAAGTTAGTATGCAACAGGTTAAAATATACACGATGCACGCACGATGCACTGCAAGCCATATTCACACGATAAACACACGAGGCATTGCAAGCATATACACACGAGGATCACTGGCTTGTTGCCATTTGGACTAGTCAAGGACAAGGATAGCATGCAACGAGAAAACACGAGGAGCTCATAAAACACGATGCGTTGCACGTTATCCAGTCCGCACACGATTTGACTATAAACACGAAGTCTGCCCAGGTCGGATCGGTGCCAGTGCCCCAGCGACCGTCCGCAGAACTTATATCCTTGTGCACAAGTTGTCCATGATCGAACACACGATGTTTAGTTAAATTATCACTTCACGCAGTTGAGGCAACACGAGTAATGCATGCTTTATTTTGCATAGCCTCTAGGAACAGTTATGCGTATGATGAATATTCCGAACGAACAAGCATGCAAGTAAGTAACCGTTCACGAAGTTTATTGACAAGCATATAACCATGTCTATTTTCTTTTATCTTGGTTTCTTTTATTATTACTTGGTATCGTTTGATCGGGGCAAGGGAGTGAAGCTGGAAGCAGGACTAGCTAATCGGGTTGGTAGCCACTCACTTAGATTTTGGAAAGAAGAAGGAAAGAGGCGCTTCACGACTCCGTTCGCAAGCCGCCTACTGCTCGTTCACCTGCACACGAACAGCTCGATTAATACTTCTTCCTCTCTTTCCATTCTCGGAATAGAAGTGCAAGTCTATGAACGAAAACAATGAAAACCATCGAAACCGTTCAAGGAAAACAAGCAAATCCCAAAACCAACTCAAAGCACGAAAGCAACAAGCGACATCGAAAACCGAGGCAATAAAAGACAGCAGCGGAGAGGTCCCTCCTGACTCTGCCGCTAAGCCGATCCCGGGGGCACGGTCCACTGAATATGGGAATCGATTCCGAAGAAACAAATCCATAACGAGGACGAGTTCTTAATTCAATCTATCCCGATCGAACGATACCGTCTTGTGTTTCTTAGCCGCGCTCTCCGCATCGGGAGAACGGGGCGCTACACAGAGGGTCAAGTGTTCATGGATACGTGAAGGAGATAAGTGCACCAAATTCTTCTACGACATCATCCGGACGCAACACCACTGCAACCATATCAGTAGGCTAATTGACACTGCAGGGAAAGAGGTGAGAGCACTTTAGGATATACAAACTAAGGTTGTCAGGTATTACTCTGTCCTATTTAATCAAAATGATTACCTGTGTGATTTTCCTTATATGGTTTGCAAGAAACTTGTCTCGTCACATGGGAACAATATATATCTTGCCCATGTATCGATAGAGGAAGTTGAGGCTATTGTTATGCATGCTAACATTAATAAGGCTCCGGGCCCTAATGGATTTCGGAGTAAATTCTGTAAGACTCACTTACCAGATCTGAGGGACCAGGTGGTGGAGGTTATTAGAGACTTTTTCTCCACAGGCAGGCTTTTGTCGGAGATCAGCCATACCTTCTCATGCTAGTACCAAAAAAGGAGGGGACGGTATTACTATATGGGAAGCGGTATTGCATCAATCCGACATATATGTCATTACTACATAGATTTCGACGTATTATCATTTTGCGCTTCATATCACTATTTTCTGATTGTACTTAGCGTCATGGACTACTTCTAGACTGTTATCTTTATTTCGCTTTCTGATTATGCTTGCTAGACTCTTGTATTGTCTTGATTAGCTCATATAGCTTGATTCTCGAGAATTCCACGACCCGAGAATTATGACATATAAAATGTAAGGTTAATAACTAGATATTTCACCTATTACATTGGACGGAGAGGATACCTTTGTTGGTGTTTTTTACTTTGCTTTGGGAGTTTTAGTTCCACGTTGGAAAACCACCAATGTATATATCTCAATATATAACTTTGCTTAGTATTAGTAAATGCACATGAGGTGATGGTCCAAGTGGGTTGACTTTCCTAGAGGGATTAAGTGTGAACCCCATTATGACAATCTTTATTTTGTCACCATCTTTGGAAAGTTTTCCTTAGGATCTAAGTCCCATAGGGACTTAGAGACTTGGACTCGGACTCGGACTCGGGATCAAGGGCGCAAAGTGGTGCTTTGTTAGCGCACTTTGTACTTAGTACATCAGCATCGTCACATGGCGCTTGTGCGCTCGTGCGCTCCTTTTATGCGTGAGTTACATGCACGATTTCTTACTCGGGTGCATGCTCCGTGGATCTATGCAGCCTGGAGGGCATGCGGCCAGGGGCTATGCAGTCAGGTGCCCATGCGGCAAGGGCCATGCGCTCAGGTGCCCATGCTACCAGGTGCACATTCAGCCCGGTGCCCATGCGGCCAGGGGAGCATGCGACAAGGGGTGCATGCGGCAAGGTGCTCATGCGGCCCAGTGCGCATGCGGCCAAGAGTCCATACGGCCAGGGGCCTTGCAGCCTAGAGCTATGCGGCCAGGCGCTATGTTGTGAGCAAGTTAACTTGAGCGAGTCAAGTGTGGAGGGGACAGAGACTACTGTTGGTGGCTCGGTACGGAGCAGGCAATGCGTGGTTCTCTGTGCCACGCGGCTGCAAGGTTTCGGTGCCTGACGACGATGTCTGCTATGTGTAGTACAGCGGCACAGGCAGCGCATCGGCCTGATTTTTTTTAAGCCGTATAGGAGCTGAAATCCTCTTTAAATAGAGGCTCTTCTCTTTTATTTAATGTGTTGGAAAAAATTGAGAGAGAAAAGTCGAAAGCACCAACAGGACCTGTAACAACAGTTAGCATCCTTCCAAAAGGAATCTTTCGAGTGATCCGAATGTGACCAAGAGCATTCCAGAAGTTCTCGTGTGGACTTGTTGGATCCTGGGAACAGATTGTTGTATAGCGCGCATCTTGCCTTGAGCTCTGGTGGTTTTGATCACCCCAATAGGAGTTCCCTTCTTTGTATTTCTGTTCTTATTCCCGATCTTCTCGGTGTAGCGTCTACGAACGTAAAGAGAAGTGCGATTTTCTAATTCTTGATGTATTTGTATTTTTTGGGTTGTCAGTTTGTAACATATTCCTAGTTTAGTAATTCTGTGTGGTTATGTGTTACTATAGAGGAATTCTTGTGTGAATCTCAGTGCACCAACTTCTCTTCTAGAGTTTGTAGAGACGAACTCTTGTGTGAGTCTCTACTTTGTGGCTACCTCTTCTTGTTTGATCTGACTTCGGAACTAACAATCTCAAGGCAAGATCCGAGTTAGAATGGACAACCGCCCAAACCTTCTCGATACTAGCTTTCATAAGCTTGAGAAGCTTGATGGTGAACACTACAATATTTGGAAGAGGAAGATCTCCTTGAATCTTCGTTTTGTCAAAGTTGCTTATGTGTTGGTTGATCCTGAACCTACCATTCCCGAAGATGAAGGAGAGCTTGTAGTTGATGTGGCGCAGGACGCGCACTCCAAGTGGAAGAAAGACAACGAACTCTACAGGTTATTGATTCTCAATGCTATGGACGACTCGATGGCAGATTCCTACAGCTGGAAGGAGAAGGCAAGAGATGTATGGGAATCTCTTGAGAAGCACTACAAAACCGACGAATGAATTTCTAAAATCCATCTCGTCGAGAAGTTCTTCACTTTGCAATTTGAGGACGAAAAGGTGATGTTACCACAAGTTAAGAAACTTCTGAAGATGCAGCAAAAATTGGAAGAATAGGGCATAAAGCAGGAAGACAAATTTATGGTGGGGGCTATCGTCACCAAACTTCCTACAGGCTGGATCAGCTTCAAGACTGACATGTACCATAAAAAGATGAAGATCCAGCTCGAAGATCTTCTTCACTGGATTCACATTGAAGATGAAGCCAGGGGGCAACTGAATTTGGACTCCTTGTCTAAGCAGTTGGCTAAGGCCAACATGGTGGACTCCTTGTCCAAGCAGTTGGCTAAGGCCAACATGGTACATGCTAGTGACTCTTAAGGGAAGAAAAAAAAATTTACAAGAAGAAGAAGAAGGACTTCAACCAGTTGAAGGTAAAGTCGGCTCAGTTCAAGCCAAAGTCGAAGACTGATGTGACATGCTACAATTATGGCAAGAAGGGTCACTACAAGAGCGACTGCAGGTCGAAGCCTAAACCGAAAGAACAAGGTGAGATTAACCTAGTTTCTATTATTGTGCAGGTTGAGTCACATGGCGTGGACACTGATTGGTGGGTGGATACTGGTACATCTTGCTACGTGTGCTCTAAGAAGGAGCTGTTCGTCAAGTACGAGCCTACCTCTGAGAAAGTCTCGTTGGCGGATAAGTCTCAAGTTGCAGTACTGGGGATCGGGATGGTAGTGTTGAAGCTGACTTCTGGAAGGTCACTAATACTGGAGAATATGAAGTACGTACCAATGATCACCAAGAATATGGTTTCTGCGAGTATGTTGTGCAAGGCGGGCCTGAGGATGGATATCAATGTCGGTCAGATGGTGATGTCCTACAAGGGAACATACTTCGAAAAATCTTTTTGTACCGAAGGAAAGTTTAAACTGTATCTTGTAACTCCTTCTGTTTGTATCAATACAGTCTCTACTTCTGGTTATTCTCTTGAGTTGTAGCATAATAGACTAGGACGTACATTATAAACACATTAACAAGATGTCTAGTCTAGGCCTTATCTCCAAATATGGGGGTAAGGAGGTGGAGAAATTTGAAGTCTGTGCACAGACAAAGATCATCAGGAAGTCGTTCAGAAGAGTGAACCAAAGCACAAATCTTCTGGAGTTGGTACACTCAGATATCTGTGACTTCAAGCAATTTTCTACAAAAGCCGGAATGAAGTATTTTATCACATTTATTGACGATTTCTCAATGTACGCGTTTGTATATCTTCTCAAGTCAAAAGATGAAGTGTTCAAGAAGTTCAAGGACTTCAAGGCTGAAGCAGAACGTCAAACCAGTCAACAACTCAAAAGAGATTTAGGCGGAGCATATCGTTCGTTGGAATTTGCATCGTTCTGCAAAGAATATAAAATTGTCAACGAAACTATTATTCCGTATTCTCCCCAATCTAATGGTATAGCAAAAAGAAAGAACATGACGCTAACAGAGATGATGAACTCTATCTGCCGACAATAGGACTTCCAAAGTGCTTTTGGGGAGAAGCAGCGCTTATGGCTACGTTTATTCTGAACAGAGTACCATTCGCGATATCTGACATTACTCCTCATGAACTTTGGTTCAAGGTCAGACCCAACTTGAATGTCATTCGAGTGTGGGGTGTCTAACATATGTGAAGCTTCCAGAACTCAAGATTCAGAACATGGGAACGAGAACTACGAAGACCATATTTCTGGGCTATGTTGATAAGAGTGATGCTCGGAGGTTCCCTGATATTAAATCTAATTATATCATAGAATCTCGCGATGTAGAATTATTTGAAGACAAGTTTACTAGGCACAAGAATGTTGTTCTCGCGGATGTCTCAGAGAAAATTTCCAGCACGGACGAGACAAGTACCTCTGAGAAAGAAGTAGTCCAAGAAGAAGTTGTCATTGATGAGACAACATTTAAACCAAAACCCGCTGAGCCGAGAGCAAAGCGAGTGAGGAGGCCGAAGAACTTCGGAGAAAAATTTGTTACATATGTTGTGAAAGATGATCTGGTTACCTATGATGAGGCAATAAAGACAAGAGATGCTATTTACTGGATAGAGGCTATCAATGACGAGTTTGACTCGATAACTTCTAATAATACTTGGAAGTTAGTCGATCTGCCTGAAGGAGCTAAACCCATCAGATGCAAGTGGATCTTTAATAAGAAGAAAACAGACGGAACTGTTGACAAGTTCAAGGCCAAGCTAGTGGTCAAGGAGTTTTATCAGATACAGGGGATTGACTACTTCGACATGTATGCTCTCGTTGCACGGAAGACTACTATCAGGATGTTAATTGCTCTAGGTGCTAAAGGTCTTGAAGACAAAGTATACAAACTGGTGAAATCTCTGTATGGTCTTAAGCAAGCTCACAAATTGTGTCAAGAGAAGTTTGACAAAGTTATCAGATCAAATGGTTACAAGGTCAGCGAAATTGATAAATGTGTATACACAAAGTTTGCCAGTGATAATGTGTCATCGTTTGTCTCTATGTGGACGATATGATAATCCTAGGCATGGATAAAGAATGTGTCACTAGAACAAAGATGTTCCTCTCGTCTAAATTCAGTATTAAGGGCATGGGAGATACAAATGTCATCCTTGGGATTAAGATAATCCGTACAGAAGCAGGGTTTGCTCTATCACAAGCTTACTACGTGGAGAAAATGCTCATACGCTATGGATATCAGGATCTTCCAGGGATCGATACTCCATATAGGTGTGACAAAAAATTGAAGTCTAACCCAAGAAAAAGCGTCAAACAATTGGAGTATTCTAGCGTCATCGGGAGCTTGATGTATGTTACAAATGCCACTAGGCCTAACATTGCTTTTGCCATGGGGATGCTGAGTAGATTCACGAGTAATCCAGGTGTTGAACACTAGAAAGTGTGAAGAGGGTGATGAGATACTGCAAGAAGACTTACTATATACAGACCATAGCCCTCGTTGTGTGTGGTATATAATATGTCATGGATTGTATATTCATGGTATACTTATTTTTGTCTAATCTGCTTTTGTCTGCAAAACTTGACTTTGTTTTTAAATAAATAAATATTTATTGTGTCTTATTACATATTGTACTTAGAACTTCAAAAATTAAGGAAAGAAAATGATGATATTGAGGTCAATATGAAATAATGGGATAAAGATTGGAATTATTCTTGTATTCCTTCTGTCTCAAATGGCTGAGCTTTATACAAAATAACAAAAATTAAAGATAAGAAAGAGTAACAATGGAAAATATATACTCACTACCTATCCTAACAATAGTAATATATTTAATAATAATAACTAACATTATCTCCAATACTTTCCCTAAAGTTGGAGCATGGAGATCAAGAATGCCCAACTTGGGAGGAAGATTACTAAACGGCTGACGACCTAATGCCTTGGTGAACATGTTTGTCGGTTGCTCCGCAGAAGAAAGATGAGAAGGCGTAACTGTGCCTGCAAGGACTAAGTCACAAACTAAGTGACAGTTGATCTCAATATGCTTAGTGCGCTCATGAAAGACATGATTCATAGCGATATAAAAAGCAGCCTCATTATCCTAAAAGAGTCTAACCAGAGTAAAATGTTAGATGCCAAGCGACCATAGGAGCAATCGAAGCCATGAGATCTCATAGCACGCGCTGGCCATAGACCTGTATCTGGCTTCTGCAGAGGACCGAGATACAGTGGGTTGCTTCTTGGTCTTCCAAGAGACAAATGAGAGCTCTAGAGTAATAAAATAACCGGTCACAGATCGACGAGTGCGAGGGCATGCAGCCCAGTCCGAATCACAATAGGCCGTAAGTGTGAGACTGCTTGCACTTGAGAGATGCAAACCCTGACCCGGATGTCCCTTCAAATACCGAAGAATACATAAAGCTGTTGTCCAGTGTTCCTCCTTTCGACTTATTCATAAACTGAGACAAGGTATGAACAACGAAACTCAACTCTGATCTCGTGATTGTGAGGTAGATGAGTCATCCAACAAGATGACGATAGCTATCGGGGCATAAAAAATTTGGACTAGAGGCGGATGTAAGCTGGTGATTAGGGTCCATAGGAGAATTAATGGGCTTGGAACCAAGTAGACCAACTTCAGCAATAATCTTAAGGGAATGTTTTTGTTGTGACACGAAAATGCCTGATAAGTTACGAGCAATTTCTAGACCAAGAAAGTACTTGAGAACAACTTCATATGGAAATAAGTGCTCAAGTAATTCTTGAAAGCTGATATAGCAGAAGGATGGTTGCCCATAATAATAAAATCATCCACATATATGAGCACGTGAAGAACATTACCGTACCGCTGTAGTGTGAATAAAGAAGAATCAGCATAGCTCTATTGAAAGACGAATTAACGAAGTGCAACATCAAGCTTTGAGAACCGATTCCTAGAAGCTTGTCGTAGGCCATAGAGTAATTTTCGCAGACGACAGACTTGCCCTAGAGAAGCCTGCGAGTAACTCGGGGGAGGGGGGTTATGTAAACAACTTCACCCAAGTCCCCATGGAGGAAGGCATTATAAACATCCATCTAATGTATCTCCCATCTATGTATGGCAGCTACAAAGAGAAAGACCCTAACAGTTACCATCTTCACAACTGGAGCAAAGGTCTCATTGAAATCAATGCCTTCAACCTGCTTGTTGCCTAAAATGACGAGACGAACTTTATAGCGCTCAATATCTCCATTAGATTTGTACTTGATATGGTAGACCCACTTACAACCAATAGCTTTCTTGCATGCAGGCAAGGATGTCATATCCCATGTCTAATTTCTGTTAAGGACATATAACTTACTCTGTATTGCAGTACGCCAGTAAGCATCCCTCACGGCCTCCGAAAAATATGACGGTTCGTGCCCTGCACTTACAGCGGCTAAAAACTTGGTATGATGGTTAGAGAACCGAGCACAAGAAACATATACAGTTATAGGATAGGGTTTACCAGAGGCCGATGATGGTATGAGTGGAGATCCTAGAGGGGGTAAGGGTCATGAAGAGCTGTATTGCAGACATAATCACGGAGCAAGATAGAAGGCTGTCGAGACCTGGTGTCCCGTCGGACTTCAGTCATGGGATCACTCCCCTTATCGACTGGAGGCAAGTGGTCGGGACCGTGCTCTGGCGAGGCCACCTAGATGAGCTACTGCTCCCCTGTCGATGGGAGACAAGTGATCGGCGCCGTGCACTGGCGAGGCCGACCGAGATGGGCTACTGCTCTCTTTGATGATGGAAGCTGGGTCTAGTATATCAAATACCGCCGGATGAGGAGGCGGCGCAGGCTGGGACGCCGGCCCTGATGGTGTCTTAAAAGGAACACATCCTCAAAGAAGATGTCTCTAGAGTAGAGCTTTTTGGCATCGAGATCAAATAAGCGCCAACCACGCTTACCAACTGGATACCCCAAAAAAAAATATTTTTGACTACGAGCAGCAAACTTGTCCTTGGACCAGGGCAGACGCGAAGCAAAGCATAGGCAACCAAATACCCTGAGATAAGAATATGTCGGTTCATGGCCAAACATGAGTTGGTAGGGAGTCTTGTTTTATAGAAATTGAGTGGGGGTTCTATTGATCAAGTAACAAGTAGTAAGACCGCATTCTCCCCAAAACTGAAGAGGAAGAGAAGCCTAAAAACGTAGTGCTCTAGCTACATTGAGAAGATGACGATGCTTGCGTTCAACACGACCATTCTGCTAAGACATATACACGCATAATGTTTCAAAGAGAATACCGTGGTCAGCAAAGTAATCATTTAGATAGAAACTCAGTTCCGTTATCGAACCAAAAATGTTGAACCTTCTTATGAAACTGAGTCTGAACCATTGCACAAAATTGGTTGATCAAGGCAGCAATGTCAGACTTAGAAGACATTAAATAAATCCATGTAGCTCTAGAGTAATCATCCAAAATTATCAAGAAATAGGACGCTCCACAAGAGGAGGGGGTATTATAGGGACCCCAAACATCACAATGAATAAGCTGAAATAAATCATCTGCTTTATTATAATTTATAGAAAAAGAAACATGAGTTTGTTTAGCCTTAAAGCAAATATCACAAGGTTCACTAGAGCTAATGGAATGTTGAATAACAGGTAATGATGATATCGCAGATGAAGAAGGATGACCCAATTGTTGATGCTAGAGAGAAGCAAAAACAACAGAAGATGAGGCAGAGGCGTGACATGCTCGAGCAGTTGAGAAATTGCACAGCCAGTAGACCCCACCCCGTTGCTCACCCACACCAATCATCATCCTCGAAATGCATTCCTGAATAACACATAATTTATCCGTTAAAGTAAAAACATATTGAGTATTTATAGTTAACTGAGCAAAGGAAATCAAATTGCAGTCAAGACAAGGAATATATAGAACATAATCAATATTAGCGGTTGGCAAAAAAACTAAGGATCCTTCTTGAACAACAGTAGCTAAACGATTATCAGGCAGCTTGATAGCAACCGGATTGATCGAAACAAGATTCTAGAGAAGATCTTGATTCCCGGTCATGTGTAGAGATATGCCTGTGTCTAAAATCCTTGAACAATACGTACCAAACGGGTCATAGGAGTTGCCAGAAGGAGTATTCAAGGATTGATACATTTGCATAACCATTTTTTGCTGTTTATGATTGAGCGTCGGACTAAATGCAGCCTTGTCTTGGTCTATCAACGAGCCGACTGAACGACTATTGGACTGTTGTTGGACAACATTACCGATGCCAGTAGACCTAGTAAAGCCACGCCCATGGCCTCGTCCAACACGAGGTATCGACCGGTCGAAGGAGCCACGACCGGAGGGACGATGAACCCAGCGTTCGAAAAATCTATGAAGACGATAGCACTTGGTCACGTCATGACCGAGACGAATATAATGGGTGCACTGTGGGAGGGGCTTGTCAGAAAAGGGAGACTCAACTTGTTTGGACTGAGCAGCAAAGGCCACAACGTCCGTCTTGGATTCACGATCCTTCATTAGCGTTCTGTGACTCTTTTCTTGAACTACACACGCATAAACCCGATTGAGAGGTGGGAGGGGTTCTTGAGCCATGAGACCAGAGAAAAAAGTACTAAAAGTGTCATCGAGGCCCAATAGAAACTGGTGGTGACGCTCCTCGTCTCGCTCAATACGAATCTGAGTGGTGAGATCACAAGAGCAGTGTCCGCAATGGCAGACCTTAGGCAGGACGTAAGTCAATAACTCATCCCATAATTTCTTCAATGAGCCAAAGTAGGATGCAACATATTGTCCTCCATGGCGACAAATGGCGATGTCGGATCAAATTTGCAAGATTCTTGGTCTGTTATCGACCGAGAATCGTTGACGCAAATCATCCCATAATTCAAGAACCGTCTCGGGATAGGAGATCGAAGTGCGCAAGAGCGGATCAATGGATTGAACGATCCACCCAATAAGCATCGAGTTGATGCTCTACCAATAGTCGTTAGCTTCGGAGTTGACGTCTGGTTGAAGTAGTCGGCCGTCGATGAAGCCGAGCTTTCGCTTAGCCTTGAAAGCATTCCTTATGGCAGTTTTCCACTCCTGATAATTATCGCCCTTCAAGACCACGGGACATATTTGCATGCCCGGATAATCCGAAGGATGAAACGAAGATGTATGATCGAGGGGATGCGTGGATATGGCCTGACGAGCGACGTTCAATGGTAAGGTAGGTTTGAGAGTGTCTGTGTCTGATTCACTCATTACATAGGAGAAGCAGAGAATGAACTAGACGAAGAAAGATCGAAAAAAAATTCAGGGTTTGGAAACCTGCTTTGATACCATAAAATAATAGGATAAAGATTGGAATTATTCTTGTATTTATTCTGCCTCAAATGGCTGAGCTTTATACAGAATAACAAAAAACTAAAGATAAGAAAGATAAATAATAGAAAAGATATACTCATTACCTATCCTAAAAATAGCAATATCTCCAATAACAATAACTAACATTATCTCCAATACAATATATTTTAATTTTATTGTAAAAACTATTCTAAATTTATGGTCGGCCACCCACGGTATTAAATTTTGGTCCCTGTTATAGTGGGGATAAAAAATATTCGTTTGGACATAAGTGCAAGGGTCAACAACTCTTCCTCCTCGCCATACCAGAAGAATTTGCAAATTCAGCTAAAGTTGCAAGTTTCTTACATGAAGCTCCATCATTTGCACCGAGCCTGCCACCCATACAAGAATATCTTCTATCGTCTGCCTTGACGATAAGGCTCATCTTGATGGGGGACTCTTACGAGCATACCAAAATTCCCCAATAACCTTATGGATATAATTAAATAGATCAAACTAATAAGGTTGGAAGACGTATGCATAAAAAGATGGAAGACGTTATGTTTAAAGATTTGGTTGTGTTGGAATCGGACACGTCCTGCAAGCACTCAGATACCGTGTCTGAGATCGACCGTAGCGAAAACTTAGGCCAACCCACCTGAGATAACCAACTCATGTATAACGAACACCAAGCATAGATAAAGATTACGTATATAACGGTAACTACGTCACCTGAATAAATCACAATCTATATAACTCAGGTAAAATTACAAGATTGACAAAACCAATGTTAAACCCTTTGTCCTAATAGGTTTAACCCCCTCACCACACTCAAGAAAAAAAATACAGAGATTATAATTGAAATCACTCACCAAATTCCGTAGAAATTTGCTTGAATGAAGGTGACGACTCATCGATCAGATCTCCTCTTCCTTCTGTCTTGGATGACGAGTCCTAAGAGAAAAGCACGAATTTTCTCTTAGATTTTCTATGAACGAGCACCTCGAATCTCTACCTTTGTGCTATATCTTTGTGCCTCTACCATCACCCATATAAATAGGATAAGAAATCCTAGTTTAGATCATAGGAATTCCTAAATAGGAAACCCATTATCTAAAATAGGAAACAACAATTATGGACGTCCCAATATGGTCAAAATAAATATTTGATACAAATTTAAAATCTAATCAAATTAATGTAGAATTTTAAATTATATCAAATCAAATCGTTTATCATATTTGGGCTCCAAAATTTGCTTTTACCAATTCAAACTGGACCCAACATACTTCTCCAGTATAATGAGAAGGTGTTGACCCTATGGATCCTCAACTGGACTCCATGTCTGTCATCCCGTGACAGAGTTCCTGCTCTCCCATGCCATCTATCTTCGATCCTCCGAACTACATAGCATCTTTCTTTGTCTCTAGCTGTTATGCGTAGCACCTCCTACACCACTGGGATCATGCCGATATCAATAACACGATCAAGGCTGAAGTCTCTGACGATCAGTCTCACCCGAAGTCTTGGTTGTTTGTCCTCGACTTTCATCTTCTACAGGAATGTACTATCATTTTAACGAGCTTTTTCACCCTTGGCTGCCCCAACCAAGCGGACGGTGCTGTTCTTCCGAGATTCAGACTCATGAATATGTCCACCTTTGTGTCTGACATTAAAGCCCTCCCGTACACATGTATCCTCGAGTAGAACATCAAACATTGTGTATGCCGTCGGTGACCTACATCTTTCCCGGAACTGTATGAATGGAGATGCACTGCCTCAGATTGAGTTGCTGCAACCTTGATCACCTCACTAGCTTTGAACTGCTAAAATTGATGTCTCTTCACAAATATTTGACAACCCACCCGTTGCCAAAATCGAATCCGTGGAATAACCCCCACATAAAGACCGACCAGCTGTCAAGGGACCGATAGACTAACCCTCAAGCTTTGACTCATCATCATTCGTCATTTTGTCTCGACAAACCGAATCCTTTGTAATCCTTAAAGTATCTCGAAGACCCTCCTTAGAAATTTTTCGACTATCCATCTCCTGTCGAACAACCCTTGAGCACCCACCCGATGTATGTGACCTATCTGTACAGCTCAGCAGCTTGAGCATGTACATGCCATAACATAAATTTTCTCGAGCCAGCTGTTGGAAACCTTCATAAGCATCCAATCTTTGTCCCCAAAAAATTGCGACATCCATCATCCGTCAACCTCCCTACAAAAATCAAGTTGTAGTGCAAACTCAGTACATATTGCACACCCTTGAGAACGAGCTTCTTACCAGCCTCCATTGTCAATTGCATATCACAGATGCCCACAACTACAGCAGTCACCTTGTTTTCCATCTTCATATGTCCAAACTTATCATCGCGGTATGACATAAAAATTCTCCTCTATGGAGTGGCATGCTTCAACGCCCTAGTGTTCATGACCCAATCATTGTCATGTCATGTGACACAAGATTTTTCTGTGTCAGTTACTGCGATGATGATATCTTCCAATGTCGTGAGATCCTCCTGATCATCCTTGCCTTTGGCCTTCTCAACTTTTAACTTCATGCAGTTCCTCTTGATATGACCTATTTTGCCATAGTGATAGAAGCCCTCATTGCGGTCCACAATTGCAAGATCCCGAGAACTCTCTCATGTCTTCGCCTGTGACTTGGGCATTTCCTTCTCGTTGGAAGCCACCAGAACGGACTTATGCGATGATTCAACTTGCTTACACCGGACATCCTTATTTAACATGATACTTTTGACTGCCTCCATCGTGACAACTCTATCAAGAATGGAGTTGCTCACCGACACTACTAACGTCTCCCAGCTTTCCGGTAAAGAACTCAAAAGTAGAAGGGCCAAAAGATCATCATCAATCACCATGTTCATCGCAGACAGCTGATTGATGATACCCTAAACCTCGTTCAGATGTTATGCCATAGGGGCACCCTCCGTGTACATCGAGTTGACGAGTTAGCGAATAAGAAATGCCTAGTTGCCAGTTGTCTTCCTTTCGTACAGCGAATGCAGCTTATCCTACAATGCTTTTTCCGAACTCTATATGTACACATGATGAAACACCGAATTGTCCAACCATTGGCGGATGAATCCAATGGCCTTTCGATCTAGTCGTTTCCAGTCTTCAACTGCTTTATCCTATGGCTTTACGTTGTCGCCCTCCAACAGACCATGCAAGTCCTTACACAAGAGTAGATCCTCCTTCCTTGGCTTACAAATCGTCCAGTTCCCCCTGTGAGGGTGATCATACGTATTTTTATCTGATCCGTAGACATGGTTGTGCATTCCCTCTCGAGAACCTGAGAGCTCTAATACCAAATATTGGTATCATGCTATCAGACCAAAACTTGGCTCTGATACTAGATGCCCAGTTTTGTGAATAAAGCTCTAAGTATTCAGTGTGCATATTTGGTACAAGATTTTCCTTACTGCAATGATAGCTTAAATATTTAGTTCTTGAATATGTAACGATGCTTGTGTGAATATTCTTTAAATATCTTATGTTTGATTATTACGCATAGGGTAGAAAATGAACCATTGTTGTGCTCTAATTCTGTGAAGCGATGGCTTAAGCTTGTGGTCTTGTTCGAAGCTTAACCCCCTCATAAATCTATGAGAGATCATCGACCAAGTTGTCTTGATGATATGGGGAAGCCAAGTATAGCCGTAGAATTATGGGTAAAAACTAATCAAACATAGTTATTTTTTGAATATTCTCTTGCTATCGGTATACATATTCGAGAATGATCATCTTATTTGATGAACGAAACTAATCCTGTTACAGGAGAAGCTTATATTTATGCTGACACCCACTAGTGTCATTATAAGCTAAATAAATCGCATGATCATATTATTCATCTTTCTACTAATGATAAGATAGATAATGGAATCTATAATTATATGGTTGATGTTCTTCAACAAATCAAAAAGGATGTGAATAACTGTCATGCCCCAGTCCCAAAATATCGAGGGACTAGACACGTGGCAACGGCCAGCAGTACAAACCGATGGACCTCCCAATTTAATGGATCCATCGGGCATACTTAAGCTGTAATATAGGTCTACAACAATAAGTCAAAAAAAACTAAACTCATCCACACACAGAATAATAAGAACATCAGCAAATCAAGAAAGTACATCAAAGTCCAGTCTCAGCAGAGTATGTCGGGGAACAACCCGATAAGAGTCTAAAATACTGATTCACCAGACCAGAACAAAAGAGTCCAAAATAAAGTATCTGAAGAGTACAAATATCATAAGCTCAAGTAAAGTCTTCAGCCATCACCTCTGCTTCTATGTTAGGTTCTCCTTCAGCAATAGCTCCTGGTACAGCTTCTACTCCTGTCCCGTAAACCTCGGGATAATGTTCTTCTGCTAAACCTGGGGACATCATCCATTCCAGGTCCTCAGGGGACATAGCAAGGTACAAATAATACAAGCCAAAAATAGATGCAGTGAAAATAGAAAATGAAATAAACAGGGTAACTACATAACCATCTATGTGAAAATGCAACTGAGAGCAACACTAGTACTCAGGCTGAGACTGCTACAAGCTCTGTGTCGGGAAGCCGGTAGCAGCAATATCTAGTAGTGGTCTAGCTCTGCTCGAGAGTCTACAACCTCACAATAGTAGTATATATATAGAATAGCCTGTAGCCTGTGTGTCTCTCCCCACCCAATGTAACCACACGTCTCATGTCCATTTCACGTGAGATCAGAGCTAATGCAACAGTCATAATCTAAGAATATAATAACTATGTCCATCATGTATCCTACACAGAATATAATAACTATGTCCATCCTGTATCCTATACAGAATTACCTTGAATATCTCAGTAAGATTCTGTCTCATGAAGGTGTCAAGTATCCTAGGTTATATTGTACTTGTTAAACAAGCACTAGAATGTAAAGGGTCTCGAATGTCCATCACTAAATGACATACACAACTCCGCATACGGGGTTGGCAACCGACTGTAATCGGACGCTAAGTATGTCATACGGTCCTAAGTTATATCATGTACAATAGTCACAGAAATTAAAGCAAGAGAAAATGAACTAATAAACTGCAATTTATGGCAAGGTACACTTGCCTGGGATTGAAATACCAGTAGCGGTCCCTGAAACAGTGGATTCAGTAATAACTCCTCTAAAAGCTGAAATAAACATTACCAACAGTCTCAGAACATAAGAAATAGCTAGAAATGCCTGTCCTTAAGTCCAGTTTGGACACAAGGGCAAAAATGATATTTTCGGGCCAAAGCGGGTCCATATGTGGGCCGCTTTGCACCAAAAACTGGGTCTGGGTCAAAGGTCTCCAAATCAGTCCAACTTAGTGTCAATAAGTCAAGAACGTTGATACGAACCCAGCGGAACTTCCAGAATTGGATTTCGATGAGCCGTTCTCAAAATTGCCCGTCAGGTGGAGCCTATGGGGCCCACGACACGCGATTTTCCAACGTTCTCAGAATCGAACCAAACTTGACCCACAGGACCAACGTATTGCTACGAGTCCGATGACGTAAGTTTTGTCTCGATCCGACGTGTATACACTAAGTTACAGCTAAAAACAGAAAAGTCGGATACGGGGCGTTGTCCGCGGATACGTACTGATTTCGGAGTGCACGCACATCCGAATCAGCTTCTGTGAAAGCCCATACGTTCGTATCTACGACGCTCACGTATCGGAGAAGACCGCACGTGACCAAGTCATCCCGTTTGGCGGGGCGTACTCAGTTCCGGGGTGAAACATGGCTAAGTTTTTTCCTATTTTTGGATCGCGGTTCGCGATCACCACAGGTCGCGATGCCCCGAGCGGGTTACACGGGCACCGAGAGGGTCTTACAGGTTACGCGATGAAATTTACGGAATATGAAACAGAGCTACGAGTCAAAAGTTATGGGTACCTGAACTGGACCTGAAAACCAAGTTTGAATCGTGTCCGACACGCGTCTGAACTAGGGCTGTGTCCTGTCTGTGGATCTTGTGTCCGGTCGTGTCCAGGCTCGTACTCACGTCCTGGATCGTGTCCGTGTCTGTCGGAGTCGGCTTGGGGTTCAGGCGGAGGCGGCGCCGGTTCTGGGGTGGTCTGGGCGGCCGTATCAACGCCGGAGGTGGTGGAATCACCGGAGTCGGTCTCCCGGAGATTCTGGTCGGGTTCTGTAGGAGCTGGCGGTCGAGGGCGACCGGAATCAGTTGCTGGTGATGGGGCGGACAGGTCCGGGTGGTCTGGGCGGTGTCAGCGGGTGGTCGGAGTCGGTTCGGAGGTCGCCGGAGAGGGGGTCTGAAGGGAACTTTTTCGGTGGCTGCTGCGGCTTATATAGAGGTGGAAAGGGGATGGGAACCGGCCGGAGGTTGCCGGAAGTTGAAGGGGAATGGTCGCCAGGTTCAGGGGAGGGGAACCGCATGGTCGGCCGGCGGCCACGGCGGCGGGAACGGCCGCCGGCCAGGTGAAAAGTCGGAAGAAATTAATTTGGGGGTTAGGGATTCGCATGGGTCGGGTCGGTTGCTTAGCGGGTCGGGTCTGACCCGGATCCGACCCACTAAGGGTTGGGCCGGTTTGGGTTGGTCAGACCGGCCGGTCCGGTCCGGTTCAGTCTCAGGGTTCGGGTTGGTTAATTTATTTGGGTTAATTTAAATAGTTAAATTTTAACAATAGTTATTAATGCTTTAAAAATTCATCCAGGATCCAATAAATTTTCAAAAAAATACTCCATGCTCGGTTTTTAATTTTACACTAGAAAATATAATTTTCATCATATTTTAATATTATTTAATTTTATTTAAAAAAATCATTTTAAATTAGACTGCTTTAATTTATAGGTTTAAAATTCACAAAAATTGCTAATTAATTCCAGAAAATTTAAATTTAAAAATTCTTAAAATTTTAGGTGATTACAATCTACTCCCCTTAAGAAAATTGCGTCCTCGCAATTTAAAGATTAAACTACTAGTAGAACAAAACTACAGGAATTAAAAATTTACTTAAGATATACCTGCATCCTCGAATAAGTGGGGGTATTTCTGGCGCATGATATCTTCTCTCTCCCAAGTTGATTCACCAGGAGAGTGTTGCTTCCATGCCACACGAACCAGTTTAATTGTCTGCCCTCGCAATGTCTTCTCACTGGTTCCGAGTATACCCACCGGTTGTTCTTCATATCTCAGGCTTGGACCTACGGCGATCTCAGAATGATCCACTATGTGACTTGGGTCAGTCACATACCTTCTCAACTGTGAGACATGGAATACATCATGCACTCCCTCTAAGGATGGAGGTAATGCAAGACGATAAGCCACCTCACCAATGCGCTCCAGAATATCAAAGGGCCCGATGTACCGTGGACTCAATTTGCCTCTGCTCCCAAAGCGAATGGTTCCTCGAGTAGGTAAAATCCTCAGGAATACATGTTCTCCTTCCTTGAACTCCAGGGGACGTCGGTGTGTATCAACCCAATGCTTCTGTCTGTCCTGAGCTGCCCGAAGATGATTCTGGATTTGTTTCACCTTCTCCACTGTTTGCATCACCAACTCTGGTCCCAAGATTTGACGCTCTCCAATGTCACTCCAACATATTGGCGATCTGTACTTCCTACCGTATAACGCCTCGAAAGGTGCCATCTTGATGCTTGCTTGATAACTGTTGTTGTAGGAGAACTCCACTAAATGCAAATGATCTTCCCAAGACCCTCCAAAATCTAACATACAGGATCGCAGCATATCCTCCAAGATCTAGATTATACGTTCTGATTGACCATCTGTCTGGGGATGATAGGCAGTGCTGAATTTTAGTCTGGTGCCAAGACTCTCTTGCATACTTTGCCCAAAATGAGAGGTGAATCTCAAATCTTGATCTGATACAATACTAACCGGCACTCCATGCAATCTTACTATTTATCGCATATATATGTCGGCTAGTATCTCTGTGGACTGTCCAACTCTAAACGGCAAGAAGTGTGCCGACTTAGTGAGTCGATCTACGATAACCCATACCGCATCTTTTTCGCTGGGGCTCCTTGGGAATCCTGTGACGAAGTCCATGGTGATATATTCCCACTTCCATTCTGGTATGGGGAGCAGCTGCAACATTCCTGCAGTCCTCTGATGCTCGGCTTTCACTTGTTGGCAGACTAAGCATTTAGCTACAAATCTAGCAATCTCTCTCTTCATTCCATGCCACCAATAGTACTGCCTTAGATCTTGATACATCTTTGTTCCTCCTAGATGAACAGAGTATATGGAGCTATAGGCTTCAGCCATTAGCTCCTGTCTCAATTCTCCATTTGGAACATATAGACGATCTCCACACCTTAATGTACCATCCTCATGTATGCGAAGTCCCGTCTGCATGCCTGCTTCTGTCTTCTCTTTGAGTCTTCGAAATCTTGCATCAGTAGGCAAAGCTTCTTTAATCCTTTCCACGAGTGATGACTTCACTTCCAGATTAGCCAGCAAGCCACTCTGTCTTGGTAGAATAACCTCTATCTGAAGCTCCTGTAGATCTCTTAATATCTCAGGCATTGTCAAGAAATAAGCTGTAGGCTTCCTGCTAAGTGCGTCTGCTACTACATTTGCCTTCCCTGGGTGGTACTGCAGATCTATATCAAAGTCTACCATCAACTCCAGCCAGCGTCTTTGCCTCATGTTAAGCTCTTCTGAGTATATACATACTTCTGACTTTTGTGATCAGTGAAGATTTCCACCTTCTCACCATAAAGATAATATCTTCAAATCTTCAGTGCAAATATTACAGCAGCTAGCTCCAGATCATGCGTTGGGTAGTTCTTCTCATGGACCTTCAACTGTCTCGATGCATAAGCAATAACTTTGCCATATTGCATCAAAACACATCCTAGGCCACTACCTGACGCATCGCTATAAACAACAAAACCGCCTAACCCTGAAGGAAGAGTCAAGACTGGTGCTGTTGTTAGACGCCTCTTCAATTCTTTAAAGGCCCTCTGACATTCTTCTGTCCATGCAAAGTCCTGATCTTTCCGTGTCAACTTCGTCATTGGCTCTGCAATCCTTGAGAAATTTTCTGCGAACCTTCTGTAATATCCAGCAAGTCCTAGAAAACTCCTCACCTCAGCAACTGATGTCGGTGTAGGCCAAGTCTCAATAGCAGCAATCTTCTCTGGATCAACTGACAGTCCTTCTCCTGAGATAATATGCCCCAAGAATGGCACCTTATCCATGCAAAACTCACATTTACTGAGCTTAGCATAAAGCTTCTCTTGCCTCAACGTCTCCAGCACGATTCTGAGATGCTCCTCGTGCTCTTCGTGGCTTTTGGAATATACCAGAATGTCATCAATAAATACAACCACAAATTTATCCAAGTATTGATGGAAGACTCGGTTCATCAAGCTCATGAACACAGCAGGCGCGTTGGTTAAACCAAACGGCATTACTAAGAACTCATAGTGTCCATACTTGGTTCTAAAGGCTGTCTTCAGGATATCTTCCTTCCTCACCCTAATCTGGTGATAACCGGATCTAAGGTCAATCTTTGAAAATACCCTAGCTCTACTCAATTGATCAAATAAGTCATCAATGCGGGGCAAGGGATACCGGTTCTTAATAGTCACAGCGTTTAACGCCCTGTAATCAATGCACAGGCGAACTGTTCCATCCTTCTTTGGTACAAAAAGTATAGGTGCTCCCCAAGGTGAAACACTGGGCCGGATGAAACCTTTCTCCAGAAGTTTATCAACTTGCTTCTTCAACTCTACTAACTCTTTAGGTGCTAGTCTATAAACCATTGAAGTGATAGGTTCTGCTCCTAGAGTTAAGTCTATAGTGAATTCTATTTCCCGATCAGGTGGTAGACCTGGAAGATCATCGGGAAATACATCCACAAACTCTGATATAACTCTTGGGTAACTTGACTCCCCTTCTACAGTTAATACCCTAAGAGTTGGCTGAACACCTTGTTCTACAGCTCCTCGAAGAAATTCAAACTCTGAGTGTCCAGGTGGTCTGAATATAACTTTTCCAAGTCGACAATCAAGAGTAGCATGATACTGACTTAACCAGTCCAAACCAAGTACAACATCATAGTTAGGCATAGAAAAGATCAAAAATTGGGCTCGCATCTCTCTTTCGCAGACTACTACTGAACATGATCTACAGATATCACTAACAGGTATAATTCCACCTCCCGTAAGAATTCTTTTAGTCTTCGGAAGGGGTGCAGTAGCTACTCTATGGGTGGCTACGAAGCTAGCAGCTATAAATGAGTGCGATGCCCCAGAATCAAATAAAGCTACAGCAGGTAATAAAGCTACTAAAATGGTACCTGCTATAACTTCTCCAGCAGTAGCTTCTTCCTGAACAGCCAATGCAAAAGCCTGACCTCGTCCCTGAGCTGGACCCCTCTGCTGACGAGCCTGTTGGAATAGAGCTGCTTGAGGTGGCAATGGAGGTCTTGGCTGAAATCCTCCTGGAGCCGGTGGTCTGACTCCTCCAACTCCCGTCTGCTGTGCTCCCACTGCTGGATAATCTGGCCTTGGTGCAGGTAGAGCTAGTCGGGGTGCTCCCTCTCGGCGTTCTGTGCAGTCCCTGGATAGATGCTGGTTGGAGCCGCAAACCAGGCACAGTCCCAATTTGCGTCTGCACTCCTTTTCAATATGACCCAACTTGCCGCAGAAATGACAAGTAGGTAGGGTTCTTGGTGCTGCCCTCTGCGATAGATTCCTCTGGAGTCGCTTTGCAGAATCCCCTTGGGCTGCCTTGGATGGTGCTGAGGTAAATGGCCGTTTCAGACTTGACTCCCTCCTGGTGACGCGCTCCATGCGTCGTGCTGCAGCAAGGACGTCGTTGTACGATGTAGGGGCAACAGATCCAATCAACCTCTGAAGCTCAAACCTGAGTCCATCAAAGAATTTTTTCGCCTTCTCTTCTTCGGTAGGAATTAGAGAAGGGGCGAAACGACTCAGGCGAATGAATTCAGCATTATACTCCTCCACCGTCATGTTGCCCTGGATGAGGCGATTGAATTTATCTCGGAGTTCTGATCTAGCAACGGCTGGAAAATACATATCTTAGAAGAGTCTGGAGAACTCCTCCCAAGTGACTCGGTCATGTCCGAGCCTCCTTTCTTCAGCTAGCCACCAGTGGTGCGCGTTGTCCGTCAGTTGCATTCGGACAGCAGTCATCCATCTCTCTCGCGGAAGTTCAGCTGCTTCCAACTGATATTGTGTATTTGTGAGCCACTCATGCACTTCAGTTGGTCCTTCCTTGCCCGAAAAGGTACGGGGCTTGAGTTGACAGAAATCAGTGATAGATCCCGTCGCTGGTCGCCTAGCTTGCGGGTTTGCCTGCTCCAATGCATTCACTAGGCTGTTTCTCAGGTTCTCTGCCTCCTGACGCTGCGCCTCCTGTTGAACTTGTTGTTGAGCTTGCATCATGGCATAAAATATCTGGAACATTTGCTGCCCGTCCATTGCTTGCCCTGGTGGGAAGACAGGCATTTGTGGAGTGAACTGCGGCGGTGGTGGGATATCATCACGCCTGAACCTTGAGTTATGCTGCTCATCTTGTCCACTTTGAGAGGATTGACCTCTGTTCTCTGGTGTAACTCCATCTCCATAGGTAACCACAGCGTCTTGTGGTATAAAAGGAATTTCATCTCCACTTCTTGGATCCATCTTTCTGTATCCAAAATAAACTTTATGAGAACGTTTAGTAGAGTCAAGCAGGATGCAAAATCAAGTACTTAATTCGAAATGCGATATAGAGTTTCAAAAATATTTCAACAAATGGATGAGATCCTATAACCTATCCTATCCTTTTACAGGTTTGTTTGGCCCCTAAGTTGAAACCAAACAATTTGTCGTAGACCTGCATGGGCCACCACAAAAACCATATCACGCCCCAGTCCCAAAATATCGAGGGACTAGACACGTGGCAACGGCCAGCAGTACACACCGATGGACCTCCCAATTTAATGGATCCATCGGGCATACTTAAGCCGTAATATAGGTCTACAACAATAAGTCAAAAAAAACTAAACTCATCCACACACAGAATAATAAGAACATCAGCAAATAAAAAAGTACATCAAAGTCCAGTCTCAGCAGAGTATGTCGGGGAACAATCCGATAAGAGTCTAAAACACTGATTCACCAGACCAGAACAAAAGAGTCCAAAATAAAGTATCTGAAGAGTACAAATATTATAAGCTCAAGTAAAGTCTTCAGCCATCACCTCTACTTCTATGTTAGGTTCTCCTTCAGCAATAGCTCCTGGTACAGCTTCTACTCCTGTCCCGTAAACCTCGGGATAATGTTCTTCTGCTAAACCTGGGGACATCATCCATTCCAGGTCCTCAGGGGACATAGCAAGGTACAAATAATACAAGCCAAAAATAGATGCAGTAAAAATAAAAAATAAAATAAACAGGGTAACTACATAACCATCTATGTAAAAATACAACTGAGAGCAACACTAGTACTCAGGCTGAGACTGCTACAAGCTCTGTGTCGGGGAGCCGGTAGCAGCAATATCTAGTAGTGGTCTAGCTCTGCTCGAGAGTCTACAACCTCACAATAGTAGTATATATATAGAATAGCCTGTAGCCTGTGTGTCTCTCCCCACCCAATGTAACCACACGTCTCATGTCCATGTCACGTGAGATCAGAGCTAATACAACAGTCATAATCTAAGAATATAATAACTATGTCCATCCTGTATCCTACACAGAATATAATAACTATGTCCATCATGTATCCTCCACAGAATCACCTTGAATATCTCAGGAAGATTCTGTCTCATGAAGGTGTCAAGTGTCCTAGGTTACATTGTACTTGTTAAACAAGCACTAGAATGTAAAGGGTCTCGAATGTCCATCACTAAATGACATACACAACTCCGCATACGGGGTTGGCAACCGACTGTAATCGGATGCTAAGTATGTCATACGGTCCTAAGTTATATCATGTACAATAGTCACATAAATTAAAGCAAGAGAAAATGAACTAATAAACTGCAATTTATGGCAAGGTACACTTGCCTGGGATTGGAATACCAGTAGCGGTCCCTGAAACAGTGGGTTCAGCAATAACTCCTCCAAAAGCTGAAATAAATATTACCAACAGTCTCAGAACATAAGAAATAGCTAGAAATGCCTGTCGTTATGTCCAGTTTGGACACAAGGGCAAAAATAACATTTCCGGGCCAAAGCGGGTCCATATGTGGGCCGCTTTGCACCGAAAACCGGGTCTAGGTCAAAGGTCTCCAAATCAGTCCAACTTAGTGTCAACAAGTCAGGAACATTGATACGAACCCAGCAGAACTTCCAGAATTGGATTTCGATGAGCCGTTCTCAAAATTGCCCGTCAGGTGGAGCCTGTGGGGCCCACGACACGCAATTTTCCAACGTTCTCAGAATCGAACCAAACTTGACCCACAAGACCAATGTATTGCTACGAGTCCGATGGCACAAGTTTCATCTCGATCCGACGTGTATACACTAAGTTACAGCTAAAAACAGAAAAGTCGGATACGGGGCGTTGTCCGCGGATACGCACTGATTCCGGATTGCACGCACATCCGAATCAGCTTCTGCGAAAGCCCGTACGTCCGTATCTACGACGCTCACGTATTGGTGAAGACCGCACATGACCAAGTTATCCCGTTTGGTGGGGCGTACTCAGTTCCGGGGTAAAACAGGGCTAAGTTTTTTCCTGTTTTTAGATCGCGGTTCGCGATCATCACAGGTCGCGATGCCCCGAGCGGGTTGCACGGGCACCGAGAGGGTCTTACAGGCTACGCGATGAAATTTATGAAATATGAAACAGAGCTACGAGTCAAAAGTTATGGGTACCTGAACTGGACCTGAAAACCAAGTTTGAATCGTGTCCGACACGCGTCTGAACTAGGGCTGTGTCCTGTCTGTGGATCTTGTGTCCGATCGTGTCCAGGCTCGTACTCGCGTCCTGGATCATGTCCGTGTCTGTCGGAGTCGGCCTGGGGTTCAGGCGGAGGCGGCGCCGGTTCTGGGGTGGTCTGGGCGACCGTATCAACGCCGGAGGTGGTGGAATCACCGAAGTCGGTCTCCCGGAGATTCTGGTCGGGTTCTGTAGGAGCTGGCGGTCGAGGGCGGCCGAAATCAGTTGCTAGAGATGGGGCGGACAGGTCCGGGTGGTCTGGGTGGTGTCAGCGGGTGGTCGGAGTCGGTTCGGAGGTCGCCAGAGAGGGGGTCTGAAGGGAACTTTTTCGGTGGCTGCTGCGGCTTATATAGAGGTGGAAAGGGGATGGGAACCGGCCGGAGGTTGCCCGAAGTTGAAGGGGAATGGTCGCCAGGTTCAGGGGAGGGGAACCGCATGGTCGGCCGGCGGCCACGGCGGCGGGAACGGCCGCCGGCCAGGTGAAAAGTCAGAAGAAATTAATTTGGGGGTTAGGGATTCGCATGGGTCGGGTCGGTTGCTTAGCGGGTCGGGTCTGACCCGGATCCGATCCGCTAAGGGTTGGGCCGGTTTGGGTTGGTCAGACCGGCCGGTCCGGTCCGGTTCAGTCTCAAGGTTCGGGTTGGTTAATTTATTTGGGTTAATTTAAATAGTTAAATTTTAACAATAGTTATTAATGCTTTAAAAATTCATCCGGGATCCAATAAATTCTCGAAAAAATACCCCATGCTCGATTTTTAATTTTACACTAGAAAATATAATTTTCATCACATTTAAATATTATTTAATTTCATTTAAAAAAAATCATTTTAAATTAGACTGCTTTAATTTATAGGTTTAAAATTCACAGAAATTGCTAATTAATTCCAGAAAATTTAAATTTAAAAATTCTTAAAATTTTAGGTGATTACAATAACATCCACAATGATATGAATAATATCAAATCTAATGTGAATAACATCAAAAATAGCGTGAATAACACAAGCGTGAATAACGTAGAAAGGATGAATAATCCAAAAGAAAAGATGAATAGTCTTGATGCACACAACATGATAAACCTTGAGCCAAGTCATCATTGGAATATCAGGATGATAAAGTATTCATCTGAAGAGAAGAATAACATTGATGCTCAAAAAATCCAAAAAGGATATTACGAGACATTTCTAAAACTCCAAAGTAGAAACTTTTAGGAGAAATAAATAGGAGTCATATTTTTTTTTTATGAAGAGCATTCTTCTGTTGTTGATTTCTTTAAATGGAAATATACAGAATATTCAGATGATGATTCAGAAAATGAAGACCGTCTTAATATATTTAATAATGAAGAAGGAGAAAGTAGTAACCAAACGCAATTACAATCTCAGACCCTAATGCTTCCAGGACCTCATAGTTATCAACCTACTTTTACTGGAAGAGAGGAAGCCATGCTTTCGGCAGAACCTCCTCAGTTTGATCCAGAAATCAGTCTTGCCAATAGAGAGGCAAGTACTGAACCAAATATTACTCAAAATATGCCTTTATTATCTAATTGCAATCCTTATACAAGGGAGGATTGGGTTAATTATAGAACCCAAAAAGGTTACTATAAAAATAAATAGAATTATAGTAATGATGGACTCATTTTAAATATTGACACTATTTCTCATAGAAAAATTAAAAGATATGTTGATAATTGGGGTCAGTAGATGTGTGGAACTATTTATTTTACTGATCAACCCTCAAATACTAGTCAATTTCTTAATATGGCTACTAGTTATTGGAAGGGTGATGCCTTTGCATGGCTAAGAAGCCTTGAAGTTGGTAATAAAACTATGACAGAAAAGTTTAGAAGTATTAAAGATCCACAAAAGGCACTTGGAGAACTTATTGCTCTCCTGGTAGCATATTTCATAGGAGATAAAATCTACAGTAAAAACGATTATGAAAAATTACTCCACAAATTAAAACTATGTGATATTTGTATGCTAGAAGAATTTACTGCTAAATTTATTGGTTTATTATTCCATTTAAAAGTAGATAACCAAAAGAAATTTTGGCTAAAAGGATTTTTTACCAAAATACCTTATCCTTAGAATAACATTATACAAAAAATATATGATGAAATAAGAAATAATATTCATTCCACTGGCTTATTAAAAATGGCTTGTATGGAAGCTATGGAAAGAATTTGTGAACAAGCTAAGGCACAAAACAGATTAATAAAATAATAAAGAATCACTACCAGAAAAAGTCAAATTAGCAACGTTTAAAAACATCGCTAAATGACCAAAAAATGTCGCTAATCATATTTAGTGACGTAATTAGCGAAGTTTTAAAGAAGTCGGAACAAAGCAAGTCACTAAAAGAAAAAATGTCGCTAAACGTCGCTATGTCGACGTTTTTTAGCGACTTAAATGTGTCGCTAAAATTAGCGACGTTTAGCGACGCAGCGTCACTAATTAGCGACGTTAATTAACGTCGCTAAATGTCGCTAATTAGCGACTTATATAGCGATGTTACAACATTGTCTTTAATGATCCGACAATACTGCCATGTCAGCAATTTGCAACGTACAGCGACGTATTTAGCAACGTCATTAGCGACTTGTATTAACGTCGTAACTTAGCGACGTATTTAGCGACGTGTAGTAACGTCGCTAAACGTCACTAAACGTCGCTAACAACGTTGATCTTGAATTGGATCGAACCATTCATACTTGAATAGCACGATATTAGCAGGTTATGTGTCATGCTTGTAAACGTGTAGTAACATCGCTAAACGTCGCTAATAACGTTGATCATTTTAGGACAAATGGTTCGTAGTCTTGATATCTATGCTTGTAGTTTATATCCACAAGACCATGCTTGTCAATTTTCCAACCATGATCTTGAATCGGATCGAACCATTCACACTTGAATAGCACGATATTAGCAGGTTCTGTGCAATAATTATAAGTCAACTCCATAATCTCTCGTAAGATGCCAAAAAAATTATTGCCTGGATCGACGTCTTTGTAGTTCAAAGATTTGATACACAAACAACTTTTTTTCGTGGAATCAAGATCCAGAAAGCTGTCTCTGATAGGAGCATTTGTTGACTTGAACCTGAGCCCATTCACACAGAAACTTGGCCATATTTTAACGGCAGTAATTGGTCCCTTGGCTAGAGTTCTAATAGATTCAGTCTCGGATGTTATTAGATGATCGATCTAAATACCAAAATAGCAATAGTAAGTTATTTGTTTTGCAAGTACAGAAATAAAAAGTAATTACCAAGCATCTTACATATGCGCTCAACCAAGAAGGAAAATGGCATCTCATTTCTTGTTCTACTTCTTCGTCTGTTATGTAGGGTCTAACCGACCTCAATCTATATGCTTGTGGGCACTCAAGCCCCTCACATATTCACCATTGCACATCTAAAAATTGACTTGAGTCACGTGTGCTCACTGATACACTTGTATCAGTATACACCATCTACTCACTCATTTGCTGCTAACATTAAGTACCATAAAATTAAAATATATTGCCCTCAATATCATCATTTTCTCTCCTTAATTTAAAGCTCTGATTACAATATGTAATAAGACACCATAAGTGTTCATTTGTTAAAAAATAAAGTCAAGTTATACATATTAGACAATAGCACAAGTACATGAACCAAATATTTTTACACTTAAAAATTTATCTATGAATTCATAGGTAGTATAGTAGCTGACATTTTTCTATAGGGGTGGTCATGGCCCCATTTTTTACTAGACATGTTTGTCCCTGTTCTTTTATAAGAATTGAAAGAAAAAAAATTATGATCGATTGTCAACCTCGCGTACACTATACTTTTTTGGTTAGAGTTGAGAGTATTTGTTTTTAAGACATGACTTTACGGAAGAATATCTACATATGCTAATAGTGAATTCAAGATGAAGAAACTACTATATTTTAATTGTATAGTAGGAACAGGAATCTCATGAAATGATAAAGAACTGTATGGGAATCCCTGAGCCTATGGCGCAAACCTCTGCGCTTTTGTTTCTCAAAAATACTTCTTAAAGAAGTTATCAACCAAGCAATCACTTTTGTCTTGAATCAATCGATTTAAAACTCCAAGGTAGTTTACTTAAGCATAAGTATTTCCCTCCATGGTAGTCACAGATAGCAACACACCTACCAGGAAGGACCGACAACGAAATAAAGAACTACTGGAACTCCTACCTCAAGAAGAAAGCAAATCCTTATTTATCCTCAAATTCTCAAGACTCGAGTACCAACCATGTCCTCGTCGACGCCGTCGTCACACATGAATCACCATCGCTCGTCGACTCGGGCCAGTCGGCCCTAACCCTAACCCTAACCATATGTCAAAAAACCTAACCCTAATCCTAACCCTAGGTCCTGATCAGTGTCTGTGTGTGTGTGCCGTGTCAGTGTCAGTGTCTGTGTGTGTGTGTGTATCGTGTCTGTGTTTGTGTCACATGTGTCCTGAGAGAGAGAGAGAGAGAGAGAGAGAGAGAGAAAGATAGAGAGAGAGAGAGAGAGAGAGAGAGAGAGTTAGGGTTTACCTAGAGCTCGAGGAGGGGGATGTCGGAGTAGCCGCGGTGGAGAGCCAGTCGACGGAGCGGGGGGGGGGAGCGGGGGTGGAGGAAATTTTTTTCTTTTTTAAATTTCGACAGATGGGGAAAAATGAAACCAAGCCCTAATTAACCAAATTTTAGCGACGTTTAGCGACGTCTAATAAAAATGTCGCTAAATTAAATATTAGCGACGTCAAGGGCATCGCTAAACACGTTGCTAAATATTTTTAATATAAACGTCGCTATATACGTCGCTAAATGTCGCTAACTTAGACATATTAGCGACATATAGCGACCTTAATTGAACTTATAGCGACTTATCTTTTAAAATCTTAATAAAAGTCGCTAAACATCGCTAAATATCGCCATTTAGCAACGTCTAGCGACGTTTTATATAGAGTCGCTAATTTATATATTATTAGCGACGTTTCTTTTGACGTCGCTAAAATATGTCGCTAATCCCGCTTTTTCTAGTAGTGAATTCTAAATTGGGATATAATTGTTGTCCGAAATATGACGACGATATCAATACCCAATTTGGTTGCCCTCCAGAATATGGTAAAATGATGAATAAGAAATATAAAACTTTCCAAAAGAAAGGAAAAACTAAATACAAAATCACGAGAAGAAAATGGAATCCCAATTTTAGGCAGAAGTTTAAGTCCGCTACAAAAAGAGCTGACAAAGATGTGGAATCAAAGAAGAAATTTATAAAACGAAAAAAATTCTGAAAAGGCTGTAAATGCTTCAAATGCAATAAGGAAGGCCACTTTGCAAATGAATGCCCAACCAGCATTCAGGCTATTATTATAAGAAATCTAGATGAGTATGGTATCCATCTAGGAACTATTGATGAAATTAGTAGTGATACATCAGCCTCGTCTATTTATGAAGTTGAATCTAATTATTCAGATTCAGAAACTGAAAGCTTTGAAGAAAACTTTGATCATCTTAAGATTAATATGATTACAATAAATAAAACTCAAAATCAAATAAGAGTCACCTTATTGAATGATCAAGCTATTCTCCCAAAGAAAGGAGGAATATCTGCTGGATATACTTTATATGCTAACAAAAGCATAAGGCTTCGAAGATATCATACAGCGGAAATTTCTCTTGATATAAGAATCTTTATACCAATGGGTTATTTTGGAATTATCCATAATATACCACTACATGCTAATAAAAATATTTTATCACCTATAGATTTATTGAGCCTGTTTCTAAAGCCAATATTTCCATAATAATGAAAAATACTTCTTATGAAGATAGGGACTATTTGTTAGAACACGACGATCCTATTGGATTGTTAGTAATACATAAATATGAAGATCTCCCTATGATAAAGGAAGATCTACCTGAAACATCAGCAGAATCATTAGTAACTAATCTCAGAGAAATTCTGAGAGCAAATTATTATGAATTTAGAATCTATATGAATAAATTTTTATTAGAAGAAACTATTAATTCTAGCCTTCTAAACAGTGAATGAGAATATTTAGAAATCTTTGACAAAGATTTGGAAAATCTGAAAGAATTAATTACTCATTCTGACAAGAGGGGGGTCTATAAACCTGTCTCACTTCACTCTAGATTTTTAAATAAATATACTTATATATTTGAAAGAATGCAGAAAAATATAAAATTAAAAGGAGATGAAGATTTTTCTTCGATACAACTCCTATACAAAAACAAAATAGAAAGACTACGGAAAAAATATCCTAAGATGAAATATCTTCATATAGGAATGATCCAGCTTAAAATTATGAGTTTCTTTTTATCTGGAATAGATACACCTATACTTTTGGTTTGTATAGATGAAATAAAATGACAAAGACAGAAGAACTAGGTGGAAAAGGATTACAAGAGGAGATTACAAGAGTGGAAGAAAATAAGCGACTGTAAAACTCGATGCCCCCTTAGTACCTCCTCCCTCCTTCTTTATAGGTCTAATATGACCTTATAGTGCCGGTCACATATTACCGGATCAAAACCTTAGTGGGGATCATTTTTTTCTAGTGGAAAAGAAAAAGCAGAAAATAGTGTGGATACTTTTTTAAAGTTATTCCCCATTATACATCCTCAATAATTATTGTAAATTTTTAACTTTATCTTCAAGGTCCTCTACCCAAAGAAACATGTGGTTCCTCTATTTTTTTTAGGTCCGCCACTGTCTCCTTCCAATCCTGTACCTGCTGTTGGTGCCTTCTCTTTAACTGTCGAATCCTTTTGTGCTGTCATTTTTTCCATTGCTTCTTTATTGAAAGAAACTGGAAAATGAATCTTGACCTTACTTTAATCATTTATTTGAGAATAGGCCCACCTTGCTTCTACAAACTTCCCTCCATACCCTCAATATCATCATCGAGGTCATTTGGTTCATTGGGATCGTCTTTTTCAGCTAGCCTACTTTCGTACACCTGCAGACCAAGTCCTCCAAGTCGAAGGTTACTAGAAAAATTAACCACAAAAGTATACTTATCATCATATTCCTGGTTTCTACAAATATAATCGATAAGCAAAGTATTTTGTGAAATCGTGGTCGTGCCATTTTTGTCTACATAGATGATAGCTATTCTGGAGAAGAATTCATCGGCGGCTAATCGTCGATCTCGCTCCTCCGAGTTACTTTGTTTCTGGAACTTAACATAGGTTAGGCAAGGATCTTCAATAACCCTAAAAAGTTCCCAGATCTGAGCTGAAGGGAAGAGCTTGATATGCTGTCTTTCTTCCCAAATGGACAAAATTTGGTATCGAAAAATGGTTTGAAATTTTGTGTAATGGATACCCACGGAATTAACACATATTTTTGGAATAACTCTTTCATATTCTTCCGGGTTTTTAGTGTTAAGGTATATTTTATGTACTAGCCCCTTTTTAATGTGGGGCTTGTATTTAGGAATTTCTTGGAAACATGCCATAATGCAGAGCCTTCCCATAGGATTCCTAATTAAATCTTTATTTTCCAAGAGATGCGTGACGTCGGTATCTTTCCAATTCCTTGAAGAACTTGATAAGTCTGTCTTCATTGATGACATTCTGCTGGAACATGGTTAACATTTGTTGGACCATTAGTTCAGCTTCCAGCTCCTGAACCTACTCGTTTTGGATTGTTAATAAATTGAGGAGCTTGACCAACTCCTGCATACGAACGTTAACCATGTCATTTGTTTCAAGAGTTTCTAGGATCAATCTTAGTGCCCCAGACTTGGTATCCCGTAAAAGGGAATCTTCTTTTACAATAAGTGCCTTAGACTTTGATGTTGAAGAAATTCCACCAAATCATTAAGCATTTGGGTTTGTATTTTTTTCTCAGCAACGGAACATTTTTGTTCTTCATTGAGAAAAAGTCTCTCCACATGGGAGAGCCAATAACTAGTTGTCTTTATATCCGCAGACTAAAGAGCTCGGTAGCAATTGTTAAAGACTTTTCAAGCATCTTTTCTCAAATTTCTATTGTACCAGTCTTTGACTAGTACATTGGCAAATTGTCTCTACAGAGGAAAAACCTGAGCATTGGCAGAAGCCCTCGTCTAGTTATTCACCATTCTATTTGGGTTATTCACCCGAGGTTGGTTGTTCACCAGTTGGTTATTCCCCAACGTTTGTGGGTTATTCACCCTTGATGTTGCCTCAGAGACAACCGCTGGTTTCTGGCTATTCGCCCCAGCCTGAACATTACTAGCCCCAACCGGAGCTACACTTGTGCTGGCCACTCCTTTTTTTTTCTTGGAGTTGACCATCTTGAATTCACCCTCGCGTTTCATTGCTTCAAGCATTTTTCGGAATCTTTCTAGCTCGTCCCCATCCATGGTTCATAACCTGGTAAGAGTATCAGCAAGACAGTTAGTATATCCTGGGATATATTCGACCTCATAATTAAAGATTTTCAAATACATTGCAATCCTAATCCGTCGAAGATTTTCTTCTGGATTATTGATTCATTTTTTAAGAAACTGAGAAATAGATTTATTATCAGTCTGAATATAAAACCTTCTGTAAAGAAGATAAATCTTTAGACTTTTAATAGCAAGTTTAACAGCTAACAATTCTTTATCATAAGTGGCATAATTAAACTGAGTTTTTGAGAATTTTTCAGAAGTATAAGGAACAATTTCTTTATTTTTGGTAATAAGGACTCCCCCCCAAAAATTATCAGAGGCGTCCGTCTGTAAAATGATTTTTTCATTTTCTAATAGAAAATAGAGAATTTATGATCTTTAATCATTTTCTTAATATTAGAAATCTTCCTTTGTTTCTCTGGAAGTAAAAAATTAGAAATTTTACTAGTGTCCCACTTACGAGGTTGTTCACCTATAATTTGTTTATAATTGGCTTGTTCCTTTGCCAATCTTTCTTGTAATTTATCAATTTTTGCAGAAAGATGTGGAATAAACTTTTTTCCATAATTAAGAAGACCAAGAAAACTTTGTAATTCTTTTAAAGTTTTAAAGGTTTTTGAAAAGTTCCTGATTTTAGTATATATATGTTGCTGGAGCTCGATTTGTCCATTTTTAATAAATTTTCCCAGGAAATCAATCCCGGTTTTAAAGAGTTCAATTTTTTGGGGACTAAGAGTAATACCATTGCCAAGTAATATTTGAACAATAGTAAGGAGATGATGTTTATGCTCTACTTCTGATTTAGAAAAACTAAGAATGTCATCAATGTAGACTACGACATAATCTAAGTGTCCAAATATCGAGTTCATCCATTTCTGAAAAATTTGTGGAGCATTCTTTAATCCAAAGGGCATAACAAGCCACTCGAAGTGTCCCTGAGGACAGCTAAAAGCTGTTAATTCTATAGAAGTCTTATCTTGTAGTTTGAGTTGCCAAAAACCAGATTTGGCATCAAACTTACTATAAAATTTAGCTCCTTGGATTTGCTTAATTAAGTATTCAACAGAAGGAATAAAAAACCCATCAAATTTGGTATAGTTGTTTAGTTTTCTACAATTAATAACCATTCTAGGTTTTACTCTTTTAATCTCCGCATAATTTCTGACAAGAAAGGCAGGAGAAGAATGAGGGCTAAAACTTTTTTGTATAAGCTTTAATCCAAGTAATTCATCAATCTGTTTGGCAAACTCCTGCTTATCAATGGGAGTTATCATAATACTATTTACACGGATTTTAGAGTCTTTGTAAATATCCATAAGCCCGATTTTACAAAAACGAGGAGCTTTGTTGAACCATTTTAATGAATTATCCGTATAGAGTGGTTCTAAAATTCCGTGAATGATTTTACTAAAGTTATTAGTAACGGGAATATTGTATGTACATATTTTATTCTATATAGAAATTTTGTCAATCATAGTGACTGGTGGTAAAGTTTTACCACGTTGTGCTGCGTGCTGAAAAGTGTTAGCAATTGGTACAATAAAAGCAATTCTAGGAATAGAAATATTATCAAATAGTATGTAATGAGTATTAAAAGGTGGGTAATATCGTACATTATCTATTCCAATAATACAATCCATGTCAAAATCCTTTGGAAGGAGAAAAAAATTAAAATTATAAGATTTTGTTGTACCATGCATGTCTGAAAAATAAATATGTAAATTTTTTACTTTATGATTTACTTGGACTTGTCGTCCCATAAAATCATTAAGTTTTTTTTTGTCTAATTGCAGGCGAAGGGTTTCAGGAATAAAACATTCCTGAAGCAAACTTACTTCAGCCCTGTGTCGAAAAGGGCATGGATTGTGAATTCCTGATAGCCTGGAATGCAGATGGTTAAAGGAACATAAATATGTAATTGAGCTTTTGAATGTAAATCTATGGAACGAATCATATTTATATTGCAAAAAATATCTTGTAAACTATTATCATTGGTATCATTATTATGGAAAATTTTCCAAATATTAAAATCAATAGGATGATTTGTTGCTTCTAAAGCTAAATCTATATGGTCCAAGGATGTGCTTGCAATCTCCTGATCGAGGATGCTTTCAATATTCAGAATATCATGCATCCAAGGATTAGAAGAAATAAAGCTAATATCTAGATGTTCTTCCCGATATCTGGTGACGTGTTTAGACAAAACTTGGAGTGTTTTATCCAGATGTCTTATGATAATGGTTCTATAATTACTCAAGTGAGTTTTCTTTATAATGCCTTTAAATTTTTTTACTAAATGAATTATATGATGGGAATCTGCTATATTGTTCTCATCATATCTCATATGGTCAATATATCAGTCAGGATATTTATTTTTACTCATTTCTGGAGCGAACCTAACACTTTTTTTTCCTTTATCCACAGGTTTACTCATTTATTGCGGACTTGAGAGATGGGGACCTTTAGGATCATATCCCGTCGGTCTTTAAGTCTTTCTTTTTCAAGAATTTGGTTTGTTCGTCCTTCCAATGGTGGAGTACTTACACTCATTCTTTGTTGTATGTCAGATATATTTTTGGGTGATAATTCAATATTAACAAAATTATCAATCGACCTGGCTCTAGTTAATTTAGAGCTTGATCCCTGTTCAAAGTTTAATTCTTTGTCCTCCCTATTTTGTTTCCCATGGATAATTATTGATATAGTATTTCTTGAAGCAATAAAATATTCAGTAGGAACTTTAATTTTTGGTTTCAAGGATTTGACAAATAATAGCATTATCAATCTTTAAATGTTCCAATTTTACTAATCTAGGTTGAATGGTTTTACCCACTCCAACTTCGAATAGTCGCACAAATTGTTTAGGTGTAATTGATTTAAAGGTTGGAGTAACATTTAGGGCCATCATATATTTCCATTGTATTCCATTAACCTTAGAGCCCGGTAACAACTCTACACCTTGTAGATTAATAGATAAAGTACAAGTTTTTTCAAAATTTTGATCTTCTAGGCTTATAGAAAAATCTAGATGAATATTTATACCAAACAACCTATTTACTAGGTTGAATTTGGCACCCCCAATAATACTGTTTAAAGGGTTATTTATGATTCTTTCATCCATACAAACCAAAAGTATAGGTGTATCTATCCCAGATCGAAATAAACCCATAATTTTAAGCTGTATATAGTTATGTTTAGATCTCTCTCTCTCTCTCTCTCTCTCTCTCTCTCTCTATATATATATATATATATATATATATATATGTACTTGTATATATTTATGTGGGTGTTTGTATTTGTGTGTGAGAGTGTAGGTATATATATATATATATATATATATATATATATATATATATATATATATATATAGCTAGAGGGAGTTATATTTGTATATACCTATATACCTATATATATATATATATGTGTGTGTGTGTGTGTGTGTGTGTATAGAGGAGTGTGTATATGCAAGTTGATATCTAAATGTATATATATGTGTATGTGAGCATAGGTATTTGTATATATGTATGTGTGTGTATCTATATGTTGTGTGTGTTTGCACGAGTGCTTGTGTGTGTGCGTGTGTAGCGAGAAGCGCCGCAGTAGCGCGCGAGCAGTCACGACGCAGCGCGGTGCAGGCACGAAGCAGCGCGGTGCAGGCGTAGAGCAGTCGCGGCGCAGCAGCAGCAGTCGCGGCCAGAACGGTGCAGGCGCGGTGCAGTCGCGGCACAGAAGTGCACATGCAACAGCAGCAGTAGATACCAGGTTTCAGGGTATCCAGTCAGCTTCACTGTGTCAGCTAGGTTCAGTAGAGATTTTAGTTATTGAGTATTCAAGGTATTAGAAGATGGTTAGTTAGTATTCAAGATTTTGGTTTCAGTTAGTTTTCAATGAGTTAGAAACAGTTAGCAATTAGTTAGTTGAGATTTTGGTTTTGCTTGGTATTGTTAGTGAGATAGGTATATTAGTGCTAGTTAGTTAATGCTAAGGTGTGGGTATATAGTTAGTGAGTTATATATATATACTTGTTATACAATAGATAGTTATTGGGATACATGATATATATATAGTTAGCTATATGAGTATATATGTATATATGTAGTTGTGGTATTGTATAGTTAGTAGGTAGATAGGTATACTAGTTATGATATATGTTATTAGTTAGAATGTGAATAGTTAGTATCTATGTACATTAGTATAAGTATATATGTTAGTAAATTAGATATGTTAATATAGTTAGTACTTGAGGTATTGTATATATATTGTCACGCCCCAGTCCCAAATACGTAGGACTAGGAACACGTAAGCATGCCAGCCGCATGGATATGGCAACTCCAATATATGGAAACCATAACCCATACGTACGCTGTAATATGAATATAAACTCACATGTGGTATATATAATGTCACAAGTCACAGATATGCTAATCTCATCCACACAACAAGTCATAGAAAAGAAATACTAAACTAGAATAAGGAGTCTGAAATATCTAAAATAATAGTCGGGTGGAGACAAATCCACTACCCATGACTATATCCAAAACTAAAATGAGAGAGGAGTATAAAGTCTCCAATGTAAAATAATGTGAAGACAGAAGTGCATCAGCTAAAAGAATCCATCGCCAGATAATCAACGATGCTCAGAAGGTAAGATCTCCTCGACAAAAAATAATGCATCAGGTCCAGGCCCGTACTCCTGCAAATACTCAAGAGCAGATACACCTAGCAGAGGACCAGGTCCTCAGAGGGACGTAACAAGATACAGAAAATACGAGCCAATTTGAATATAGTAAACATGAGTATGGTTTGAAAATATATAAGTACGCTGTACAAGACAATCTATATGAATGCAAATGAGGACAACTTTTCGACGTATGGGCAAGGGTAGTCTACTCGATCTAAGCCTCATAACTCACACACCCGTCTAGAACATCAGAAATCGACATACCTCTGGGGTAGCGACAAGCGCGACTCTACAGAAATCGATATACCTCTGGGGTAGCGACCAGCGCGACACACGCCCGTAGTGCGAACTATATACTACGGTTTACCAGAGTGGTTAAAAGCCCATATGCCTAATGATTGTCCTCCAATGATACTATGTGCCATGTGTGTGTCAACATATATAATACATAGTAATGACTGGAGAAAAACTACACATGCAAGAACTATACAGAAATGAAATAAATAAAAAGAAATATAAATAGCATGCAAAGTACTGTAAATAATTTGGCAAGGTATCTTGCCTGGGGTCCTGCTGTTGGTATGAATCAGAGTCCAAGTCACAGTCCAAATAGCCTATGTATTACAAATTTATCACGTCAAACGATAATTTATTTTAATTTATTTAATTCTGGAATAATTACTCTAAAATCTTATTTTAATCTTATTATTCTAATTTTTTATGTTAATTCCTAAATTTTTTCCAAAAAAACTGAATTTTATCAACTCGAGACTCATGGCACGCAAATCGAGACGATCTGTTAACCAAAAAAGTCAACCGACATAACTCAACTTTCATGCATTATTTCCTGTAGATTTCAGCGTCAAAAATATGCTAGAATTTACAGCTCGTCCGAATTCAAATTCGTTTGGGAATTATGGCACATACAAATTTTGTATTGTGCACCGATGGTTAAATTCTAACCTAGAAGTTCTACAGAATTAACAGTATATAAATACTTCGAATTAAATTCTGGGAAAAATATATGTCGATGATCTCGACATTAGCTTTGTGAAAATTTAAACGGTTCCTGATTCTGATTCCGGGTTCTCCCGAAATTGCGAAAACATCAAAATACATCTATTTTCGGACATGCTGTACTCTACGAATTTTCCAGAATTTAATACTAATAATTTATTAAAAAAAATTATATAATCAGAAATCTAACCTCATTATCATTCTAACAAAAAAAAACTAGGCCTCGTTTGGAGTTCAGAGCTATGCGCAATGACTTCTGGAAGATGAAGGAACCTTAGATGACAATTCTCCAAAAATCGGCTGAAGAAAAAAACCCTAGAAATTAATATCTAAACTATTATATATATATAGAGGAGAGAGAAAGTGCAGCCGCGGCTCACAGCGCGCCATGTGGCAGCAATCCAGGGCTGCCCGCTCAGATCGGACGGTCAGGCACTGACGCTGCTCGGCTCAGCTGAGTCCGAGTCGAACTCTGACTCGGCTCGGCTCGGCTCGGCTCGCACCCACTCAGCGGTCACTGACAGGCGGGCCCGGCACTGTTCACTACTGGAGGCTGACAGGTGGGCCCCCTGTTTGCTGACTGGGCAGAATTAATTACTTTTTGGTTTTCTTTTTTCAGAAATTAGTTTTTAATTCAGTTTTTCATAATTAACTCAAAATAAATGCTAAAAATAATCGAAAAATTCCCAAAAAATTCTAGAAAATATATTTTATTATTTAGAACCTAAAATAAAATTTTGGAATATTTTTAATTAAGTTTGAATATAAAATAAATTCTTTAAAGTCCTTAAAAATTAGTGTTACTAGTTTTTAATTAACTAAAATTTATGGAAAAATCCCAATAATCTAAAATAGCCTAAAAATAATTCTAAATAAATATTTATATAAGTAAATATACTAAACAAAATTATTTTCTAATTAACTAAGAGAATACTCTAAATAAATTCAGCATCTATAATAAATATAATAATATAAAATATACACAAATACCTATTTTGGGTGAGGGAGTTTACAATCTACCAAACTTACAACAATTTTGTCCTTGAAATTAACACTAACCCATATTCATAGTGATCACTATAGCTATTACACTACATTGGTGTCTAGCAGGACTCCTAAACTCATGGTCTGCCATTCTAACACTTTCTCATCTATTGTCCATCCACTATTCTATCATCCTCTAACTCGTCTACACTACCCAACTTATAAGATTCTACTAGTAGTCACATTCTTTGAAGCTATTGTCTAGGTTTGTAAGGTAAATACATTTATTGGGTCGAGAATCTTGGGATACCTGTCTAGAATCTCATAACTATGACTTTTCCCATAACCGTCAAGTATCATAGTCTAATACTGCCACGTCGCCTGGCCAGTATGGCTACAAGTAATTCGACTATTCTACCATAATCGTCTGGCTGCAACTGTCGCTACCTCGCCAGCGATTTGTCATAGTCATCAGTTCGTAACAAGTGCCTTCAACTCTTTCCTAGGCATAGTCTAAGTTTTTAGGGAGACACTTAAGGTCTTGACTAACTATTAGGGCTATGATCTAGCTCAAGTGATCTAACAATTTCTACTATGCTACATGGTGCTACTTAAGGGTTAAACTAATAAAGAATACAGATATTGTTATAGTGCATATACATATTAAGAACTCATCCTTAGTTATCAAGCATTACTAACACATTTATGTTTAACTAAAATAGGGGTGAGGTTGATATCAAATAATTCATAATGGCACGAAAGATACGACTATGATAGGAAGAGTTACGCACGAGATAAGGAATGAATATAAAAGGAGAAGATGAGTCACCCCAAGAGGGCGAGATAAAATAGGGGAGAATACTACTACTGCTACTCACGTCATCCATTAGCATCGCGTGTATGCCATCTGGGTAGAATATACATACATCCTCATAACTGCTAAACTATCATATATAAAATTCTACAGCTATTTGTACATCTAAGAGCTTGTGTCACAATGGGTTTATGAGTATGCAAAGACAATTATAACTAAAAGGTCGTACCTGTATCTACGGCTTCCTGTGTCTGCTCTCCCATACTTGTCATAATGAGTGCTTGGCCTTGTCTTTGGTTGATCAACTGGGGTCTAGTTCCCTCCATTTGTGCAGACTGTAGAAGCAGTGGTGGGTCCCTTTGGTCTTTTATACTTGAGGGTGTATGCGGTATTCCTGATTTTAATGCCATAGACCCCGGGTTCTGCTGAGGACATTCTCGAGCTTGATGGTGACTTGATCCACATACCATGCATAATCCCAATCGACGACGACAATCTCTATGAATATGACCTGGTATACCACAAAAGTTACAAGTACGATGCCCCTTGGCTGGATATGGTACGACACTATTTGGTTGCTGGCGTATCAAAGGGTGTCGAATAGGTCCTCCTTGCTGTATCCTTACTGGTCCTTGGTGACTTCTCAGTTGAATTTTGTTTCCCTTGCTGATGGCCTCCTGAATCCTGGCTTCTGTCAATAACTCGGCATAAGAGATCCGGGACTGTGAGCTAGTGTAGTGCTGGAGCTCTCGAGTCAGCCCACGGTGAAACCTCTTAGCCTTCTCTAAGTCATTAGGTATTAGGACTGTGCCATACTTACTGAGACGGCTAAATTCTGTGTCATACTCATCAACCGTCTTGTCCCCTTGCTCTAGATGGAGGAACTGATCGTACAATGCGTCCCTTACAGTATCCGGGAAGTACTTCCTCTCAAAGCATTCCAAGAATTGTTCCCAAGTCTGACGCGTACCCAACTGGCGCTCCATTGATTTCCACCAGTGATGTGCGTTGCCTTCTAACTGAGTCCTCTCGCCTATTATCCATAGGTCAGTAGGTAGTTGTGATGCCTCTAACAACTTCTTGGTATTGGCAATCCAGTTCGTCGTCTCCTCTGGACTCTCTTTGCCCTTATATGGCTTAGGGCCCATCTGCACAAAGTCCTTGACTGAACCAACCCGAGCTTGTGGTACTAAAACTAGTGCCTGGGTTGGAATAGGGGCTAGTGTATCCATTCTCTCAAGCGCTGCCAGAAATTTTAGCCTCTGCTCTGCTGCTTGCTGCCTCTGTTCCTGTATTATTATCTGAAATAATTGGAACAGCTGCGCTTGGCCATCTTGCGGTGCTAGTGGAGTTGGAAAAGTCCCATTAGGTATCGTGGAGGGGGTTGATGGAATTGGATTGCTAGTCGGTCCATCCGGTCTGGGAGGAAGAGGTGGTGTTGAGGTCACTCCTAGTGGTTGGTCGTCGTCCCCTGGAGACGTGTTGTCCCCGGTGGCGGCATGCCCGTTATTCAAATTCATCTCTCTGCAAGAGATGGACGAAGGATTAAGAAGAGTACATGAATCAAGCAGGATGCAAGAACTTAAGTAGGACATGTTGGAAGGAAGGTAAGTTATAGCCAAGTGTGGATGAGATCTAAAATTCTAATCCTAGGTACAGGCCAGCTCGATACAGTGATGTAACCGAAACGGCTAACTCGACCTGCATGGGCCACCACAAAAATATGTCATACCCCAGTCCCAAATACGTAGGACTAGGAACACGTAAGCATGCCATCCGCATGGATATGGCAACTCCAATATATGGAAACCATAACCCATACGTACGCTGTAATATGAATATAAACTCACATGTGGTATATATAATGTCACAAGTCACAGATATGCTAATCTCATCCACACAACAAGTCATAGAAAAGAAATACTAAACTAGAATAAGGAGTCTGAAATATCTAAAATAATAGTCGGGTGGAGACAAATCCACTACCCATGACTATATCCAAAACTAAAATGAGAGAGGAGTATAAAGTCTCTAATGTAAAATAATGTGAAGACAGAAGTGCATCAGCTAAAAGAATCCATCGCCAGATAATCAATGATGCTCAGAAGGTAAGATCTCCTCGACAAAAAATAATGCATCAGGTCCAGGCCCGTACTCCTGCAAATACTCAAGAGCAGATACACCTGGCAGAGGACCAGGTCCTCAGAGGGACGTAACAAGATACAGAAAATACGAGCCAATTTGAATATAGTAAACATGAGTATGGTTTGAAAATATATAAGTACGCTGTACAAGACAATCTATATGAATACAAATGAGGACAACTTTTCGACGTATGGGCAAGGGTAGTCTACTCGATCTAAGCCTCATAACTCACACACCCGTCTAGAACATCAGAAATCGACATACCTCTGGGGTAGCGACAAGCGCGACTCTACAGAAATCGACATACCTCTGGGGTAGCGACCAGCGCGACACACGCCCGTAGTGCGAACTATATACTACGGTTTACCAGAGTGGTTAAAAGCCCATATGCCTAATGATTGTCCTCCAATGATACTATGTGCCATGTGTGTGTCAACATATATAATACATAGTAATGACTGGAGAAAAACTACACATGCAAGAACTATACAGAAATGAAATAAATAAAAAGAAATATAAATAGCATGCAAAGTACTGTAAATAATTTGGCAAGGTATCTTGCCTGGGGTCCTGCTGCTGGTATGAATCAGAGTCCAAGTCACAGTCCAAATAGCCTATGTATTACAAATTTATCACGTCAAACGATAATTTATTTTAATTTATTTAATTCTGGAATAATTACTCTAAAATCTTATTTTAATCTTATTATTCTGATTTTTTATGTTAATTCCTAAATTTTTTCCAAAAAAACTGAATTTTATCAACTCGAGACTCATGGCACGCAAATCGAGATGATCTGTTAACCAAAAAAGTTAACCGACATAACTCAACTTTCATGCATTATTTCCTGTAGATTTCAGCGTCAAAAATATGCTAGAATTTACAGCTCGTCCGAATTCAAATTCGTTTGGGAATTATGGCACATACAAATTTTGTATTGTGCACCGATGGTTAAATTCTAACCTAGAAGTTCTACAGAATTAATAGTATATAAATACTTCGAATTAAATTCTGGGAAAAATATATGTCGATGATCTCGACATTAGCTTTGTGAAAATTTAAACGGTTCCTGATTCTGATTCCGGGTTCTCCCGAAATTGTGAAAACATCAAAATACATCTATTTTCGGACATGCTGTACTCTACGAATTTTCCAGAATTTAATACTAATAATTTATTAAAAAAATTTATATAATCAGAAATCTAACCTCATTATCGTTCTAACAAAAAAAACTAGGCCTCGTTTGGAGTTCGGAGCTATGCGCAATGACTTCTGGAAGATGAAGGAACCCTAGATGACAATTCTCCAAAAATCGGCTGAAGAAAAAAACCCTAGAAATTAATATCTAAACTATTATATATATATAGAGGAGAGAGAAAGTGCAGCCGCGGCTCACAGCGTGCCATGTGGCAGCAATCCAGGGCTGCCCGCTCAGATCGGACGGTCAGGCACTGACGCGGCTCGGCTCAGCTGAGTCCGAGTCGAACTCTGACTCGGCTCGGCTCGGCTCGGCTCGCACCCACTCAGCGGTCACTGACAGGCGGGCCCGGCACTGTTCACTACTGGAGGCTGACAGGTGGGCCCCCTGTTTGCTGACTGGGCAGAATTAATTACTTTTTGGTTTTCTTTTTTCAGAAATTAGTTTTTAATTCAGTTTTTCATAATTAACTCAAAATAAATGCTAAAAATAATCGAAAAATTCCCAAAAAATTCTAGAAAATATATTTTATTATTTAGAACCTAAAATAAAATTTTGGAATATTTTTAATTAAGTTTGAATATAAAATAAATTCTTTAAAGTCCTTAAAAATTAGTGTTACTAGTTTTTAATTAACTAAAATTTATGGAAAAATCCCAATAATCTAAAATAGCCTAAAAATAATTCTAAATAAATATTTATATAAGTAAATATACTAAACAAAATTATTTTCTAATTAACTAAGAGAATACTCTAAATAAATTCAGCATCTATAATAAATATAATAATATAAAATATACACAAATACCTATTTTGGGTGAGGGAGTTTACAATCTACCCAACTTACAACAATTTCGTCCTTGAAATTAACACTAACCCATATTCATAGTGATCACTATAGCTATTACACTACATTGGTGTCTAGCAGGACTCCTAAACTCATGGTCTGCCATTCTAACACTTTCTCATCTATTGTCCATCCACTATTCTATCATCCTCTAACTCGTCTACACTACCCAACTTATAAGATTCTACTAGTAGTCACATTCTTTGAAGCTATTGTCTAGGTTTGTAAGGTAAATACATTTATTGGGTCGAGAATCTTGGGATACCTGTCTAGAATCTCATAACTATGACTTTTCCCATAACCGTCAAGTATCATAGTCTAATACTGCCACGTCGCCTGGCCAGTATGGCTGCAAGTAATTCGACTATTCTACCATAATCGTCTGGCTGCAACTGTCGCTACCTCGCCAGCGATTTGTCATAGTCATCAGTTCGTAACAAGTGCCTTCAACTCTTTCCTAGGCATAGTCTAAGTTTTTAGGGAGACACTTAAGGTCTTGACTAACTATTAGGGCTATGATCTAGCTCAAGTGATCTAACAATTTCTACTATGCTACATGGTACTACTTAAGGGTTAAACTAATAAAGAATACAGATATTGTTATAGTGCATATACATATTAAGAACTCATCCTTAGTTATCAAGCATTACTAACACATTTATGTTTAACTAAAATAGGGGTGAGGTTGATATCAAATAATTCATAATGGCACGAAAGATACGACTATGATAGGAAGAGTTACGCACGAGATAAGGAATGAATATAAAAGGAGAAGATGAGTCACCCCAAGAGGGCGAGATAAAATAGGGGAGAATACTACTACTGCTACTCACGTCATCCATTAGCATCGCGTGTATGCCATCTGGGTAGAATATACATACATCCTCATAACTGCTAAACTATCATATATAAAATTCTACAGCTATTTGTACATCTAAGAGCTTGTGTCACAATGGGTTTATGAGTATGCAAAGACAATTATAACTAAAAGGTCGTACCTGTATCTACGGCTTCCTGTGTCTGCTCTCCCATACTTGTCATAATGAGTGCTTGGCCTTGTCTTTGGTTGATCAACTGGGGTCTAGTTCCCTCCATTTGTGCAGACTGTAGAAGCAGTGGTGGGTCCCTTTGGTCTTTTATACTTGAGGGTGTATGCGGTATTCCTGATTTTAATGCCATAGACCCCGGGTTCTACTGAGGACATTCTCGAGCTTGATGGTGACTTGAATAAGGAGTCTAATTCATAATGGCACGAAATATGCTAATCTCATCCACACAACAAGTCATAGAAAAAAATACTAAACTAGAATAAGGAGTCTAAAATATCTAAAATAATAGTCGGGTGGAGACAAATCCACTACCCATGACTATATCCAAAACTAAAATGAGAGAGGAGTATAAAGTCTCCAATGTAAAATAATGTGAAGACAGAAGTGCATCAGCTAAAAGAATCCATCGCCAGATAATCAACGATGCTCAGAAGGTAAGACCTCCTCGACAAAAAATAATGCGTCAGGTCCAGGCCCGTACTCCTGCAAATACTCAAGAGCAGATACACCTGACAGAGGACCAGGTCCTCAGAGGGACGTAACAAGATATAGAAAATACGAGCCAATTTGAATACAGTAAACATGAGTATGGTTTGAAAATAGATAAGTATGCTGTACAAGATAATCTATATGAATGCAAATGAGGATAACTTTTCGACGTATGGGCAAGGGTAGTCTACTCGATCTAAGCCTCACAACTCACACACCCGTCTAGAACATCAGAAATCGATATACCTCTGGGGTAGCGACCAGCGCGACTCTACAGAAATCGACATACCTCTGGGGTAGCGACCAGCGCGACACACGCCCGTAGTGCGAACTATATACTATGGTTTACCAGAGTGGTTAAAAGCCCATATGCCTAATGATTGTCCTCCCATGATACTAGGTGCCATGTGTGTGTCAACATATCTAATACATAGTAATGACTGGAGAAAAACTACACAGGCAAGAACTATACAGAAATGAAATAAATAAAAGAAATATAAATAACATGCAAAGTACTGTAAACAATTTGGCAAGGTATCTTGCCTGGGGTCCTGCTGCTGGTATGAATCAGAGTCCAAGTCACAGTCCAAATAGCCTATGTATTACAAATTTATCACGTCAAAAGATAATTTATTTTAATTTATTTAATTCTGGAATAATTACTCTAAAATCCTATTTTAATCTTATTATTCTGATTTTTTATGTTAATTCCTAAATTTTGTCCAAAGAAACTAAATTTTATCAACTCGAGACTCATGGCACGCAAATCGAGGCGATCTGTTGACCAAAAAAGTCAACCGACACAACTCAACTTTCATGTATTATTTCCTATAGATTTCAGCGTCAAAAACATGCTGGAATTTATAGCTCGTCCGAATTCAAACTCGTTTGGGAATTATGGCACATACAAATTTTGTATTGTGCACCGATGGTTAAATTCTAACCTAGAAGTTCTACAGAATTAACAGTATATAAATACTTTGAATTAAATTCTGGGAAAAATATATGTCGATGATCTCGACATTAGTTTTCCGACACTTTAAACGGTTCGTGATTCTGATTCCGGGTTCTCCCGAAATTGCGAAAACATCAAAATACGTCTATTTTCGAACATACTGTTCTCTACGAATTTTCCAGAATTTAATACTAATAATTTAGAAAAAAAATTTATATAATCAGAAAGCTAACCTCATTATCATTCTAACAAAAAAAAACTAGGCCTCGTTTGGAGTCCGGAGCTATGCGCAATGGCTTCTGGAAAATGAAGGAACCCTAGATGACAATTCTCCAAAAATCGACTGAAGAAAAAAACCCTAGAAATTAATATCTAAACTATTATATATATATAGAGGAGAGAGAAAGTGCAGCCGCGGCTCATAGCGTGCCATGTGGCAGCAATCCAGGGATGCCCGCTCAGATCGGACGGTCAGGCACTGACGCGGCTCGGCTCAGCTGAGTCCGAGTCGAACTCTGACTCGGCTCGGCTCGAGGTCGGCTCAGCTCGCACCCACTCAGCGGTCACTGACAGGCGGGCCCGACACTGTTCACTACTAGAGGCTGACAGGTGGGCTCCCTGTTTGCTGACTGGGCAGAATTAATTACTTTATGGGTTTTTTTTCAGAAATTAGTTTTTAATTCAGTTTTTCATAATTAACTCAAAATAAATGCTAAAAATAATCGAAAAATTCCCAAAAAATTCTAGAAAATATATTTTATTATTTAGAACCTAAAATAAAATTTTGGGATATTTTTAATTAAGTTTGAACATAAAATAAATTCTTTAAAGTCCTCAAAAATTAGTGTTACTAGTTTTTAATTAACTAAAATTTATGGAAAAATCCCAATAATCTAAAATAGGCTAAAAATAATTCTAAATAAATATTTATATAAGTAAATATACTAAAAAAATTATTTTCTAATTAACTAAGAGAATACTCTAAATAAATTCAACATCTATAATAAATATAATAATATAAAATATACACAAATACCTATTTTGGGTGAGGGAGTTTACATATATATAGCTATAAGTTAAGTGTTTTGGGTTACCTTGAGATATCAAGGTATTACCAAGGTAATACCAAGGTATTGGACCGATACCCAAGGTATTGAATTTGGGTATCGGGATAGGTGAGATACGCATTGGTGCAAGACCAAGGTATCATATTTTTATTATTTTGATATAGTACTAAGTATATTAACTTGTATATATATCTAAAACACTATTTTCATATAAATAAACTTGCGTATCTTAGCATATGGTATCTTTTTGGTTTTCTAGTATCTTAGAATAGCTAGTGTGGCCTAGATGCGTAGTGTATAGACCCAATATCCTAGAGATAGACTCATACAACCTAAAAATAGCTAGTTTGACAAACTTTGACTAGTTTGACCGATAGTTGACCTAGTTTGACTGTTTTGACTTAAAAATGGCTTATGACCTAGAATTTGACTAGTTTAACTTATTTTTATTCCAGAACATTGTATTAATATAATATTTCATATATAGGTTTGTGTGACACCAGTTGGGACACAGTTGGGCATTCATTGCTTGGACGCCAGGCGAGTACAATCTTTGATAGTTTCCTTTAATTGATAATTTTTATGATTCTGGTCTATAGTATTGTTTTACCTGATTTCTCGACACTTAAATACACGGATTAGTATTGCATGAATTTATTATCTTGCGACACGTATATTATACTTGTCTGGCCTCTACTTCAGGACTCATTACTCGCATCACATCAGGACTCACCTACTGGAATCACCTATTTTATCTGGCTGGACCCATATTTGATTTGCGTGTAGGGATTAGATTTATTTATACTAGTCGGGCGGAGAAATACTCAAGTAGACATGTAAACATCCCCAAAATCTGGAATCACCCCCTCTGGTCTAATCAGGAATGACAGCAGCCGTACACCAAGTGTACGGTAAGCCGTACTTACCCTCTAGACATTTATATGTCGAAAGCGGTATTTCAAAATATACTAGTTAGTGTTTTCTTACTGGCTTCATATTACACTTGCTGGACTCACATGATACTTGTTGGACAAACATCTTATCTATCTAGTTTATTTCTCATCTATTCACAGTCTTATTTATATTATTTTTTGATTCACTATGCATATCTTGTCTTGCTTCTTATTTTAACTGTGACTGTATGTATTTCTCTGACTTATTTACTTTCCTTGATCATCATGTATTACTTACTATAATTGTTTATAGTCTTTGTTAAATAATTGGAACTGCTATTGGATTGTACTTCGCTCCAATCCTGACTGGATATATTTTTTCAGATGATTGGCTTATAAGGCAGGGTCCTACATTCTACAGGCCGCAGGACGGCGTACCTTTAGAGGATACTCTAGTAGACCAAGAGGACTTAGTTGCAAAGCCCGAGGAGGTTTAGTTTATATTTTTTTTGTGTTGGATTATATTAGGCTATTATATTGCTGAGATTCACAATTGTATATTATTTTAGATTGTGGATTGCATCTTCATTCTTTCCTTCGGTTTTCCATTCGTGCTTTATCTTCCTTTGTTTATTTTGTGATTGAGATTAGTTATACTTGTGAGATACCATATTGCTCCTCCATTTGGAGTTGAGATGATTGATAGGTACCATATTATATTGTTGAGATGATAGGTAGTTAAAAATAACCCAGACATCGTTCTACCGTCGATGCTGCGACGTAGGCTGGGCGTAACCACGTACTCGTGCTCGAATATCCGGGTGCAGGTCGTGACACATTTTTAGTAGTGGCCCAAGCAGGTCGAGATTCACAATTAGTACGATTTCGTAGTTGTGCTCATCTAGAGTACGGTTATAAGCCTGCTTTAGGAAATAGGATTTAGGCTGAGAGTTTACTCAATCACAACTAGGAAACATTCCTAAATCTATTTTGTATATCCTTATCTATGGAATATTGCTTTGCTTTGAATAAAGTTCTGTCCTTCTTTGATGATATCGTATCATATTCAATATTGATTTCGTATTTCAATCTATCTTCAGGATGCCACCGAAGACGCGTTTCCAGCGATCTGGTACCGCAAAAGCACGATTAGTCACTTTATCACCCTTGAGGGCCGCACCCTTAGATGATGGTCCAGCACCTACCTTCAGGAGGTCAGCTTTACCGGTCCAGGTGTGCGTATTGGTAGCAGCTTTTGGAGGTGCTCCACCTCCAGTACTTAGGATAGGGCAGACAGTTTTCGAAGATCTTCCACGTCCACCACCTGTAGTTGATCAGACGCAGTTGTTTGTGCTCTTTCAGCAAATGATGGAGGCGTAGCAGCGACAGTCCAAGGTCCTGCGACAGAGCATGGAGAATGCTCATCAGATCTTACTTGCAGTAGTTGAGAGAGCTACTACAGTCCAACCACAGATGGCACCACCTCAGTTTATTTCGTACCAGCCGAAGCCGGGTACCATCATAGACTTCAAGAGGATGGGACTGAAAGACTTCAAAGGCATAAAAGGGATCTTATATGCTGATGATTGGATCGAGGATGTGGAGAGGAACTTGCGACTGTCGCAGATTCCGGAGGGTCTACGAGTGGAGGCAGCATGCAGCCAGATATTCGATATAGCATTAACATGGTTCAGAACAGACCCGAGGATCACGGAGGCATGATTGACTTGGGAAGCTTTTAAAGAGCTTTTTAAGGAGAAGTTCTTTTCGGACGTGGCTCTGGGTGTCTTAGAGAGCCAGTTTCTATACCTCGTCCAAGGGAGTATGTGGACGAGTATGCTGCAGAGTTTTGCAGATTGAGAAGGTTTGTAGAGGGGCAGAATCCCCAAGGGAAGGCCATGAAATTCAGGAAGGGTTTGATCAGGGAGATCAAATCCCTCACTAGGGGGCACCGCACAGCTACTTTTGAGGAGATCCTGATGGATGCGCAGAGAGTGGAGGATGACTTGGATCTCAAGTCCAAGAAAGGTAGAGATATTTTGGGTGGTGCTGGTAGCGATACGGGACCAGCCAAGCGTCCCCATATCCAACAACAACAGTTTCAGGCACCAGTTCATGATCTAGTTCAGCAACAGCCCCAGAGGCAGATTCAACCAGTGTCCACTTGTGCCTACTGCAGGAGGTCAGGACACACTTGGGATGTTTGTAGGAGGAGGCTGAAGGTGTGCCTGTTTTATGGATCTGCAACACACCGGATGAGGGATTGCCCTACCGTACCCTCATTTGGTGGAGCTCGGGGTCAGAAAGAAGGAGTTAAACGACCTATGGTACAGCATCATGCCACACACCGACAGAGGAAGATACCCCAGTAGGGCGGGACATTTGTAATAGCAGTCGGGGAGGACGATACTTCAGGTGATAAGTTAGCTTATTTTGCCTTATTCTATTTATTTTCTTCCCATCTATTGTTTGCATGTTTAGTTAGTATCTTATAGATTGCTTGTGTGTTATTGTGTAGCTAGTACACCCTGACAAAGACTACAAAACTATGACGGACAGAGATCAAAGTTAGTGATTTATTTTAAATTGCATATTGTATGTTTAGTTTAGACTGGGGTTGACCTAGAAGGGGTTACGATCTTCTTTAATTTCGAGGATGAAATTTTTATAAGATGGGTAAGATTGTCACCCTCACATTTTCAATTAAAGGTTGTTTGGTAATTGACGGGTATTTTTATTTTTAGGAGTTATTATATTTAAATATTGTGCATGTGATTTAATTATTTGTTATATTGTTTATTGTTTGTTTAGATATAGTATTTATTTTAGACTTGTGTAGTGGACCTAACCTATTTTAATTAGATGCATGAACCCAATATTTAGTTTAGTTTAGATTGAGCCCATTAATTAGGCCCATAGTTTAGGAGGATGAATTAATTAGTGAAACCATTAAACTAGAACCTTACCCCTTAATTAATTTCTTTATGAGAGGCCCCAAGGGGTATTTTGGATATTTCAATAGCTTGGGAAGGGGTATATGACCAGCCATAGTAGAGGAGGAGAGAGAAAATTATTTCGCTTTTTAATTCCTAATTCATTTAGATCTAGTTTTTCCCTCTTTCAAATTCCTTCCTTCCCTCACCAAATCCCTACCAATTTCCACCCAAATCCAGTCCATATTCTTCAATAGAGGCTACTACAATAGGGATCTACAAGAAGAAAATAAGGATCAAGAAGGAGGAGGCCAAGATCTACAAGGAGATGAGCTACTTTATATTTTGGGACTTTTTATTGGAAATCCATCTCCCAATAGGTATATTTCAGTTTTTTCTCTTTTATTAGGTTCTAAATATGAGAATTAACCATGAAAAACTAACCCACATACATAGGCTACCCATAGGAATTGGTTTTAGGTTCATAGGAGACTTATGGTGGAACTTATGTGCAATTTGGTGCCAATTTTGGGGGAATTCCGAGATTGGCACATGTAGTATTTGTCATATGGTCTAATAGATCAAGTTAACATATGATTACTTGTTTATGACTAGTGTCGTGTCCACAATTGGATACGTGTAGGCCGTATCTCATCAATTTGACAAAATGAGTTGATTTTAGGGGTTTTCTCCAATACGGGGAGTTGTGCACATCAATTCTTGACACGGACACGTAGTGGATCTAATTAGGGTTCGCATATTTTATAATTGGTGTATTAGACTTGCTCGTATCCTCCGAGATACGTTTAGTTGTGTGTTGGAGCCGTATCGCAAGCGTATCATAGAATTAGTGTTATACGGGTGCGGTGCACTCCACGTACTTGATGTTTTGCTCTCATTCATATACGTGCATGTGTATTTATATATATATATATATATATATATTATTTATGTAATATATATTGTATATAATAGTGTATATTGTGTTTGGGTATATGTGTGTGTCTATGTGTGTATATACTAGTATATATAGTTATGTTTAGATATATATCTATATGTATATATATATGTACTTGTATATATTCATGTAGGTGTTTGTATTTGTGTGTGAGAGTGTAGGTATATATATATCTATCTAGAGGGAGTTGTATATATATATATATATATATATATATATATATATATATATATATATATATAGAGGATAGTGTTGTGTTAGCATTTGTGTTTGAGTGTGTGTACGTGTATATGTAAATACATAGAAGTATTTGTGTTATGTGTATGTGTCCATATATCTATATGTGAGTGTATATATACATATCTATAAGTGTAGGTATGTTTGTATATATATATATATATATATGTGTGTGTGTGTGTGTGTGTGTGTGTGTGTGCGCATAGAGGAGTGTGTATATGCAAGTTGATATCTATATGTATATGCATGTGTGTGTGTCTATATATTGTGTGTGTGTGCACAAGTGGTTGTGTGTGCTCGTGTGTAGTGCGCAGCGCGTGAGCAGCGGCGCAGCAGCGACGCAGCAGCGCACGAGCAGTCGCGCCGCAGCACGATGCAGTCGCGGCGTAGCAGCAGACTGCAGTAGCAGTCGCGGCGCAGCGCGGTGCAAGCATGACGCAGTGCGGTACAGTTGCGACGCAGCGTGGTCAGGCATGGTGCAGTCGCGGTGTAGGCACGATACAGTCACTGCGCAGCAGCACGCGTGCAGCAGCAGTAGGCTGCAACAATAGCAGTAGATACCAGGTTTCAGGATATCCAGTCAGCTTCACTGTGTCAGCTAGGTTCAGTAGAGATTTCAGTTATTGAGTATTCAAGGTATTAGAAGATGGTTAGTTAGTATTCAAGGTTTTGGTTTCAGTTAGTTTTCAATGAGTTAGAAACAGTTAGCAATTAGTTAGTTGAGATTTTGGTTTAGCTTGGTATTATTACTGAGATAGGTATATTAGTGCTAGTTAGTTAATGTTAAGGTGTGGGTATATAGTTAGTGAGTTATATATATATACTTGTTATACAATAGATAGTTATTGGGATACTTGATATATATATAGTTTGTATAGTTAGTAGGTAGATAGGTATACTAGTTGTGATATATGTTATTAGTTAGAATGTGAATAGTTAGTATCTATGTACATTAGTATAAGTATATATGTTAGTAAATTAGATATGCTAATATAGTTAGTACTTGAGGTATTGTATATATATATATATATATATATATATATATAGCTATAAGTTAAGTGTTTTGGGTTACCTTGGGATACCAAGGTATTACCAAGGTATTGGACCGATACCTAAGGTATTGAGTTTAGGTATCGAGATAGGTGAGATACGCATTGGTGCAAGACCAAGTTATCGTATTTTTATTGTTTTGATATAGTACTAAGTATATTGACTTGTATATATATCTAAAACACTATTTTCATATAAATGAACTTGCGTATCTTAGGATACGGTATCTTGTTGGTTTTCTAGTATCTTAGAATAGCTAGTGTGGCCTAGATGCGTACTGTATAGACCCAATATCCTAGAGATAGACTCATACAACCTAAAAATAGCTAGTTTGACCAACTTTGACTAGTTTGACCGACAGTTGACCAAGTTTGACTGTTTTGACTTAGAAATAGCTTTATGACCTAGAATTTGACTAGTTTAACTTATTTTTATTCCAGAATATTGTATTAATGTAATATTCCATATATAGGTTTGTGTGACAACAGTTGGGACACAGTTGGACATTCATTGCTTGGACGTCAAGCAAGTACATTATCTGATAGTTTCTATTAATTGATAATTTCTATAATTCTGGTCTATAGTATTGTTTTACCTGGTTTCTCGACACTTAAATGCACGAATTAGTATTGCATGGATTCATTTTCTTATGACACGTACATTATACTTGTCTACCCTCTACTTCAGGACTCATTATTGGCATCACATCAGGACTCACCTACTGGAATCACCTATTTTATCTGGCTGACTCATATTTGATTTGTGTGTCAGGATTGGATTCCTTTATACTAGTCAGGCGAAAAAATACTCGAGTAGACATGTAAACATTCCTAAAATCTGGAATCACCCTCTCTGGTCTAATCAGGAATGATAGCAGTCGCACACCAAGTGTGCGGTGAGCCATACTTATCCTCTAGCCGTTTATATGTCGAAAGCGGTATTTCAAAACACACTAGTTAGTGTTCTCTTGCTGGCTTCATATTACACTTATTGAACTCACATAATACTTGTTGGACACACATCTTATCTATCTAGTTCATTTCTCATCTATTCACAGTCTTATTTACATTATTTTTTGGTTCACCATGCATATCTTGTCTTGCTTCTTATTTTAACTGTGACTGTATGTATTTCTCTGACTCATTTACTTTCCTTGATCATCGTATATTACTTACTATAAGTGTTTATAGTCTTTGTTAATTAATTGCAACTGCTATTGGTTTGTAATTTGCTCCAATCCTGACTGGATTTTTTTTCCAGATGATTAGCTTATAAGGCAGTATTCCACATTCTACGGGCCGCAGGACGGCGTACCTTTAGAGGATACTCTTGTAGACCAAGAGGACTTAGTTAAAGAAATGGCACGGCCATGATTTCATAAAATATTTCGCTTATCGATTATATTTCTAGAAACCAGGAATATGATGATAAGTATACTTTTATGGTTAATTTTTCTAGTAACCTTCGACTTTGAGGACTTGGTCTGCAGGTGTACGAAAGCAGGCTAGCTGAAAAATACGATCCCAATGAACCAAATGACCCCGATGATGACATTGAGGGTATGGAGGGAAGTTTGTAGAAGCAAGGTGGGCCTATTCTCAGATAAATGATTAAAGTAAGGTCAAGATTCTTTTTTTAGTTTCTTTCCATAAAGAAGCGATGGGGAAAACAACAGCGCAAAAGGATTCGACAGTTAAAGAGAAGGCACCAACAGCAGGTACAGGATTGGAAGGAGACAGTGGCGGACCTAGAAAAACAGAGGGACTAAATATTTCTATGGGTAGAGGACATTGAAGATAAAGTTGAAAATTTACGAGGATGTATAATGGGGTATAACTTTGAAAAAGTATCCCCACTATTTTCTGTTTTTTCTTTTCCACTAGGAAAAAGTGATTCCCACTAAGGTTTTGATTCGGTAATATGTGACCGACACTATAAGGTCATATTAGACCTATAAAGAAGGAGGGAGGAGGTACTAAGGGAGCATTGAGTTTTGCAGTCGCTTATTTTCTTCCACTCTTGAAATCTTCTCTTGTAATCCTTTTCCACCTAGTTCTTCTGTCTTTGTCATTTTATTTCTGGTTATTTCTTGTATCAGAGAACGGTTTTCTGAATAAAGCTCTAAGTATTCAGTGTGCATCTTTGGTACGTGATTTTCCTTACTGTAATGATAGCTTAAATATTTAGTTCTTGAATATGTAACGATGCTTGTGTGAATATTCTTTAAATATCTTATGTTTGTTTATTACGCATGGGGTAGAAAACGAACCATTGCTGTGCTCTAATTTTATGAAGCGATGGCTTAAGCTTGTGGTCTTGTTCGAAGCTTAACCCCATCATAAATCCATGAGAGATCATCGACCAAGTTGTCTTGATGATATGGGGAAGTCAGGTCTAGCTGCAGAATTATGGGTCAAAACTAATCAAACATAGTTATTTTTTGAATATTCTTTTGCTATCGGTATACATATTCGAGAACGATCATCTTATTTGATGAACGAATCTAATCCTATTACAGGAGAAGCTTATATTTATGCTGACACCCACCAGTGTCATTATAAGCTAGATAAATCATATGGTCATATTATTCATCTTCCTACTAATGATAAGATAGATAATAGAATCTATAATTATATGGTTGATTTTCTTCAACAAATCAAAAAGGATATGAATAACATCCACAATGATATGAATAATATCAAATCTGATATAAATAACACAAAAATAGCGTAAATAACGCAGAAAGGATGAATAATCCAAAAGAAACAACGAATAGTCTTGATGCACATAGCATGTAAACCCTGAGCCAAGTCTTCATTGGAATATCAGGATGATAAAGTATTCATCTGAAGAGAAGAATAAGATCGATGCTCAAAAAATTTGAAGAATGCCGTGTTTTAGCATTTCATGAATATGGTGCTAACTTTTGCTTTATGCTCTCCTAAAAGATAGTGAGCTACTTCTACTACATGAAAAAAGAAGTGAAATCGAACCCACTCCGCGGTGACCAAAAGAGATATTATGAGACTTTTCTAGAACTCCAAAAGCAGAACACAAAAAGGTTACTATAAAAATAAACATAATTATAGTAATGATGGACTCATTTTAAATATTGACACTATTTCTCATAGAGAAATTAAAATATATGTTGATAATTGGGGTCAGCAGATGTGTGGAACTATTTATTTTACTCATCAACCCTTAAATTCTAGTTAATTTCTTAATATGGCTACTAGTTATTGGAAGGGTGATGCCCTTGCATGGCTAAGAAGCCTTAAAGTTGATAATAAATACATGACTGAAAACCTTAGAAGTATTAAAGATCCACAAAAGGTACTTGGAGAACTTATTGCTCTCCTGGTAGCAGATTTCACAGGAGATAAAATCTACAATAAAATCGATTATGAAAAATTACTCCATAAATTAAAACTATGTGATATTTGTATGTTAGAAGAATTTACTGCTAAATTTATTGGTTTATTATTCCATTTAAAAGTAGATAACCAAAAGGAATTTTGGCTAAAAGGATTTCTTACCAAAATACCTTATCCTTGGAATAATATTATACAAAAAAGGTATGTTGAAATAAGAAATAATATTCATTCCACTGGCTTGTTAAAAAGGGCTTGTATGGAAGCTATGAAAGGAATTTGTGAACAAGCTAAGGCATAAAAATATATGAATAAAATAATAAAGTATTCTAAATTGGGATATAATTGTTGTCCGAAATATGACGATGATACCAATACCAATACCAATTTGGTTGCCCTCCGAAATATGGTAAAAAGATTAATAAGAAATATAAAACTTTCCAAAAGAAAGAAAAAACTAAATACAAAATCACGAGAAGAAAATGAAAGCCCAATTTTAGGCGAAAGTTTAAATCCGCTGCAAAAAGCGCTGACAAAGATGTGGAATCAAAGAAGAAATTTATAAAACAAAAATTTTTCTGAAAAGGCTGTAAATGCTTCAAATCCAATAAGGAATGCTACTTTGCAAATGAATGCCTAACCAGCATTCAGGCTATTATTATAAGAAATCTAGATGAGTATGGTATCCATCTAGGAACTATTGATAAAATTAGTAGTGATACATCAACCTCGTCTATTTATGAAGTTGAATCTAATTATTCAGATTTTGAAGATTCAGAAACTGAAAGCTTTGAAGAAAACTTTGATCATCTTAAGATTAATATGATTACAATAAATAAAACTCAAAATCAAATAAGGATCACCTTATTAAATGATCAAGCTATTCTCCCAAAGAAAGAAGGAATATCTGCTGGATATACTTTATATGCTAACAAAAGCATAAGGCTTCGAAGATATCATACATCAAAAAATTCTCTTGATATAAGAATCTTTATACTAATGGATTATTATGAAATTATCCATAATATACCACTACATGCTAATAAAATATTTTTATCACCTATGGATTTATTGAGCCTGTTTCTAAAGCTAATATTTCTATAATAATGAAAAATACTTCTTATGAAGATAGGGACTATTTGTTAGAACACGGCGATCCTATTGGATTATTAGTAATACATAAATATGAAGATCTCCCTATGATAAAGGAAGATCTACCTAAAATATCAGTAGAATCATTAGTAACTAATCTCAGAGAAATTCTGAGAGAAAGTTATCATGAATTTAGAATCTATATGAATAAATTTTTATTAGAAGAAACTACTAATTCTAGCCTTCCAAATAGTGAAGGAGAACATTTAGAAATCTCTGACAAAGATTTGGAAAATCTGAAAGAATTAATTCCTCATTCTGACAAGAGGGAGGTCTATAAACCTATCTCACTTCAGTCTAGATTTTTAAATAATTATACTTATATATTTGAAAGAATGCACAAAAATATTGAATTAAAAGGAGATAAAGATTTTTCTTTGATACAACTCCTAGACAAAAAAAAAAAGAAAGACTACGAAAAAAATATCCTAAGATGAAATATCTTCATATAGGATAGATCCAGCTTAAAATTACGGGTTTATTTTGATCTGGAATAGATACACCTATACTTTTGGTTTGTATGGATGAAAGAATCATAAATAACCCTTTAAACAGTATTATTGGGGGTGCCATATCCAACCTAGTAAATAGGTTGTTTGGTATAAATATTCATCCAGATTTTTCTATAAGCCTAGAAGATCAAAATATTGAAAAAACTTGTACTTTATCTATTAATCTACAAGGTATAGAGTTGTTACCGGGATCTAAGGTTATTGGAATACAATGGGAACATATGATGGCCCTAAATGTTACTCTAACCTTTAAATCCATTACACCTAAACAATTTGTGCGACTATTCGAAGTTGGAGTGGGTAAAACCATTCAACCTAGATTAGTAAAATTAGAACATTTAAAGATGGATAATAAAATGCAATTATTTGTCAAATCCATAAAACCAAAAATTGAAGTTCCTACTGAATATTTTATTGCTTCAGGAAATACTATATCAACAATTGTCCATGGGAAACAAAATAAGGAGGACAAAGAATCAAACTTTGAACAGGGATCAAGCTCTAAATTAACTAGAGCCAAGTCGACTAATAATTTTGTTAATGTTCGCTTGCATATAACCGTCTCCCTTATTCTATGGGATTCGGTTGTTAGCCAAGTAAGATAGGTTACCACAATTATAGGGCTAACAGCTAAGCTCCAACATATTCTTCACTTGTATATATATGCTATTGAATACATGAATAAAACACAACCTTTTTCAGCCATCTTTCATATTATCCTCTTCTGAAACATGGTATCAAAGTCAGGTTTCGTCTCTAGAGCCTGCTGGTGGGTCGTGCGTCGATCACCGTCAGCGTTGAGCCGCTGCTGAACGCATGCGCCTTCGAGCTTGATTTCGTCTCTAGAGCCTGCTGGTGGGTCGTACATGTGCACCCGTCGATCTCCCTTCCGCAGTTCCTCCGCCTTCCTTCCGCATTGATCAGCTTAGATCCGTCGACTAGATCCGGTTGGGATCTAAGGCCGGGTTCGGCCGCCCCTTTCCTCAAGTCGCCATCATTCCCTCTAGCAGGGTTTGTAAGCTCTCGATCAACCGTGTCGGCTCCGACTGAGCAGCACGTCGAGACACCAACCAATTTGCTGATTCTTATCTCCACTGGATTTTATGGGTGACGAAAAAAAACCCATTTCCTCCAGTGGTGCTTCCCCTGTTGTCGTTCAAGCAGAGAATTCCAACTTTAATATTGGAATACTGCTCGATGAAAGCAACTATGATCTATGGGCTCCGCTCATAGGGATGCATATCGCTGGGAGAAAAAAATAGGGTACCTTCGGGGTACGATCAAAGCCCCACCTGAAGATGATCCTACTTATGAAGATTGGTATTCTGAGGATCAAAAAGTTAAGAGTTGGCTTCTCTCATCCATGAAGCCAGAAATCATGAAGCGCTACATCCGCTTATCGAGTGCCAAGGAGATCTGGGATGTCTTGAAGACAGCCTTCTTTGATGAGAATGATGAAGTAAGGGTGTATACTTTGAACTAGAAGGTCTCTCACCTCAAACAGAATGGTAGGCCCATATCCGTCTACTTTGGAGAACTGACTGAAATTTTTTAGGAGTTGGATCACTACAGCAAGATTGCCATGATTTGTCACAAAGATCTTAAGACCTACCTGGAGTCAAAGGAGAGACAGAGAGTCTACTTATTCCTCGGAGGCCTAGATGATGATTTTGAACAGGTTCGCGGTAAAGTTCTCCGGAAGGATCCTCCGCTTGGCCTGCAGGCTTCCTATGCCTATGTTCGTCGAGAATGTGATAGGAAGGAAGCCATGAAGACAGAAGGAGATAAGGCTGAAGCGATGGTGGCTCGATATCGCACTCCACAGAACCGTTCAGGTTCATCTACTCGAACCTTCTCTGAGGAAGCTGGACAGTATAGAGGTGTTCGATCCGGACGCTCATATAATCAGTCGAGTGGTGATCGTGCCTCACATCAATATGGCAAGTATGAGCATTGTGGAATACCTGGACACTCCAAGCAAAGATGCTACGAATTGATTGGCTACCCTGAAGGCTGGGACAAAACTCGTAACTCTCGCTTCAACAAAAATCGAGCCTCTGTGACTAACGTCAAGGATGATACAGAACTGATAGCTGAGAAAGCAACTGCTTTAGTCATGACAGCAGGTAATAAGGGTAAGGCTTTAAAAGTTTCTGATTCTGTTATGAATAATACGTGGTTAATTGACTCGGGTGCTACGGCACATATGACTTTTGATTCCAAACTTGTTCAGACTTTAAATCCTTCATCTCAAACCGATGTGACCACCGCAGATGGCAGCTCTGTCCCTGTTATTGGGGAAGGCACTATTTTCCTTAATGATAATCTCAATCTTGATACTGTCCTTGTAGTTCTATCCATTGATTATAATCTATTATCTGTTGCTCAAATAACTATGGCTCTAAACTGCCTTATCATTTTTTGGCCTTGTTTCTGTGTGTTTAAGGACATCCAGACTCGGAAGACGATTGGTTATGGCACTAGAAGGGACAAGCTCTACTACTTGGACTTAACATCAGACAGTAATCATCAGTTGATAAAAGCCCTTTTAGTTGGAGGTACACAAGGGAAGCAGGAAAAAAATGTTAATGATATTTGGTTATGGCATCGTCGACTTGGACACGCCTTATTTGGTTATTTACAAAAACTTTTTCCTAGTTTATTTGCAAAGAGTAATATTTCCCATTTTAAGTGTGATGTATGTAAATTAGCACATAGCCATCGTAGTACTTTCTCTCCAAGTTTAAAAAAAAGTTTTGTCCCTTTTATGGTAGTACATTCAGATGTATGGGGTCCATCTAAAATTGCTACTTTAGGTGGTGCCCATTGGTTTGCAACATTTGTTTATGATTGTACACGTATGACATGGGTGTCTCTTTTGAAATCGAAAAATGAGGTGTGTTCTGCCTTTAAAATTTTTCACAAAATGGTTGTTGTCCAATATAAAGCACAAATACAAGTCCTTCGTAGTGATAATGGGCATGAATATGTGAATTCAGATCTTCGTAAGTTTCTAGATCATTATGGTATTGCTCATCAGACGACATGTCCATATGCACCACAACAAAATGGCGTAGCTGAGCGGAAGAATCGTCACCTCCTAAATATGGTGCGTGCCTCTCTACTTGAAGCTAACGCCCCATTGTTCTATTGGGTGAGGCCCTTGTCTCTGCTGCCTACTTAATCAACCGTGTGACATCCCGTACAATGAATTTTTGAACACCCTGCCAGGAGCTCTCTGCTCTTGTCACCGCACCACCTAGTCCCAACTTGCCTCCTCATGTGTTCGGGTGTGTAGCCTTCGTTCATCTTCATAAACAACGACGAAGTAAGCTGGAACCTCGTGCCCTAAAGTGCATGTTTCTTGGGTATGCCTTACACCAAAAAGGCTAACGGTGTTATCACCCACCTACCAGGAAGATGTTCGTCACCATGGATGTGGTATTCCATGAACATGATATGTATTATTTATCGTCTGATTCTTCACCTCAGGGGGAGAGGAAATAGGAGGTTCAGACTCTGGATTATAGTAAAAATTCACACACAATTGAAGCGATTGTTGATATCAGTGATGAAGAGACAACTGGTTATACACCCCAGGTTGAAGAGCCAACTGTTATGGAGCTACAAACATAGGAGTCACCAGTGCCACAACCTACAGTCGTTCAGGGGGCCCCAGTACCAACGCCTACAGTCATGCCTGCTTTCCCCTTGCCAACGGGCAATGAGGATGATAACCAATCATCTCCAGAGTTGGATATTCCACAACCACAACGTCTCCCACCACATCATAATCGAGGTATTCCTAAACCCACATATGAGCCTAATCCTAAAAATAATGTGAAATACCCTATGAGTAACTATGTGTCTACCGATCATCTGTCAAAATCAAATAAGTTATTTACTTGTCAATTATCCTTTGTATCTATTCCTAACAGTTTGCAGAAAGCTTTAGCGAAACCTAAATGGCAGGCAGCGATGAATGAAGAGTTGAACTCATTGAAGAAAAATGCCACTTGGAGGATAGTTGATTTACCAACTGGAAAGAAGCCGGTAGGGTGCAGATGGATTTATACTGTGAAGTATAAAGCAGATGGTACTATTAATCGTTACAAAGCGAGATTGGTGGCGAAGGGATACTCACAAAAATATGGGATCGACTACACAAAGACGTTTGCACCTGTAGCAAAGATCAACACAGTTCGTGTAATGTTGTCCCTAGCAGCTAATTGTGACTGGTCTCTGCATCAACTCGACGTGAAGAACGCTTTCTTACATGGAGATTTGACTAAAGAAGTATATACGGACTTGCCTCCAGGATACAATGTTCCATTATCACATGGAAGAAAGGTTTGTAGACTACAAAAATCCTTGTATGGTCTCAAACAATCTCCAAGAGCCTGGTTTGGTAGGTTTACAACAGCTATGAGAAAGTTTGGGTATGAGCAGAGTATTTCCGACCACACTCTGTTCATGAAACGAAAGAGAAGTAAAATGATAGCCCTAATTGTGTATGTCGATGATATGGTGGTTACTGGAAATAATGAGGAAGAACGTTTAGCACTTCAAAAATATTTATCAACCGAGTTTGAGATGAAAGACCTAGGCTCCTTGAAGTATTTCTTGGGAATCGAAGTATCTAGATGCCAATCTGGAATTTTCTTGTCTCAAAGAAAATATACTTTGGATTTGTTACGAGAAACAGGTATGTTGGGTTGTCAACCAGTTGATACTCCATTAGAGGAAGGGTAAGCTTGGAATGAATCCAAATCAAGTACCAGTGAACAAAGGAAGATATCAGAGGTTAGTTGGCAGGCTAATGTACTTGGCACATGTAACACCCCGTTCCGCTCAAGCGGACTGCCGTCTCAATCGGCAATCGTGCAGCTGTCCCGACCCGCTTTGCCTCAAAGGAGAAGCAAAGGATATCCAGACTTGTCCCTACAAGAATCTGGCTTGGACTTTCAGAGGCTCGCTCAGACGTATTACTCTACCGAGGCGAATCATCGCTAAGGTGGGTGGCTACGGTGAACTTGTCTTTGCTTAGCCAGCACACATAAAATCTGAAATGTTTATGCTAGTCGCTAGGTGAATCACACCCTGCATGCTAATAAATCCAACGCACCTAGCTAAGGGAATAATCCCAACTTGTATTGCTTGCTAGAACATGGAAATGAAATACTGCTTATACTCAGACCCTCGCATGCTAAGTCCCTTAACGGTTTCATCTCTCGGACTACCTTCGGGCCCGAGCAACGTGCCTGCTTATGTTCCTTAGAAACGCATGCTTGTCTGCTTGATTGTTACCGTGTTTTCATTCAAACCCCGGGAGACTACTACGTAGTCGTTCCGTGCCTGAATGAACCTGCAAGTATTCGGGACCGCTAGGTCACCAAGGCAATCTCCGCCCTAGGAGAATTGCATCAAGGCAAAAGACAGTCACTGAACAACGAAACAGGCAAAGCATCTTGTCTTGTACTATTGTTGCCTCAACAGCTTGCCTCTTGTCTTGTACTCTTGTCTTGTACTCTTGTTGCCCCAACCAAGGCCCCGTTCGATCATGGACAACAAGTGCACAGGGTAACGGTCTCGCGGGCGATACTGGGGCACTGGCATCGACCCGGTCCGGGCGAGACAAATTATTCTTAGTCTCTTGTTCGGCGGAATGGCTTGCAGCGCCCCTTGTACTTGTTGTACACCATTCTCGTCAAAGACTAAATAGTCTCTTGTTCGGCGGAATGGCTTGCAGCGCCCCTTATACTTGTTGTACACCATTCTCGTCAAAGACTAAATAGTCTCTTGTTCGGCGGAGTGGTTTGCAGCGCCTCTTGTACTTCGTTGCAAACTATCTCGTCAAAGACTATACCGTCCATTATGGCATACGCCAGTGATCGCCTTGTATTTAACTTGTTGCATGCTTGCTTGTAAACGAAAGAAAAACTTAAACGAAGGATAAACAATTCATCCTCGCTTAGCGGCTATCCGCGTGCGAGATACTGTATGGCATGAAACAATTAACTGAACACCTAAACGATCTTGAAATAAGTACTCGTGTTTGCATACGTTATGCCTCCTGAATGCTTATACATGCTCCTGCTTGAATTAATTATGTTTGCCTTGGACAGGGAAGGAGAAATGGTAAGTTGGTAAGTCTCGCCGTGTTTCCTCAAACATCGCACGGCGCACTGCCCGACATGTTAAGCTATTCAATGTTTGTATGAAACTGATCCTAAGACAACTAGAAAGACAACTAAATAGTTGTGCACGGAACCTGTATTACGTGTTTGGATTTGTCGAGCGGGTGAGTAGCTTCCCCACCAGTGCATTCAATGTACTGATAATCCACCAGTTTGATATGCAAGGTGCGGGAGAACCTCGTGCGGTGCGGATGCCTCCTTCGTGTGTGCTAAGGCCAGGAGTTCCCTCTGAAGCCTTGCAACGGTGCGTCCGGGACTGAAGCACATATACAAGACATAAGTTGTGAACATCGCCTGACCATCGCCTGTACATTCATTCCACAGTTGTAGCCACTTGGCATGCTTTTACTGTTTTAGAGAGAGAGGCTTGAGCGACTTGTAATCTCGGCTATACGCCGCCTGTAACACATGTTCATATCAATAAAAGAGCTTGCTTTACTTCAACTTGTATTTCAATGCTTTCGCTATATTTGTCAACTCAGAGAACTTGTTACCGAATCGCTATGCGTTCATGACTCCGCTGCACTCGGACAATCTGTGCGACTCTGTGGCTTAGAACTCTTATCGCCAGCCAATGAATCACGGTCTTGCACGGGCGCGGTTCACGCTCGTGCGGCATCACGCCCAGATGGGTCAAGCGATCGTTCCGCGGGAGCGCTGGCGAGGGTGATTCCCGTCTAGCGGGAACGGCCGATTAGCCTGCGGGAGATCGGGGCATGACATGTTGGTATCAGAGCCTGGCTTCTACGCCTTTGGACTTCGATTCGATATCTCTGTTTTGAAAGCTCGTTCGTGGGTTATGTGCACGCTCTCTCTCAATGCCTCGATGGGATGTTCCAACAATAAGTCTAAATACTTTCAAAAATGCGTTTTGAATGATATTCTTGCTTGTCTGGTTGTATGCTGCGAGTGGCCTTTGTGCCAACCTGTGCGAACCCCTGAGAGTATCGCTAGTAGCTTGTCCAATTTTCACTAACCCTAAGTTTGGCTGAATGCATCTATTCGAGGGACGCCTTGAACTAGTGCACCATCCAAGACTTAAGAAAAGGTGAAACTCGAGTGCTAAGACTTCGCTATCACTGAGCTGGTTGACGTGTTCACGCTAGAGGGTACCTTCGAAAGTGCGCACGATCCAGTCTAAGCGATATGCTGATTTCGAAGCTTGTGCAAGTAATGATCCAAATGAATAAGTACAAACGACTTGTCTAGGACTGCCTCAACCCTAGATTACTGCTTGTCCTTAGTAAGTCTCGAGGACGAAACTTTTTCTAAGTTGGGTAGGATGTAATACCCCGTTCCGCTCAAGCGGACTGCCGTCTCAATCGTCAATCGTGCAGCTGTCCCGACCCGCTTTGCCTCAAAGGAGAAGCAAAGGATATCCAGACTTGTCCCTACAAGAATCCGGCTTGGACTTTCAGAGGCTCGCTCAGACGTATTACTCTACCGAGGCGAATCATCGCTAAGGTGGGTGGCTACGGTGAACTTGTCTTTGCTTAGCCAGCACACATAAAATCTGGAATGTTTATGCTAGTCGCTAGGTGAATCACCCCATGCATGCTAATAAATCCAATGCACCTAGCTAAGAGAATAATCCCAACTTGTATTGCTTGCTAGAACATGGAAATGAAATACTGCTTATACTCAGATCCTCGCATGCTAAGTCCCTTAACGGTTTCATCTCTCGGACTACCTTCGGGCCCGAGCAACGTGCCTGCTTATGTTCCTTAGAAACGCATGCTTGTCTGCTTGATTGTTACCGTGTTTTCATCCAAACCCCGGGAGACTACTACGTAGTCGTTCCGTGCCTGAACGAACCTGCAAGTATTCGGGACCGCTAGGTCACCAAGGCAATCTCTGCCCTAGGAGAATTGCATCAAGGCAAAAGACAGTCACTGAACAACGAAACAGGAAAAGCATCTTGTCTTGTACTATTGTTGCCTCAACATCTTGCCTCTTGTCTTGTACTCTTGTCTTGTACTCTTGTTGCCCCAACCAAGGCCCCGTTCGATCATGGACAACCAGTGCACAGGGTAACGATCTCGCGGGCGATGCTGGGGCACTGGCATCGACCCAGTCCGGGCGAGACAAATTGTTCTTAGTCTCTTGTTCGGCGGAATGGCTTGCAGCGCCCCTTGTACTTGTTGCATACCATTCTCGTCAAAGACTAAATAGTCTCTTGTTCGGCGAAATAGCTTGCAGCGCCCCTTGTACTTGTTGCACACCATTCTCGTCAAAGACTAAATAGTCTCTTGTTCGGCGAAGTGGTTTGCAGCGCCTCTTGTACTTCGTTGCAAACCATCTCATCAAAGACTATACCGTCCATTATGGCATACGCCAGTGATCGCCTTGTATTTAACTTGTTGCATGCTTGCTTGTAAACGAAAGAAAAACTTAAACGAAGGATAAACAATTCATCCTTGCTTAGCGGCTATCCGCGTGCGAGATACTGTATGGCATGAAACAATTAACTGAACACCTGAACGATCTTGAAATAAGTACTCGTGTTTGCATACGTTATGCCCCCTGAATGCTTATACATGCTCCTGCTTGAATTAATCATGTTTGCCTTGGACAGGGAAGGAGAAATGGTAAGTTGGTAAGTCTCGTCGTGTTTCCTCAAACATCGCACGACGCACTGCCCGACACGTTAAGCTGTTCAATGTTTGCATGAAACTGATCCTAAGACAACTAGAAAGACAACTAAATAGTTGTGCACGGAACCTGTATTACGTGTTTGGATTTGTCGAGCGGGCGAGTAGCTTCCCCACCAGTGCATTCAATGTACTGATAATCCACCAGTTTGATATGCAAGGTGCGGGAGAACCTCGTGCGGTGCGGACGCCTCCTTCATGCGTGCTAAGGCCAGGAGTTCCCTCTGAAGCCTTGCAATGGTGCATCCGGGACTGAAGCACATATACAAGACATAAGTTGTGAACATCGCCTGACCATCGCCTGTACATTCATTCCACAGTTGTAGCCACTTGGCACGCTTTTACTATTTCAGAGAGAGAGGCTTGAGCGACTTATAATCTCGGCTATACGCCGCCTGTAACACATGTTCATATCAATAAAAGAGCTTGCTTTACTTCAACTTGTGTTTCAATGCTTTTGCTATATTTGTCAACTCAGAGAACTTGTTATCGAATCGCTATGCGTTCATGACTCCGCTGCACTCGGACAATCTGTGCGACTCTGTGGCTTAGAACTCTTATCGCCAGCCAATGAATCACGGCCTTGCACGGGCGCGGTTCACGCTCGTGCGGTATCACGCCCGGATGGGTCAAGCGATCATTCCCCGGGAGCGCTGGCGAGGGTGATTCCCGCCTAGCGGGAATGGCCGATTAGCCTGCGGGAGATCGGGGCGTGACAGCACATACCAGGTCTGATCTGGCTCATGCTTTGGGAGTGGTTAGCCAGTTTATGCATGATCCTAGAAAACAACATATGAATGCAGTGTTGAGAATATTATGATATCTTAAAGGAAGTCCAGGAAAAGGGATACTGTTCAAGAAGAATAATCATCTCAGACTTGAGGGATATACAGATGCAGATTGGGTAGGAGCGATTGATGATCGACGTTCTACATCAGGTTACTTTACATTTGTGGGAGGTAATTTAGTTACATGGAGGAGCAAGAAGCAAAATGTGGTTGCTCGCTCGAGTGCAGAGGCTGAATATCGTGGTATGGCATTGGGGATTTGTGAAGTATTGTGGATCAAAAATCTGTTGAAGGATTTAGGCTTCGATAATACGGAACCGATGAAGTTGTTCTGTGATAATCAAGCTATCCGTAACATTGCATATAACCCCGTTCAATATGACAGGACAAAACATGTTGAAGTTGACAGGTTCTTCATCAAAGAAAAGATCGATAAGAAAATTATTATAGTACAACCAATCAGAACAGAGGACCAGTTAGCAAACATACTTACAAAAGCAGTTGCAGGTCATGTTCTCTCAAAGTTTCTATCCAAGTTGGGAATGAGTGATATATATGCACAACATGAGGGAGAGTGTTCGCTTGCATATAACCGTCTCCCTTATTCTATGGGATTCGGTTGTTAGCCAAGTAAGATAGGTTACCACAATTATAGGGCTAATAGCTAAGCTCCAACAGATTCTTCACTTGTATATATATGCTATTGAATACATGTAAACTCCCTCACCCAAAATAGGTATTTTGTGCATATTTTATATTATTAAATTTTTTATAAATATTGAATTTATTTAGAGTATTCTCTTAGTTAATTAGAAAATAATTTTTTTAGTATATTTACTTATACAAATATTTATTTAGAATTATTTTTAGGCTATTTTAGATTATTGGGATATTTCTATAATTTTTAGTTAATTAAAAACTAGTAACACTCATTTTCTAGAACTTTGAAGAATTTAGTTTATATTCAAACTTAAATAAAAATATTCTAAACTTTTATTTTAGGTTCTAAATAATAAAATATATTTTCTAAAATTTTTTGGAAATTTTTTGATTAATTTTAGCATTTATTTTGAGTTAATTATGAAAAACTGAATTAAAAACTAATTTCTGAAAAAAAACCCAAAAAGTAATTAATTCTGCCCAGTCAGCAAACAGGGGCCCACCTGTCAGCCTCCAGCAGTGAACAGTGTCGGGCCCGCCTGTCAGTGACCGCTGAGTGGGTGCGAGCCGAGCCGAGCCGACCTCGAACCGAACCGAGTCAGAGTTCGACTCGGTCTCAGCTGAGCCGAGCCGCGTTAGTGCCTGACCGTCCGATCTGAGCGGGCAGCCCTGGATTGCTTCCACGTGGCGCGCTGTGAGCCGCGGCTGCACTCTCTCTCTCTCCTCTATATATATAATAGTTTAGATATTAATTTCTAGGGTTTTTCTTCAGCCGATTTTTGGAGAATTGTCATCTAGGGTTCCTTCATCTTCCAGAAGCCATTGCGTATAGCTCCGGACTCCAATGAGGCCTAGTCTTTTTTGTTAGAACGATATTGAGGTTAGATTTCTGATTATATAAATTTTTTTCGAAATTATTAGTATTAAATTCTGGAAAATTCGTAGAGCACAGCATGTCCGAAAATAGACGTGTTTCAATGTTTTCGCGATTCTGGGAGAACCAGGAATCAGAATCATGAACCGTTTGAAGTTTCGGAAAGCTAATGTCGAGATCATTGACATATGTTTTTCCCAGAATTTAATAAGAAGTATTTACATACTGGTAATTCTGTAGAACTTCTAGATTAGAATTTAACCATCGGTGCACAATAAAAGATTTGTATGTGCCATAATTCCCAAACGAATTTGAATTCGGATGAGCCATAAATTCCAATATATTTTTGATGCTGAAATCTACAGAAAATCATGCATGAAATTTGAGTTTGTGTCGGTTGACTTTTCGGTCAACAGATCGCCTCGATTTGCGTGCCATGAGTCTCGAGTTGAAAAAATTCAGTTTCTTTGGACAAAATTTAGGAATTAACATAAAAATCAGAATAATAAGATTAAAATAGAATTTTAGAGTAATTATTCCAGAATTAAATAAATTAAAATAAATTAATGGTTATATTATTATATAGTTATATGAATATATATGTAAGTAAATGCTAATTGATAATTATGACTAAATATTCAGACTATACGACCCTAGGACACCGTGGACTATCCCATACTTACCTTGACCATGTTGACCCTAAGAACTTGTGAATTTGTCTGCCTTGCGTACATTAACGTACTGGCATAGACACCTATCAGTTGACTGACTGATTTCGTACAGTACTTGAAGACGCGACACCCGCGTAATTCAACGCGTAATTGACCGTGTTAGATGACTAGTGTTACCCCTAGTATACCCCCTGAGTCCAGTGTAAATGTGGTTGTGTATGTGCTAGTGTAAAGACTAATGATTCTATTGTATTATATTTATGTGTACATAGGATATTGGATTTGTTCTGCGTGATTTCTGGAGCAGATTATTGGTACATTGCAGCTTTCTTGCCAGACAAGTATACCTTGCCATTGTACTGTTATTTATATTCCATATGTTGCATGCATCTTTATTTTCTGTCTTTAGTTCATATATTTTAACTGTTATATAAAATGCGCACGACGGTGTCGTCGCGGTATATTTTATTTATGTATTGTATTGACCTTGTTTATGAGACTACCCCATTATCATGTAGCATTATTAGGTTCATTGGACGTGACACAGTTGATACACGAGTTGTGAGTCTTATATAGACCATGGACTTGCGTGTAGGATTTGGCCTCCTGTACGTGTGGACCGTGCGTTAGGAATAACTTCTGTTAGAAACTTTGCATGCTAGTAAACTGGCAGTTATTAGAGGTCTAGGGACATAGCCTATTGTAGCACGGTGGTTCCATCCTTATCCTTGTTTGGTTGCAGGATTGGGCTAGGGTACTAAGAATAGGCTATGAACCAAATTGTGTCATGAATGTGACATGCTTAGAGCATGGGGTGGGGAGAACAACAAGTACCGCATTTGAGCTCCTTTACACTTTTTCTATTGTGCACCCGGATTCTTCGCTGAAGATACGGGTGGTGATGACCCTTATATATTATGTACTATCAGACGGGCCACCGGCGTTCAAAAGACGATGTGCCTTTTAGGCCGCTGGATCTCCAATAGAGAACCATGCCAAATCCCAGATTTTCAGCCAGATAGCTCACTTGTGGGAAAAGTTGTTCTCAAACTGCATTCACATAGATGGTTAGGCGACCTATTGGATATTTATTTCAGTACTTTATTGGCATGTGTTTAAGTATCTTGTTATGTCCCTCTGAGGACCTGGTCCGCTGCCAGGTGTATCTGTTCTTGAGTATTTGCAGGAGCGCTAATTTGGATGGTTGTATATGCTTCGTGGATGTCTTCTATTCGAGCCGTGATTGATAGCTGGTATACTTATATTGGGTTTGATTGTGTTGTACTTATTTTGTATTTGCTCTTATATTCGAGTTGGTAGTGGATTTGTTTCCATCCAACTATCATCCTTAGATACTTTTTATTGAGATCTAGTTTCATAGATATTGGTTATTTATCTATATTTGATTTTCTGTAGATGCATGAGATTTAGATTATACCTTATGACTCATGACATATGTTATACCACTTGTGGATTTGATATCCATATTACAGCGTACGTATGGATTTGGTTTCTATATATTGGAGTTGCCATATCCATGCGGCTGGCATGCTTACGTGTCCTAGTCCTACATATTTTTGGGACTGGGGCGTGACATATTTTTATGGTGGCCCATACAGGTCTAGAGCATATTGTCTCGGTTACGTTACTGTACCGAGCAAGCCTGCACCTAGGACTAGAGTAGGATCTCATCCACAATTGACTATGACTCATCTTTCTTCTAATCTGTTCTATTTGAATAATTGCATCATGCTTGATTCCTGTACTCCCATAATAGTTCCTTTAGAATAGCCTCTCATAGAATATAGAAGTTCCTGTTGTTAGATGATAAGTAGGGTAACCTTCCTGTTAAGAGTACAACTAGAGTGCTGACATACCACTAAGTTTAGGATATCTAGTGAACCCTAGAATTTCTTATCTCTATAATTGGTTTACCATTACCCCCTGATGTATTATGAGGACTTGAGAGTAGTATAGACACTACTAGAGTTAGTTAGAAGTTTACCATTATGTTTGCCCTAGCATTGAGAAACCAATAGAAAACCAAAGTAAATATTAGGACTGAACCTAACCCACGCTGTTAGATGAGTATTGGAGAACCATAAATTTAGATTCTTGTCTTGAGATAAGCAGACAGTACCTTAGAAAGCCAAGAGCAATGCATAGAATATTTTCCTAATCATACCTCAAACACAGAGACTAGCATACCCTTTCCCTTGGAAAGCCATGATGCTAACTAGAGTTCTCCATTTAAATTCATGTATTTGTTCCCTGAAACCCTAGCGCTCGCTATTTGTGCAACGACTAATCATGTTTTCTCTCCTTCATCTTTTTGACTCATGCCACCTGCCACCTCTGATCATAGACCAAGTGATTATACTCTACAATAGGATATATAGTTTGCTATAGTCATAGTTGTAATCTTGAATTTTGAATTGTGTACCTTGTAGTTAGAACCTGATAGTTGAGTTGTTCAATTAGATTGTGATAATTACCCCTAGTTGTAGACCACGTAATTTGTACCCTCACCTCGATACAGGTTAGATCCCTTCCCCCTAACGGCTAGTAACTCTTCTATTCTCGCTATCGACACATGTTCTATGAGCACTATGATTAAGACTTAAGGTGACCCTTACCTATATAATGCAATAGGAGACTGTAATAAGTACCAAGGTCTTTCCTCATATACCCTAATAAGAGTTTATGTTCTATTTACATGTGCAAGATTATTTTTGTAGGATCCTCTTAAAACTGTCACAGTATTAGTTTAATTCTTTTCAGTTGGGTATTATACCTCACACCCTAGTATCACAGTCCACTTGACCCATCGAGGTAGTATAACTGAATGACATTAATGGTATGATAGCATAAGACGACATTGTTTATTCAGACGATAGAATTTAGAGGTCCTTGCCCCTATTTGGTCGACTAACGACTTAGACAAGGAGGTTGTATGATAACTGTAGAGATTGTAGAGTCTTTTATTATTATTGCTTATGTTGTTTTTGCTTTTGCGAACTTGAATTATTTTGTAACTTCTCTCATCATAATCCAGCGTTATATTTTCTGTGCTACCTTGAATTATGCTGCTAGTATAGCCTAGTTTTTGCAAGCTTATTCTTTATCGAGCTTGTTCATGACATATGTATTATTGGGTATACACACTAATACATTTCAGAATCAGTGTACTACGGTCTGATCAACCATAGTGCGCTTGGTTCGCCCTTCGTAATACTACTTTACGTGGATTGAGATATGTAGTGATTGGTAGACGAATATACTTGCCCTAGTCATGTCTGAGCGTATCGTATCGGCTACATAACTGTACTAATACGAGCATATGAAAAGGAATTACCAAAATAGGACTTCAATCCACAACTGCTTTGACAATTCCTATTTGAATTCTTTAAACGCTTTGATCTTGATACTTCTATTTCATTACCTCTCCCTTGAACTCTTTATTATTGATCTCCGTCTTCCCTTATTTCAGAAAGACGAAACCTCGTGCTTGGTATAAGTTTGATACACAGAGAGTACTAAATATACCCCATAGGCCGATCACATACTTGAGGATTATTCTTTCATAATTAAGGAAATATCATATATGATATAATCGGCGTTGAAGTTTTGAGGATTGAATAGCATGAGTAAATAAATTAAGGAATATTTTTCTTAAAGTATATAGCCTTCTGTGATAGATGGGTAAATTCTAAGTTGGGTAGCAGTGCATTGGCAACTCGAGAGAAATTTCTTTTAGATTGTGATCGAGTAAGATTAGATTGGGAGAGGTTCAAGCCATTTTAATTTTGAGAATTTTAGAAGAATGACTAAGATGATGAGGATTAATGAATTTTAAAAATCTTGATATTGAGGACCCAATATTTATACCTTAAGTACATAATTTAAAATTTTGAGTATTGAAGGTAAAATCATCAATTTGAATTTGAAGGATAAATATATAATTTCAGACTTGAACATTGGTGGACTGCATTTAAATTATTTTTTAATTTGATGATTTAAATTAAGAATTAAAATTTGATGGTTGGACTACCTATTTGAAATATTGAGGATGTGAATGGAATTTAAAAAGTTGAAGAATACAAAAATTTATAAGTGAAAATAGGAATAATATTGGACCCGAATTACTTCTAGAGGAGATTATGATAGTTGGAGATCGTGAGGTAAAATTTGATATGGGTTATTTTAAACTTGAAGATATTATATGGATTCAATTTAAATTTGGATATTGATGATTGGAAAAAGTGAGAAGGGATTACAATAGGTTGAATTTTGATTTGAACAATGATTATCTTAATTTTAAAATGATCGCGATAGATTTGAATAGATTTTGTTATTTAAATTTTTGAAAGAGATTGCGATTGAAGTACCTTATGTACGAATGTGAAGTATTTAACAAATTATGCCTTATTTTAATTTCGAGGACAAAATTTTTTTAAGTTGAGTAGATTGTAAACTCCCTCACCCAAAATAGGTATTTTGTGTATATTTTATATTATTATATTTTTTATAAATGTTGAATTTATTTAGAGTATTGTCTTAGTTAATTAGAAAATAATTTTTTTAGTATATTTACTTATATAAATATTTATTTAGAATTATTTTAGATTATTGGAATTTTTCCATAATTTTTAGTTAATTAAAAACTAGTAACACTAATTTTTTAGAACTTTAAAGAATTTAATTTATATTCAAACTTAATTAAAAATATCCCAAACTTTTATTTTAGGTTCTAAATAATAAAATATATTTTCTAGAATTTTTTGGGAATTTTCTGATTAATTTTAGCATTTATTTTGAGTTAATTATGAAAAACTGAATTAAAAACTAATTTCTGAAAAAGAAAACCCAAAAAGTAATTAATTCTGCCCAGTCAGCAAATAGGGGGCCCACCTGTCAGCCTCCAGCAGTGAACAGTGCCGGGCCCGCCTGTCAGTGACCGCTGAGTGGGTGCGAGCCGAGCCGACCTCGAGCCGAGCCGAGTCAGAGTTCGACTCGGTCTCAACTGAGCCGAGCCACGTCAGTGCCTGACCGTCCGATCTGAGCGGGCAGCCCTAGATTGCAGCCACGTGGCGCGCTGTGAGCCGCGGCTGCACTCTCTCTCTCCTCTATATATATAATAGTTTAGATATTAATTTCTAGGATTTTTCTTCAGCCGATTTTTGGAGAATTGTCATCTAGGGTTCCTTCATCTTCCAGAAGCCATTGCACATAGTTCCGGAATCCAAACGAGGCCTAGTTTTTTTTCTTAGAACGATATTGAGGTTAGATTTCTGATTATATAAAAAAATTTTCGAAATTATTAGTATTAAATTCTGGAAAATTCGTAGAGCACAGCATGTCCGAAAATAGACGTATTTCGATGTTTTTGCGATTTCGAGAGAACCAGGAATCAGAATCATGAACCGTTTGAAGTTTCGGAAAGCTAATGTCGAGATCATTGACATATGTTTTTTCCAGAATTTAATTCAAAGTATCTACATACTGTTAATTCTGTAGAACATCTAGGTTAGAATTTAACCATCGGTGCACAATACAAGATTTGTATGTGCCATAATTCCCAAACAAATTTGAATTCGGATGAGCCGTAAATTCCAGTATATTTTTTATGCTGAAATCTACAAAAAATCATGCATGAAATTTGAGTTTGTGTCGGTTGACTTTTCGGTCAACAGATTGCCTCGATTTGCGTGCCATGAGTCTCGAGTTGATAAAATTCAGTTTCTTTGGACAAAATTTAGGAATTAACATAAAAATTAGAATAATAAGATTAAAATAGGATTTTAGAGTAATTATTCCAGAATTAAGTAAATTAAAATAAATTATTGGTTATATTATTATATAGTTATATGAATATATATGTAAGTAAATGCTAATTGATAATTATGACTAAATATTCAGACTATACGACCCTAGGACACCGTGGACTATCCCATACTTACCTTGACCATGTTGACCCTAAGAACTTGTGAATTTGTCTGCCTTGCGTACATTAACGTACTGGCATAGACACTTATCAGTTGACTGACTGATTTCTTACAGTACTTGAAGACGCGACACCAGCATAATTCAACGCGTAATTGACCGTGTTAGATGACTAGTGTTACCCCTAGTATACCCCCTGAGTCCAGTGTAAATGTGGTTGTGTATGTGCTAGTGTAAAGACTAATGATTCTATTGTATTATATTTATGTGTACATAGGATATTGGATTTGTTCTGTGCGATTTCTGGAGCAGATTATTGGTACATTGCAGCTTTCTTGCCAGACAAGTATACCTTGTCATTGTACTGTTATTTATATTCTATATGTTGCATGCATCTTTATTTTTTGTCTTTAGTTCATATATTTTAACTGTTATATAAAATGCGCACGACGGTGTCGTCGCGGTATATTTTATTTATGTATTGCATTGACCTTGTTTATGAGACTACCCCATTATCATGTAGCATCATTAGGTTCATTGGCCGTGACACAGTTGATACACGAGTTGTGAGTCTCATATAGACCACGGACTTGCGTGCAGGATTTGGCCTCCTGTACGTGTGGATCGTGCGTTAGGAATAACTGCTGTTAGAAACTTTGCATGCTAGTAGACTGGCAGTTATTAGAGGTCTAGGGACATAGCCTATTGTAGCACGGTGGTTCCATCATTGTCCTTGTTTGGTTGCAGGATTGGGCTAGGATACTAAGAATAGGCTATGAACCAAATTGTGTCATGGATGTGACATGCTTAGAGCATGGGGTGGGGAGAACAACAAGTACCGTATTTGAGCTCCTTTATACTTTTTTTATTGTGTGTCCGGATTCTCCGCTGGAGATACGGGTGGTGATGACCCTTATATATTATGTACTATCAGACGGGCCACCGGCGTTCCAAAGACGACGTGCCTTTTAGGCCCCTGGATCTCCAATAGAGAACCATGCCAAATCCCAGGTTTTCAGCCAGATAGCTCACTTGTGGGGAAAGTTGTTCTCAAACTGCATTCACATAGATGGTTAGGTGACCCATTGGATATTTATTTTAGTACTTTATTGGCATGTGTTTAAGTATCTTGTTATGTCCCTCTGAGGACCTGGTCCGCTGCCAGGTGTATCTGTTCTTGAGTATTTACAGGAGCGCTGATTTGGATGGTTGTATATGCTTCGTGGATGTCTTCTCTTCGAGCCGTGATCGATAGCTGGTATACTTATATTGGGTTTGATTGTGTTGTACTTATTTTGTATTTGCTCTTATATTCGAGTTGGTAGTGGATTTGTTTCCATCCAACTATCATCCTTAGATACTTCTTATTGAGATCTAGTTTCATAGATATTGGTTATTTATCTATATTTAATTTTTTGTGGATGAGATTTAGATTATACCTTGTGACTCATGACATATGTTATACCACTTGTGGATTTGATATTCATATTACAGCGTACGTATGGATTTGGTTTTCATATATTGGAGTTGCCATATCCATGCGGCTGGCATGCTTACGTGTCCTAGTCCTACGAATTTTTGGGACTGGGGCTTGACAATACATGAATAAAACATAACCTTTTTCAGCCATCTTTCATATTATCCTCTTCTGAAACAATTAATATTAAATTATCACCCGAAAATATATCTGACATACAACAAAGAATGAGTGTAAGTACTCCACCATTGGAAGGACGAACACACCAAATTCTTGAAAAAGAAAGACTTAAAGACCGACGAAATATGATCCTAAACGTCCCTATCTCTCAAGTCCGTAATAAATGAGTAAACCTGTGGATAAAGGAAAAAAAGTGTTAGGTTCACTCTAGAAACGAGTAAAAATAAATATCCTGACTGGTATATTGACCATATGAGATATAATGAGAACAATATAGCAGATGCCCATCATATGATTCATTTAGTAAAAAAATTTAAAGTCATTATAAAGGAAACTCACTTGAGTAATTATAGAACCATTGTCATGAGACATCTAGATAGAATACTCCAAGTTTTGTCTAAACACGTCACCAGATATCGGGGAGAACATCCAGATATTAGCTCTATTTCTTTTAATCCTTGGATGCATGATATTCTGAATATTGAAAGCATCCTCGACCAGGAGATTGCAAGCACATCCTTGGACCATATAGATTTAGCTTTAGAAGCAACAAATCATCCTATTGATTTTAATATTTAGGAAAATTTCCTTAATAATGATACCAATGATAATAGTTTACAAGATATTTTTTGCAATAAAAATATGATTCGTTCCATAGATTTACAATCAAAAGCACAATTACATATTTATGTTCCTTTAACCATCTATATTCCAGGCTATCATGAATTCACAATCCATGCCCTTTTCGACACAAGGGCTGAAGTAAGTTTGCTTCAGGAATGTTTTATTCCTGAAACCTTCGCCTGCAATTAGACAAAAAAGAAAAACTTAATAATTTTATGGGACGATAAGTCCAAGTAAATCATAAAGTAAAAAATTTACATATTTATTTTCTAGACATACATGGTAAAGGAAAATCTTATAATTTTGATTTTGTTCTCCTTCCAAAGGATTTTGACATGGATTGTATTATTGGAATGGATAATTTACGACATTACCCACCTTTTAATACTCATTACATACAATTTGATAATATTTCAATTCCTAGAATTTCTTTTATTGTACCAATTGCTAACACTTTTTAGCACGCAACACAATGTGGTGAAACTTTACCACCAGTCACTATGATTGACAAAATTTCTACACATTATAAAATCTGTACATACAATATTCCTGTTACTAATAACTTTAGTAAAATTATTCACAGAATGTTAGAACCACTCTATACGAATAATCCGTTAAAATGGTTCAACAAAGCTCCTCGTTTTTGTAAAATCGCGGTTATGGATATTTACAAAGACTCTAAAATCTGTGTAAATAGTATTATGGTAACTCCCACTGATAAGCAGAAGTTTGCCAAACAAATTGATGAATTACTTGGATTAAAGCTTATACAAAAAAGTTTTAGCCCTCATTCTTCTCCTGCCTTTCTTGTCAGAAATCATGTGGAGATTAAAAAAGAAAAACCTAGAATTGTTATTAATTATTGGAAACTAAACAGCTATACCAAATTTGATGGGTTTTTTATTTTTTTCTGTTGAATACTTAATTAAGCAAATCCAAGGAGCTAAATTTTATAGTAAGTTTGATGCTAAATCTGGTTTTTGGCAACTCAAACTACAAGATAAGACTTTTAAAGAATTAACAGCTTTCAGCTGTCCTCAGGGATACTTCGAGTGGCTTGTTATGCCCTTTGGATTAAAGAATGCTCCACAAAATTTTTAGAAATGGATGAACTCTATATTTGGACACTTAGATTATTTCGTAGTCTACATTGATGACATTCTTGTTTTTTCTAAATCAGAAGAAGAGCATAAATATCATCTACTATTGTTCAAATATTATGTAAACCCCCTTGACCAAATTTGAGTTTACTTAGCTTAGATAGAGAGATTAGGGTTAATTGGGTGCAAATTAGAATTTATACTCAGAGTTTTAATTATTGTGCAGTGTTTATATTACTTAGGATGCCTTACCGTTGTTTCGATATTTAGGACACTACACTATCTATTACCCTCAACCAAATTCCATACACTTTGCCTAGACATACCAACCTACCATAATGACCTTTGTGCAACCCAGAGATACTCATTTTTGTGCCTGATTTTAGTCGCACAAAAATTGTTACAAACGTCCGTACGTAAATTCAATTAATTTCATATTTTTGTTCGTTGTCCGTTCCAATCGAAATTGGGACCCAACATCAAACCGTTTTGACCAACCCCAATTATGACATTATTATATTCTAAGTCTACCACGCCCATGATGCTTGTGCCCACCCAATTTAGACCCCATGTATTTTTAATTAATTTAGGAACACCCGGTGCATTAATTTTAATTAAATTAATGTAATAACCCAACCTCACTCAAACTAGACCCAACTCCAACCCAAACCCACACACACACCCTCAAGCCTCATACTAAACACCACACACCATCCTAGTCCACAAAAAACTACCAAACATGGTGTTTTGCCATATCCAATCCCAAATTCCAATTTCTGTACAATTTCCTAATTGTTCAGGGGCTTTTATGCAATTAAGCAATAAGGTGCCCCCCTCTCATTGGTCCAACCACATAAAGAAGGAAACCCCCACCCCTTGACAGGTGTAGAAGCATAAAAATATGCTGGATAACTATACACAGCATGTTGATGCAGGGCAGCGTAAACAGAGGACCTCAGAGCGATCAACGTGCAATAGAGCTTTTTCGCTGAGCACAGCGTAAAGTATAAGCTCAAGGACCATCCGCGTAATGCAGTATGTCCAGGCTGCTTCAGCATAAAAAGGGTGCTACATCGCCTTTATGGCGTAAAACTCATCCGCTTTCAATACAGCATTGAAGTGTACGAGGAACGCTTTGTATTCTTCGAAATGAACCTGTCAGATCATGCAATAAACCTGACGTCTGGACTCCTGACAAAGAGTACTGCACGACTACCCAGACGACGGCTATAATGATGGTGCGACACAGAAATCCAGGCTGTCATTTACTGCCATTTCCTTGGCGTAAACCACTTTTACGCATACAAAGGAATACACTGCCTAGTTCTACACAGGCATATGTGAGCTATTTACGCTCCACAAAAGACAAACAGCCTACCACGTCAAAAGCTACTCTTCGTACAGGGCTCGAGGCATGTCTCTGCATTTAATACGCAGAGTGATGATAGAACTCGAGGCACGTCTCTGCATTTAATGTGCAGAAAGGGTGGCAGACCCTCAAAACACGCCTCTGTATTTAATGCGCAGGATAATGGCGGATCTCTGCATTTAATACAGGAGATTTGATTAAATGTCACCGAACCATCGTTTAGTGACATCCCCTTTGCGTAAACTGCTTTTACGCATACAAGGGGATACGCTGCCTAGTTTTACACAGGCAGACGTGAGCTTCTTACGCTCCGCAGAAGACAAACAGACTGCCACGTCAGCAGTTACTCTTCGTACAGGATTCGAGGCGCGTATCTGCATTTAATGCGCAGAATGATGGCAAATCTTAAAGATAAGCCTCTGCATTTAATGCGCAGGATGGGGGCAGATCTCTGCATTTAATGCAAGAGATTTGATTATATCTCCAAGAGACGTAATTTTGGCTGAGACGTCCACATCATCGCTTTGGCACATTACGCCAACTCAGGCCACAGTCAGAGGAGGAGGATCAGCTATCTTCTGCGTCCACTCGGCTTCTACGCCTACTCGGCTTCTACGTCCGCTCGGCTTCTATGCCTACTCGGCTTCTACGCCCGCTCGGCTTCTATGCCCACTCCGCTTCTACGCCCACTCGGCTTCTATGCCTACTCGGCTTCTACGCCTACTTGGCTTCTACGCCATGGTGACAGTTATTGGCTTCTACGCCAACCTCTTGTACACAAAGGATAACTACCTACGTGGCTTCTACGCCGTGATCTTTGCAGCAGTTATACGCGTTGTCCCTTAGTTGGACATGCGTCACACGCTCATTCAAAAGGTCATCTATACGCAGGCAATGGTTATTGTAACCGTCGTATAAAAGGGTGTTGTACTTTCCACTACTCGGTTTCTATACCGACTGAGTGGTCACTGTCACTAAAAACTCTATAAATAGAGACCTCTATCAACAGAGGTCGAAGGTCAAAAAACGAAAGATTGAAAGGTCGAGATTTGGTCACAGATTTCAAGAGAGAAGAATCCAGAGCTCAGGCAAAGAGTAGCGATCGACGACTTTGGCATCGAGCATCCACTCTCTTTAGCAACCTTCGAAGCTGCTTACTGTCTTCTACGACACTTCTTCATTATCGTGTGGTCCAAGGGACAAAGTGATCAACTGCAGATCAGACTCCTATAGCAATATTTACCCAGATTAAAAAATTGTACTCAATATCCTCGTATAGGATTAATTGTACTGCTTGTTTGTAAACATAAAGAGCGAGTTTTCGTATAAAGCCTCGTTTCCATATCTTTCGTTTATTTTATCGGACAACAACCGGTTCACCATGTATCACGCCCCAGTCCCAAAATACCGAGGGACTAGATACGTGGCAATGGCCAGCAGCACACGCCGATGGACAAACCCAATTTAATGGATCCATCGGGGCGTACTTAAGCTGTAGTACAACAGTAAGGGTCTAGATATACTAATCTTATCCACAGAAATGAATAAAACAATATCAGAATCATAAAGCAAGATCAATCTCAATAAAATATAAACTCGGGGAATAACCCGACAATGAGTCTGATACATCTATCAAGCTATAAGAATAAAGATAACTACAGCCAATACTGAGTATGGAACACTATATACTCATAAGATAACCTCGGTGATCAATCGTCTAATGGATCTGGTACTGCTCCAGTGTCTGCTCCTGCTCCTGCTAATGCTCATGTACTGTATAACTCTGGGTGGATCTCCTCTGCTAATCCTGGGGACATAATCCGGATCCAGGTCCTCAGGGGACATAGCAAGGTACAAAAAAGCTCATGCCAAAATAAATACAGTACAGCAGATAATGAAATAAATAGGGTAAGTATGTAACCATCTATGTAAAAATGCAAGTGAGAGCATCACAAGTACTCAGGCTGAGACCACTACAAGCTCTGTGTCTGGGAGCCGGTAGCGGAGTCTACTATATGTTTTACTATGTGTTTACTATGGATTATATATATATATATATATGAAATCATCCTGTAGCCTGTGTGTCTCTCCCCACCCAATGTAATCACACATCTCATGTCCATGACACGCAGGATCAATACTAATGCAGCAAGTCATATAATGTCTTAGGAATATAATATCTATGTCATAAACCTGTATCCTATACAGAATCACCACGAATATCTCAAGACGATTCTGTCTCATGAATAGTGCAAGTGTCTTAGGTTATGATGTACTTGATTAGACAAGTACGAGAAGTATAGGGTCTCGGTATCTATGTCTAGATGACGTTACACAACTCCGCGTACGGGGTTGGCACCCGACTATTAATCGGACGCTAAGTAAGTCACACGGTCCTAGGTCAAGCATGCACAACAATATAAATGAATCAAGGAGAATATACAACAAGACTGCAAAGTTGGCAAGGTACACTTGCCTGTGGTTCTGGCTCCAACTGTAGCTCTGGTCTCAGTGTGATCTGCAGGTACTACTCCGGTTGCTGAAATAAATATCACCATTAGATTCAGAAAATATCAAATAGCTAGAAATGCCTGTCCTTAAGTCCAATTTGGACACAGGGGTAAAATGACATTTCCGGGCCAAAGCGGGGTCCACATGTGGGCCGCTTTGCACCGAAAAGCATGTCAGGGTCAAAGGTCTCCAAATTTGCCAAACTTAGTGTCAACAAGTCAGGAACAATAATACAAATCCAACGGAACTTCCAGAATTGGATTCCGATGAGCCGGTCACAAAATTGTCCGTCAAGTGGAGCCTGTGGGGCCCACGATACGCGATTTTGTCAACGTTCTCAGAATTGAACCAAACTTGGATCACAGGACCAGCGTATTGCTATGAGTCCGATGGCGCAAGTTTTGTCTCGATCCGACGTGTATACACGAAGTTACGACGTGTTCCAGAATGAACGGATACGGGGTGTCGTCGGCGGATACATGTTGATTCCGGTGTGCACGCACACCCAAATCAACTTCTGCGAAATCTCGCACGTCCGTATCAACGTCGTACACATTTTGGTAAAGACCGCGTACGACCAAGTCGTCCCGTTTGGCAGGGCATACTCAGTTCCGGAGTGAAACAGGACGTTGTTTTTCCTGTTTTTGGATCGCGGTATGCGATCACCACAGGACGCGATGCACCGAACGAGTTGCACGGGCATCGAGGGGGTTATACAGTCTACGTGACGCAACTGACGAAATCAAAAATGAAACTACGAGGAAAGAGGAAACGCTACCTGAACAGGGCTCCGTGAATCTGATTTTCACGTGTCCAGGTTGTCTCGACACGAGCTGAGTTGTGTCCGGGCCGTGTCCGCTGTGTCCTGGTTCGAGTCTAGGGTTCTGCTGTGTTCGTGTCAGCAGGGATGCTACTTTGTCCGCGTCGTAGGCGGGTGGATCTGCTCAGTCCGGTCGGAGCGGGCCGGAGAGCTGCTGCACGGTCGGGCGGCACGAGGACGCTGCCGAGGTCGGGGGCTGTGCTGCACCGTTGGGGCGGGGCCAGAGCGGCACAGTCGGAGAGGGACCGGAGCTGCTCGGCCGGAATGCTGCGCTGGAGTCGCCGGCAGTAGGCCGGGTCTGCCCGCGGGTTGCACGGTGGAGTCGGTTGGATTGCAGTCGAGGGCTCTGCACCGCCGGGGTCGGGGGTGAGTCAGGCCGGAGCGGGGAGAGGGAAGTCGGTCGGGGCCGGCGGTGAACAGTGAAGTCAGTTGGGAGATAAATTCTAGGTTTTGGTTTTGGTTTGGGATTAGGGATTAGGGATTGGGATTGGGATTTTTTATTATTTCTCTTTTTTTTTTTCTTTTTTTTTTGTGGAGAAAAGAGTAGGAAATTATGTATTTATACATACAGAAATTTGGACTAGGGTTTGCCCTAGGATTTGGGCTGGGTCAACTCTCCATGGGCTTGGCTTCGGCTCACATGGGGATGTTGGGCGTTTGGCACTGGTTTAATTCGGTTTAATTATTTAATAGTTTTTAGGGCTTTAAAACTGATTTCGGAGTCCAATAAATTCGCAGAAAATTATCCTATATCCGATTTTTCATTTTACACCATAAAATATTATTTCCATAATATTTTAATATTATTTAACAGTAACTAAAAATCATTTAATTACAAAATATCTAGGTTTTATTTATAGAAAAATTCCTGAAAATTCCTGAAAAATTATAAAAAAATCAAATTAAAAATTTCTGAAAATCAGGGGGCTTACAATCTACCCAACTTATAAAAATTTCGTCCTCGAAATTAAACTATGGCAGGGTCTCTCTATTAAATCTCACTTGATCGCAGCCTAAAAAATTCCTCTCAAGTGAACATGGCGGTCTCTATCCAACTTAGAATTTATCCATTTATCATCTAAGGCTATACATCTAAGAAAGCGATACCCCAAATTATTTAATCATGTTATTGAATCCTCAAGGTCTTTAACACCAACATATCACCTATGATATTCCCTTAATCATTTATAAAAGGGTCATCAAACAATGCGACCGGCCTGTGGGGTATATCTAGTACTGTCTATATCAAACTTATACCAAGCCCGAGGTTTCGTCTTTCCGAAATAAGGGAAGACGGAGATCAATAATAAAGAGTTCAAGGGAGAGGTAATAGAATAGAAGTATCGGGATCAAAGGCGTTTAAAGAATTCAAATAGGAATTGTCAGAGCAGTTGTGGATTAAAATCCTATTTTGGTAATCCTTTGTTCGCATGCTCGTATTAGTACAGTTATATAACCGATACGATATGCTCAGACATATCTAGGGCAAGTATACTAGTCAACTATATATCTCAATCCACGTAAAGTAGTCGTGCGAAGAGCGAACCAAAATGCACTAAGGTTGATCAGACCGTAATATACTGATTCTGAATAGACAATTGTATTAGTGTGGTTGATCAGGCCCCAATAACACATATGTCATGAACAAGCTTGATAAAGAATAGGCTTACAAAAACTAGGCTATAATATAGCAACATAAGTCAAGGTAGTACAAAAATTATAAGTACGCTAGATGTTGATGAAATAAGGTACAAATTAATTCAAGTTCACAAAAACAAAACAAAATAAGTAATAATAATAAAAGACTACACAATCTCTACAGTTATCATACAGCCTCCGTGTCTAAGTCGCTAGTCGACCAAATAGGGGCCAGGACCTCTAAATTCTACAGTCTGAATAAACACTATCTTCTTATGCAAGTCTAAAGTTGTGTCATCCTAGTTTACTTCATCAATGGGTCAATAGGGCTAGGTGGTACTATGTTGTGAGGCATACTACCCAACTTAAAATAATAAACTAATACTGAAATCGTCTTAAGGATACCGTGGAAACTCTTGTTAAGGTCTTCGAGAAGGGGGTCTTGGTACTTATTAGGGTATCCTCCTATATTACCTAGGTCATGGTCGTCTTAAGCCTTAGTCTTAGTGCTTATAGAACAAGTGTCGATAGTGAGGATAGAAGAGTTAATAGTCGTTAAGGGAAAAGGATCTATCTTGTATCGAGGTGGGGATACTAATTACGTAACTTAAAGCTAAGGGGTAACCATTAGGTCATAATCTACAATAATAACTTAAACCGTCAAGTTCTAATTACCAATCACATAATTCCAAAAATTAGAGTATCAACCAAAATACACAATAAGAGGCGCACAGGAATCAAGGCAGGATGAAAGTCAAGAAATTAATTTGAATCCGATATAGATGTCAAGAACGATTCAAGCGAGTGAATGAGATCCAAAACTTATCCTATTCTTATTGTAGGCTTGCTCGGTCCCTAAGTTGAAACCGAATAATTTAGTCGTAGACCTGCATGGGCCACCACAAAAACCATGTCACGCCCCAGTCCTAAAATACCGAGGGACTAGACATGTGGCAATGGCCAACAGCACACGCCGATGGACAAACCCAATTTAATGGATCCATCGGGGCGTACTTAAGCTGTAGTACAACCGTAAGGGTCTAGATATACTAATCTCATCCACAAAAATGAATACAACAATATCAAAATCATAAAGCAAGATCAATCTCAATAAAATATAAACTCGGGGAATAACCCGACAATGAGTCTGATACATCTGTCAAGCTACAAGAATAAAGATAACTACAACCAATACTGAGTATGGAATACTATATACTCAGAAGATAACCTCAGTGATCAATCATCTAATGGATCTGGTACTGCTCCAGTGACTGCTTCTGCTCCTGCTAATGCTCTTGTACTGTATAACTCTGGGTGGATCTCCTCTGCTAATCCTGGGGACATAATCCGGATCCAGGTCCTCAGGGGACATATCAAGGTACAAAAAAGCTCATGCCAAAATAAATGCAGTACAGCAGATAATGAAATAAATAGGGTAAGTATGTAACTATCTATGTGAAAATGCAAGTGAGAGCATCACGAGTACTCAGGCTGAGACCACCACAAGCTCTGTGTCTGGGAGCCGGTAGCGGAGTCTACTATATGTTTTACTATATGTTTACTATGGATTATATATATATATATGAAATCAGCCTGTAGCCTGTGTGTCTCTCCCTACCCAATGTAATCACACGTCTCATATCCATGACACGCAGGATCAATACTAATGCAGCAAGTCATATAATGTCTTAGGAATATAATGTCTATGTCATAAACCTGTATCCTATACAGAATCACCACGAATATCTCAAGACGATTCTGTCTCATAAATAGTGTCAAGTGTCCTGGGTTATGATGTACTTGATTAGACAAGTACGAGAAGTATAGGGTCTCGGTATCTATGTCTAGATGACGACGTTACACAACTCCACGTACGGGGTTGGCACCCGACTATTAATTGGACGCTAAGTAAGTCACACGGTCCTAGGTCAAGCATGCACAACAATATAAATGAATCAAGGAGAATATACAACAAGACTATAAAGTTGGCAAGGTACACTTGCCTGTGGTTCTGGCTCCAACTGTAGCTCTGGTCTCAGTGTGATCTGCAGGTACTACTCCGGTTGCTGAAATAAATATCACCATTAGATTCAGAAAATATCAAATAGCTAGAAACGCCTGTCCTTAAGTCCAATTTGGACACAGGGGTAAAAATAACATTTTCGGGCCAAAGCGGGGTCCACATGTGGGCTGCTTTGCACCAAAAAGCTTGTCAGGATCAAAGGTCTCCAAATTCACCAAACTTAGTGTCAACAAGTCAGGAACAATGATACGAACCCAACGGAACTTCTAGAATTGGATTCCGATGAGCCGGTCACAAAATTGCTCGTCAAGTGGAGCCTGTGGGGCCCACGATACGCGATTTTGTCAACGTTCTTAGAATCGAACCAAACTTGGGTCACAGGACCAGCGTATTGCTACGAGTCCGATGGCGCAAGTTTTGTCTCGATCCGACGTGTGTACACGAAGTTACGACGTATTCCAGAATGAACGGATACGGGGTGTCGTCGGCGGATACGTGTTGATTCCGGTGTGCACGTACACCCAAATCAACTTCTGTGAAATTCCGCACATCCGTATCAACGTCGCGCATGTTTCGGTAAAGACCGCGTGCGGCCAAGTCGTCCCGTTTGGCGGGGCGTACTCAGTTCCGGGGTGAAATATGGCATTGTTTTTCCTGTTTTTGGATCGCGGTGTGCGATCACCACAGGACGCGACGCACCGAGCGAGTTGCACGGGCATCGAGGGGGTTATACAGTCTACGCGATACAACTGACGGAATCGAAAATAAAACTACGAGGAGAGAGAAAACGCTACCTGAACAGGGCTCCGTGAATCTGATTTTCACGTGTCCGGGTTGTCTCGACACGAGCTGAGTTGTGTCCGGGCCGTGTCCGCTGTGTCCTGGTTCGAGTCTAGGGTTCTGCTGTATTCGTGTTAGCTGGGACGCTGCTGTGTCCGCGATCAGGTGGGTGGATCTGCTCAGTCCGGTCGGAGCGGGCCGGAGAGCTGCTGCACGGTCGGGCGGCGCGGGGACGCTGCCGGGGTCGGGTGCTGTGCTGCACCGTCGGGGCGGGGCCGGAGCGGCACAGTCAGAGAGGGACCGAAGCTGCTCGGCCGGAACGCTGCGCTGGAGTCGCCGGCAGTAGGCCGGGTCTGCCCGCGGGGTGCACGGTGGAGTCGGTTGGATTGCTCGGCGCCGAAGTCTGTACAAGGGGCAGTCGAGGGCTCTGCACCGTCGGGGTCGGGGGTGAGTCAGAACGGAGCGGGGAGAGGGAAGTCGGTCGGGGCCGGCGGTGAACAGTGAAGTCGGTTGGGAGATAAATTCTAGGTTTTGGTTTGGGATTAGGGATTAGGGATTGGGATTGGGATTTTTTATTATTTCTCCTTTTCTTTTTATTTTTGTTTGTGGAGAAAAGAATAGGAAATTATGTATTTATACATACAGAAATTTGGACTAGGGTTTGCCCTAGGATTTGGGCTGGGTCAACTCTCCTTGGGCTTGGCTTTGGCTCACATGGGGATGTTGGGCGTTTGGCACGGGTTTAATTCGGTTTAATTATTTAATAGTTTTTAGGGCTTTAAAACTGATTCCGGAGTCCAATAAATTCGCAGAAAATTATCCTATGTCCGGTTTCTATTTTACACCATAAAATATTATTTTCATAATATTTTAATATTATTTAACAGTAAATAAAAATCATTTAATTACAAAATATCTAGGTTTTAATTATAGAAAAATTCCTAAAAATTCCTAAAAAATTGTGAAAAATTCAAATTAAAAATTTCTAAAAATCAGGGGGCTTACACCATGAGTCCCCCCTCCCAATGTTTATGTACTCTACACTACTTTTTGGGACAACATCCCAACCCCACATTTCAAACCACTTAAATCCTAGCCACATGTTCAACATGTGGAGGCTTCATACAACCCTAGAAAACTACCCCAGCCGACCCTAATCCCAAGAAGCCCCCCTCTCTCTCTCTCTCCTTCAAATACTACATGCTACATTACTCTAAAACCCACACAAAACTAAATTACACAAGCAAAAACCCTAGTTTTACTAAACCCTCACCACTCACCCGACCCCTCCCCTCAACTTTTCCCTGCCACCACCACCTCCGGCCACCGTAGGAGCCATTCCCCCTCCGACCTCCCTCCACTCCAGCACCCCCTGCCACCGCCACCGACTGCTGCTCCGCCGACAGCAGCCACCCTCACCCCCGACATCACCAACAACCTCATCCCCCCGCTGCCCGAGCCGACCACCCGACCGCCCCTAGCATCGCCACCACTGCCCGGCCTGCCACCACAACTCGCCGACGACACCCCTAGCTCACCACCTCTGTCCCCGCCGAAGCTCGCCCCTGGCCACCGCCCCCGTCGGCCAGAATCGCAGCTGCACGCAACTGCAACTGTTGTAGCTACTGCGGTCGAATCCCCCTCCACTGCCGGAGCTCCGTCTCACCTCCCTCGCCGGCGACGACGTGCCCAACGGACACCCCCTCCCCCATGGACACTAAGGTACAGACCTAGTATACGTACATTGTATTTATACTTGCGTATAGTTAGTTTTATATTTTTGTATATATATACGTATACTAGTTATATGTTTTCTATTTTTTTATACTTTTGTGTATAATAAATATATATATATATATATATATATATATATATATATATATATATATATATATATATATATATATATATATATATATATATGTATTCTGTATTTATACTATATGTATATACATATTATAGTTATATATATATATATATTATATATTTGTATGTATTTGTGTATAATAGTATATTATATATTGTGTATAATTAGTATATTATATATTGTGTATAATTAGTATATTATACATTGTGTATATTTATGTGTATTTATTTATAGTAGAACATATAGTATAAATATATATGTATATATTTATGTATACATATATTGATATTATATATATATATATATATATATATATATATATATATATATATATATATATATATATATATATATATATATATTATTAATTAGTGTATAAACTCTATTAATTAGTTAAGTGTATAATATATACCTATGTGCTATGTGTATATATCCATATTATTTTGTTTTTATTAATATATATAAATATACAAAATTATATTTTTAAAAGTATACATTATGTACATACGTGTTTATATATGTATTTATATGCATATGTTATTATTTAAATATATATGTATATGTAAAGGCTTTTGTGTATTATTAAGTAGTTATATAGATGTTTATTTAAATATGTATAATTGAACATATGTACTTTATTTATGTAATTATGTTTAATATGTAATTGTGTACATATATGTATATATGTTATATATATATATATATATATATATATGTGTGTGTGTGTGTGTGTGTGTGTGTGTGTGTGTGTGTACTATGTTGTCCTAGCCAATTAAACAATAATAGTAAAATATGTATTCTTGTATTAAATGCTATTTTAGCGTATTCTCATTTGTTAGGAACTGTGTTTGGTGTACACGGAACTCGAAGAACGACACGTGTACGTTTAGCTACGTACACACGTGGTCCAACTAGATGGACAGTCGTGACCCTGCATTAGTTCATTACTGCAACGTAGTGTGTCGTGATCGTACTATTGTAGTGACTGATAATGGTATTATTATATTATATATATGATCGCTGGACCGTAGGCGAGACTTCAGGAGCAGGATATTGGCATTCGCAGCTAGAGGACTCAGGCAAGTATACCTTGCTTGACTACTGTTTAATTTAAATCAATAACTGTTGTATGATATCTGTTGCAATATACATATAACTGTGCGCGTCCGAGATTGACTCGGGTGCAGTCGACGAATGCGTCGATGAGTAGTGTACTTGACCTAGTTGCTACCAGACTCACCTACTATTACGAGGATATTCTGATATCTTCCTAGACCGTGACACTTGTACATGCATCACGATGGTAAATTCATGTTGGGATGCGAGTCCGCGTACCCGACTAGATATTGGTGCGTACGACATGCATCACGGTTTAGCACGTAATTTAGGGTGATCTAGTTGTCACTACCACAATTCCAAATAAGGGCATTTGTGTAATTTAGCTATTTTTAAATAATTATGTATTAAATTAATTGCTGAGTTTTGTAACTAATTATATTATTATTAGTAATGTTTGGTTTTAGGTCAAACCCTAGAACTCATTAGGACAGACCCTAATGTGAAACCCTAATTTTTAAACCCAGTTCTAGTAAAACCCTAGAATACAAATTTTAGGGTGAACCCTCAAAACCCTAGACTGACTTAACCTGAGTCAATTAGGTTTTACATGACCTACCATAGAGGGTTTAACCTAAAACTATGCATGGAAACCCTAAAACTAGGTTTAATATAAAAAGGAAGCTTCTCACAAAGCCATCCTTCATGTAGAAAAGAGAAACCCTAGCCTCCACAAGAGAAAACCAATTCTCCACCCCATTTTCGAGATTAAACCTAGGGCTTCCATTTTCTCCTCCTCCAAAGCAAGGAAATCAGGGAACTTGGGTCAAGGAGACTTGGGAAGGAAGAACTTTCATAGGGAACCATCTCCCTGCAGGTAAAACCCTAGTTTTATTCCTTTAATTTCTGTTTTCTGTCGATTATTGGCCATTAGGGAACCCCCTTCTGTGTAGAGTTTGATTTCTAGGGTTTTGATTTAGGTTGGTGTTCATACATTGGTTTCCCAATTGATTCTGGAACCCAAACCCTAGGAATCTCGTGGAGGCACCATTACCATCTCCTACATTAGTCTAGATCTCGATCTTAGGGTTTGTTTTGGGGGCATTTTACTGTTCAGTAGGTATTTAGGGGTTTCCCTATGAAATTGGGTTCTGTGAGAGGTAATACTGTGTGTTGGATTTACTGCACAGTCGGGTGTTTTGTGAGTGTCTTGTGTCCCCGCGTCTTGGGGAGTCAGACACGGTGGAGTGCACTGGGTGCACAGTCGGGCAGGAGTGTCTGTGTCTCTGTGTACCTATATGTATCAGTAAATAGGTTATGTTCAGTCGGGTATGTGTAATTAGATATCAGTATGTCTCAGTATTTTGGAGATGGGTGTCTGAGAACTGTGTGTTTTAGAAACTGTGAAACCATGGTGTATTCCTGTGTATCAGTAAGCAAGGGTTATGTGTAGCAGTTTTGTGTGTGGGTGCACAGTTGAGTTCTTCAGGGTTAGAGGTGTCTGTGAGTGTATCCATATGATTTCTGTGTGAGTGATCAAGGATCATAGTGCCTATTGATCCTGCCAGTAGCCATATTGCTTGTCTCAAAGTTTAAGCCATGTATGTGCAAGTCTGAACAAATTCCAGATTGTGAAACTGTGAATGGCTCATTGAATCTATATCTAGGACTGATGGAGTGTGAGTTTACCCGTGTCTCTGTGTGTATTTCTCTAACTATGTATAATTTAGTATCATAATACCTATGTGTTAATATATGTAGTATGTGTGTATGAGTGTATTGGATTGGGAATTGAGATCTAAGTGGACAAGTGTGTGTGTGTCAACCTGGGGGAAACTTGAGAGTCTGTGTGTTCCCAGTTTTACCAGTGAGGGTGTAGAGTGTCCCAGGTTCAATAGAGGATTCTATGTGTTTATGTATCAGTATATATATATGTGTGTGTGGAGTGAGTTAAACTAGAACCTGTGTGTATAGATAGTGTGGTGTAGATTAATTTCTGTTGTGTATCAGAACTCAAACTGTGTCTGTGTGTGTATTAGGGTGCCAGTGATTGATGTGTGGCTTGAGATCTTGTTGTGTGTGTAAGTGTTTACATGTGGGATTGGTGTGATTGAATTACATGTGCAGGATGTGCACAGTAGGTATATATGAATTGGGGGTTGTGTTAGGATTCTTGTATCAGAGCAGTGTGGTGCATGTGTTTTTAGTTGGCTGTGTTTCAGTAGGAAGGTTAGGCAATGTTGTGTGTACTGTGTCAGTCAACCTCTTAATTCCTGTGTGTGTGTTGTATGTGTACTCTGGGTCAGTAATTTACTTAGTGAGCAGTGTGTTAATAGGTATCAGTAATAGGGTATCAGAGTATCCCTGTGTGTCAGTTTATGAGGTAGACAGTGTGTGTGAGTAACCCAAAACTGGGTGTTTTTGTGTCACTAACTGAGTTGTGTGAGCTAAGAGTGTATGTGTGTGGCTGTATGTGTGAGAGTGATTTGTTTTGAGTTCATTAGTGTGTTAGATTGATCCAGTATCCTATGGAGGATTTATGTAGGTGAACTAGTTGGGGATGTTACCTGGTTGGTCCTGCCAGTAGTCATACTTGTCTTAGTTAAGCCAGGTATTGAAATCTGAACAGTTTCAGACTGTGGGTCTGTGTAGGTAATTAGAATAGGTGCAGTGTTGAATAAGTGTGGGTTATGAAAATAAGCATCAAGGGGAGTATCAGAGTGTATAGCTAGTGATGTGGGTTAATGGTATTAAGTATATGAGTAAGGTATAAGTTAAGTCACTAAATAAACACTATCCTATATATAGATTGGGCAAGTATATTTATAAGTTATATATATATTATTACGACTCACTATATAGTCTATATAGCTATATGATACCTAGTATCTAGATACTCATGAGATGGACCTAGAAACCTAGTCACAACCTAGTTTCAACTAGTATAGCCTAGAAATCACCCTAGAACTAGATTTGAAACCCAGGTTGAGGTACTATGAGTACACCCTAGTGTTTATAACTAGGGATGACACAATTAGCTAGTGTTAGACTAGTATTGACCAGTAGGCTTTAGAATTGACCTAGAGGCCTCGTGTTTAAATTGTTAAGCATGTTATTCTTTTATTTCAATATTTTGATATTAATATTCCATAAATAGGTCACTGTGATCCCATTTTGGACATCGATCCTCACATTTTTGCTCAGGACCACAGGCGAGTACATTCTCTGACAGTTTTCATGGTTGATTACTTCTATAAATTGTAGTGTATTACATACTTGATTCCGACACTATGGATACACGGGTTAGCACCCTAGATCCCCATCATGAGGAGTCGTGATTGGAATCCATCGTGCTAGCTGGGGGATGGGGAACTATTAGTAGATTGTGTGATCATATCCAAATATTATATGTACCATAGCTCACCCCACTTCTCACGTCGGGTGCAGCCTGACCACTTATATGCTCCATAGCTGTTATATATGATTAGCCTGACCATTATATGCACCATAGCTAACCATGCGGTTAGCCTGACCTAAAAGAATCATAGCTAATCATATATAACCAGCCTGATCCAGTCCCAAGCCGATCACATAATAAACTAATATTTCAAACACTTAGCTAGATGTTTATTTTATTCTGATTCACTTGTTCTAGCATTCACTATTTATTGCTCATTGCTAGATGCTCTATTGTTTATTTCATTTCTCCAGTACTTCTCATTTTCAGCATTTATTTCCATCTTGTATCTCTTACACTGTTTATAGATTTTGTCAATTTAAATGAAACTGCTGTTAGTGCTTGTGCTTCGCTCCAATCCTGACTGGATAACCAACATTTTCAGAGGACCTGGAGGACTTTTGCCCTACTCATTACGGCCCAGGAATAGAGGGAGATTTTACTCCAGAAATCCCAGAGGAGGTGCCTATCCTAGAGGAGAACTTACCAGCCTATTCTTAGATTACTTTTCTGCATTATTGTTTTAGACTGAGACTGAGATGTATTTATTTTAATTGTGACTTTGTGAGGTCATTTAGACCCAGGATTTGAGTTGAACTTATTGTGGTTGATTTTTATTAGAACTCTTTTCAATTCTCATCGTGCCATTATGTTTTTAGTTGTGATTGAGTATATTATAGAACTGTGGTTATTTATCTTTGTCCTCCATACGGAGTTGAGACTATTGACAGGATATACTATGTTTGTGACCTAGACAGCGTTCTACCGCCGATGCTGCGGCGTAGGCTGGACGTACCCACGACTCATGCCCAAATTTCCGGGTGCGGGTCGTGACACGTTTTAGTGGTGGCCCATGCAGGTCTAGTCTGTAGTCTAGTCAGTAGTCTTAGATTCACATTAGAGCGATATTGTAGTAATAGGAATTAGGCCAAGGATATGCTCAATCACAATTAGGGAATTCTGATTCTTATGATACTATTCTTAATGATTAATTCCTTTAGAAATTTTTCTGTCCTTCCTTGATATCATATCTATTGCCTTAATTGAATCTTTTGATCTGTCTTCAGGATGCCGCCAAGAAGGTCCCAGAGACTCGGAGCAGCAGATTCAGAGAGGTCTGCCACCTCTCGCGCTGCCGGACAGACATCAGCAGCACCTCCTACATCTCCAGTACATGTGGGAGCATCTGCAGCATTCGGGGGTCCTCCACCACCTGTTCAGAGGGTCCCCGCAGCTACGACGGAACCACCACCACCACCACCAGCTCAGTATCCAGGGGGTGTGCCCGTCGATGGAGCACAGATGTTCGCTTTAATTCAGGGTATGGTCGACGCCCAGAGGACGTCGACAGAGGCCCAAAGAGTGCAGGCTGAGGCACATCAGGCCCAGACAGGGATGATGAGGGTGAACATGGAGAATGCTCACCAAGTGGCTCTCCAGGCTGTGGAGAGGGTCGCTCAGCAGCAGCAACATCCTGGACAGCAACAACAGAGGCAGACTCAGCCCGCCATCCAGTGTGCGTACTGCGGGAAGATGGGACATACTAGAGAGATCTGCAGGCATAGATTGGGCTCATGTCTATCCTGTGGATCGATGACACATCAGCTGAGGGATTGCCCTACCATTCGGACTCATCCAGGTCAGGGTGGAGCAGCCGCCCAGAGAGGACCAGGCAGGGTACCAGCAGCACCAGGAGGTCAACAACAGAGGGGACCGCTTCCACCGCAAAATCAGAGGTTTGCCCAGCATCAGCAGCAGAGAGGTGCACCCCAGGGGCGAGCGTACACCATGGCAGTCGAGGAGATCGAGCCAGCAGGAGACTTGATCACAGGTTCGGTTCTTCTCGATTGTATTCCCGCATTTACCTTATTCGATTCTGGCGCTTCCCATAGTTTTGTGTCTGTATCATATGCACTTCGACATCATTTAGACACAGAACCATTAGCTAAGACTTGCAAGATCATGACTGGGGGAGGTATTATCCTAGTCCGTGATTACTGCAAGGACCGGAGAGTGTCAGTAGGAGGCCGAGACTTGAGCGTGAGCTTACTCGTCATGCCACTTCCGGGGTACGATATTGTACTCGGAATGGACTGGTTGAGTAGGCATCATGCTACTATAGATTGTTATAGAGGCAGAGTATTGTTTAGACCACCAGGAGAGCCGAAGTTTGAGGTTATCAGAGAAGCAGCGGAACAGAGCATGAGCATATTTTGCGGAGCCAGGACGGAATAAGAGGAGTTGCCACATCCTCTAATAGCAGAGTTCCTGGATGTATTTTCAGAAGAGTTGCCAGGCTTGCCGCCAGACAGAGATGTTGAATTCTCTATAGACTTGGTTCCAGGAGCGGAGCCCATTTTACAACATGTCTATAGAGTCAACAACAGCGAGCTGGCAGAACTGAAGAAGCAAGTCGAGGAGCTGCAGGACAAAGGTTTCATCAAATCCAGTTCATCACCATGGGGAGCTCCGGTATTGTTCGTACCGAAGAAGGACGGCACGGTGCGCATGTGCATTGATTATAGAGCTTTGAACAATATCATTATCAAGAACAAGTACCCGCTGCCGAGGATAGATGATCTTTTCGACCAGTTGAGCGGGGCGAGGGTGTTTTCAAAGATAGATTTAAGGTCAGGCTATCACCAGGTGAAGGTGAAGAAAGAAGACACGCCGAAGACAGCTTTTCGGACCAGATACGGCCAGTTTGAGTTCATGGTGATGCCATTTGGTTTAACCAATGCACCAGCAGTATTCATGAACTTGATGAACAAGGTGTTCCACCAGTACCTTGACAAGTTCGTGGTGGTGTTCATCGACGATATTCTTGTGTATTCCAAGACCCCGGAGGAGCACGAAGAGCATCTGAGGTTGGTCTTAGAGACTCTCAGGAGGGAGAAGCTGTACGGGAAACTCTCTAAGTGTGAATTCTTCCTTGACAAGGTCGAATTTCTTCGGCATGTGGTATCGGGTGACGGAATCTCGGTAAACCCAAAGAAGATCGAGGCAGTGGAGTCGTGGGCTACCCCCAGTTCGGTAGCTGAGATCAGGAGTTTCCTCGGGCTAGCAGGATACTACAGGAGGTTTGTACAAGACTTCTCCAAGATTGCAGCGCCGATGACCAGACTGACCAGGAAGGATGTGGATTTTGTCTGGACGGAGGAGTGCCAGGCCGCATTTGATGAGCTGAAGAAGAGGTTGACGACAGCTCCAATTTTGACGTTGCCATCAGGGACAGGTGGTTTTACCATCTACAGTGATGCTTCAGGGAAGGGTCTGGGATGTGCTCTTCAGCAGCGCGGGAAGGTAATTGCCTATGCTTCCAGGCAGTTACGCCCTCATGAAAAGAACTACCCCACCCACGATTTAGAGTTGGCAGCAGTTATCTTCGCTCTAAAGCTGTGGAAACATTACCTGTACGGAGAGCGTGTGGAAATCTTCACAGACCACAAGAGCTTGAAGTACGTATTCACACAGAAGGAGCTGAACATGAGACAGAGGAGGTGGTTGGAGCTGATGAAGGACTTTGACATATCATTGCAGTATCACCCAGGGAAGGCTAACGTAGTCGCCGATGCCTTGAGCAGGTATCCGACGGCTATGTACTTGACGACAGATAGGCATTTGTTGGCTGATTTAGAGAGCTTAGAGATTGAGGTGTTAGTTCCCGGTACTGAGATTCAAATGTGGGGATTGCAGATACAGTCCGAACTAATGGACAGGATCAGAGCTGCGCAGTACGATGATGAGACTCTAAGGAGTATCAGAGCACAAGTTCAGATGGAATTGTCAGACGACTTCACTATCGCAGATGACGGTTCTCTACGGCACGGCACGAGGATATGTGTGCCTAGCGGGGAGCTGCGCGAGGAGGTTTTGCAGGAGGCACACCGCTCTCAATACTCGATGCATCCCGGTGCCAACAAGATGTATCGAGACTTAAGGGAGCACGTATGGTGGTATGGAATGAAGCACGAGGTAGCACGCTTCGTATCCCGGTGTCTAGTGTGCCAGTAGGTAAAGGCAGACCGACAGAGGCTAGGTGGTTTGCTTCAACCCTTATCGATTCCAGAATGGAAGTGGGAGCACGTGACCATGGATTTTGTTTTAGGGCTTCCATGTTCTCCAGGAGGGAAGGACGCGATTTGGGTCATCGTGGACAGGTTGACCAAATCAGCCCATTTCTTACCTTTCAGGGTGGGCACGTCGACAGAGAGGCTCGCAGAGATGTACGTGCGACAGATTGTTAGACTTCATGGAGTTCCTGTGAGCATCATCTCGGATCGGGATAGTCGTTTCACTTTCCACTTCTGGAGGAGTCTGCAGGCTAGCTTGGGTACTCAGCTCAAGTTTAGTACCGCATATCACCCCCAGACAGACGGGCAGTCTGAAAGGACTATTCAGACTCTCGAGGATATGCTACGCACTTGCGTTCTAGATCTCGGAGGTTCTTGGGAGGATCATCTGCACCTGGTAGAGTTCGCTTACAACAACAGCTACCAGGCCAGCATCGAGATGTCACCGTTTGAGGCTCTTTATGGACGGAGGTATCGTACACCGCTATCGTGGGACGACGTTGGAGAGAGAGCCTTGTTAGGACCAGAAATGGTCGTGGATGCAGCTGAAAAGGTGAAACTCATCAGAGACAGACTGCGAGTGGCGCAGGACAGACAGCGGCATTGGACCGACAGCCACCGTAGACCCCTTGAGTTTCAGGTATAGATTGTTAATTTTCTGATTTGTGTTTGTTTGCTTAGACTGCGTGCTGAGACTGTTTGTTTTAGGTTGGCGATCTAGTTTTCCTACGGATTTCTCCGACGCGTGGAACGATTCGTTTTGGTAGAGGCGGGAAGCTTAGCCCACGCTACATCGGACCCTTTGGCATTCTTGCGAAGATAGGTGCAGGGGCGTATAGATTAGACTTACCGCCTGCATTGGAGGGAGTGCATAATGTGTTCCACGTGTCGCAGCTGAGACGGTACGTGGCCGACCCTAGTTACGTACTTGATCACTCGGAGATTGAGGTTGGTCCGACGCTCAGCTACCCTGAGCAGCCCGTAGAGATCTTGGACCGCAGAGAGAAGGTGTTGCGGAACCAAACTATTCCTTTGGTTCGTGTTAAATGGAGACATCACTCTCCAGGGGAGTCGACCTGGGAGAGAGAAGACGAAATGCGCGAGCAATACCCGTATCTCTTCTAGACTTGAGGTATATTCCTTTTCTGATTTCATTCTTGTTGTAGTTCAGTCCAATTTCGAGGACGAAATTTCTTTTAGGAGGGTAGACTTGTCACTACCACAATTCCAAATAAGGGCATTTATGTAATTTAGCTATTTTTAAATAATTATGTATTAAATTAATTGCTGAGTTTTGTAACTAATTATATTATTATTAGTAATGTTTGGTTTTAGGTCAAACCCTAAAACTCATTAGGACAGACCCTAATGTGAAACCCTAATTTTTAAACCCAGTTCTAGTAAAACCCTAGAATACAAATTTTAGGGTGAACCCTCAAAACCCTAGACTGACTTAACCTGAGTCAATTAGGTTTTACATGACCTACCATAGAGGGTTTAACCTAAAACTATGCATGGAAACCCTAAAACTAGGTTTAATATAAAAAGGAAGCTTCTCACAAAGCCATCCTTCATGTAGAAAAGAGAAACCCTAGCCTCCACAAGAGAAAACCAATTCTCCACCCCATTTTCGAGATTAAACCTAGGACTTCCATTTTCTCCTCCTCCAAAGCAAGGAAATCAGGGAACTTGGGTCAAGGAGACTTGGGAAGGAAGAACTTTCATAGGGAACCATCTCCCTGCAGGTAAAACCCTAGTTTTATTCCTTTAATTTCTGTTTTCTGTCGATTATTGGCCATTAGGGAACCCCCTTCTGTGTAGAGTTTGATTTCTAGGGTTTTGATTTAGGTTGGTGTTCATACATTGGTTTCCCAATTGATTCTGGAACCCAAACCCTAGGAATCTTGTGGAGGCACCATTACCATCTCCTACATTAGTCTAGATCTCGATCTTAGGGTTTGTTTTGGGGGCATTTTACTGTTCAGTAGGTATTTAGGGGTTTCCCTATGAAATCGGGTTCTGTGAGAGGTAATACTGTGTGTTGGATTTACTGTACAGTCGGGTGTTTTGTGAGTGTCTTGTGTCCCCGCGTCTTGGGGCGTCAGACACGGTGGAGTGTACTGGGTGCACAGTCGGGCAGGAGTGTCTGTGTCTCTGTGTACCTATGTGTATCAGTAAATAGGTTATGTTCAGTCGGGTATGTGTAATTAGATATCAGTATGTCTCAGTATTTTGGGAGATGGGTGTCTGAGAACTGTGTGTTTTAGAAACTGTGAAACCAGGGTGTATTCCTGTGTATCAGTAAGCAAGGGTTGTGTGTAGCAGTTTTGTGTGTGGGTGCACAGTTGAGTTCTTCAGGGTTAGAGGTGTCTGTGAGTGTATCCATATGATTTCTATGTGAGTGATCAAGGATCATAGTGCCTATTGATCCTGCCAGTAGCCATATTGCTTGTCTCAAAGTTTAAGCCATGTATGTGCAAGTCTGAACAAATTCCAGATTGTGAAACTGTGAATGGCTCATTGAATCTATATCTAGGACTGATGGAGTGTGAGTTTACCCGTGTCTCTGTGTGTATTTCTCTAACTATGTATAATTTAGTATCATAATACCTATGTGTTAATATATGTAGTATGTGTGTATGAGTGTATTGGATTGGGAATTGAGATCTAAGTGGACAAGTGTGTGTGTGTCAACCTGGGGAAAACTTGAGAGTCTGTGTGTTCCCAGTTTTACCAGTGAGGGTGTAGAGTGTCCCAGGTTCAATAGAGGATTCTATGTGTTTATGTATCAGTATATATATATGTGTGTGTGGAGTGAGTTAAACTAGAACCTGTGTGTATAGATAGTGTGGTGTAGATTAATTTCTGTTGTGTATCAGAACTCAAACTGTGTCTGTGTGTGTATTAGGGTGCCAGTGATTGATGTGTGGCTTGAGATCTTGTTGTGTGTGTAAGTGTTTACATGTGGGATTGGTGTGATTGAATTACATGTGCAGGATGTGCACAGTAGGTATATGTGAATTGGGGGTTGTGTTAGGATTCTTGTATCAGAGCAGTGTGGTGCATGTGTTTTTAGTTGGCTGTGTTTCAGTAGGAAGGTTAGGCAATGCTGTGTGTACTGTGTCAGTCAACCTCTTAATTCCTGTGTGTGTGTTGTATGTGTACTCTGGGTCAGTAATTTACTTAGTGAGCAGTGTGTTAATAGGTATCAGTAATAGGGTATCAGAGTATCCCTGTGTGTCAGTTTATGAGGTAGACAGTGTGTGTGAGTAACCCAAAACTGGGTGTTTTTGTGTCACTAACTGAGTTGTGTGAGCTGAGAGTGTATGTGTGTGGCTGTATGTGTGAGAGTGATTTGTTTTGAGTTCATTAGTGTGTTAGATTGATCCAGTATCCTATGGAGGATTTATGTAGGTGAACTAGTTGGGGATGTTACCTGGTTGGTCCTGCCAGTAGTCATACTTGTCTTAGTTAAGCCAGGTATTGAAATCTGAACAGTTTCAGACTGTGGGTCTGTGTAGGTAATTAGAATAGGTGCAGTGTTGAATAAGTGTGGGTTATGAAAATAAGCATCAAGGGGAGTATCAGAGTGTATAGCTAGTGATGTGGGTTAATGGTATTAAGTATATGAGTAAGGTATAAGTTAAGTCACTAAATAAACACTATCCTATATATAGATTGGGCAAGTATATTTATAAGTTATATATATATTATTACGACTCACTATATAGTCTATATAGCTATATGATACCTAGTATCTAGATACTCATGAGATGGACCTAGAAACCTAGTCACAACCTAGTTTCAACTAGTATAGCCTAGAAATTACCCTAGAACTAGATTTGAAACCCAGGTTGAGGTACTATGAGTACACCCTAGTGTTTATAACTAGGGATGACACAATTAGCTAGTGTTAGACTAGTATTGACCAGTAGGCTTTAGAATTGACCTAGAGGCCTCGTGTTTAAATTGTTAAGCATGTTATTCTTTTATTTCAATATTTTGATATTAATATTCCATAAATAGGTCACTGTGATCCCATTTTGGACATCGATCCTCACATTTTTGCTCAGGACCACAGGCGAGTACATTCTCTGACAGTTTTCATGGTTGATTACTTCTATAAATTGTAGTGTATTACATACTTGATTCCGACACTATGGATACACGGGTTAGCACCCTAGATCCCCATCATGAGGAGTCGTGATTGGAATCCATCGTGCTAGCTGGGGGATGGGGAACTATTAGTAGATTGTGTGATCATATCCAAACATTATATGTACCATAGCTCACCCCACTTCTCACGTCGGGTGCAGCCTGACCACTTATATGCTCCATAGCTGTTATATATGATTAGCCTGACCATTATATGCACCATAGCTAACCATGCGGTTAGCCTGACCTAAAAGAATCATAGCTAATCATATATAACCAGCCTGATCCAGTCCCAAGCCGATCACATAATAAACTAATATTTCAAACACTTAGCTAGATGTTTATTTTATTCTGATTCACTTGTTCTAGCATTCACTATTTATTGCTCATTGCTAGATGCTCTATTGTCTATTTTATTTCTCCAGTACTTCTCATTTTCAGCATTTATTTCCATCTTGTATCTCTTACACTGTTTATAGATTTTGTCAATTTAAATGAAACTGCTGTTAGTGCTTGTGCTTCGCTCCAATCATGACTGGATAACCAACATTTTCAGAGGACCTGGAGGACTTTTGCCCTACTCATTATGGCCCAGGAATAGAGGGAGATTTCACTCCAGAAATCCCAGAGGAGGTGCCTATCCTAGAGGAGAACTTACCAGCCTATTCTTAGATTACTTTTCTGCATTATTGTTTTAGACTGAGACTGAGATGTATTTATTTTAATTGTGACTTTGTGAGGTCATTTAGACCCAGGATTTGAGTTGGACTTATTGTGGTTGGTTTTTATTAGAACTCTTTTCAATTCTCATCGTGCCATTATGTTTTTAGTTGTGATTGAGTATATTATAGAACTATGGTTATTTATCTTTGTCCTCCGTACGGAGTTGAGACTATTGACAGGATATACTATGTTTGTGACCTAGACAGCGTTCTACCGCCGATGCTGCGGCGTAGGCTGGACGTACCCATGACTCATGCCCAAATTTCCGGGTGCGGGTCGTGACACTAGTAGATGAGACTTGACATATAGTTACGGGATATTCACGTCGTGTATTCGACTTGTGTATCCGCATTGGGCGGGGAGGATAACTGATAGGCATATGGGATACACACATTGGACTCTGTAGTATCCAGAGGAGCCACGGATCCGATGACTTCCTTTATTCAGATACCGCGTTCTTTGGAGCGATACGGACGTATATACATTTGCAGATACCTCATTCTTCAAAATTATGGATGTTACATGAACAGATACCATGCTCTTCAGAGTATGGATGTTATGCCTACACCTACCCATACGTTCCAAGGTTGTCCTCACATTGCATTCACTTAGATGGTTAGCACACCCCTTTATTTTATTTAGTATTATATATGGCATACATTTTTGTATCTTGTTACGTCCCTCTGAGGACCTGGTTCCCTTCCAGATTTGGATGAGGCATATTATCCCACTGTGTACGGACCTGGATTGGAGACGAGGTATGCTCTCGAGGAGGAGCTAGAGGTGCTACCGTCAGAGTTTCCTTGTTTACCTGGTAGGCCTTCCGCCTAGGACTGGAGCTTCTTATCTAGATAACAGATGCTCTAGGCGTACTCTCTTTATTCTGTCTTCAGTACTCTTATTCATCATTTGTAGTGGGTTTGTTCCCACCGGACATATTTGGTTTGTACTCGGACATTTCAACTCTGTATTTATTTTCCAGTATTTATTTCAGTACTTCTTGTTGTATTATGGATGAGATTAGACACTGCCTGTTGGATGATAGTATTAGACTTGTTAGTATTAGGAAAGCGTATCACACTTCGCTAGGATCCATTAAATTGGGATATCCTCGGAGACGTGTCAGCTGGCCAATGCCACGTGGCCTGGTCCCGTGTATTTTGGGACTGGGGCGTGACATGGTTTTAGTGGTGGCCCATGCAGGTCTCGTCAAATGTTTATCGCTTGTGATATGGTAATGTGTCCAACGAGCCTGTAATAGGATAGAAATTACTATGCCTCATCCACTTGATTACGCCTTTGAACCTCTTCCGTATTTTAAAATATCTGCATCATGTTTGATTGATTCTGTACTCTTTTAATGAAGTTTCATCTCTTACAGTAAGATAAACTTGCGTAGCGACCGCGAGACATACGGTGCCGTAGTACCATCCACCACCGCACCGAGGGAGGAGACGTCCCAGGGACCACCCGGAGAGCAGCCTCAGCCACAGGCACCGGTGATCCCCCAGGCCCCGATGATACATTGGCACCAGACTTCTTCTGACGACCCGACGCAGCAGCACGAGGGTCAGACTTCTCAGACTATCCTGATGCAGCACTTCGAGGGCCAGACTTCGAGGGCTACGCCGATGCCACAAACCGAGAGGCCGACGTCTCAGGAGACACCTACAGCACAACCAGAGGATTCATCTCCACCCTTTCCACCCCAGATGCCACATCCAGAGGGACAGTCGCAGATGTTCCAGTTCTTTCAGACTATAATGTAGGCGCAGTGGCATCAGACCGAGACTTTGAGATAGAGCTTGATGGCAAATCTGGAGAACGCCAGGAGGTTCCATCATGGTCTGACGTATGAGCTACAAAGGTACACTATCACCCAGGCGAGGATCTCTTACGAGAAGGTTCTGTCAGAGGCTAGGATCCAAGAGGCTATTAGCAGAGGATCGAGGCGTTCCAGTGTAGCTGCACCAGCTCAGGCACAACCGGGAGCAGAAGGACCGATCCGGCATCCAGGAGTGCAGACGCAACAGAGGATTATGCCATATCCGCATAGAGAGCTGCCGACATGCCACTATTGCAGAAAGAAGGGACATATTCAGAAAAAATGCAGAAGAAGGTTAGGATAGTGTTTGAGGTACGGATCAAACCAGCATCAGGATCAGGAGTGTTCCCAGTACATCAATAGAGCCAAATAGATAGCGCAAGGCCAGCTCCACCGGTCCTAGGTATGTTCGTTGCGTTGCTTGATAATTTATAGATTATTATGTGTTTATTTTAATTTCGAGGACGAAATTCTTATAAGTTGGGTAGATTGTAAACTCCCTCGACCAAATTTGAGTTTACTTAGCTTAGATAGAGAGATTAGGGTTAATCGGGTGCAAATTAGAATTTATACTCAGAGTTTTAATTATTGTGCAGTGTTTATATTACTTAGGACGCCTTACCGTTGTTTCGATATTTAGGACACTACACTAGCTATTACCCTCAACCAAATTCCATACACTTTGTCTAGACATACCAACCTACCATAATGACCTTTGTGCAACCCACAAATACTCATTTTTGTGCCTGATTTTAGTCGCACAAAAATCGTTACAAACGTCTGTACGTAAATTCAATTAATTCCATATTTGCGTTCGTTGTCCGTTCCAATCGAAATTGGGACCCAACATCAAACCATTTTGACCAACCCCAATTATGACATTATTATATTCTAAGTCTACCACGCCCATGATGCTTGTGCCCACCCAATTTAGACCCTATGTATTTTTAATTAATTTAGGAACACCCGGTGCATTAATTTTAATAAAATTAATGTAATGACCCAACCTCACTCAAACTAGACCCAACTCCAACCCAAACCCACACACACACCCTCAATCCTTATAATAAATACCACACACCATCCTAGTCCACTACAAACCACCAAACATGGTGTTTTGCCACATCCAATCCCAAATTCCAATTTTTGTGTAATTTTCTAATTGTTCAGGGGATTTTGTGTAACTAAGCAATGAGGTGCCCCCCTCTCATTGGTCCAACCACATGAAGAAGGAAACCCCCACCCCTTGACCGGTCCACCATGAGTTTCCCCTCTATTTTTATGTACTCTACACTACTTTTTGGGACAACATCCCAACCCCACATTTCAAACCCCTTAAATCCTAGCCACATGTTCAACATGTGGAGGCTTAACACAACCCTAGGGAACTACCCCAGCCGGCCCTAATCCCAAGGAGCCCCCCTCTCTCTCTCCTAGAAATACTACATGCTATATCACTCTAAAACCTACACAAAACTAAACTACACAAGCAAAAACCCTAGTTTTACTAAACCCTCACCACTCACCCGACCCATCCCCTCAACTTCCCCCGGCCACCAACGCCTCCGGCCACCCCAGAAGCCATTCCCCCTCCGACCTCCCTCCACTCCAGTACCTCCTGCCACCGCCACCGACCGCTGCTCCGTCGGCAGCAGCCACCCCCACCCCCGACATCACCAACAACCTCATCCCCCGGCTGTCCGAGCCGACCACCCGACCGCCCCTAGCATCACCACCACTGCCCGGCCTGCCACCACCACTCGCCGACGACACCCCTAGCTCACCACCTCCGTCCTCGCCGAAGCTCGCCCCTGGCCACCGCCCCCGCCGGCCGGAATCGCAGCTGCACGCAACTGCAACTGCTGTAGCTACTGCGGTCGAATCCCCCCCCACTGCCGGAGCTCTGGCTCACCTCCCTCGCCGACGACGACGTGCCCGGTGGACACCCCCTCCCCCCTGGACACTGAGGTACTAACCTAGTATACGTACATTGTATTTATACTTGCGTATAGTTTTACATTTTTGTATATATATACGTATACTAGTTATATGTTTTCTGTTTTTTTATACTTTTGTGTATATAATATATATATATATATATATATATATATATATATGTATTCTGTATTTATACTATATGTATATACATATTATAGTTATATATATATATATATATATATTCTATATTTGTATGTATTTGTGTATAATAGTATATTATATATTGTGTATAATTAGTATATTATACATTGTGTATATTTATGTGTATTTATTTATAGTAGAACATATTGTATAAATATATATGTATATATTTATGTATACATATATTGATATTATATATGTATATATATATGTATTTTATTAATTAGTGTATAAACTCTATTAATTAGTTATGTGTATAATATATACCTATGTACTATGTGTATATATACATACTATTTTGTGTTTATGAATATATATAAATATACAAAAGTATATTTTTAAAACGTATACTTTATGTACATACATGTTTATATATGTATTTATATGCATATGTTATTATTTAAATATATATGTATATGTAAAGGCTTTTGTGTATTATTAAGTAGTTATATATATGTTTATTTAAATATGTACATTTGAATATATGTATTTTATTTATGTAATTATGTTTAATATGTATTTGTGTACATATATGTATATATATATATATATATATATATATATATGTGTGTGTGTGTGTGTGTACTATGTTGTCCTAGCCAATTAAACAATAATAGTAAATATGTATTCTTGTATTAAATGTTATTTTAGTGTATTCTCATATGTTAGGAACTGTGTTTGGTATACACGAAACTCGAGGAACGACACGTGTACGTTTAGCTACGTACACACATGGTCCAACTAGATGGACAGTCATGACCCTGCGTCAGTTCATTACTGCAATGTAGTGTGTCATGATCGTACTATTGTAGTGACTGATAATGGTATTATTATATTATATATAGGATCGCTGGACCGTACAGGCGAGACTTCAGGAGCAGGATATTGGTATTCGCAGCTAGAGGACTCAGGCAAGTATACCTTGCTTGACTACTGTTTAATTTAAATTAATAACTGTTGTATGATATCTGTTGCAATATACATATAACTTTGCGCGTCCGAGATTGACTCGTGTGCAGTCGACGAATGCGTCGATGAGTAGTGTACTTGACCTAGTTGCTAGCAGACTCACCTACTATTGCGAGGATATTCTTATATCTTTCTAGACCGTGACACTTGTACACGCATCACGATAGTAAATTCATGTTGGGATGCGGGTCCGCGTACCCGACTAGCTATCGGTGCGTACGACATGCATCACGGTTTAGCACGTAATTTAGGGTGATCCAGTAGATGAGACTTGGCATATAGTTACGGGATATTCACGTCGTGTATTCGACTTGTGTATCCGCATTGGGCGGGGAGGACAATTGATAGGCGTATGTGATACACACATTGGACTCCGTAGTATCCAGAGGAGCCACGGATCCGATGATTTCCTTTATTCAGATATCGCGTTCTTCGGAGTGATACAGACGTATATACATTTGCAGATACCATATTCTTCGAAATGATGGACATTACATGGACAAATACCATGCTCTTCGGAGTATGGACGTTATGCCTACACCTACCCATACGTTCCAAGGTTGTCCTCACATTGCATTCACTTAGATGGTTAGCACACCCCTTTATTTTATTCAGTATTATATATGGCATATATTTTTGTATCTTGTTACGTCCCTCTGAGGACTTGGTTCCCTTCCAGATTTGGACGAGGCATATTATCCCACTGTGTACGGACCTGGATTGGAGACGATGTACGCTCTCGAGGAGGAGCTAGAGATGCTACCGTTGGAGTTTCCTTGATTACCTGGTAGGCCTTTCGCCTAGGACTGGAGCTTCTTATCTAGATAGCAGATGCTCTAGTCGTACTCTCCTTATTTTGTCTTCAGTACTCTTATTCATCATTTGTAGTGAGTTTGTTCCTACCGGACATATTTGGTTTGTACTCTGACATTTTGACTCTGCATTTATTTTCCAGTATTTATTTCAGTACTTCTTGTTGTATTGTGGATGAGACTAGACACTGCCTGTTGGATGATAGTATTAGACTTGTTAGTATTAGGACAGCGCAGCACGCTTCGTTAGGATCCATTAAATTGGGATATCCTCGGAGACGTGTCAGCTGGACAATGCCACATGGCCTGGTCCCGTGTATTTTGGGACAGGGGCGTGACATATTAATTGACAATGGTATTGCTCTTAGTCCCAAGAAAATTGAACTCTTTAAAACCGAGATTGATTTCCTAGGAAAATTTATTAAAAATAGACAAATCGAGCTCCAGCAACATATATATACTAAAATCAGAAACTTTCCAGAAATCTTTAAAACTTTAAAAGAATTACAAAGTTTTCTTGGTCTTCTTAATTATGGAAGAAAGTTTATTCCACATCTTTCTGTAAAAATTGATAAATTACAACAAAGATTGGCAAAGGAACAAGCCAATTATAAACAAATTATAGGTGAACAACCTCGTAAGTGGGACACTAGTAAAAATTTTATTTCTTTACTTCCCGAGGAACAAAGGAAGATTTCTAATATTAAGGAAATGATTAAAGATCAAACAATTCTCTATTTTCCCTTAGAAAATGAAAAAATTATTTTACAGACAGACGCCTCTGATAATTTTTGGACGGGAGTCCTTATTACCAAAAATAAAGAAATTGTTGCTTATACTTCTGGAGAATTCCCAAAACCTCAGTTTAATTATGCCACTTATGATAAAGAATTGTTAGCTGTTAAATTTGATATTAAAAGTCTAAAGATTTATCTCCTTTACAGAAGGTTTTATATTCAGACTGATAATAAATCTGTTTCTCAGTTTCTTAAAAAATGAACAATCAATAATCTAGAAGAAAATCTTCGACGGATTATGATTGCAATGTATCTGGAAATCTATAATTATGAGGTCGAATATATCCCAGGATATACTAACTATCTTGCTGATACTCTTACCAGGTTATGAACCATGGATGGGGACGAGCTAGAAAGATTCCAAAAAATGCTTGAAGCAATGAAACGCGAGGGTGAATTCAAGATGGTCAACTCCAAGAAAAATAAAGGAGTGGCCAGCACAAGTGTAGCTCCGGTTGGGGCTAGTAATGTTCAGGCTGGGGCGAATACCCAGAAACCAGTGGTTGCCTCAGAGGCGGCATCAAGGGTGAATAACCCACAAACGTTGGTGAATAACCAACTGGTGAACAACCAACCTCGGGTGAATAACCCAAATAGAATGGTGAATAACTAGACGAGGGCTTCTACCAATGCTCAGGTTTTTCCTCTGTAGAGGCAATTTGCCAATGTACTAGTTAAAGACTGGTACCATAGAAATTTGAGAAAAGGTGCTTGGGAAGTCTTTAACAATTGCTACCGAGCTCTTCAGTCTAAAGATATAAAGATAATTAGTTATTGGCTCTCTCAGGTGGAGAGACTTTTTCTCAACGAAGAACAAAAATATTTTGTTGTTGAGGGAAAAATACAAAAAATAACCCTAATGCTTAATAATTTGGTGGGATTTTCTTCAATATCAAAGTCTAAGGCACTTGCTATAAAAGAAGATTCCCTTTTACGGGATACCAAGTCTGGGGAACTAAGATTGATCCTAGAAACTCTTGAAACAAATAACATGGTTAACGTTCGTATGCAGGAGTTGGTCAAGCTCCTCAATTTATTAACAATCCAAAACGAGCAGGCTCAGGAGCTAGAAGCTGAACTAATGGTCCAACAAATGTTAACCATGTTCCAGCATAATGTCATAAATGAAGACAAACTCATCAAGTTCTTCAAGGAATTAGAAGATACTGACGTCACGCAGCTCTTGGAAAATAAAGATTTAATTAAGAATCCTATGGGAAGGCTCTGCATTATGGCCTGTTTCCAAGAAATTCCTAAATACAAGCCCCACATTAAAAAAGGGCTAGTATATGAAATATACCTTAACACTAAAAACCCGAAAAATATGAAAGAGTTATTCTGGAAATATGTGTTAATGCCGTGGGTATCCATTCCACAAAATTTCAAACCATTTTTTGATACAGAATTTGATCCATTTGGGAAGAAAGACAGCATATCAAGCTCTTCCCTTCTGCTCAGATCTGGGAACTTTTTAGGGTTACTGAAGATCCTTGCCTAACCTATATTAAGTTCCAGAAACAAAGTTTCTCGGAGGAGCGAGATGGACGATTAGCCGCCGATGAATTCTTCTCCAGAATTGTTATCATCTGTGTAGACATAAATGGCATGGCCACGCTTTCACAAAATATTTTTCTTATCGATTATATTTCTAGAAACCAGGAATATGATGATAAATATACTTTTGTGGTTAATTTTTCTAGTAACCTTCGACTTGGAGGACTTGGTATGCAGGTGTACGAAAGCAGGCTAGCTGAAAAAGACGATCCCAATGAACCAAATGACCCCGTTGATGACATTGAGGGTATGGAGGGAAGTTTGTAGAAGCAAGGTAGGCCTATTCTCAGATAAATGATTAAAGTAAGGTCAAGATTCTTTTTCCAGTTTCTTTCCATAAAGAAGCGATTGGAAAAACGACAGCGCAAAAGGATTCGACAGTTAAAGAGAAGGCACCAACAGTAGGTACAGGATTGGAAGGAGACAGTGGCGGACCAAGAAAAATAGAGGGACCGCATGTTTCTATGGGTGGAGGACCTTGAAAATAAAGTTGAAAATTTACAACAATTATTGAGGATGTATAATGGGGAATAACTTTGAAAAAGTATCCCCACTATTTTTTGCTTTTTCTTATCCACTAGGAAAAAGTGATTCCCACTAAGGTTTTGATCCGGTAATATGTGACCGGCACTATAAGGTCATATTAGACCTATAAAGAAGGAGGGAGGAGGTACTAAGGAGGCATCAAGTTTTGAAGTCGCTTATTTTCTTCCACGCTTGTAATCTCCTCTTGTAATCCTTTTCCACCTAGTTCTTCTGTCTTTGTCATTTTATTTCTGATGGCACGCCCGGTGGGACTCGAACCCACAATCGCCTGATTAGAAGTCAGATTACAAAAGTTTTATATTTCTTATTCATCTTTTTACCATATTTCGGAGGGCAACCAAATTGGGTATTGATATCGTCGTCATATTTCGGACAATAATTATATCCCAATTTAGAATTTTTTATTGTTTTAATTATCTGTTTTTGTGCCTTAGTTTGTTCACCAATTCTTTTCATAGCTTCCATACAAGCCCTTTTTAACAAGCCAGTGGAATGAATATTATTTCTTATTTCATCATACCTTTTTTGTATAATATTATTGCAATGATAAGATATTTTGGTAAAAAGTCATTTTAGCCAAAATTCCTTTTGGTTATCTACTTTTAAATGGAATAATAAACCAATAAATTTAGTAGTAAATCCTTCTAACATACAAATATCACATAGTTTTAATTTGTAGAGTAATTTTTCATAATCGATTTCACTGTAGATTTTATCTCCTATGAAATCTGATACAAGGAGAGCAATAAGTTCTCCAAGTGCCTTTTGTGGATCTTTAATACTTCTAAGCTTTTCAGTCATAGTTTTATTACCAACTTCAAGGCTTCTTAGCCATGCAAGGGCATCACCCTTCCAATAACTAGTAGCCATATTAAGAAATTGACTAGTATTTAACGGTTGATGAGTAAAATAAATAGTTTGACACATCTGCTGACCCCAATTATCAACATATCTTTTAATTTCTCTATAAGAAATAGTGTCAATATTTAAAATGAGTCCATCATTACTATAATTATGTTTATTTTTATAGTAACATTTTTTGGTTTTATAATTAACCCAATCCTTCCTTGTATAAGGATTGTAATTAGATAATGAAGGCATATTTGGAGTAATGTTTGGTTCAATACTTGCCTCTCTATTGGTAAGACTGATTTCTGGATCAAACTGAGGAGATTCTGCCGAAGGCATGGCTTCTTCTCTTCCAGTAAAAGTAGGCTAATAACCAGGAGGTCTTGGAAGCATTAGGGTCGGAGATTGTAATTGCGTTTGGTTACTACTTTCTCCTTCTTCATTATTAAATATATTAAGACTGTCTTCATTTTCTAAATCATCATCTGAATATTCTGTATATTTTCATTTAAAGAAATCAATAGCAGAAGAATGCTCTTCATAAAAATCATAAATATGACTGCTATTTATTTCTCCTAAAAGTTTCTGCTTTTGGAGTTTTAGAAAAGTCTCATAATATCCCTTTTGGATTTTTTGAGCATCAATCTTATTCTTCTCTTCAGATGAATACGTTATCATCCTGATATTCCAATGAAGACTTGGCTCAGGGTTTATCATGCTGTGTGCATCAAGACTATTTGTCTTTTATTTTGGATTATTCATCCTTTCTGCGTTATTCACGCTTGCGTTATTCATGCTATTTTTGATGTTATTCACATCGGATTTGATATTATTCATATCATTGTGGATGTTATTCACATCCTTTTTGATTTGTTGAAGAACATCAACCATATAATTATAGATTCCATTATCTATCTTATCATTAGTAGAAAGATGAACAATATAATCATATGATTTATCTAGCTTATAATGACACTGGTGGGTGTCAGCATAAATATAAGCTTCTCATGTAACAGGATTAGTTTCGTTCATCAAATAAGATGATCATTCTCGAATATGTATACCGATAGCAACAGAATATTCAAAAAATAACTATGTTTGATTAGTTTTGACCCATAATTCTGCGGCTAGACCTGGCTTTCCCATATCATCAAGACAACTTGGTCAATGATCTCTCGTGGATTTGTGAGGGGGTTAAGCTTCGAACAAGATCACAAGCTTAAGCTATCGCTTCACAGAATTAGAGCACAGCAATGGTTCGTTTCCAACCCCATGCGTAATAATTAAACATAAGATATTTAAAGAATATCCACAAAAGCATCGTTACATATTCAAGAACTAAATATTTAAGCTATCATTGCAGTAAGGAAAATCACGTACCAAAGATGCACACTGAATACTTAGAGCTTTATTCACAAAATCGGGCTCTGATACCAGAAATAAAACGACAAAGACAGAAGAACTAGATGGAAAAGGATTACAAGAGGAGATTACCAGAGTGGCTGAAAATAAGCGACTGCAAAACTCGATGCCCCCTTAGTACCTCCTTCCTCCTTCTTTATAGGTCTAATATGACCGTATGGTGCTGGTCACATATTACCGGATCAAAACCTTAGTGGGAATCACTTTTTCCTAGTGGAATGGGATACTTTTTCAAAGTTATTCCCCATTATACATCGTCAATAATTGTTGTAAATTTTCAACTTTATCTTCAAGGTCCTCCACCCATAGAAACATGTGGTTCCTCTATTTTTCTAGGTCCGTCATTGTCTCCTTCCAATCTTGTACCTGTTGTTGGTGCCTTCTCTTTAACTGTCGAATCATTTTGCGCTGTCGTTTTTTCCATCGCTTCTTCATGAAAAGAAACTGGAAAAAGAATCTTGAACTTACTTTAATCATTTATCTAAGAATAGGCCCACCTTGCTTCTACAAACTTCCCTCCATACCCTCAATGTCATCATCGGGGTCATTTGGTTCATTGGGATCGTCTTTTTCAGCTAGCCTGCTTTCGTACACCTGCAGACCAAGTCCTCCAAGTCGAAGGCTACTAGAAAAATTAACCACAAATGTATACTTATCATCATATTCCTGGTTTCTAGAAATATAATCGATAAGCAAAATATTTTGTGAAATCGTGGCCGTGCCATTTCTGTCTGCACAAATGATAACAATTCTGGAGAAGAATTCATCGCCGGCTAATCGTCGATCTCGCTCCTCCAAGAAACTTTGTTTCTGGAACTTAACATAGGTTAGGCAAGGATCTTCAGTAACCTAAAAAGTTCCCATATCTGAGCAGAAAGGAAGAGCTTGATATGCTGTCTTTCTTCCCAAATGGACCAAATTCTGTATTGGAAAATGGTTTAAAATTTTGTGGAATGGATACCCACGGCATTAACACATATTTTCGGAATAACTCTTTTATATTCTTCCAAATTTTTAGTGTTAAGATATATTTCATGTACTAGCCCCTTTTTAATGTGGGACTTGTATTTAGGAATTTCTTGGAAACATGCCATAATGCAGAGCCTTCCCATAGGATTCCTAATTAAATCTTCATTTTCCAAGAGCTGCGTGACGTCAGTATCTTCCAATTCCTTAAAAAACTTGATGAGTTTGTCTTCGTTGATGACATTCTGCTGGAACATGGTAAACATTTGTTAGACCATTAGTTCAGCTTCCAGCTCCTGAACTTGCTCGTTTTGGATTGTTAATAAATTGAGGAGCTTGACCAACTCCTGCATACGAACGTTAACTATGTCATTTGTTTCAAGAGTTTCTAGGATCAATCTTAGTTCCCCAGACTTGGTATCCCGTAAAAGGGAATCTTCTTTCACAACAAGTGTCTTAGACTTTGATGTTGAAGAAAATCCCACCAAATCATTAAGCATTTGGGTTATTTTTTGTATTTTTTCCTCAGCAACAGAACAGTTCTGTTATTCGTTGAGAAAAAGTCTCTCCACCTGGGAGAGCCAATAACTAGTTGTCTTTATATCCGCAGACTGAAGAGCTCGGTAGCAATTTTTAAAGACTTCCCAAACATCGTTTCTCAAATTTTTATTGTACCAGTCATTGACTAGTACATTGGCAAATTGCCGCTGTAGAGGAAAAACCTGAGCATTGGCAGAAGCCCTCGTCTGGTCATTCACCATTCTATTTGGGTTATTCACCCGAGGTTGGTTGTTCACCAGTTGGTTATTCACCAACGTTTGTGGGTTATTCACCCTTGATGCCGCCTCAGAGGCAACCGCTGGTTTTTGGCTATTCGCCCCAGCCTGAACATTACTAGCCCCAACCGGAGCTACACTTGTGCTGGCCACTCCTTTGTTTTTCTTGGAGTTGACCATCTTAAATTCACCCTCGCGTTTCATTGCTTCAAGCATTTTTCGGAATCTTTCTAGATCGTCCCCATCCATGGTTCATAACCTGGTAAAAGTATCAGCAAGATAGTTAGTATATCCTGCGATATATTCGACCTCATAATTAAAGATTTTCAAATACATTGTAATCCTAATCCGTCGAAGATTTTCTTCTAGATTATTGATTGTTCGTTTTTTAAGAAACTGAGAAACAGATTTATTATCAGTCTGAATATAAAACCTTCTGTAAAGAAGATAAATCTTTTGACTTTTAATAGCAAGTTTAACAGCTAACAATTCTTTATCATAAGTGGCATAATTAAATTGAGTTTTTGAGAATTTTTCAGAAGTATAAGCAACAATTTCTTTATTTTTGGTAATAAAGACTCTCGCCCAAAAATTATCAGAGGCGTCCGTCTGTAAATTTTTTTTTTTTTCATTTTCTAATAAAAAATAGAGAATTTTTTGATCTTTAATCATTTCCTTAATATTAGAAATCTCCCTTTGTTCCTCGGGAAGTAAAGAAATAGAAATTTTAGTAGTGTCCCACTCACGAGGTTGTTCACCTGTAATTTGTTTATAATTGGCTTGTTCCTTTGCCAATCTTTCTTGTACTTTATCAATTTTTGCAGAAAGATGTGGAATAAACTTTCTTCCATAATTAAGAAGACTAAAAAAACTTTGTAATTCTTTTAAAGTTTTAAAGGTTTCTGGAAAGTTCCTAATTTTAGTATATATATGTTACTGGAGCTCGATTTGTCCATTTTTAATAAATTTTTTCAGGAAATCAATCTCGGTTTCCTATGGGAAGGCTCTGCATTATGGCATGTTTCCAAGAAATTCCTAAATACAAGCCCCACATTAAAAAGAGGCTAGTACATGAAATATACCTTAACACTAAAAACCCGGAAAAATATGAAAGAGTTATTCCGGAAATATGTGTTAATGCTGTGGGTATCCATTCCACAAAATTTTAAACCATTTTTCGATACATAATTTGGTCCATTTGGGAAGAAAGACAACATATCAAGCTCTTCCCTTCTGCTCAGATCTGGAAACTTTTTAGGGTTACTGAAGATTCTTGCCTTACCTATGTTAAGTTCCAAAAACAAACACGGTCTTTCTCTTAAATTTTCTTTGGACGAGTACCCAAAATCTCCACATTTGTGTTATATCTTTGTGCCTCCACCCTCACCCATATAAATAGAATAAGAAACCTCATTAGAAAATATTAATTATGGACGATTAAAATAAACCTTTGATATAAATTTAAAATCTAATCAAATTAATGTAAAATTTTAAATTACATTAAATTAAATCTTTTATCATATTTGGACTCTAAAATTTTCTCTTGGTTGATCTCTTCACCAAATGTTGGATAGATTTATAAAAGCATACGAGATGTTTTTTCTTTTATGATTATTGTCAATTTTTCTTATCGTCCCCTATATGCTCTTCTGGAGTTCTCTAGCCATCGAAGCTTGTTTCCGTTGTCATTTTCTTTCAATTCAATAAAGTTCTCATTTTTCTTGCTTATGTTTTAGTATATTGCTTCCGTACTTGTACTTCGAGACTATACTCCCATGTTTACCATGGAAGGTCTTTGTATTTTCAGTAATCATACATTTAGTAAATGGCTGTAGTAAATACAGATGTGGATCCCAAAAACATCAGTGTATTGACAGAACTACATATTTATTTTGTTATTTACAATATTTAAACACACAGAAAAAATAGACTTCCTCTACATGAAGCATAGTAATCTCTCTACATTGATGTACTATTGCTACCAAAACCGATCCTTATTTACGCTGAGATAGCCTGACATCACTTTCCCTCCAGTGTTCCTCATGCCATCTATAAGATAACACCAAGTTGAACCCAAGGCTCCAATGAAGAAATCTGCATCAGTCGCCATAATGAAATTCACGAGGGGATAGTTGGTACTTGTTTCTCTGCCAAGACTCGCTTCATATGTGGCCATGGTTATATTACCAACTTGTCTGGTTACATTTGTGTAGTAAAACTTCCAATGAGGATATAGTCTTGAATTATCAATGACTTCCTACATAGTCAATAAATGGTTTTCAGCACAGTTAATATTGCCTCAAACAAGGTTTCAGTAGGGCGTTCTTATTACGAGATGAACAAAACCACTTGCAAGGTGATTTTGTTTGGATTAAAATACCACATGTACATTTTCTATTGGAGGATGAACATATCACCTAGTATTGATGTGTGAACAAAAATGGACTCTCGTATACTTAAATAAATTGCACAAGAACATTTGTTACACAAAGAGGTGATTTACCTACAGCACATCTAAGGGTCTTATGGTATTAGTATATTAAATTAGTACAAAGATATATGTTTCTATGAAGTTAACAATAATACAAATTTACTCTTTACCCATAAATATATCAACCTTTAAAATAGTCTATTGTTCGATGAAGAAAAAAAATTACTTGATGCGGCAGTAAATAAAGTATACTGAAATACGTAAAGAAAAAACACCAAGGGTAATATTTTGGGTAACTTTATTTCTTTCACATAATAAAGGAAAGGAATTTGCTCATTTTGTATTTTGGGTGCACTGCTATTCTTCCTTTCACTCCAACCATTCACAGTATTCTCAAGGGGAAACTTTTTAAAGTCACTGTCTAGTTATATCCAAATTTCAAGGTTCTCATGATAATAAGATATGTGCGATAGTGGGCTTTAATATTGTTAAACCTCAAGAGTGGTGTAGGTAAAAGTAGGACTATTCATACAGCCCAACACTTGCTTGAGGGGTTGGCTCAAACCACCTGTTTAAAGAAAGTGAAACATTTTTCCTCTCCCCTCTCCTTAATATAAAGGACTTGAAAATGGTAACCGTCTATATGTATATTATCAATTAATTATTTAAAAAAAAATTAATATTAACTAAAATTGTTGAAAAAATAAATAAATTTGTTATAAATAATAAAGGATTCGATCCCAACCAACTAGAAAAAATACCTCCCAACTTAACCACATAAGTTAGAAGAGGTGTTTGTTTATAATTATATTCTCTACTAATATAAAGGGACTTGAAAACGGTTCAAGATTGAGCCGTCTAAACCGTATGTATATCATCAATTAATTTTTTTTTAAAAAATAATATCACGTAAAATTGTTACAAAAAAGAGTAAATTTGTTATAAACAACACTCCAAAGATTCGAACATAGTCAACCAGAGAGAATACCTCCCACCTTAATCACATGAGTTAGAAAAGATATTTATTTATATATAATTAGACAATATTAAGCAGTTAAACAATTACCTAAATTTTTTGTACTTTTTAATTACGTGAGAACATCCGCTTAAAAGACTAACAATTTTCAACTCTTTATGAAAAGTAAAAATATGCATAACAAATTATAATTAAAATATAATCAAATATATAACAAATTATAATTTAAATATAAACATATATATAATAAATCTTAATTCAAATATATTTAAATAATTTTACATAAATATCATAACAAGAAAAAATTATTTTACGTGCGTTGCACATGACGCACATGAATTTACTAGTATTAGATAAAAGTGCCCGTATTGTGGCTGTGGATGCATGAATTAGAGGAAAAGCGAAATGAATGATCTTGTCAGCAATGCTTCAACATTACGAAGAACAATAGTTCGTAGATGATAATGAGGAAGAATACCTGCATTTCTGTAGAGAGCCATATGCTATTAAGGTTTGGAAAGTAACCACGAATGCGGTTCGCAAGCTGTATGTAGTTTTCAAATCCAACCACCTTCATTTCACAAGCTTTATCTCCCATTCTGACATGCATGCTAAGAAATGGTCTTGGAATCCAGGGTTTATGGTTGGACCACACAAACTGCTCCATATCACATTGAGATCTGTTTAAAGCTACCTGTTAATAAAAAACACTTCCTCATGGTTTCGATAAATACAGGTAAAGAATCAGTTACTAAGTACAACACATTAACTTTACAAAGAAACTCAACTTCTACAGCCATGCCAAGTAGCCTTTATTTGTTGGAAATGAAACTCGAAAACCGTCCTCAAACCAGAAAGTACCTAGGAGAGAACCAAGCTAAACGCAGAAACCAAAAACGCCAAACACAAATGGCAGACAGAGAAATTTTTACGTAAAAAATCCAGATGAGAAAAACCACGGAACGATTGGAGTTCAACCCTAAAGAACCTCCACTAACGGAATAAAAAAAATACACCCTCTACAAGCTCCTCCTAATCCAACACGGATCTCCACAACAGTTAGGAATAGAAAATAGATTACACCACGAAAATAGAAGATAATGAAAAATTATCCAAAATTGATCTCCTCCTCTGAAACGACCTTCAATCATTCTTTCTCCTTCCCAAAGTTAAAATGACATTCTTGCCTCATTTTTCTCTCCTTTTTGAATATGTTAGGATTAGGAAAAATCTAACTTATACTCTCTAATCCTACAACCAACCTGAACCGTAGGATACGATCCAACAGTGTATAAAATACCTCAAAATTTTCATTTAGTCCGCCGAAGCTTCTGGAGCACCCAGACCGAGTTCGGCCCAAACTCGGCCTGGGGAACCAAGTTCTGTCCGAACTCGGTAGGCATGTTTCCAGCAGCCCCCCCACTCCCTTGTTTGCTGCTCCCGAGCTTCTCCGACTTCTCAAATGGCCCTCTTCACCTTCCCGAGCCTCTCTGACATATAGACGACGCTCGTCGCACTCTGAGGTGTTCTCCACATAGGTTGGAAACTCCACCCACTCCAACAAATCTCCCCCTTCACAACTATGTGGAGGGGGACGTCATCCCGATGATCCGCCTGCAATACTCAAACTTTCCCTTGGAAGAATCTTTGTGAACATGTCTGCTCCGTTGTCATCTGTATGAACCTTCTCAAACGCCACTTTCTTCTTATCAACCACATCCAATGATACCGAGTATCAATGTGTTTGGACCGGCTATAAAATGCCTTGTTCTTCACAAGGTGAATTGCACTATGGCTATCACAAAGCAAAGAATATTGCTCTTGCTTTAGCCCCATTTCCTGCAACAGCTTCTTCATCCACAACAACTCCTTGCAATCTCTCGTCGCCGCAATGTACTCTGGCTCTGTTGTCGACAAAGCAACATACTTCTGCAACTGCGACTGCCACGATACCTCTCCACCAGCGAACATCATCACATAGCCCGAAGTCGATCGCCTTGTGCCTACATCTCCAGTCATATCAGCGTCGGTATACCCAACCAGACTAGAACCTTCCCTCCTTAATTAATTTCTTCATGAGAGGCCCCAAGAGGTATTTTAGACTTTACATTGTAGCTTGAGAGAGGGGACAAGGAAGGCCTATATAAAGGGGGTGAAAACTTTCTCTTCATTTTTTATTACAAATCTAGATCTAGAATTTTTCTCGACCATATTCCTTCATTCCTACATCAAATCCCTACCAAATTTCAACCAATTTTTTCCTAATCATCGTTGGAGACTAGTGGAGCAAGGATCTACAAGGAGGAAGCAAGGTTCTACAAAGAGGAGCAAGGATCTACAAGTTGAAGGCTACATTCACTCATTTGGGAATTCCATTGGAAATCTATCTCCCAATAGGTAAATTTCAGTTTTTCCTCTCTTAATTAACTCTAAATCTGAGATTTAACTATAAGGAACCACCCCACATGCATAGGCTACCCATAGGAATTGGAATTAGGTTCATATGAGGCCTATGGAGAAGTTATGGGTATTTTTGTGTCAATTTTGGAAGAATTCCGAGATTGGCACATATGGTGTTTGTCAATTGATCATTTTGATCAATTTGACGTGTGTTTGATTGTTTGTGACTAGTGTCGTGTCCACAATTTGATACGTGTAGGCTGTATCCCGTTAATTTGGCGATACGGGTTAATTTTGGGAGTTTTCCTCCGACACGAAGATTTGTGCATATTACTTCTTGACACGAACACGTAGTTGATTTAATTATTATTTGTATTGTTCACCTTCGGGACGCGTTTGGTTGTGTGGTGGAGCCGTATCGCAAGCATATCATAGAATGGGTGTGATACGGGTGCGGTGCACTCCACATGTTTGTTTCATTGCTCCTTAAATGCATGTGACTTGTGTATATATATATGTATGAGATATTATGTATGATGTATATGTATATGAGTATGTATTTAAATTATATTTTATAGATGAGTATATGTTACTAGGTGTATAGATGTACCTCTATGCACATGTGTTTATGTATATAGGTAGATATATATATTTATATCTATATATCTATATATCTATATGTTGAATATATATATATATATATATATATATATATATATGTATATGTGTATAAGTGTATATGTATATCTATATGTATATATGTAAGTGAGTGATATATCTATAAGTATATATATATGTGCAAAGGTGTCATAAGTATAAGATTAACGGTAATCTTGTTGTGGTAGTTCAACCAGAGCAGTAAGGGTCCGACTTTGCATTAACCTTAAGGAGTAGCCCAGACGGTAATAGCGAGGTCCGGTAGAGCAGCCCGAACAGTGAGGTCAGAATCAGTGTGCCAGGTAAGCCAGTTAGAGCTGTAAGCGGTAAGCGGTGTCGGGTAGCCAAGTCAGCCAATCAGAGCGGTAAACCAAGCAGTAGTCAGGTAAGCAGCTTCGTCCTCGTTCTCCTCTTCAACGCGGGAGGAATAAGCGGTCAGAGTAGCCATCGCGGGTAGAGTAGTGAGACCGGCAATATATATATATATATATATATATAGGTGGTTGTATATATACATATATGTATAGATTGATACATATAGGAGTGTATATATGTATGTGTAGTGTTTATGGTAGCATGTTGTGTGTTTGTGAGTGTGTGTGTGTGTGAGAGATCGGGATAGTGGGTGTGCAAGTATTAGTAGTGTGCAGTATGCACTGAGATGCATAGCAGTTTAGCCAGCAAGGGGGAGCACAGCAGCCAAGGCAGTGATCATCAGAGGGAGCAGTAGCAGCTAGCTGCAATTCTTGAGCAGCTCGTGCACATCATTGCAACTGAATTAGCTCAGCCAAGCAGTCAAGGATGCATTAGCAGCAAGCAAGGGTATCAACACTACAGCTTGCAGTGTGCAGCAGTATGCATTCGTGCACAGCAGCTTGTGCAAAGCAACCCAGGGCATGGTGCAACTAGAGCCAACTGGAAGAGCCAGCAGGGAGCAAGTCAATGCAGCACTTTGCTGCTGATCAACAACATCAGCTTCCACCTCGAGACACAGCAGGTTCAGCAGTCTGCAGTAGCCAATGCAATAGCTCGTGCACAGTATGCTCAGCAGGGAACACAACTCACTGCAGCAGCAAAGATCGTGCACCACTGAGGTGCAGTAGCAGTAGCAGCTTCAACAACAGTGTGCAGTGGCATCAACTAGAACCAACTGGTGAGCAATTCAACCCTGCAGTGAGCTAAGCAACAGCATAGTATCAGGCACAGGAAGCTATCAGTATCAGCATGCATCAGTAGCACAGCAGCAAAAATAAGGTAGTTAGGTAATGGTTTAGCTAGTTGGTTAAGGTGCAGCAGCTAGTTAAGTTTAATTAGTTTATTATGTAGGTATATGTATCTATGTATTGGTATATAAAATATTTTAGTAGTTAGTTATGATTAGCATATAGTTAGTAAATGGGGGTTAGCTATATATTAGCTATACACTAAGATTTGAATTACCTTAGGATACCAAGGTAATGTCAAGGTAATGGGTCTATACTCAAGGTATTGAGTTTGAGTATCGAGATGGGTGTTTGGTAGTGTGATACGCATTGGTTCAAAGCCAAGGTATCCTATTTGTATTAGTTAGCTAAGGTATTATATGTATTGACTTGTATATATATAAATTACTATTTTCATATTAAAAACTTGTGTATCGTATGATACGGCATTTGTGTGTCTCATAGTATCTTAGCGTAGCTAGTGTGGCTTAGTTTCATAGTGTTTGGACCTGGTATCCTGTAGTTAGACTCATACGACCTAGAGATCGGTTTAACTTAGTTTGACTGTCTTGACTTAGAAATGGTTTCATGACCTAGAATTGAACTAGTTTAACTTAATTTTTTTCTAACACCTTGTATTAATGTAATATTACATATATAGGTCTGTGTAACACCAGTTCGGACACAGTTTGACATTCATAGCTCTGGATCACAGGCGAGTACATTCTCTGATAATTTCCATTATTTGATAATCACTATAATACAAGTATTTAGAAATATTTTACATGACTCTTGACACATTGGTACACGAACTAGTATACACATGGATCAGCCAGGGGATGTTATATATTGTTTCATTGTTCCTCATGTTCTAATATGGTTAAATAAACAATGTTTAATATTAGACAATGTTCAAGGTTTAATGCTTACAATGAGTATCTTGCATCGTAACGTGTCATGGTTGGATCCATTGTACTCGTCGGGGGAAAGGAAAAGTGTTAACCAGATATGTGATCAAATCCTAGACAATGTTCAATGTTTAACTTAGACAATGTTTATCCAACGTTAATTAGACAATGTTCACCCAAGCCGATCACATATCTAACTATTATTTCAATCACTTAGCATAGTTACAGTTCTTCACCATATTTTAGTTCATTGTCTCATTCTATTGTCTTGTTCTATTTCACCGTGATCAGTGTATACCATATTGTTCTTGTTTACATGTTTCTTCTACCATAGTATGATATTGTTCATTGTCTATCGTCTTGTATTATATTGTCTATTTCTATTTATAGTCATTATCAATTAATTGGAACTGCTATTGGGTTTTACTTCGCTCCAATCCTGACTGGATATATTTTTCAGATGAATGGTTAGAGAGGATGTGTCCCACTTACTACGGACCAACAGATGGTGTGTCACCAAAGGATGTATTGCCAGATACTGAGGTTATTTAGATTTTCATGTCTTGTAGTAGTTATTTGTATTATTATTTTGAGATCTTGAGTTGTGTTTAGATATTGAGTTGGACCTGTGATGTATTGAAACTTGTATTTCTATTCTTTCTATTTCATATCGTGCTTATAATCTTCTTTTAGTTTTATATGTGATTATCATTTGGAGTTGAGATGGCATGACAGTATTTTATATATCTTGTGTGAGATGTTAGATAGTATAGAAGACCGAGACATCGTTCTACCGCCAATGTTGCGGCGTAGGCTGGACGTACCCACGTACTCGTGCCCCTATACCGGGTGCGGGTCGTAACACGTTTTTAGTGGTGGCCCATGCAGGTCTAGATTCACAATTAGTGCGATATCGTAGTGGTGCTCGCCTAGAGCACTGCTACGAGTCTGCTTTAGGAAATATGATTTAGGCTGAGAGTTTACTCAATCACAACTAGAAAACATTCCAATATCAGTTTTGCTATCCTTATCTATTGAATATTTGCTTTGCTTTGAATAAATTTATCCTTCTTTGATGATATCGTATCTTACTCAATATTGATTCCTTAGTTCCATCTATCTCCAGGAGCCAGTCGGTGATGTTATCTCAGGTTCAGTCTATCTTGATTCTTTTCCAGCTCATGCTTTATTTGATTCTGGTGCTTCTCATAGTTTTGTATCTGTATCTTTTGCTCTGAGACATCGTCTTGAGTCTGAACGTTGGCGAGGACTTGCAAGATCACGACCGGGGGTGACATTATCCTAGTAGGTGATGTTTACAAGGACCGGAGAGTTTATTTGGAAGGCCGAGAGTTGGGCGTATGTCTACTCGTAATGCCACTTCCGAGCTACGATATAGTACTCGGGATGGATTGGTTGAGTAGGCATCATGCTAGTATTGATTGTCGTGGAGGCAGTTTTGTTTCAGGCGTCAGGAGTGCCATAATTTGAGTTCGTCAGAGGAACAACAGAGCAGAGTGGAGGTGACTTCTGTGGAGCTTTGGTACTATATCGATTGATTGCAGAGTATATGGACGTCTTTCCGGAGGAGTTGCCGGGGTTGCCACCGGACAGAGATGTGGAGTTCTCTATAGATTTGGTGCCAAGCGCAGAGCCAATATCACAGCACGTCTATAGAGTGAACAACAGCGAACTGGCGGAGTTGAAGAAGTAGGTGGATGAGTTGCAGGACAAGGGTTTCATCCGCTCCAGTTCATTACCATGGGGTGCTCCGGTACTTTTTGTACCAAAGAAGGATGGGTCGACTACAAGGCACTCAACAACCTCACTATCAAGAACAAATACCAGTTGTCGCGTATTGATGATTTGTTTGATCAGTTGAGCGGAGCGAAGGTATTCTCAAAGATAGACTTGAGGTCGGAGTACCACCAGGTGAAAGTGAAGAAGGAAGACATTCTGAAGACAGCTTTCAAGACTCGGTATGGGTAGTTTGAGTTCTTGGTGATGCCGTTTGGGTTGACCAATGCCCCGGCGGTATTCATAAACCTGATGAATAAGGTGTTTCATCAGTACTTAGATCAGTTTGTGGTAGTATTCATTGATGATATACTGATATATTCGAAGACCCCGGAGGAGCACGAGAAGCACTCGAGGATAGTTTTGGAGACCCTCAGGAAGGAGAAGCTATATGACAAGCTTTCAAAGTATGAGTTCTTCCTTGATAAGGTTGAATTCCTCGGGCATGTGATTACAGGAGACGGAATCTCAGTGGACCCGAAGAAGATTTCAGCAGTTGAGTCGTGGTCTACCCCGAGTTCAGTAGCGGAGATCAGGAGTTTCTTGGATTGGCAGGCTATTATCGGAGATTGTTCAAGATTTTTCCAGGCTTGCGGAGCCGATGACTAGACTAACCAGGAAGGACATGGAGTTCGTCTGGACTGAGGATTGTCAGTCAGCTTTTGAGAAGCTGAAAAAGAGGTTGACTACAGCTCCAATATATTTTCTATATATAGTGATGCATCTGGTAAGGGTTTGGGTTGTGTGTTAAAGCAGAATGGAAAGGTGATTGCCTATACTTCCAGGCAATTACGCCCGCATGAGAAGTACCCTACCAATGACTTGGAGTTGGCAGCAGTTATCTTTGCTCTTAAACTGTGGAAACACTACTTGTATGGAAAAAGAGTAGAGATCTTTACAGACCACAAAAACTTGAAGTATGTGTTTACACAAAAAGAGCTCAACATGAGGCATCGGCGATGGTTGGAGTTGATGAAGGACTTCGACATTTCTTTGCAGTACCATCTAGGGAAGGCCAACGTAGTCGCGGATGCCTTGAGTAGGTATCCGGTGGCTATGTACTTGACGAGGGACAGACACTTATTGACAGTTTGAGCAAGGAGGTATTAGTTCCTGGAGTCGCAGCACAGATGTGGGGACTTCAAGTACAGTTAGAATTGATAGACCAGATCAGAGCCGCATAGTTCGAGGATGAGTCTCTGAGGAGCATCAGAGCACAGGTCCAGATAGGGTTAGCAGAGGACTTCAGCATTGCAGATAATGGATCATTACGGCACGGTAACAGATTGTGTGTGCCGAATGGAGCATTGCGCGAGAAGATTCTTCAGGAGGCGCGTACTCTATTCATCCAAGTGCCAACAAGATGTATAGAGACATGAGAGAGCATGTTTGGTAGTATGGTATGAAGCTGGAGGTAGCTAGCTTCGTATCCAGATACTTGGTTTGCCAACAGGTAAAGGCAGAGAGACAGAGACCAGGTGGATTGCTTCAGCCTTTACTCATTCCAGAGTGAAAATAGAAGCATGTGACGATGGATTTTATTTCAGGACTTTCGCGTTCTCCAGGAGGTAAAGATGCGATTTGGGTCATCGTAGACAAGTTGACCAAATCAGCCCACTTTTTGCCATTCAAAGTGGGTACATCTACGGAGAAACTCGCGGAGATGTATGTGCGTCAGATAGTCAGATTGCATGGTATTCCTGTGAACAGTCTCGGATCGGGATAGTCGCTTCGCGTCCTACTTCTGGAGGAATTTACAGGCTAGCTTGGGTACTCAACTCAAGTTCAGTACCGCATATCACCCTCAGACAGACGGACAGTCGGAGAGGACTATTCAGACTCTCGAGGACATGTTATGCACCTGTATTTTGGATTTTGGAGGTTCTTGGGAGGATCACCTTCACTTGGTAGAGTTTTCTTACAACAGTAGCTACCAAGCCAGTATCGAAATGTCACCATTTGAGGCATTGTATGGACGGAGATGTCGCACTCCGTTATCATGGGATGATGTTGGTGAGAGAGCTTTATTGGGACCAGAGATGGTAGTGGATGCAGCTGAGAAGGTGAAGCTCATCAGGGATAAACTTCGGATGGCGCAGGACATATAGCGGCATTGGACCGATAGCCACCAGAGACCATTGAAGTTTGAGGTATAGATTTTTGTTTTGCATTGCTTGTGATTGTTTGTTTTTGTTAGAAAGCTAAGATTGTGTTTCGTGCTAGGTTGGTTTCTTGAGGATTTCTCCAACATGTGGCACGATTCGCTTCGGTGCAGGCGGAAAGCTTAGTCCGCGATTCATCGGACCTTTCAGTATTCTTGAGAGGGTCGGTGCAGTTGCATACAGACTAGACTTACCACCTGCATTGGAGGAAGTGCACAACGTGATTCACGTTTTGCAGCTGATATGGTACGTGGCAGATCCCAGTCATGTGTTGGATCACTCGGAGATAGAGATGGGCCCTACTCTTAGCTATCCAGAGCAGCCAGAAAATTTCTGGATCGGAGAGAGAATGTGCTGAGGAACCAGACGATTCTTTTGGTACGCGTCGCATGGAGGCATCACTCGCCAGGAGAGAGTACTGGGAGCGAGATGTCGCGATGCACGAGCAATATCCGTATATGTTCTAGCCGTGAGGTATAATTCTTTCTTGCATTGTATTGATTGCTTTTGATAGTTTCTTCCTTAATTTCGAGAACAAAATTTTTCTAAGGTGGATAGGATTGTCACCCTCAACTTTTCAATTAAGGATAGTTTGGTAATTGACACAAATATTTTTATTTTAGGATTTATTATATTTAATATTATGCATGTGTGATTATTTATTTATTGTATTATTTATTTATTTATTGTTGAGTGCTAGATTATTTTCGACGTGCAGTGAACCAACTAGTTAGTTTAGACCCATCGACCCAACATTTATTTTAGTTTAGATTAAGTCCAAGATTAAGTCCATTCATTAGGAGGATGAATTAATTAGTGAAACCATTAGACTAGAACCTTCCCTCCTTAATTAATTTCTTCATGAGAGGCCCTAAGGGGTATTTTAGACTTTACATAGTAGCTTGAGGGAGGGGACAAGAAAGACCTATATAAAGGGGGTGAAAACTCTCTCTTCATTTTTCATTCCAAATCTAGATCTAGAATTTTCCACAACCAAATTCTTTCATTCCTACATCAAATTCCTACCAAATTTCACCCAATTTCTTTCCCTAATCATCATTGGAGGCTAGTGGAGAAATGATCTACAAGGAGGAAACAAGGATATACAAAGAGGAGCAAGGATCTATAAGTTGAGGCTACATTCACTCATTTGGGAATTCCATTGAAAATCTATCTCCCAATAGATACATTTCAGTTTTTTCTCTCTTAGTAGAATATAAATCTGAGATTTAACCATAAGGAACCACCCCACATGCATAGGCTACCCATAGGAATTGGAATTAGGTTCATAGGAGGCCTATGGAGGAAGTTACATGTATTTTTGTGTCAATTTTTTGGAAATTCCGAGATTGTCATATGTGGTGTTTGTCAATTGGTCAATTAGATCAATTTGACGTGTTTTTGATTGTTTGTGACTAGTGTCGTTTTCACAATTGGATACGTGCGATACGGATTGATTTTGGAGATTTTTTTTCCGACACGAAAATTTGTGCATGTCACTTCTTGACACGGATACGTAGTTGATTTAATTATTATTCGTATTGTTCATAATTAGTATTCTAGACTTGTTCGTGTCCTTCGGGATGCGTTTGGTTGTGTAGTAGAGCCGTATCGCAAGCGTATCATTGATGGGGGATACTAAGATCGGAGGATTTGTAAGATACGCCTTAATGTCCTCAAATGCTTATTGACATGTTTCGTCCCATACAAACAAAACACCTTTTTTCATGAGCTTAGTCAACGGTTGGTAGCAACCGGATAAATTCAATATAAACCTTCGAATTTAAGCCAGCCTTTTTTTTAATCCTCGTAGCTCTTTAAGGTATATGGAAGTGGCATATCTTCAGCCGAATCAACTTCGGCTTCATTGTCATCTTCATTTCTACTATCCTCCTCGAGAGTTCGTGGTTTGTAGAGTATTGCATCAACAAAATAGGCTTTCAGACCCTTGAATAAGTCAATGTCTACAAACTCCGTTCTAACCATCCCTTGCTCGTTCATGTACTTGAAACATTGATGAATAGTGGTCAACACAATTAAATTTTTATGAATCTAGGGGTGTCCAAGCAAGACGTCGTAGGATACTTTGATATCAATTACGTAGAAAGCAACCTCAATTTGCAAGTGTCCTATGCATCTTTTCAAGTGAATCATCCCCAATAGAGTGCTACGTCCTGCATTGAAGCCTATAATTGTTGTGTTGGTAATCGCGAGCTTGTTCATCGGTATACCCAGAGTTTGAAGGAGGCTTCTGTGTATAATGCTTAATGAAGATCCTGGATCGATGTGCATTCTATCGACCATGATAGCGCCGATGTACCCCGTATAGTACAAGGATCGATCATGTCAATTGTTCTTCAGCAACATGTCGTATTGAGAGAATGTGAAATATGGTACTTATTGTACCACATTATGACAATGCGGACAACTAGTAGTATTCTCAGAGGAGCTGGCACGATCTTTTTGGAGGACATCTCGTGTCTTTGGAGAGACAATAGCTCCAGACAATCGAGCTGGGATGTTAACAAGTTGTACCAAGACATAAAAAGTGTAAAGTTCACTAAGCCCCATGGGTGCATTCTTCATCAGGAACTTACCAAACCTTGTCTATTCCGGTTTGTTTTTATCTACCGTCGGTTGTGTTGGTGGATTGGCAGCTGGTTGTTCAGGTGCAGACACCTGCGGACCTTCATCAGGTACTTGGTCATAAGATCACAGGTATGATTTAACCGGTCTTGTATTTCCAAGCTACATCTGTCTGCCGCTCTAGCAGTTACTTTTAAGGCACTTGAGCTAGATATTAGCCAGTTGACCCAAACAACGGGTATGACGTCACCTCCTTCGAGAGCCTTAATGATATATTATCAAATGAACTATTGGATACACGATGTTAGGAACCATAACAAGTTCATAGATTAACTTCATCCTGTTGGAAACGAAATGCGAAAACCGTTTCTTAAACCAGAAAATACCTACGAGAGAACCGAGCAAAACGTACAAACCAAAAAACACCAAATACAAATCGCAGGCACAGAAATTTTTACGTGAAAAATCCATATGAAAAAAACTACGTAAAAATCTGTGTCAGCGATTTGTTTGGTATTTTTTGTTTCGTGCGTTTTGCTCGGTTCTCTCGCCGGCACTCTCTGGTTTGGGGAATGGTTTCCGCATTTCGTTCTCAACTCCTGCGCATGGTAAACTTGAACAGTACCAACTATCACTACTAGAGGAGCAAGATGAAAGATCTGCTATTTGTCAAGAAGCTGGTGTTTGCTTCCGAGAGAGACAGTGACAAATTCGAAAAGGACTGAAAGTTCGAACATATACATATGTGTGGGTACATCAGGCAGTTCGTTGACGAGAACGTGTACAACCACGTTGCCAGTATTGAGCACGCTAGGAACTGTGGAATAAGATGAAATCTTTGTATGCGAAGAAGACCGGGATAAATAAATTGTTCCTGATCGGGATGATGATGGGTCTACGGTACAAAGATGTGACGTCCATTACGGATTATTTGAGTGAGTTCCAGGACGTGGTTGACCAGCTATCCTCGATGGGAGTCAAGTTTGACTATGAGGTTCAAGGACTATGGCTGCTGTGTACATTGCCAGACTTGTGGGAGACCGTACGAGCGCCTATGATCGCTTCTGCTCCGGAAGGCGTCGTCAGTCTAGACTTTGCCAAGAGCGGGGTACTGAATGAAGAGATGCTGAGATGTTCTCAGGCCACTTCATCCACATCCCACTAAGAGGCACTGCTTGTTTCAGAGAGTCGCGCAAGGGGTAAAAGCAGAGGTCCAGACGGTGACAGACAAGCAAAAAAAAAAGAAAAAGGTCCAATGGTCGATACTGGAGGCGATCTGATCATTGTAGGTGATGCGGTAGTTATGAACCTCGCCTGCGATGACAACTTTTGGCTGGTGGACTCAGGTGATTCAGCGCACGTATCTCACAACAGGACACTATTTGCTACTTACGCAACAAGCGACTGTAGAGTGTTGAAGATGGACAATGGAGATGTGTTGAAGTCAGTTTCCATTAGAGATGTGCATTTGAGGACAAAGACGGGTGCAGTTCTTGTTCTGAAAGATGCTCGTCATGTCCCTGACATCCGTTTCAACCTGGTGTAGGTTGGAAGGTTGGATGACGAAGGTTTCTTCAATCTCTTCGGGAACAGTCAGTGGAAGCTTTCTAGAGGTTCGATGGTGATTACCAGAGGAAGCAATAGGTCAATATATAGAAGGGAGCGCACAGGGAGCACCGTTGGTAAACGCAACTACTGATGTGTCTACCGAGTTGTGGCACAGACGGCTTAGCCATATCAGCGAGAAAGGGATAAGCTACTTGGTGAACAGGAAGGTGATTCAAGGACTCAAGTCTACAAAGCTGGAGAGGTGCACGCACTGTTTGGCGGGAAAACAAAATAGGGTGTTTCCAAAGTCACCCAAGTTTAAGGAAGCCGGCGTTGCTCGAGTTGATTCACTCGGATGTCTGTGGTCCTATAAAGGTAAAATCTATTGGTGGTGCTTCTTACTTTGTAACTTTTATTGATGATTGTTTCAGGAAAGTTTGGGTCTATGCCTTAAAGACCAAGGATCAGGTGCTGCCCACTTTCAAGGAGTTTCAGGCCTCCGTTGAAAAAAAACGGACATGAAGCTGCTATGTGTTCGGTCGGACAATGGCGACGAATATATCGGTCTCTTTGATGCACACTGCAGAAAGCAAGGGATACGACATCAGAAGACTCCGCCAAAAATACCTCAGCTCAATGGTGTAACGGAACGGATGAACAGTACGCTGATGGAGAGGGTACGGTATTTGCTGTCAGAAGCAAACTTGACGAACAGCTATTGGGGTGAGGCTCTAGTGCTTCTTTGCAGGGTGATGTGCCTGACAAAGTGTGTACGCAGAGCTGTTATACATCACCTGTGGGTGTTTGGATGCAAGGCCTTCGTGCATGTACCCAAGGACGAGAGATTGAAGTATGAGCCGAAGACCAGGCACATCTTTGTCGGTTACGGTCGGGATGAGTTTGGCTATAAACTCTACGATCTAGTAGAAAGAAAGCTCTACAGAAACAGAGACGTGGTATTCATCGAGGATCAAACCATAATCAACACTCAGGATTCCGAGATGCCTTTTGAGGCTGAGGAATTGCTTGAGTTAGAGTCATTTCGCTTCGCGCAATTTCCAGAGGACATCGCAGAGAATCCAGTTATGGGGAAGCCAGTACATGAAGTTGCTTCCAACCTTGATCATCAGCCTGCTGATGGTGGTCAGGGTGATCTTCAGGAGGATGAGCATGCCGAGAAGGCAGTTCCTGAGGAGGAGGCTGTTGGTATACAACAAGCACCAGTGGTTCCATTGAGGAGGAGCGATAGAGAGCGTCGACCATCTACGAGATACTAACCAGGTGAGTATGTGCTACTGACTGACGGTGGAGAACCCAAAAGTTTCGCAGAGGCTATGGAAGATGAATACAGACAGGAGTGGATGGAGGCCATACAGAAGGAGATGAGTTCCTTGGAGGCCAACTCTACTTATGATCTGGTACGGTTGCCAAAGGGCAAAAAGGCTTTGAAGAATCGATAGGTGTTCAGAGTGAAACAGACAGATGATGCTACTCGAACTCGATACAAAGCGAGGCTGGTAGTTAAAGGCTACGGTCAGCGAAAAGGCTTAGATTATGATGAGATCTTTTCGCCAGTCGTCAAGCAGTCGTCTATTCGGGTCGTGCTAGCATTGGCAGCCAGTTTCAACTTGGAGGTCGAGCGAATAGACGTGAAGACAGCATTCCTCTAAGATGATCTTGAGGAGGAGTTGTAAATGGAGCAGGCAGAAGGATTCAGTGAGAAGGGCAAGTCACACTTTGTTTGCCAGTTGAGGAAGAGCTTGTATGGTCTGAAGCAGGCTCCGAGGCAGTGGTACAGGAAGTTCGAGTCGTTTATGGGAAAGCATGGTTATGCACGGACGACGTCGGATCACTGTGTATTTGTGAGATACTTTGTCGAGGATGATTTCATCATGTTACTATTCTATGCTGATGATATGCTACTGGTGGATCGAAATGCCACTAGGATACCGAAGTTTAAGTGCCAACTGGGCGCGACCTCTCTATGAAGGATTTGGATGCAGCGAAGTCTATTCTTGGGATGGAGATCAACCACGAGAGAGAGAGTCCAAGCTGTTACACTTGTCCCAAAATAAGTACATTCATCGGGTACTTTAACATTTCGGAATGGACGGGTCGAAGAAAGTAACCCCCTTGCGGCTCACTTTAAGTTCATTGAGGAGCAGTGTCCATCTACCAAGGACGAGAAGAAAAATATGGAACGGGTTCCATATGCCTCAGTTGGGGGGAGTCTGTATGCTATGGTGTGTACGAGACCAGACATCGCTCACGCAATTGGCACAGTTAGCATGTATACTTCCAATCCTAGAAGGGTACATTGGAGTAGGGTCAAGTGGATTCTACGACATCTTCAGGACACTATTGATTGGAGACTTACTTTTGGTAGTGACGAGCCGAAGCTAGTTGGGTATACCGACGCAGATATGGCTGGAGATGTAGACACGAGGCAATCGACTTCGTGCTATGTGATGATGTTTGCTGGTGGAACAGTATCGTGGCAGTCGCGGTTGCAGAAGTGTGTTGCCTTGTCGACGACATAAGCATAGTACATTGCGGTGACAGAGGCTTGCAAGGAGTTGTTGTGGATGAAGAAGTTGTTGCAAAAAATTTAACTAATGCAAGAGCAGTATCCTTTTCTTTGCGATAGTCAAGAGTGCAATTCACCTTGTGAAGACCCAGACATTTCATAGCCGATCCAAGTACATTGAGATCCAGTATCATTGGATATGGGATGTTGTGAACAAGTGACGCTTGAGAAGGATCATACAGATGATGACAACAGAGCAAACATGTTCACAAAGATTCTTCCAAGGAGAGTTTTGAGTGCTGCAGGCGGATCGTCGGTATGACGACCCCCTCCACATAGTTGTAAGGGGAGATATTTGTTGGAGTGGGTAGGGTTCCCAACCTATGTGGAGTATACTCCGGAGTGCGACGAACGCCATCCGTGTCGGAAAAACTCGAAAAGTGCATCAAGCACCGTGTATTGGAACATTTATGGTAAACAAATATTATATTGGATTTCCATCTTTGGCTTTATTTACATATTTATGATTGGATCTTTCATATATTAACTTTCCATATAATTGGATTTCCAATTTATGGTAAGCTAATTTATGATTTGATTTCCATTAAATATATGATTGAATGTAATTAGATTTCCATAAATATTTTTGGCTTCTATATATAAATTTTTATATGGATACCCTAATTCATGCAAGGGTTTATATAAAGGCTCATGCAATGTACAACAACATTGAGAAAAAAAAATAAGAGGAAAAAATGTGGCAATAGTGCCATTGAAACTTTAGAGAGTAGAAGGAATGATTGGAGACCGTTCCGGAGAAGGAGATCAATTTGGAGTATTTTTCATTGTCTTTTTTCTTCACGGTTGTAATCTATTTTCTGTTCCAAAGAGTTGCGGTGATCTTTGTTGGATCGGTGAGGAATTTGTAGAGGGTGTATTCTCTTTATTTCATTAGTGGAGGTTCTTCAAGGTTGGACTCCGATCGTCCAGTGGTTTTTCTCATCTGGATTTTTCACGTAAATTTTTTTGTCTGCGATTTGTGTTTGACATTTTTTTTGTTTGTGCGTTTTGCTCGGTTCTCTCGCAGGTACTCTCTGATTTGAGGAGCGGTTTCCACGTTTCGTTCCTAACACATCCAAACAACACCTTTGAAGCATTACATATAAAAACATACTTGACTCTTACCATAGAGTCCATAGTGATCACTTGCTTAGAACTCTCCATCTCTCTACTCCATTATTCAAAGTATTCATATTTTCATGTTTATTGGGCTAATAACTCAAGTTCCAATTATAATCCACAATGAAATAGAAAAACATCAATGTTTCTAATGTTTTCGGGTAGATAGAAGACCATCGCGTGAACAACATCGAACGTAATTTACGAAGGATCGACCACTATTATAAATCAATTATGTAAGAGTCGTACATCAACTTTGATTTAGATAATATTTGCTCTTAGCTCTAAGAAGAAACTTGATATCATGACTTGAACCTAATATTTTCCATATATTATGAAGCCAATAGTGAATGCATAACAAATCTCATTTATACACGCATGCAACTGTAATTCTATCACTTATTATGATGATCTCTCTTTAGGAATTCATGATAAACCCTTTCAGTAAGTTGGCTATGTAATATGAAAAGGTCAGGCATCCTCCTAAATCAATCTCTATAGAGTATTAGTCAAGTCTTCACTATTACATAGTTATATTATTTACAATGATTGAATATTGTCTACATAAGGTAAACACATGGTTTATCTACATTTTGATTAAGTTAAAACGGTTGGACTCTCATCATAAACAATATTACATCTTTGAGAAACTTTCTTAAATCCATAAATTGACTTTTGCTTGTCACTACACAAACTAGAAAAACCCTATCTACACTAACTAGAAAAACACTATGGTTGTGTCACACACATTTACTTCAATCTACTATGAGGAACGCTATTTTACAATGAGGAACGCTATTTTACAATCAGAGTATGAACAACTGGAGCAAGAAAAATCCAAATGGATTTGAGAATTGTATTTGTAATAAGGTTTCAACATAGTTACCTCTTTGGCTTTGCATACAACCTTCACCGATATCTTTACTTCACAAGTACCTATCTTGCCATCTTCTTTTGTCATTTCGCAAAAGACATTTTTGCCAATAGGTGTACCACTTGTCTTTCTATTAAAACTTATTTGTTATCTATAGGTGTACCACTTCAAGCACAAAAACAGAAATCTCCACCGTGTTGGTGTACATGGAATTCATTTCAGATTCATGGCCTTAGTTTTCAGATTGTCACACAATTAAATTTGTCAGTATATTAAAATGTTTTAGGGATTCATTTCAGATTCATGGCCTTAGTTTTCAGAATCTGTCACACAATTAAATTTGTTAGTATATTAAAATATTTTAGGGAATTTTATGTAAAATTGAGGGTTGCAAGATTATATATATATATATATATATATATATATATATATATATATATATCCAAAAAAATATAATAATAAAAAAATAAAAATTTAAATATTCTATATTTTATATGGTATCAGAGCACAAACCCTAGCCGCTGCCGCACCGTAGCCGCCGCACCGCTCGCCCACCACCACCGTCGTCGCCACCATACATCCGTCACCACCGCGAAGCCGCGACTCCTGCAGAGCCCACAGGAACCTTCTGTCGCGGTTTCCGACGTCTCCCCCGGGTCGTTCCGGACGTTGACATCGAAGGCCTAGATCAGATGAGGGAGAGACATAATCGGACTAGGAGAGGACGAAAAGGACGAATGTGAATCGTGGGACGGGTGTGAGGTGATCGGAGAAGAGGAGGATCGATGGAGGAGATCATCAAGAAGTTAGATCCTGCGGAGGTCGCAACGTTGATGAAGTTGATAAAACTGTCGGCTGGTGAGAACGCGACAAGAACACCGGCGAATTTAGAACTTCCCTCCATCGATCTGAAGCTTGATGGACCGGCCACCTACCTGAGTTTGTGACGACGGATGAGGAGAACCATCGCAGAAAAGAACCTGTAGGGGTTCTTATCAGGAGAGAAAACAGAGCCGGATGAGGGCTCGGCAGGACGCGACGAGTGAAAATTCACTCATATGGTATATACATTTGGCTCATTAATTCTTTAGTCCAGTTGATCGCCGCCATAGTGGATAGCCTTGAGATGGTAAAGAACATGTGGGAGAAGTTGAGGAGAACCTACGATGGTGTGAAAAATAACTTGAGGGTTTTCCAGATCAAGGGAGAGATCGACAACACCGTACAGAGAGAGAGAGAAGATGGTGCAGGAGTATGCTACGGAGTTAGAGCGTCTGTGGTTGGATTACGATCACTCCTTAGATCGGACGAGCTGCGAGGACCCGAAGTGTAAGGAGAGAGGTATGTCTGCAGAAGAGGACGATGAAGTTTCTTAAGGGACAGAGAAAAACACTACTTCTAGCCCAACCGAAGATCCCTACACTTGAGGAGGCTATCTCGACCATGATCCAAAAGGAAACTCGCATCAAGCTGCAGGCAGGGACAGGTGGTCCTCCTAAAGTGAAGTCAGCACTGACGGTTGCCAATTCAGACGGCACATGACCTAAGGAAGACCCCCGGCAGTGATACAACTGCGAGGAGGTGGGCCATTTGAGGTATGCTTGCACCAAACCATCCAATGAGGAAGATTCACGTCGTGGATGTGGACAGTTTGGAGGACGTAGCCATGGTCGTGGGGGTCGACGGGGTGGTCGAGGAGGTTATCGAGCGAACCTGCTGGTAGCAGAAGGCGGGGAGGGAACTGATGACGCCTATACTGTGGAGGATCACTGCTGGGCATGTTGGAGGTACTCAGGAGAAAGCAGAGAGCGTCAAATGATGGAAACATGAGTGGGCTGAGGAGGCGTCCACCTCAGTCTTCGCCATAGGCAACGGTGCCATGTATCCCCATCCATCGAAATGTGTAAACCCCCTCACCAAAAATAGATATTTTGTGTGTATTTTATATTATTATATTTATTATAGATGTTGAATTTTTTAGAATATTCTATTAGTTAATTAAAAAATAAATTTCTTGATATATTTACTTATATAAATATTTATTTAGAATCATTTTTAGGCTATTTTAGATTTTTGGAGATTTTTCTAGAATTTTTGGGTAATTAAAATTTAGAAAACGTAAATTTTTAGGACTTCCATGATTTACTATGAGACCATACTTGCATATTGTTCCTACCAAATATTTATTTTAGGTTAAAATATTTAGTTATATTTTTCTGTAATTTATTTAAAATTTTAAAAATTTATTTAGATTTTTGAAATTATTTAGGATTTATTTGGATATATATAGTCTTAATATTAGATAGATGCTAATTTAGTGTTAATAGATATTAATAAGATTATATATAAATTATTTGTATTATCTTTAATTATGTTTAAGATTATAAATTATTGAGATGAACTCAAACTCTATTTTAAATTAATTCAAATCCTGAGCCTACTAGGAAAGCAACTTTATGCATATCCTATCTTTATTTAAATTGATCATAATCATATCCAAATTAGTCAATCCTAGTTGTATTCAATTAAGTAGTTTTCACCATTATAAATACCTATTAGACTTATCGAATAAACTCATATTTCATATTTTTCTTCCCCAAACTCCTATATTTTTCGTCAAAAAACAGTCAAAATTCGTCATAAATACAGACTCATTTTCTAGTAGTTATGACGACTTAAAAATACGATATTTCATAACTCCGGACTCCAAACGCGCGCCAATTTTTTTTGTTAGAACCATATAAAGGTTAGTTTTCTGAATATATAAATTATTTTAATAATTTAAGAACCTATTTTTTCATAATATTCCGAAAGTGCCAGCTGTCCGAAATCAGACACGTTTTCGTATTTTCGAGATTTCGGGAGATCTCGAACTCGGAATTACGAGCCGTTTGAAGTTTCGAAAATCTGGCATTATGAACTTACATAAAATTATTTTTCTAGAATTTAATATGCAATTTTTATTTACTGTAAAATTCGTGCAACATAGACGTAAATAGGAAACCACCGAAAACTGTCATCTGTGCGTCCTTGTGGTCATCTCTTTACCGACTTGTGATTTTATGATTGATTTTGGTGTTCATGTAACATTAAAATCTATAGGATTCCAGACACAAATCCAGGATTTGAGTCGGTTGACTTTTTGGTCAACGGATTGCCTGGATTTGCGTCACGGATCACAAATCCGTAAAGTTAACTTTCTTTGGACCAAAATTAGAGTTTACCAATAAAATAATAAGATTAAAATACTATTTTAGGTTATTTTATTCAGAATTAAAATAGATTAAAATGAATGAACCTATTCATCCACTTTTGTAACCTAACTTATTTAATTTATGTGTCGGGTAGATCGGACGACGCCTTGAGTTGCGACTTCATCCTTTTTCAGAGCAGGCAAGTATACATTGTCATTGTACTGTAATTCATATTCCATATGTTGCATGCATCTTATTTCTGAGTTCATATATTTTAAATGCTATATAAACTGCGCGTCCAAGGAAACTTGGGTGCAACGACGGTGACGTATTCTATTTTTTTATTATGTATATACATTGACCTAGTTTTATGAGACCACCCCATTATCATGAGGCATCATTAGGTTTCATTGGCCGTGACACATCTGCTACACGGGTGTGTCTCATATAGATCACAGACTTGCGTGCCAGATTTGGCCTCCTGTACGTATGGGACGTGCGATAGGAAATAACTGCCGATAGAAACTTTGCATGCTAGAAGACCTGGCAGTTATTAGATGTATTATCATGTCATGGATGTGACATGCTTAGAGCATGGGGTGTGGAGAACAACAAATAAGGCGTTTGGGCTCTCCTTTCCACTTTTCTTGTGTAACTCGTACGCTCCGTCGGAGATGCGCGGTCATGATGACCACTATATATTATATATTATCAGGCGGCCTCTGCCGTTCAAAAGACGACATGATTTGTAGGCCTCTGAATCTCCAAGAGAATCATGACAATCCCATTGTAGTCACATAAGCCCACGTGTTGGAAAATTGTTCTCAAACTACATTCATATAGACGGTTAGGTAACCCATTGGATGTTTATTTTACAGTACTTATTGGCATGCTTCTATGTATCTTGTTATGTCCCTCTGAGGACCTGGTCCCTTTCCAGGTGTAGATGTTCATGAGTATTAGCTGGAGCGCGGATCGGGACTAGCTACTTATATTTCGAGGAGGTTCTCTCTTCGAGCCTTATTGCCTATTAATGGATGTACTTGTATTGTTTCTTTTATGTTCTAGTTTGACAGTGGATTTGTTTCCACCCAACTATCATCCTTTGATACATGAGATTTAGTTACATAGACATTAGTTATTTATTTATTTATGATTTCTGTGCATGAGATTTAGTTATGCCCTGTGACTTGTGAAAGTTTATACCACTTGTGAATTATTGTTCATAATACAGCGTACGTATGTGTTATGGTTTCCATATATTGGAGTTGCCATATACATGCGGCTGACCTGCTTACGTGTTCCTAGTCCTACGTATTTTGGGACTGGGGCGTGAAAGTTACTGACGACTCACTCGTCCTTGCATCTATGTCTTCCCTTAGATCGTCGGACTGGATTGTCGATTCGGGTACGTCTCGACACGTGACAAGGAAGCTAGTGAGTTCTCTTCCTACACTAACATAGCATCGGCGAACAGCATTAAAACAGCCAATGGTACTTTCCAGCCAGTGATCGGTAAGGGTATTGTCGATTGTACAGCTTCAGTAAAATTATCCAATGTTTTGCATGCTCCTTTTCTAGTCAGTCTTTTGTCTATTAGTTCTATAATCCTCCAACTAAAATGCATTCTCTTTTGATATTCCTAAGGTGATCTTTCAGGAGAAGGAGACGGGACGAAGACTTGGAACTGGCTCTTGGCATGATGGACTGTGGTACCTAGATCGAGAAGGGCTAGATTCGACATTGGTATATGTGGCAGAGAGGGCAGGAATTGAAGGACCGAAGATGAGTGCCGAAGATACACTAATACTCCACCACAGGCGGTGGGGCACTCCTCTTTTGGTATTTTGAGTATGTTACATCCATCTATTTATGAGAAAGCAAATAAGGAGAAACTAGTATGTGATGCATGTGATTTAGACAAACTTACTAGGAGCTCATATGTTAGTGCGGGCCAAAGGAGCTCTTCTGTTTTTGATATTATACATTCTGATGTTTGGAGGCCGTGCACCACAACTAATATGAATTGTTACAAATATTTTATTTCTTTTATTGATTGTTCCTCTCGTGTCACCTGGCTATATTTGATGAAGAATAAGAGTGATGCATTTGCCTGTTTCCGAGACTTTCATAAACATGTCCAGACTCAGTACAGAGCAGTGGTGAAGGTACTGAGGTCAGACAATGGGACAGAGTATACCAACAAACACTTGAGGAATACTTATCAGCCCAAGGGATACAACATCAGACCACCTGTACATACATACTAGCACAGAATGGAGTGGCAGAAGAAAGAACAGACCTTCTGGAGGTGGCAAGGAGCATGATGATCGCCATGAATGTCCCACAGAGTCTGTGGGGGCATGCAGTGTTGACAGTAGCTCAACTGATCAACAAGATGTCCTCGAAAGTGCTGGAATAGAAGTCTTCACGTGAGATATTGCATGAAAATAATAGTGGGATACTCCCACTGAAGGTGTTTGGCTACGTATGTTTTATAAAGGACAATAGACCGTCTGCTGAAAAACTTGACCCTAGAGCAATCAAGTGTCTTCGTGGGATATTCGACGACTCAGAAGGTACCTGTGCTGGAGCGCAGTAGAGAAGATGTTTGTGAGCATGAATGTTCATTTCAGGGAGCTTGAGTCATACTACGGTCAGGAGGGAACCTCATCCATGGGCAACTCACCTGACACTGAGAGTATGAGGGGCGAGAGAGGGAGATTCGTGAGAGTTTGGTAACCGATTTAGGAGAATGGCATAGAGGAACAGTTGAGGAGGAGAGTGAAGAGGAACAGGGGGAGGAGATGAGAAGTGTTAGGCCCACGGCTCAGGGGGTGTTACTTAAATACAGCAGGAAAGGAAAGCAAACTGCAGGACCAACACCTATACTGCCAGTGCCAAGTTCCTTGCCTGCGTCCGTCTTGACTCCTGAGACACCTACACCACCACCACCATATTTTTATTCAGGTGATATCATTCTTCCTACCCCTCCCACACCATTATTAGTACGGAGGTCCACTCGCAGCAATACGAAAAATTCTCCTGGTAGATATAGTTGGGACCTTGCTCAGCTTATTTCATATGATAACATCTCTTCTAATGGAGCATTCATTGCGTCTTTGGATAGTATTACTGTATCTAACAATTGGCAGGTTGCCAAGAATGATCAAAGTGGAAAGCGGCGATGCACGAGGAGTTAGAGACTCTTGAGAAGAACCACACCTGAAAACTGGTAAAACTGCAAGAGAAAAAAAGGACAGTCCGATGCAAGTGGATCTTTACTGTGAATCAGAACCCAGATGGACAGGTTGAGCGCTACAAGGCTCGGCTGGTGGCAAAAGGATACAGTCAGGCGTACGGCATTGACTACGACGAGACTAAGACAGTGGGCAATGTCTACAGGTTGAAGAAGTCCCTTATGGACTGAAGCAGTCTCCTCGAACGTGATTTAACAGATTCAAGACGATGATAGGGACGGGATATCGGCAGATCAACGCTGATCATACTATATTTTTTCTTTGGAGTGGAGGCCACATCACCATGCTTGCGGTGTATGTGGACGATATGATTATCACATGAGATGATGAGCAGGAGATTGTCCGTCTCAAGGGGAAGCTTGGCAAGGAGTTGGAGGTGAAGGCCCTTGAACTTCTTCGGTACTTCTTTGGGATTGAGAGAAGCAGAGGGGATTGTTCTCAGAGAAAGTATGCGCTGGACCTTCTCACAAAGACAAGGATGTTGGGATGCAACCTGCAGTGACGTCGATCAATCAGAGGTTCAAGCTGGGTGCTGAGGTTGGAGAACCAGTTGACCGGAACAGATACCAGAGACTGGTGGGCAAGTTGATTTATTTGAGCCACACACATCCTGATATTTGCTTTGCAGTGAGTGTGGTGAACCGCTACATGCATAACCCAAGGAAGGGTCATATAGACGCAGTGTACCAGATTCTGAGATACTTGAAGGGTGCTCCCGGAAAAGGGCTGATATTCAGGAAGAATGATCACGTGAGCATCGAGGGCTACTGTGACTGGACTAGCTGTGTTGATGACAGGAGGTCTACCTCGGGTTATTGCATATTTGTATGAGACAATTTGGTCTCTTGGAGGAGTAAGAAGCAGTCAGTGGTGGCCAGATCGATAGCTGAAGCGGAGTACAGAGCTATGTCCTTGGGAGTTGCAGAGCTGCTATGGCTGAAGAGTATGCTGGTGGAGCAAGATGAAGCTGTGGTGTGACAACCAGTCAGCCATCAGTATCGCCAACAATCAAGTGCAACATGATATGACCAAACACATCAAGATCGATAGGTTCTTCATCAAGAAGAAATTGGACAGTTGACTACTGGAGCTAGGCCACATTCCAACCAAGAATCAGGTAGCAGACAGTCTGACCAAGGGATTTAGCTCTATAGATATGATTAGAGCACGTAACAAGATGGACTTAGTTAATATATTTCGTCCATCTTGAGGAGGAGTGTTGGTATATTAGAATATATTAGGAGGTTTATGTAAGATGGAGGATTGTAAGGCTATATATATATATATATATATATATATATATATATATATAGCCAAGAAATTATAATAATAAAAAAATAGAACTCCAAATATTCTACAAAATTTATATCATGTATAGCTTCTTCATAGGGATACTAGCCTCTCTGTCACCCTCAACTATGAAATCATAGTAACTCTTGGTTACTTTAGGCATTTTCAAAGATCTAGGATGTGTGTAGCAGGTTGGTTAGCTTCTAGTTGGCTACTAGAGTGGACAAAGGTTCAAGTTCAGCCTTTCTCCTAGTGACTCGTCCAATTAAAACTCTTTTCTTGGAGTATGGTGTGTTTTAAGACAAACATCTTTTATCCCAAATAAAGGTAGATAAAATACCCAACTAAGTACCTTAGGTATAGTACAGACATATTTTTCCAATTTAACTTATATTCGTCAAATGTGCATAACAACATAAATCTTAGTAAGCTTAAAAATATGCTTCTTATCTTTCTTTCCTTTACGTATTACAAATAGAGTAATGTCTTAAGAATTTAATGGAATCCAATAGGACACTTTCTATAGGACAGCCCCTGAAAGACATAGAAGGTATACAATATTTACTATTAATTGTGCCATGTCCATCACTATACAATTTATGGTTTTGGTAACACCATTGATTTATTGGGTGGTCGAAAATAAGTGACAAGTGAAGAAGAAGAAGAAGAAGAAGAAGAAGGAGGGAGAGAGTTAGGCTAGGTGGTCGAAGTTGATAGCAATATGCCATATCAGCTTACTGGGTCACATCGGAAATAAACCAAAGAAATCAGAGAACACCGCAGTGAAAATTCATAATTGCAAAGATAAGAAATTACGTGGTTCGGCCAAGATGTCTACGTCCACGTGCAAGAGTAATTCAGTTCCACTATGAAGAAGAAAAGAAATTACAATAGCTCTCACAACACTTCTCTTCTTGATCTCAAGAATTGCCTACCACAAAGATAAACCAAGAAGAAGAAAACCTCTCTCCCCCTCTTAAAATCTAAGATTAGCAAATAATAGATAAAACAAAACATAGTATTTTCTCCGACACCTATAGACATCCAATCCTTGCTAATTAACTAGGGAGGAGCATCACTTCAAATTTGGCGTTGTATCCTCCTTGTATTCGTGTCGGACATGTATCAATATATTATATACTAGATAGGACAAAAATAATGAGAGTCCATTTCAGCATGTCCATAAAGTATTGTGCGGTACTTGCACCATGCAACATAGTTAATCATGCATAAGTAAAACTAAAGTGGTCAATAGTCCGAAACAGAACACGAATTATATCGCATATAAAAAAAGCAATATAACACAAAAATGCAGCATCTTGTCCAAACCTTTGGCCAAGCAGAAGGAAGAGTTGCAATAACCATTTTCGCAGCTTCCATTCCGAAGGATGCATGCCTAGCAACATTTAGTTGATGACATGTATACTCACTTCGAAACCGCATGAGATATCGTATAGCCTGCACAAATAATTGTAAAAGGTTCAAGAAGATTTCAAAATGGAACCGTCTCTGAGTGAAAAGTCAAAATAAAAGAACAGAAATGCGGAGCAAAAATTGCCTATAGTGTAAAGTGAATGAAACAGATTTGTGCACAGACACTAACAATACTGACATCACATAAAAAGTGTAACCCCAAGATAAAACAAAACATGGAGACGAGCTAAGTTTGTGAATATGAAACCAATCCTAATACCTAATAACCTAGATAACACATACATATGAAAAAAATGTTTTTGAGTTTTTTCTGGCTATACGAAAAAAATGTTTTTGAGTTTTTTCTTGGCTTGTACAGGTTTTCCTCTTGCAAGACTAGAAAGATAGTCCCACATTGGAAAACACTCCAAGTGGGTATCTCAATATAATATCATGTGGGTGTTGAGAGATGCACAAGGGGTGGTGGCCTAAGGGAACGTGCCATGTGGAATGTTTTCCTAGTAGAATTAAGGCTAAACTCCTCAAAGAAAGCATTTATGTTTTTTGTCATTCTCTTGAAAAATTTATGACTCAGACTCGGACGCAAAGTGGCGCTTTGTTAATGCACTTAGCACGTCAGCATCGTCGCAAGGCGTTTGTGCGCATTTTGTTGCGCACGTGCGCGCATTTGTGCGTTGGGTTTGTGTGCGCGTTTGTGTGTTGCGTTTGTGCACGTGTCGATGCGTTGCGTATTGTGCGCACGACATTGAGCGCGCTGCATTGTGCACGCGGCATTGAGCGCAAGACATTGTGCACGCGACATTAAGCAAGCGGCTTTGTGCACGCGGCATTATGTGCACGGCTTTGTACGCAGGGCTTTGTGCATGCGCTTTGATGAGCAGTTTCGTGCGCGCATGCTTTATGTGCTCACACTTCCGCTGATTGCGGATTTAATCAGTTACGGAAAGATTGAGTCATTAATTTGAATCTGATTTTTGTGTAATTTTAATTTAATTCGTTTCAATCTTTTGTAACGAATTGGCAGTCAGGATTAGGGTTTTCACCCTACTCTATAAATACTCTCTTCGTGCCCCTTTTAGAACTTACTTCAAAATTGAGAAACGAAGAGAGTTATTGCTGCTACCATTGGAATCCAGAGGAGTTCGTTGGAGTCCAAAAAGGAGATAACAGCGAGCGTTCCAGAAGTTCTATGAGAACTTGCTAGTTTCTGGGAGCAGATCGTATGGGACGATTCTTGCTTTGAGCAACGGTGATCTTCATCACCCAAGCAAGCATAAATCAAATCTTATTCTTCGCCTTCCTCCTCTCTTTGTGATTCGTTCTGTCTCAATTGCAACTGTGTTTGCAAGGAAGAATGGAGCCTGTTTTCTGATTATTATAATCAAGTTTGCAAGTTGTAATCAAATTATTATTATAAGTTCTTCGTTGGAATTGAGAATAATCAGAAAGGGAACTTTTGTGTGAACCTCTGATCTCGAGTACAATCGTTGGAATTGAGAATAATCAGAAAGGGAACTTTTGTGTGAACCTCTGATCTCGAGTACAATCGTTGGAATTGAGAATAATCAGAAAGGAAACTTTTGTGTGAACCTCTGATCTCGAGTACAACTTCAGGATCCAACAAAGGATATTCCGAAAGGATTACGAGAACTTCTGTTCCTGGCCTCGTTCTACCATCTTTTGATTAAGCCTCAAGACTAATAATCTCAAAGCAAAATCTGAGTAAGATAGAAAACAATCGTGCAAGTCTTCTCGACACTAGTTTTAACAAATTTGAAAAGTTTGACGGAGAGTATTACAACATCTGGAAGAAAAAGGTCAGCCTTAATCTTCAACTCGTAAATGTGTTGATAGATCCTGAGCCTGTTATTCCAGAGGGTGAAAATGCTCGGAGGATTGCTGATGCAACTGCTCTGCAGATGAAGTGGAGGATAGACAACCACCTCTCCAACTTGCTTATTCTAAACTCTATGGAGGATACTCTGACGGAGTCATACAGCAAGACAACCCATGCAAAGGTTGTCACGACCCGATTCCTTAGAATCGTTGGGACGTCCCCCGAATCGTGATGCCGTGCGGGCCTGGGGTTGCGCCCGCACAAGGCTAAAGTATTTTGCAAGCACATATTCAGAGTACGCAGATAAATTGAAACACAGATTTGAAACATGAAAAAGTTCTCTTTATTGATAATGAACATCTATTACAAACTCTTGAACGAGTCAGCTAATATGCCGAACGGCTTACAAAAGAGATGACTCAAAATGAGATAGCAGTCCTGTACATTATATCCCTTTACTAAACTTCAAAAGATATAGACCTCCAGGTTGGAGGATAGCTTTGCCACGGAGCTGCATTTGTGTATGAAGAGTTGCAGCTTCTGACTTCAAAATGCTTCAAGGGGCGCGGTGAAGATGCGCCAACAGCTGGACTGGATCGGGAAGACGACTTCGGCTCCTCGCTCGGTTCGCCTTGGTGCGGAGAACCTGTTTCAACGAGGGTCAGCATGTCGAAACATACTGGTGAAGGCGAGCTAGCCGAACTATACCAATCAACACGTTGTTTTAATGAAGCATGCATATTTGTGGGTTTCTATCTTGCCTTAGTTCATTTACAAGTAAGCAGCATATAGAATTTACTGTAATGAACGTGCCACCGTTCGGTGGATTTTACCTGCCCGTTTGAATTACCTGCACAATACTTACCATGTCTTCCCTGCCACGAAGACACAAGTTAGTTGCAACAGGTTTAAATATACACGATGATCACTGGCATGATTGCCATAGTGGACTAGTCCGAGACAAGGATAGCATGCAACGATAGTACACGAGGCGCTGCAAGCCATCTTGTCCCGTACACGATGACTATTACACGAGTTCCGTCCGGATCGGATCGGTGCCAGTGCCCCAGCGACCGTCCGCAGAACTATACCTTGTGCACAAGTTGTCCATGATCGAACACGATTAACAAGTTAACAATTCATGCAGTTGAGGCAACACGAGTTCAAGAACACGAGTGCAAGAACACGAGTGCACGACAAGTAGTAATGCATGATTCATTTAGCATAGCCTCCCTGAACAATTATGCACAATACAAGGTGTGTGTCATACTTAGCATAATTCATAGAACATTTGCACTAACAAGCATACAATAAGGCAACAGTTCACAGGTTTGATTGACAAGCATAATAACCAAGTCTATTCCCTTTTTATCTTGGTTTCTTTTATTATTACTTGGTATCGTTTGATCGGGGCAAAGAGGAGTACAAATTTATTAGATGTGAAGCTTGGAAGCAGGGCTAGCTAATCGGGTTGGTAGCCACTCACTTAGATTGTTGGAAGAGAGAAGGAAAGAGGCGCTTCACGACTCCGCTCGCAAGCCGCCTACTGCTCGTTCACCTGCACACGAACAGCTCGATTAATACTCCTTCCTCTCTTTCCAATCTCGGAATAGAAGTGCAAGTCAATGAACGAAAACAATGAAGATCATCGAAACCGTTCAAAGAAAACAAGCAAATCCCAAAACCAACTCAAAGCACGAAAGCAACAAGCGACATCGAAAACCGAGGCAATAAAAGATAGCAGCGGAGAGGTCCCTCATGACTCTGCCGCTAAGCCGATCCTTGGGGCGCAGTCCACTGAATATGGGAATCGATTCCGAAGAAACAAATCCATAACGAGGACGACTTCTTAATTCCATCTATCCCGATCGAACGATACCGTCTTGTGTTTCTTAGCTGCGCTCTCCGCACCGGGAGAACGGGGCGCTACAAAGGTCGTCTGGGAGTCACTGGATAGACACTACCGCTGATGAAAACAGAAACAAGATCTATGTGACAGAAAATGTCTGAAAGATGCAATTTGAGGACGACAAGACGATGTTGCCTCAAGTCAAGAAATTCCTCAAGTTACGTCAAAAACTTGAGGATGATGGCATGCCCATGGTCAACGCATTCGTCGTGGGGGGGTATTGTCGCCAAGCTCTTGCCTGGATGGAGCAACTTTATTTCAGACATGCACCATAAGAAGATAGAGGTCAACCTTGAACTCCTATTACACTGGATCCAAGTTGAATATGAGTTGAGGGCTCAACTTAAAGTGGACACACTGTCCAAACAAATGGCCAAGGCCAACTTGGTGCATATTAGAGACTCCAAAGGGAAGCAGAAGGCTTCTCACAACAAGAAAAAAGACTTCAATCATCTAAAGGTGAAGTCGACTGTTTGATAATAAACGGAAGAAATAAAACTAGGTTTATACAAAACCCTTTCTTAGGTTTACAAACAAGAAGTACTATTAATCCTATACGAGGATGTTAAGTACAAATTTTAATCTGGATAAATATTGCTATAGGAATCTGATCTGCAGTCGATCACTTTGTCCCTTGGACCACACGATGATGAAGAAGTGTTGTAGAAGAAGGAGATACTTCAAAGATTGCAAGAGGGAGTGGATGCTCGATGCCAAAATCGTCGATCGCTACTATCTGTCTGAGCTCTTCTCTCTCTGTTCTTCGATTTCTTTTAACTTTTTCCGACCCTTGTTCCACCTTCGACCTCTGTCAATAGAGGTCTCTATTTATAGGATTTTAGTGACAGTAACCGTCCAATCGGCATAGAAGCCGGATAGTGGAAAGTATGGCACTTTTTACGCGGCAGTTATAATAACTACCACCCACGTATAGATGATCTTATGAATAAGCGTGTGACGCGTGTCCCATTAAGAGAATGCGTATAACTGCTGCGAAGATCACGACATGCGAGCCACGTAGGTAACTGCCCCTTGCGTAGAAAAGGTTGGCGTAGAAGCCAATAACTGTCACCATGGCGTAGAAGCCAAATAGTTGTCAGGTTGGCGTAGATGCCAAATAGGCGTAGAAGCCTTGTAGGCGTAGAAGCCTGATGCTGCGTGGATAGGTAGCTAGCGTAAAAGATAGCTGATCCTGCTTCTTTGACTGAGGCCTTGAGCGTATTCTGGACAAAATAGCCTTATCACGCACAAATGCAAATATAGCCTGAGTTGGCGTATTTCAAGGAGATAGCGTACAACGTGCTCCTTATAGATGAAAGTAGCTCGAAGGCGTATTTCAAGGAGATAGCGTACAGCATGCTCCTATAGCTGAAAATACCCTGATGGCGTAATATGCAGAGGTGATGATGTGGACGTATTAGCCGAAATTATGGCTCGCCTAGTCTTTGAAAATATAACCAAATCACGTGGATTTAATGCAGAGATCTGCCACCGTTCTGAGCATTAAATGCAGAGACGTGTCTCGAGCTCTGTACGAAAATCTGCCACCATTCTGAACATTAAATGCAGAGACGTGCCTCGAGCTCTGTACGAAGAGCAGCTTTTGACGTGGCAGTTCGTTTTGTCTTCTGTTGAGCGTAAAAGCTCACATCTGCCTGTGTAAAACTAGGCAGCGTATTCCCTTGTATGTTTAAAAGCACTTTTGTATCAGGAAAACGTCACTAAACGACGGTTTGGGTCTCTGTGCCGCACCATTATTACAGCCGTCGTCTGGATAGCTGTGCAGTACTCATTGTCAGGAGTCAGGTTCACAGCATGATCTGACAGATTCATTCGAGGAATACGAAGCGTTCCTCGTATAACTTCCCACCGCATTTAAAAGCGAATGAGTTTTACGCCATAAAGGCGGTATAACACCCTTTTTACGCTGAAGCAGCCTGGACATACTGCATTACGCGAATTGTCCTGGAGCTTATATTTTACGCTGTACTAGCGATGAAGCTCTGTTTGTACGCCGATGGCTCTGAAGTCACGTCTTACGCCACCCAGCACTGAAATACCGCGTATAACTCTACAGCGTATTTTTCATGCTTCTACAAGACCCCCTTCAAAGTTTTCAAATTCCTCGTAATTTAAAACACTTTGAATGAAGCATGAAACGGTCAAGTCTGACTCGTTCCTCGAGGCTGATTTCTTGGCGGATTTTTGAGGATTTATTGGGATTTGGTGTGTTCTCTTTTGCCTATATAAAGGCTGAGGAGTTTAACATGTTTTTCCCATATTTCCTTCACCACACAGAGATGATTGCCGGAGTTCGTCGAGTCGACTTGAGGAAAAAGATCATGTTCTTCCAGCATGTAAGGAGCCGAAAAAGATGGCGTCTTCGAGCAAATGTCCTCTGCAACGATGGATCATGGAAGGATATCATAGCTTCCTTTACTCGGGATAATCAGCAACTTCATATGGCGATTCGTCCAGGAGAGAGGAAGGGTCACATTCGACCACACAGCTTGCAAGCTGTATTTTCTCCCGTTGTTCGTGGACGAGGGCAGACAAACTAGCCCTGTCTTCCAGTACTGAGTTGGGTCTAACACCTCAACTCAATCTGTCATGGCGTATGGAGGATGGGCTCTTGAATAATTTATTCAGGCCCAGTTGTGTATCCTCCCGCCATTAATCATTTTCTTGTTCATCGACTGTGGAAGTCGATGAACTGCTGTAAAAGACGGATAAAGATCTCCCCCATTGCGAGAACCTGGCAGAACAGATTCTGGACGTGATCTTTAATGAAAATGAGAAATCCTTTGTAGACGGAATTTCCCTCATATGTAATCATGTAATCATGAAGATGAAAAACCCGATGTAGACTGGATTTTTCTCATATGTAATCATGATTTAATAAAATCTTCTTTTGCGCATATGATAATTTGCCATATTTTTTATTTTTTTGCTGTGATGAAGTCTGAATATGTGTAGCTTCGACACGTCTGAATAACTTTACGCTGACTCTGATAGAAAGAGTATTTGGTCCCGTCCTGTCTTTTACGCGTAACTGAGAACGCGTAGAAAACTGCTTAGCATTTAAGTCGAATATCCGAACTGTCATGCTGTTTTGAACGAAGAATTGTGTGGAATTCTGAACTAGTCACTTCTCTGATAAGAAGAATTCTTGTTCAGACCATCATCTTCAAGAATGATTTCCCGAAAATCCCTTGAAATAAGGCGAGAAATGGCTGTCAAAACTGAGTCGCCATCTTGAACTGTAGAGAAAATATTCTGACTAGATTTTGGATGAACTTCCATTCGACCCAAGAAGAAGAGTCATTTTCCATGCCGAACTCTGTATACTTTGGGTACTTGGGATATTTTGAGGCCAAGAAGGAGTATCTCCTGCGTGAACCCTTGTAGTTTGTTGTCATGAGAATTGTTCAGGTATACGCATACTCTGGCCTGCGTATTTTTAGGATATGCGGAAAGTCATAGATCCGTAGTGTAGATGAGCGAAAAATCGTAAGTTTGTAGCCTCTCGAGCGTAAAAGCTGCTGAGCATAAGAGCATCCGGGCGTAGAACTGTAGATTTATAGCCTCTGAAAAGAAAACTTCCGAGCGTGAAGTCGTAGATTTGCCGCCTCTGAGCGAAAAAAGCTTCTGAGCGTGAAATCATAGATTTGTAGCTTCTGAGCGTGAAGTCGTAGGTTTGTAGCCTCTCGAGCGTAAAAGCTACCGAGCGTATAAACATCCAGGCGTAAAACCGTAGACTTATAGCCTCTGAGCGTAAAATCGTTGATTTGTAGCTTCCCGAGCGTAAAAAGCTCCTTGGCGTAAAATCACGAATCTGCTCTGCACGAAAACTTTTTGAATTCGATGATTGTCCGCCTTCCCTGAATAATAGGCTGACGTAGTCCCCAATCATAACCGAATATTAAATATCGGATTTGGTTAGGGATTCGAGGAGTCCATCTGAACTCTATAAATACCCCAAGGCCTTTAGAGAAATCTTTTCATCTGCCTTTTGCAAAAGAAAACCTTCGTCTCTTTGAGTACTCTCCTTCGTTTATTCTCTGAGCATTCTGAGTTTTTAGCGATGGCACCAAAACAATCTTCCACTTCTAAGAGAAAGAAGGCTGCCTCCTCTTCTCGCTCCTCTGCCCAAGCAAGAACTACTCCCGTCGGGCTGGGCGAGCCCCGCTCTGAACGAAGTGTCCCACTGACGAGCTGTGCACCGGACGTTATAGGTAAAGCTTTTGGGATGACAATAACGAAGAAAACCCTTCACACACGTACGTGAACGCGCTAGGTCATCTTCTGTGCTGGTAGCCTCTTCGAGGAAGATGATGCACAGAGATGTTTCATCTTTTACGCCCACATTTCTAATGTGTCAGCGTAAAAAATCCATATTTTCGCAGTCTGGCGTAAAAGTTTTGACTGTCGAAATTTGGCGTATACTACAAACTTTGAATGTTACGATCTGGATGAGAATTCTGGCGTAATAACTCAAACTTTGGCAATCTGGCGTAAAACACAGACTGTCAGATTTTTGTGTATACTGCCAATCTTGAATTTTACGCCTTGGAATGAGTTACAGTGTAAAAAGTCAAGTTTTTACAGTCTTTGCGTAAAAGCACAGACTGTTGCTTTTTGGCATAAACTGCAAGATTATGAGGTCTAGTATAGAAACTGACGTATTTTTTTTGCACTTTGTAGTTAACTTGCATATATCTCCGTTGGCTGAGGTGATGAGTTCTGCTGCTGGGATGCTGCACTCCAATTACCTGGAGGATTTGTCTCATGTGACATTTCCTATTTCTGGACCCCAATATCCTGAAGGAAGGAAAATCCTGATATCGTCTCAAGGAGAGCGAATGCTGTTGAGCATGATCAACGGAGAGCCCCTGCGTATATAGACGGGGCACAATATATAAAACCGGCTTTTCTCTTCGGGGATATGATTGACAAACAATCCCAGACGAAGCCCAAGAAAGAAAACTGGGTTTTTTCTGCCGGGGGCCTGGTCCTGTATCTGCCCAAGATGCTAAGAGATTATCCTATCTCGGCATTCTTTCATGCCACGCATCCCAGGAGGATGTCGTGGACCCTGACTCCTAATCTTCACGGCCAGCCGGGGAAGATATTTTATCAAAAAGGGTCCGACCAAGGGTTATTTGTAAGCCGCCCTTCGGGCCCGGTCATGCCGTTCAGGGGATTGTATCCGGACAGTGTCCCGAGTGAAGACACTTCACTGCTCCAACCAGTCCAATTACCGACTTTCTGTAATGACTTCATGAGGCGTGGAGGAGTATATCCCAAGGTTAATCCTCGGACCAATGGGTGGATTACCCCTACAAATCTTCGATGGCTCATTTAGCTGACTGGGCCCTGAAGTATTTCCAGACCGAGCTGGAGAGCATTGGTCTGTACACGGCTGAGTACTACCAGTGTTGGGTTACCTCTCAACCCCAACCTGTTTCTGGCTCCGATGGAGCGATATATCTCGCTCATCGGGACTTTCGCCACTCCACTGGGGGAGTTGGGATTGGCCCTTCACGAAATGGCAGAGATTTCAAGACTGCTAATGGGGGATACTCCTTATGAAGAGTATGTTCCCACAAACCGGGAGCTGGGGGATACAGACCCTCGGATAGTGGCAGTGTACCAGGAGCTGATGTGTCACTATTTAGCATGCACCGCCTTCTATAATGAGCCCTTTGATTTGGCACATACCAACAAATGGACGTCCTACCTCTTCTTCCATCAGGCCAGGACTGCTAAGCCATACAAAGTCGTGGATAGCAGGGATAGGCCTTTGAGCTTTCTGAGCGTGCTTAGTGCTCAAGTAGTCGATGACCTTATTGAAGACGCTGGGGCTTCAGATCAAATTCTCGACAAAGGGATAGGGAATTATCCTGCGGGCACTAAAGCCTACAGTTATTTGAGGCATTGTCGCATGCCTCTGTCACGATAAGCTCAACTTGCTGGTTTCCTCTCTGTATAGCTGCGCCGATTGGTAGTACCAGACATTGCATCTTCGGATCGCATTCACCGCAACACCTTATGGCCTGCAGTGCGTTTGGTGTTCAGGGCAAGACTGGGGTTGCTCCCTGCCATGGTATGCCGCATATACTGATGGGCTGCTTGCCGATGAAACACGGTGTGACAGCTTTCCCAGGGTAGAATTACCGTTCCTGTATTTGATGGGATGGTTAATTCTCCATAACCCCAGGGTGATGTCTCCCGGCCCTGGCAGTAGTTCGGGGAGTAATTTCTTGTTGAATTACAAGAATTCCACCTGGAACGTGACCACAGTTTTAGACTGTCGGCGGGTACTAAATTTTGCTCACAGCTGGAAGCTCTTCTGCACCGTCCCCTCTGTACATCTCAATCAACAGGGGAGCAGGCTTTAAGACTCAGGTGAAGGGAAGACCATTCTTTCTCCTGAAGCTTTTAATTGGTTGGTCTGCATTAGACCTTCCCATTTATTGTACAGAAGTGAAGACCAATGCTTCTTGGAGCCCTACCTGCCTAGTCGGTTCGCCAGACAGTTTGGGTATGACCAATTGCACGTGGGCAATGCCGTCACCAGCTTCAAGTCCAGGGGTGGACTCATTGATGGAGCGAGAGGATGGCGATACTTCATAATGGGTTGCACTGGAGCAGCTTTTACTGTGCCCGCGACTTTACTCTCCATGGAGTTGCGCATCCTCCATTCGTATGCCCAGTTTTATGTGGCAACTAATACCTTCCATCGCGATTTTGATATGCGTGGAAGTTTTAGGATGCCCTCTTCTAAGTCAGCGGGAAGAGACGAAGTCCCATCAGTTTCCTCTGACGAGGGTGAAGATTCTGTCAATCCAGATGAGCCTTTATTGGCAGTACCGAGAGGCGAAATACCTCCACCTGCAGGGCCTCTGGTTATATCTGGTAAGCGAAGATCTTCTGTTCTGAAGGAGACTTCCCCTCGCAAGAAGAAGAAGATTGTTAGTGGTCCTGACAGGGCTTCCAGTCATGAGGCTCCTAGAAGTGAGCCTGTTGTTTCCCCTGTTGGGGACGATCCTTTGATTAGAGGTTCCTCGCATTTTAGAGAGGGAACCTGCACAGTTCCGGCTGGCAGTGCCGGAGAATCTTTGCTCGAGGCTGCTACCGCTTCAGGCAGTGGTACGAGATCGCCTTCGAGGCCGAGCCAAATAAAGATATCTTTATCCAGACCAGCAACGGGAGAAACCCCTGCCGCGTCTGTAAGTATACCCAGCGAGATTCCACCATGATGAACCTCGATTGGACCTGGGTGAAGACTTGGATGACTATCCTCAGTTGTCTTTTGGTGCACCCTCCTCTCCAGGTATGACAGTTCGCTTAGCATCATTAAGAAATGATTTAGCTGTACTGGCTGCAGACGCGACATATACACCATCGGCCATGGGTAAATGTCGTCTTTATGCCTCTTTTTAGAAAAATTAACATCAGGTTGATATTAACTTTCTCTTGTCTTCTTTTCAGGGGAAGACATCTACTGGGAGGACAGCGTCGACGCAACTTCCGGCTTTGTTTCCGCTCCTGTCTATGACACGGAGGTGCCTGACTTTGAAGAGGAAACGTTTTCGGGTGCCGGCTTGCCCGAAATGATTCCGATATCTCGAGAGGAGGATGAGTCTGTCATTACGACAATGCCTCCTTTGAGTACGCCGGCCACTTCGTCCGTTGCTGGCGCTTCTTCTTTTGTCTTACCATCTGTTGAGGCGACGACTGTGACAACATCGTCTGCAGTCATTCCTGGAGGGGGATTCGCCGATATTGCAGCCACTCCCAGCGTCCATTCGGATCTAGCCATGCTGATTGAGCAGTATACTAGTATTTTCTACACCACTTTGAAAACGTTGATATCAATGGTGCTGGAGAAGAATCTAGGCTTCGAGGCTCTGAGGAGGTCCTCCCAGTTTGCGATAGTGCCGATCAGAGATTTCAACGACGCTGGGAGAGCTGATACACTGGAGCAAATAGTTAATGGTTTGGAACAACCCATTAACGATTATTTACAGCTATCTCGAGGCAGCATTGACGGTCTCGTTCAAGCTAGGTATGACTCCTTAACTGCAGAGCTTGCTGGGCAAATGGAATCTCTGAACAAATCCGTCCAGGAACAGCAGCAGGAGATGGATCAAGAGCGTGCCGAATTGGAGTATGTCATTCCCCAGCTGACTCAGTGCGAAGCCGAATATGAGGAAGAGACAGCAAGGATCCGCAAATTGAAAGATGAACTCGCTCAAGCAGAGGAGAAGGCTCTCTTTGTCGGCATCTCGAGATGTGCTGAAGGATCGAATGGAGACTGCTCAACAGAACCTGACACATGTGGGTGTCATCCACGCAGGTTTTGTACATGCTCAGTCCGAGCTATCTGCTTTGAACAATGAGGCGACAAGGTTGGAGCGGGCTCGTGCCGACGTCTTGAACTCCAGGGATGAGAGAATGGTTACTCTGGCGCAGCAGATTCGCGACTTAACTGCTCCCCCCAAATGATGTACTTTTTGCTTTCACATGTAATTTTGCTCTTTCTGGGAATAATAAAGAGACTTTATCTGACTTTGTGGACCCATGCTAGGGTGAAAGTGATATCAGAGGTAATATGGACATGATATACTTTCGGTAAGCTTCAGCTGGACATATCTATTCAGAGGTTATATGAACATGATAGAATATGCTCCAACTAAAATTTGTACACAAAACACTATCAGAGGTAATATGGACGTGATAGGTCTTGAAGTTCCAAATTAGTTAAACATATAAATTCAGAGGTTATATGGACATGATAGAATATGATCCAACTAGTTTTGTTTTGGAAGTAGTATTGTCAGAATGAGATCTTCACCATACTCCATTTGAGCAAAGGAGATTAAGCATAGTACCTCTTCAGGAATTTGCCGTTGATAGGAGCCATCAACAAGTCTCCATTAGGCTTGGCTAATCTGTAAGCGCCGTTTGAGAACGTCGTCTCGATCACATAAGGGCCTTCCCATTTGGGTTAGAATTTACCCTTACTCTTGTGAGTAATAATCATTGGCCTTCTCACGGCTAGAACTAGCTCGCCAACTTTGAACACTCTTTCCTTTACTTTTTGATTAAAAGCTCTGGAAATGCGTGCCTGGTAGAACGCGATGCGCTGTTGGGCTTGAGGGTGTTTTTCATCTAATCCTTCTAGCTCTTGAAGCCTTAATAGGTCATTCTTTTCCTGAGTCAACTCATTAGCCACTGCTATCCTGAGTGACGGAATTTGAATTTCGATGGGAGAACTGCTTCACTTCCATAAACCAGTGAGAATGGGGTACAACATGTCGGTGTTCGTACCGTTGTACGATATGCCCAGAGACATTCTCCTAGCTTCTCATTCCAATCACTTTTGTTCGATGAAACGAACTTTTTCAAGAGTTTGATAATGGTTTTGTTGAAAGCTTCCGCTAAACCATTAGCAGCAGGATTGTATGCCGTAGAGGCCACATTTTGTATCCGATTTTTATCGCAAAATCGGTAAAACGCTTGGCTGATGAATTGAGGCCCGTTGTCATGAATTATCCTTCAGGGAATCCCAAAGCGATAAATGACGTTATGCTTAATGAAGCTGATCACGTTAGATGTCTTCACCTCAACAAGAGGGATCGCCTCTGCCCATTTGGAGAAATAATTCGTGATGGCTAGCATGAACCGATGACCTCTGGAAGAAGACGGGTGAATAGGACCAATGATATCCATACCCATGCTTCGAAAGGCCAGGATGCCACCGTGGGGTGTAAATGTTCAGAAGGTTGATGTATAAATTCTGCATGAACCTGGCAGGCTTTGCATTGTCTTGCATATTTTATTGCATCTATGATCATAGTAGGCCAGTAATAGCTCATCCTCCTGATACGATCCTGTAGCTTAGGACCGGGTTGATGTGCTCCGCATATGCCGTCGTGAGCTTCACGGATAATCCGCTGTGCTTCATCACCAGAGAGACATCGTAATAATAGTCTATCATAAGTCCGGCGATATAGACATTGTGAAGACGCATCGAAATAGAAGCGTAATGATCGTCTTTTGACGGATACTGCTTCTTTAGGGTCTTCCGGCAAGATTCCGTATGCTACGAAATCTATAAAGGGACTTCTCCAGTCTCTCTTTGAAAGATCTGTGTTTACAGCGTAGCTGTGTTCAATGTGAAAGTTGTTTTTCACACAGAATAAATCTCTGTTAAGAAGGATTACCGAATTCTGCCTTCTTATAGGAATAGCTAAATCTGCAGCTAGACTGGCCAGGGCATCAGCTTCCAGATTCTGAGATCGAGGCACATGCTCTAGGAAGAACCCTTTGAAAGACATGGCTATTTCGATCGTTGCTTGGTGATAAGGGATGAGGTCTGGATTCCGGACTTCATATATTCCTCTGACTTGATTGACGATCAGCAGAGAATCACCGAAAGCTTCCAGGTATTCGACCTCCAACTCTTTAGCGACTTGGAGCCCGATTAGTAGGGCATTATATTCTGCCACATTATTAGAGCAGGGCTCGCTAAGAGAATATGCTCGATAGATGACGAGTTTCTCAGGAGTAACCAGGACAATTCCTACTCCTGAAACCACATTTCCCCTGGGACCAGTCCTAGAGACGCCATCGAAGAATAGTTGCCATGCATCTCTCCATCGCAGAATTACATTCTGCAACTTCGTCGGGAATGTCCTCGTATAGTTTGGAGGTTTCTGGATTCGGATGAGCAGTTAGAAAATCAGCCAATGCTTGGCCTTTGATGGACTTCTGAGGGACGTACACCATATCATACGGTGTTAATAACATCGCCCAAGTCGCGAGTCGGGAATTAAGAACGCTTGGCTTGTTCATCAATACCCGAAGAGGATTGATCCTGGAGATGATATGAATAGTCTGACCTGTAACATAGTGTCGCATTTTCTGAATGGCGAACATTAGGGCCAAATATTCTTTTTTCACTGGATTGTACCGGTGTTCAGCTCCTACCATCATCCTGCTTAAATAGTAGATAGCCTGTTCATGACCCTCATCGTTCTTCTGTGTGAGGAAAGCTCCTAGAGAATGATCCATTGCTCGAACATACAGCAAGAATGGTCTTCCTATGACGGGAGGCACCAGAACTGGAGGATTAGTGAGGTAACGTTTGATATCATTAAACGCTTGCTGACAGGTTTCGTCCCACACGAAGGATAAACCTTTCTTCATGAGACGAGAAAAAGGCTAACATCTCCGAGAGAGGTTGGATATGAATCTTCGGATATAAGCCAGACGATCTTGAAATCCCCTGAGTTCTCTCAGATTGCGGGGTGGTCGCATTTCTAAGATGGCCTTGACTTTATCAGGGTCCACTTGAATGCCTTTAGTGGTAATAACAAATCCCAGGAATTTGCCACTAGATACACCCAGAAAGGACTTTGTAGGATTCATTTTGAGTTGATGTTGGCGCATCTACTCGAACACTGTCTTAAGGTCTTGGATGTGATTATCCTTGTGGCGACTTTTGACAGCTATATCGTTTACGTAACACTCCACGATTTTGCGTAGATGCTCATGGAATATGTTACTCATGGCTCGTTGGTACGTAGCTCCGGCATTTTTCAGTCCGAAGGGCATGACCGTATAGCAATATACCCCAAATGGTGTCCGGAAGGCAGTATGCTTCTCGTCTTCAGGATGCATCTTGATTTGATTGTATCCTGAAAATCCGTCCATGAAAGACATGCGTTCAAAACCGCATGTATTATCGATCATGACGTCTGTGATGGGAAAAGGAAACTCATCTTTGGGGCAGGCTGCATTCAAATCTCGGTAATCTATGCAGACACGTACTTTTCCAATTTTCTTCATGACCGGGACAACATTGGCAACCCAGTCGGGATGTTGTTCTTCCCGGATGAAACCGCAGGTTATCAACTTCTTGATTTCAGCTTCAATAGCGTCCATCATGTCTAGACGGAACCGACGTTGATGTTGCTTCACAGGCTTCGAATTGGGTAATATGTTGAGTTTATGAGTAGCCACTTTTGGATCGAGACTTGGCATATCCTCATAATTCCACGCAAAGACGTCGATATATTCTCTTATCAGTTGGATCATTTCTTTCCTTTCTTCTTCGGAAAGATTGTTACTGATAAATATCGGCTTTGGCGAAAGTTCATCCCCAACGTCAATTTGGATAACTTTATCTTCAGTGGGAGGTTCTCTCTGCTCGAACCGGAGTTCCCATTGTGTATCCATTTGCTGAGCCCAAGAGTCATTCTCAAATGGTTCAGATTCTTGTTCGTCTGCTTCGAGAGAATCTGTCAATACTGCATTTACTGATAATGCTTGTTCGAGATCATCATATGATGAGCCGGAGGACGGTGAGCCATCTTGAGAAGAGGAAGAGATGTCCTCATTTGACTCAGAAATTGCAAGGGAGGTGGTATACCCTAACCCAAAACAAGTTCGTTGACAGTAGGGATCACCGTGCAATGGCATTCGCCTGCCTTTCCCGTAGTTGAGGCCTGGTTCCAGCTTCAGGTTATAACCCATACTTTGCATAATCTTCAAAGCTTGCGGGATATATCTGTGAACCTGCATTTTACCAGCATCATCATTGGAAGAATCTTCTTGTACAGTCAGTTCATTGCGCATGCGACCGAAGACTATTGAACGCTGACCGCTGCGAGTATGTGAGACAATAAAGATAGAATCTTCATGTGGCCCATATGTCGTAATGACATTAGATGGTGATGCTACTTCCCACACATACGGATGATAGGAATCTATAGCTTTCACGAATCTTTGTGCTATAGGTTCTATATCGTTATGGGGAAAGGATTCCTGATCAGGAATTTGAGCGTCAATGTACTGGAAAAGAGGATCTTTATTATCATTAGAAACTACGTTCCTGGCTGTATTTACATCAATCGGCTGCTTGTTGCGCCGAATGTTGATGACCAAAGGTGGAGACTTCTGGTTCAAAATGATCACTAGAGGATCACCTCTGTTTCCTGACTTGGTTTTGTTCAGGTGGATAGCCAGGGGTTCCATGACTTTCGGACGAGTAGTTCGCCCTTTCACCTTGATTGACGGAGGTTGTTCGGCAGAGGGTTCTTCTGGCTCCCGATGGGATTCCTCCTCTGTTTTGCCTGACACCTCCTCCATGTAGTCTTGGGTGTACAACATGGCATCAGAGTAGTAGGATTCTACTCATTTAAACGGGTTAAGGTCAGCAAACTCCGTTTGTACTGTTCCTTGGGCATCTACATATTTAAAGCATTGATGTAGAGTCGAAGGCACGATGTTGTGGTCGTGGATCCATGGTCTACCCAGCAGAATGTTGTAGGACACCTCTGAATCAATGACATAACATGTAGCCACTAATCTGAGATCGCCAATCTGGATCCTCAGACGAATCTTCTCCAACGGCTTACTTTTCCGGGCGTTGAAACCCACGATTGTAGTGGTAGTTTAAGCCAATTCGCTGGTAGGAATCCTCAGCGATCTGAGCAGACTATGAGGAATGATGCTGATCGATGATCCCGGATCTATGTGAATCCGGTCAACCTCCATGGAACCGACATATCCGGTGTAATAGAGGGGTCTGTCATGCTTGTGTTTCAACAGCATGTCATCTTGAGTGAAAGTGATATTCGGGACCACCTCCATCACACTATGGCATTGAGGACATGCCACAGGTTCTTCATCAGGGGACTTGAGCTGGGTCAAGTATGCATCCGCCTGCATTAATGCTTCACTCAGGGCTTGACGAGTGCCTTTAGAGAGCCTGAGTAGTTCAAATATGGACAATCTGGCTGGTATATAAGCCAACTGGGCCAGGATATCGAAGTTATACGGCTTCTCTAAACCTTTGCTTTGAATATTCTTCAAAGGTTTATCGAAGCGCACTTCCTTTTGCTTCCCCTTGTCCGCCGAAGTTGGTCTCGAAGGACCGGCCTCTGGTATGGCAGGTTCCGGTTCTGAAGGCTTGGCAGCTGAAGCATCTGCCGATGCTTCTTCTTGACTTCCTCCATAGTCCTTGAGGTAGGCTTTCCCTGAACGGGTTCCAGTAGCCAAAACCTCTTCTTCTGATGTCGAGGATACCGCAACCATATGACATGGTTTACGCTTCGAGGTCTTCTTAGACTTAGCCTTAGCAGCTTGAGTCTCTTCCTCGATCTCTGACACCAGATCTGGATGAACCCACATAATCTCGCCCCGCTGGGTAGTTAGGGGTACCAAGTCGTGATTTTGACCCCTGGCTGGAGGGAGATTAACGATGTTCATCGTTGTCCGGAAAATAGGTACAACACCATCCGGAACTTCTTCAGGGGGCAGATTGCCAAATTAGAGAGAGATCATGTTGGCTGTGACCGTCTTATCGCTGTTGCGCAGAGTGATGGCCTTAGCATCGATTAACTCCTGGATTTTTCTCTTCAGTACATAACACGCCTTTATGGGGTGATGTATGTACCTATGGAAAATGCAGTACTTGGGGTTATTGGTACTGCCGACTTCATTAGGCCGCTTTACCTCAGGAAGGATAATCTTGCCGCTTTTGACGAAACACTCGAGAATATGCTTGGAATATCGTCGTCGTCGAAAGAGTACACTTCAATGGGCCTGGAAGTCCCAGGTTTCGTCTGTGTGGTTGCCGCAGTCTTTTGCCTGGACGTATTGATCGCCAGAGCTTCTTTTCCTTTGGAACCACGGGGATGGTCGCTGTTGGAAGATTACCTCTTGCCTTTATCAAGAGGTAGATATCATAATTCCATTATCACGCGCCTTCCGACTGTTGTCTTCAGCGGCTACCGCTGAGATGATAAATGAGGGCCAATCATGGAACTGATATGGTCCTGTGAATACCGAGATCACTGGAAGAAGATTCTTCCTGCAAATGTCCACCAATGCTGAGTCTGGAACTCCCGGAGGCATTTGCAAAGTGACTTGACGAAAATGTTCGATGAAAGTGCGAACGTTCTCTTTTTCCTTCTGCTTTACATCGATGAGAGAGGACATAGACATGTCCATCCCTCCTTCGTAGAATCGCACGAAGAACAAAGTCTTGAAATCTTCAAAGGAAGTAATACAGTTGTCCGCAAGACTATGGTACCACTGATAAGCCACTCCCGAGAGACGGCCTTTGAATACTCGAGTGAGAAGGGCGTCATTCCCTTGCAATAACACCGTCATCATACTGAAATAGTTCATGTACTGGCTCGGTGATGTCTTTCCCTCAAACAAAGCCATAGTCTGTGGTTTGTATTTAGGAGGGAAAGGGACCTCATCCCAGATAGCTGGGTACGGCTGGTTGATTCCCAATTTCTTGAGCTGATCTTTGTGCTTTAAGGCATCAAATTAGGCTTTCAATTCCCGCACTGCTTGCATTGGATCTTCAGCAGGTGGAAGGACCGCAGAGTGGTGAGAGATCGGTTGTATTGCAACTTCAACAGGAGGCAATACATTCTCCGAGTTAGGAAGTGGGGGAGCTGCTGATTCTTGATCTAGAACAGGCTCCTTGTTCGCGTTGGATGGTGGTAAGTCCACCCCCATACGTATTTGAGTCGGAAGAACCGATGCTTGAGCTATAGCAGCTGTGTGTTGAGTCAGCATCATCTGGTGCATATTCTCCATCATGGACTGTATCTCTTTCAGAGATGCCTCCAGCACAGCGATGCGTTGCTCAGTACTTCCTGACGAGGAAGCCTTTTCGTGTTCATCTTCAATGGCATAGACCCCCATTTCTCTGGATGTCATTGAAGGGCTAGTATAGGTAGTATAGGTCTCTGTAGAGAATGACTCTATACTTTCAGCATCTGATTCGGGAAACTGGCGACCCCTAGTGTCGGAATCAGACGAATACGAAGCCGGTTGTCGTGACCTCGAACGGGTGTTTCGGAACACTCCAGCTTCAATGTTCTCAAGGAGAGGGATGACGTCTTGAATTCGACCTTCCTCTAGGAACGTGTGAAGTCATGTTCACTGATGCATGTGCAGGCTCTTCTTCCTGGAAAGACAGAGAGTAGTTCAACCGGTCGAAAACCGACCGTTTTGCTTCAGAACATCAATAATTTACAATCCTATGACTATTACAATAGTGCTCCCTAGGAGGCTTAAGAGACATGCTGGAAGATCCCCTATCCTTGCGTTTTTGGATCAGATATTCACGCAAGTCAGGAGGATTTACAGAAGAAGAAGAAGGCTTATTCCTCTTGTTTACAACAGTTGGCATGCAGATATTGATATTAGGAACCATAACTTTTCCCCTGCCACCCGTATACAACAGGTTAGCCATCTGAGTAGCAGATAATCCCCGAGGAGTGTCTCTCTCCGCAAATCGGGCTTTCTTTACGCTGAGGGGTTTAACCTGGCGTAATTTGGAGCTCTGCTCAGGCTGGCGTAAAACCAAGGAAGCCTTCAATCGGCCATCTGCTTCTCGCGTAATCTGGAGAGCGGGCAGATTTTTCTTTTACTGGCGTAAAGGCCGAGAAGTTGAGTAGTCCGCCACTTGTTTTCCCTTGCGTAAATTGCAGGGACCATCTGCTTTTCCGCGGAGGGCAGATGCATTTTTACGCACAGAGCGCGATTGGAATTTCTGATTTGGCGCTGAGGCATTATCAGAAATCCTGTCCGCCACGTCATAGATGGGAGACTAAATTTTACGCGCAGAGCGTGGAGTAGACTTCTGGACTAGCACTGTAGCATCACCAGGAGCGCGAAGGTTGCGCAGCTACAACCTGGTTGGTCGGAGAAACCAGAGAGTCGGCAGGAATGGTAGGGGATGTCCTGGACATCTAGACCTTACGCAGTTTCCTGTTTTCTTGGACAGAGAGAGAGTGAGAGCTACCCCCTGCTCGAAGCATATCTTCGTAGGCAGACTGGTCAAACTGGACGACCAAGGTCTTATTCATTGATCCTACTGATACTGCATCGTGTTGAGCAATTGCTTTCTCGTCAGATGAGAAAGATGTCCCAGCAAAGTCGTCATCTTGTGTTTGATAATAAACGGAAGAAATAAAACTAGGTTTATACAAAACCCTTTCTAAGGTTTACAAACAAGTACTATTAATCCTATACGAGGATGTTAAGTACAAATTTTAATCTGGGTAAATATTGCTATAGGAGTCTGATCTGCAGTCGATCACTTTGTCCCTTGGACAACACGATGATGAAGAAGTGCTGTAGAAGGAGATGCTTCAAAAATTGCAAGAGGGAGTGGATGCTCGATGCCAAAATCGTCGTTCGCTACTCTCTGTCTGAGCTCTTCTCTCTGTTCTTCGATTTCTTTTAACTTTTTCCGACCCTTGTTCCACCTTCGACCTCTGTCAATAGAGGTCTCTATTTATAGGATTTTAGTGACAGTAACCGTCCAGTCGGCATAGAAGCCGGATAGTGGAGAGTATGACACTTTTTACGCGGCGGTTATAATAACTGCCACCCACGTATAGATGATCTTTTGAATAAGCGTGTGACGCGTGTCCCATTAAGAGAATGCGTATAACTGCTACGAAGATCACGGCATGCGAGCCACGTAGGTAACTGCCCCTTGTGTAGAAAAGGTTGGCGTAGAAGCCAATAACTGTCACCATGGCGTAGAAGCCAAATAGTTGTCAGGTTGGCGTAGAAGCCAAATAGGCGTAGAAGCCTTGTAGGCGTAGAAGCCTGATGCTGCGTGGATAGGTAGCTAGCGTAAAAGATAGCTGATCCTCCTTCTTTGACTGAGGCCTTGAGCGTATTCTGGACAAAATAGCCTTATCACGCACAAATGCAAATATAGCCTGAGTTGGCGTATTTCAAGGAGATAGCGTACAGCGTGCTCCTTATAGCTGAAAGTAGCCCGAAGGTGTATTTCAAGGAGATAGCGTACAGCGTGCTCCTATAGCTGAAAATAGCCTGATGGCATAATATGCAGAGGTGATGATGTGGACGTATTAGCCCTAATCATGGCTCGCCTAGTCTTTGAAAATATAACCAAATCTCGTGCATTTAATGCAGAGATCTGCCACCGTTCTGAGCATTAAATGCAGAGACGTGTCTCGAGCTCTGTACGAAGATCTGCCACCATTCTGAGCATTAAATGCAGAGACGTGCCTCAAGCTCTGTACGAAGAGCAGCTTTTGACGTGGCAGTTCGTTGTCTTCTGCTGAGCGTAAAAGCTTACATCTGCCTGTGTAAAACTAGGCAACGTATTCCCTTGTATGCGTAAAAGCACTTTTGTATCAGGAAAACGTCACTGAACGACGGTTTGGGTCTCTGTGCCGCACCATCATTACAGCCGTCATCTGGATAGCTGTGCAGTACTCATTGTCAGGAGTCAGGTTCACTGCATGATCTGACAGATTCATTCGAGGAATACGAAGCGTTCCCAGTACAACTTCCCACCGCATTTAAAAGCGGATGAGTTTTACGCCATAAAGGCGGTATAACACCCTTTTTATGCTGAAGCAGCCTGGACATACTGCATTACGCGGATTGTCCTGGAGCTTATATTTTACGCTGTACTAGCGATAAAGCTCTGTTTGTACGCCGATGGCTCTGAAGTCACGTCTTACGCCACCCAGCACTGAAATACTGCGTATAACTCTACAACGTATTTTTCATGCTTCTACATCGACTTCGTTCAAACAAAAGCCTAAGAATGATGGGACTTGTTTCAACTGTGGCAAGAAGGCCACTACCGGAAAGACTACAGATCCAAGCCCAAACAGACAAAGCAAGGTGAGCTTAACAAGATTGTTATGATTGCACAGGTTGTCTCGACTGGTGTCAATACTGATTTGTGGGTAGACACTGGTGCATCCTGCCATATTTGCTCGAAGAGGAAATTGTTCACCACATATAAGCTTACCTCTGAGAAGGTTATGATAGCGAACCAGGTACAAGCTGAAGTACTTGGGACCGGAATGGTGGTACTGAATCTGACTTCGGGGTAGTCGCTGACACTTCAAGATGTGAAGCACGTACCGGTGATTGCCAAGCACCTGGTCTTAAGAAGTCTGCTCTACAACGCAGGCTTGAGGATGGACATTAACGCTGGTCAAATGATTGTCCTACAAATGAACATACTTCGAAAAAGCATTCTATATCGAAGGAATGTTCAAACTTCAACTTATAAGTACGGCTAATAATGTTAATGCAGTCTCTTCTTCTAGTTATTCTCTTGAGTTGGAATAATAGACTAGATATGTTCATTGTAAAATAATCAACAAGATGTCTAATCTAGGACTTAACTCAAACGTAGAATGAGGTGAAGAAGTATGAAGTCTGTGCCGTTCAAACGGGTGAACCAAATCACAGATTTGCTGAAGTTGGTGCACTCAGATATCTATGACTTCAAACAATTCTCCACAAAGGCCGAGATGAAGTACTTTATTACTTTCGTCGACGATTTCTCTAAGTACACGTTCGTCTATCTTCTCAAGTCGAAAGATAAAACGTTCGAGAAGTTCAAGGACTTTAAGGTTGAAGCTGAGCGTCAAACCGGACAACTCAAAAGACTCAGAAGTGATTGAGGCGGAGAATATAGGTCTCTTGAATTTGCATCGTTCTGCAGAGAACTTGGAATTGTCAATGAGACAACTGCTCCATATTCTCCTCAATCTAATGGAGAAGCAGAAAGGAAGAACAAAGTGTCATACACAACTCCTCAATCTAATGAACTCAATGATGCTGACTGCGAGTCTTCCAAACTAATTCTGGGAAGAAGTTGCGCTTACGGCCACGGTTATTCTGAACAGAGTACCGTACGCAACTTCCGATATCACTCCTCATGAACTCTGGTTCAAAGTCAGACCCAACTTGAATATCATTCGAGTGTGGGGATGTATGGCGTATGTGAAAATTCCATACTTGAAAATTCAGAAGCTGGGTACGAGTACTACGAGGACCATCTTCCTGGGTTATGCTGAGAAGAGTGATACTCAGAGGTTTTTTGATATTGAATCATATCTTAGAATCTCGTGACGCAGAATTCTTTGAAGATAAATTTGTAAGGCACAAGAACATTGTTCTCGCGGACATTCCGGAGAATAGTGTGGGTACAAAGGAGGCTGAAGCTTCCAATGAAGATATGGTCCAAGAAGAAGAAGTTGTCGTTGTAGAGACAACGTTCGAACCAGAACTCACAGAACCGATGATTAAGCGAGTGAGGAGATAGGACTTCAGAGATAATTTTGTCACCTATCATGTGGAAGCATATCCACTTACCTATGATGAGACAATGAATACCAGAGATGTCTTCTGGAAGGAGGCTATTAACGATAAGTATGACTCAATAACCTCCAATAACACTTGTGTTTGTCAATCTACCTGAAGGAGCTAAACCAATGGGATGCAAATAGATCTTCAAGAAGAAAATGAAGGTCGATGGAACTGTTGACAAGTTCAAGGCAAAGCTTATAGCCAAGGGATTTTCTCAGAAGCAGAAAATTGACTTTGCTCTGAACGCAATTCACAAACTAGTAATACATCAGATGGATGTTAAAACAAAATTCTTAAATGCAGAGTTTACCGAAGAGATTTACATGCAACAACCAAAGGAATTGAAGATAAAGTCTGCAAGTTGGTGAATTATATAATCTGAAACAAGCTCCCAAGATGTGGCATGAGAATTTTGATAAAGTCATAAGATCAAACGGCTACACGGTCAGCGAGACGGACAAGTGTGTGTACACAAAATTCGCTGACGGAAGATGAGTTATCGTTTGTTTGTATGTGGACGACATGCTAATCCTAGGTACGGATTTAGAATGCGTCACGGGGATAAATAATTTTTTTCATCCAAGTTCAGTATGAAGGACTTGGGGAAAGCTGATGTTATCCTGGGGATAAAGATCATCCGGACGGACACTAGAGTGGCGCTATCACAATCTCATTATATTGAGAAGATGCTTACACGCTATGGATATCGGGATCTTACTTGGATCGATACTCCGTACAGGTGTGACAAGAAGCAGAAGCCAAATCCAAGAAAAAATATCAGGCAGCAGGAATACTCAAGCGTCATCGAAAGTTTGATATATACAACAGCCGTGGGGATGCTGAGTTAGTTCACAAGCAATCCAGGTGTTGAGTAGTGGAAAGCTGTGAAGAGAGTGATGAGATATCTCAAGAGGACTTAGAAGTATGCACTGTACTACAGCGGTTATCCAACAGTAGTGGAAGGCTTCATTGATGCAAGCAAGTGCTCAGAAGTAGAGAGCAAAATGTCTACAAAAGAATGTCTTCTCTATTGGTGGAACTGCTATATCGTGAAAGTCGAAGAAGCAGACAATGCTCTCTCATTCCTCCATGGAATCTGAGTTATATGCATTGGCGGCTGTAGCGGATGAAGCAGAATGACTTCGAAAACTCATGTATGATCTTTCATTGGTTGGTGCGAAAATTCCGACGGTACCGATATACTGCGACAACTAAGCGACTGCAATGGTGGCATCAAATGATCTCTTCAATGGTAAGAAGAGGACTGTGCGGCCCGGCACATGACCGTTAATGATCTAATCAAGACTGGAGTCATTGCCGTGATTGATGTTCAGAGCCAGGAGAATCTGAAAGATCCGTTTACCAAAGGTCTCAAGCGCCAGCTGGTTGAGGACACAGCAATCAAAATGGGCTTGAAGACATTCTTATATTGTGCTTTCGTAATTCTACCATAAAATTTTATGCTATTAGTTCAAAGAGAAATCTACCATGCGTCTAGCTTTTGGTTTAAAGACAGGATATGTAATTAAATAGGGTATTTAGAGTGGGAAGGTTCTAGAGAACAAGGTATTTAGACATGTGATTATTGGGAGATTCTAGAGATCTCTCTCTCCTATCTATAAATAGGGATTAATTCTTATAGAAATTCCATTCATCAGTTAAACCCAAAACCCATTCTTACTGTTCCCAAAGCCCAAGCCTTATTCAGCCAAACCATTTCAGTTCAGTTTAAATCATGAGAGAACAGTTCTCTCCAACGGTTGGTCAGCTTGAATCAAGAAGTTATTGAGCTCCCGTAACCGTTTCGATCGCAGCTCCGACCATGGAAGACCTCTGCGAGCGAAGCTGCGTCCATTGCGGAGCAAAGCCGAGCTCCACCACACACGACTTCGTCTCCGCCGAGTGCGACCGAGCTCCTCCGGCACAGGTTCTCCCTCGACACCCTTTCCGAGCCAGTGACCTACGACCGAGAGCAGAGCCCGAGCGGCGGTGGCACGTCATTCCAGTGGAAGAGCAGATATTCCAGTGGCGACATCATCTTCTCCGGTGACTCCTCCGTCGACGGTTCACAACTTCGCCGACAATCCACCAGCAGTTCGTCGGTGACGAACGTTGGAGCAGCGGTAAGACGACGATCGTCATCATAGGTAAGTTCTTCATCGATCTTGATCCTTTCGATTTCGTTTCTTCTCTGCTCTTCTCTTTCTGTCGTTTTGATCTACAGTTGACCGATCCGAACATCCGCCGCCGGTCACCAACGACGAGTGGACTGGATTTTATTCGATCACACTGAGATTTGAAGTGTTGTCGAACTCGTCAGTTCCAAATCTTTGATCGCTGTGGGATCAATCCTGTGCTCTCGACTGAGTGAGTTGACGACGACAACTCTAGAATCGGCGAGTCTCTGACACTGATCTCTTCCTCTTTCGGTGATACTCCGCCGTCGAGCATCATCGAGCGCCGTCGGACGTCGTCAAGTAGTGAGTGCTTCTCTTGCAAGAGCTCTGATTTCGTTTTCTCCTCTATTCAAATCATGGAGAACAAATCCAATAATTCATTACTCTGTTTCTTGCATATGCTCGAGACATGTTCGACCGATGTCCACAGATGAAATCCTGTGTGTAGAGAGCTTGAATCATCATCGAGTGATCGGTAAGTTTTAAATTCTTTTGAGTTCAGTCTGATCGGGATCTTCTCCATTCAAATCGAATTCTTATTCGATTTATTTTGTCTCAGTTTCGATCTCGATTTAATCGAAACGGGTCCTTGCGTTTCTGCGGATTAGACACTCGACAACCAGGTAAAACCCGGATCCCTCTCTCCTCTTGAGTTCAAATTATAGATTAGTAAGATCGACTGTGTTAGAATCATAACGTGTGCTCATGCACAGAGGGAGAAAACTATGATTGTGTCGTAAAAATAAAACCCGATCCTGTGTTTGTATTCACCGAGATACGGAGGAGAAAATTAGATAGGATACAGAGAGGTGAGGTCCTGTCTTCGTCTCTCTAGGTTCTGTTAGGAACGTTGCACCATACAATCTAATTGTAGTGAATCAACTTCTCAAGTTAACCGAATACTGAATTATGTGATTAGGTTAACTTCTTGAGTTGGAGTATTAGGCCAACCAATTACTTTGCGCCAGGATTATATATACTGAATATATATATATATATATATATATATTAAAGCCATGGGATGGGAATAATAATAATAATAATAATGGAAACTGACAAATTCCAGCAGGCTGACCTATGGTATGGATTCTAATAAATAACAAGCCAGTCACAATATAGTTTTATATAAACATGGCCAAATTAATGCAGTAACAAAACTGTCACTAAGTTGTTTACTTAAGAAATAAATTGACTAATTAGTAAAAATTTAAGAATATGGTTAGGTAATTTAATCAAGAATTAGTTAGCTAAACCTAAAGCCAATTAATCACTTGAGAGTTAAGAAATTAGTTACTAAAGTTAGTAGTCAAGTTAGTGAGAGGTTGATTAGAATTCAAGAAGTAGTTGAGGAGAAGGAATTCTAGAAGATTCCAAATAAATTAAGAAGTTCAAGATTAGGAGTTAATTTAGGACCTATTCTTGAGTTAGAATCTAACATCCATATACCTTGCTTTCTAGGTGGATGTAGCACCATTTTCACCATTGGATTAAGTCAAGTACACATTTCTCTTTCCATTTTCAATTTTGCATTTTCATATTGAGTGTAAATTGTCATTGCCTATTAATTGAGTCGGAAGGATGATACTATATTGGCATGTAGTTTACCATTATCCGGATGACGATTGACTGCTAGCACACTTGTGCCTTACGTTTATTTATTGAACGATTGATTGATAGCACTATTAGTGCCTTCCTCCCATTAGCCCCTACATACCGTGTCTAGTATCATATTGCATTGTTTCATTTAACATAGAGCATATTGTTCAGGTACATTTTCTGTCACTTGTCTATTTTCAGATTATCACTTATTATTATTATTTATTACATCATATTGTGGATGGTCTAAGTTATGTGTTACTTTGCTCCAATCCTGACAGAATGTTGACATATCAGAGACGATCTGAAGATAGCATTGGATCGGAAGACGAGATGCAGAGAATCCTAGAAGACCTATATTAGGTTATATTCAGATGTATATTGGTGTATGTTGATTTACCGGATTTGTCTCCGGCGAGTTGAGATGTATAATGTACTAAAACGATATAGTGGACTATGGTGATGTGTGATTGTGCTCGGATATTTTCACATATTTTAGTGCTGTGATAAGAAAATCAATAATTGTGATGTATATGGAGACTATTGAGGTTTAGAACAGTTGACTACCGCTATTAACAACGTAGGCTGGACGCACTCACAACTCGTACCCGATATCGCGGATGCGGGACGTGACAAGACGCCTTAATGAGTTCTCGGACATTTTGAATGTCTGACGTGTTTTAGAGGAAGCACGGGTAGCGCAGCATTACAAACGAGCGTAGTACTCCATGCTACAGTGGGGTGACGCCACATGAGCTAGCTCGAGAGGGTAAAGCATCGGCTTCGGACCATGTCACAGTGGCATAGCACCACACATAGGCAGGTAGCCTAATGTTGTAGAATGAATAGTGGTAGGAAGCACTGCAAAGAGGCCGGCGACCTCATGTTATAGTGGTGTGACACCACCAAGAGGTAAAAGATGTGAAGCCTCGGCTACGCGAGCCATGTTATATCGGCGTAACACTGCAAGGAAACGCAAGGCTTCATGCTGGGTAGTATAGCACTACATAGAGGCTTGTATCCTCAAGCTACAGTGGTATGACACCACGATGAGGTGCAGCCTCGACTTTGGGCCATGTCATAGCGGCGTAGCACCGCAAAGAAGCACAAGACTTCATGCCAGGACTCTTTAAAAGAACTCATCTAGAGTGTATGAAATGAGATATAGGCCATCTCTTCAGGGTACATCTGTAGACACTCAATATACATACACCGAAACCTAGCGTGCACATAGTCTTTAATGTGCAACCGGAAGCACATCTGATGTCATTGTATGAGTGGAAAGAATTCAGCAATGGTGCATAATTCAAGGCTTGGTACATTCTTGTATCATACTGTTATTTGACCCATGCGGGAAGATTCAAGTCGTAAGCGACATCTATCCTAATGCATTATGGGCAGTCACTGTGGGAAACGCTCAACCCATATATTGAGATATGTGGGAGTTGTTGGAGTTTTTCCTTGTCTTGTAGAGGCTTACGACTTACGACTTGAATCAGATCTCTACAGCTATACTTTCCCAGAATCAACTGTACTTAGATTCCTGTTTAGGATCTTTTATACTTTTCTTTCTTTTCAATAGTTTGTAATACATAAGTTCTATATAAACTTTTCTTCGCAAATAGACATATATGAAGATCGTTTAGGACTAATCCTTTTTTTGCCTAATTCTTATGAGAATTTTATTTAAACATTACTATACGGGAATGACTCAATTTCCATAGAAGAAGGTATAAGTGCCTTATTGTCTAATGAGGTGCAAAAATTGGCTTATAATGGAGAAAACGGTAGAGACCAGGCCCAAGGTTTGATGGTAAGAGGGAGGACAAACGATAGGGCATCTTCCAGCAGAAGTTCAAAATCCAAGTCCAAGATACCTATTGAGAAGGTGAAGTGCTTCAACTGTAATGAGAAAGGACATTATGCAAATAAGTGTACTCGTCCAAAGAAGAAGAACAAAAAAAGAAAAAGACAAAAAGAGAAGGTGATAAAGCAAACTGCGCTTTAAAAGCCGACTGTGACGGAGTCTGTATTTCGGTGGCACATGACAACATGAGTGACCGTTCGATTCTCGATTATGGATGCTCCTACCATATGTGCCCAAAGAGGGAGTAGTTTTCATCCTACAAGGCGACAGATGGTGGTTCTGTGTTGATGGACAACAATACATGTCGAGCTATACATGTCGAGCTATACATGTCGAGCTGTTGGAATTGGGTCTATCAAGGTAAAGATGTATGGAGTTGTGCGAACTTTGGACGATATCAGACATGTTCTTGACCTGAAGAAATTTTTTATCACATGGTATGCTTGACTCGAATGGTAACAAGTTTGTTGGAGTCTTCCGGGTTGTTCGTGTTTCTTTGGTAGTTATGAAAGATCACTGACATAGTAATCTTTATATCTTATTGGGAAGCATTGTGACTAGAACTCAGCAATCAGTAAATCTGAGTCATCTAGTAGAACACGTCTTTGGCATATGCGGCTTGGACATACGAGTGAGAAGGGCCTATCCTTACTAAGCAAGCAGAGGTTACTGAAGAACTTGAAGCAAAGTATGAATTTCTGTAAGCATTGTGTTTATGGAAAGCAACACAGGATGACCTTCAGTATCAGCAAGCAGAAGACGGAAGGTATTCTCGACTATGTGCATACATATGTATGGGGACCTAGCAGGATTCCTTCTAAGAATGGAACAAGGTACTATATTACTTTTATTGATGATTATACAAATTATGTGTGGCTGTATTTTATCAAAACCAAAAATCAAGTGTTCCAAAAGTTTTAGCAGTAGAAAGCGATGTTGGAGAACAGAACAGACAGAAATGTAAAGACGTCTTTGTCTCAGAAGTCCTATATTGAGAAGATCATTGCTCGTTTTAGTATGAAAAATGGAAAGTCTGTTTCTACTCCCTTGGCTGGTCACTTTAAGCTCTCAGCCAATGTAACTCTCCGTTTCTGAAATTCAATAAATATTTTTTTTACTAAATGCTTAGTACTAGATTTCCAAATAGAACTTGTTAATAATAAATATTTCTTAAAGTATTACTAACTATTATAAATAGACATTAATTATTTCAAGTATTATTCCTATTTGCTAAGTGTATATTAAATATATATACTAACAGCTCAATTACTTGACCATCCAATACACAAACAACCAACAGCTCCATTTGCTTGGCCCATCAGCCCACAAATAAAACCAACCCGCTTGACTCTAGACCCGACTCACTTCTAGCCCGAACTACAAACCCTTTGGACTAGTATACATCTAAACCTTAATTAATGGTTCAGATCATCCCATCGGCCTATTGGAGTGGGTGGGATTCCCAACCTATGTGAAAAATACCCCAGAGTAGGATTGAGTATTTCTACATACAATAGGATACCTCAATTTATTTGGATTGGATATTCCTAAATATAATAGGAATATCTCAATGGATTTGGATTGGATATTCCTACAAATAATAGGAATATGTCAATGGATTTGGATTTGGATTTGAATTTGGATTTGATATTTCTATCTATAATAGGAATGCTAGTTGTAGGTTTGAGGCTATATATAGGTGTCTCTTGGCCCTAAAATAGATCTCTCTAAAAAAAAATAGCAACAAGGAGAGAAAAAGAGGCAAGAGTGTCATTGCAACATTGGAGAGGAGAAAGAATGATTGGAGGTCGTTTCGAAGAAGGAGATCAGTTTCGGTTATTTCTCGTTGTCTTTCTACTTCGTGGTTATAATCTTTTTTCTGTTCCAAAAGAGTTGTGGTGATCCGTTTGGATCGGTGAGAAGTTTATAAGGAGTCGGTGTATTTATTATTCCATTAGCGGAGGCTTTTCAGGGTTTGACTCCGATCGTCCCGTAATTTTTTCCGCAAGGGTTTTCCACGTCAAAAAACTCTTGTGTCTGCGATTTGTGTTTGGCATTTTTGGTTTGTGCGTTTTGCTCGGTTCTCTCGCAGGTATTCTCTGGTTTGGGAAACGGTTTTCGCACTTTCGTTCCCAACAAATTGGTATCAGAACCAGGTTTTGGAATTTTAGAAGGGTGTCAGGAGTTGTCAGGCAAAACAGGGATGAGAGATGAACGCGAAGCCGATGCGCGTGGTAAAGCTGAACGGTACCAACTATCATTACTGAAAGAGCAAGATGAAGGATCTGCTATTTGTCACAAAGCTGCATCTGCCGGTATTTGCTTCCGAGAGGCCCAGGTGTGTAGGTACATCAGGCAGTTCGTTGACGAGAACGTATACAACCACGTTGCCGGTATTGAGCACACGAGAACACTGTGGGATAAGCTGGAATCTTTGTATGCGAAGAAGGCCGGAGTAAATAAATTGTTCCTGATCCGGATGATGATGGGTCTGCGGTACAAAGATGGGGCATCTATTGCGTCTATTACGGATCACTTGAGTGAGTTCCAGGACGTGGTTGACGAGCTATCCTCGATGGGAGTGGAGTCAAGTTCGAAGACGAGGTTCAGGGACTATGGCTGTTGTGTATATTGCCAGACTCGTGGGAGACCGTACGAGTGTCTATGATCGCTTCTGCTCCGGAAGGCATGGTCAATCTGAAGTTTGCCAAGAGCGGGGTACTGAATGAAGAGATGCAGAGACGTTCTTAGGGCACTTTATCCATGTCCCACTCAGAGACGCTTGTTTCAGAGAGACGCGGAAGGAATAAAAGCAAGGGTCTAGGAGGTGGCAGAGACAAAAGCAGGAGAAGGTCCAAAGGTCGGTACGACTCGGGAGTGTTATCATTGTGGGAAGAAGGGCCACATCAAGCGGAATTGTTTCGCTTGGAAGAGAGAAGAAGGGCGACAAGGGGAAGCAAAGTGAGAACACTACAGTGGCGGCCTGGACACATGGAGGCGACGTGATCATTGTAGGTGATGAGGTAATTATGAACCTCGCCTGCGACGACAACTCTTGCCTGAACACATGGAGGCGACGTGATCACAACAGGGCACTATTTGCTACATATACAACAAGCGACTGTGGAGTGTTGAAGATGGACAATGGAGATGTGTCGAATGCGGTTGCCATTGGAGATGTGCATTTGAGGACAAAGACAGGTGCAATTCTTGTTCTCAAAGATGTCCGTCATGTCCCAGATATCCGTTTCAACCTGGTGTCGGTTGGAAGGTTGGATGACGAAGGTTTCTTCAGTCTCTTCGGAAATAATTAGTTTGACCTTTCCAGAGGTTCGATGGTGATTGCTAGAGGAAGCAAGAGGTCCGAACTCTACTATATGGAAGGGAACGCACAGGGGGCACAGAAGGGTTAACGCAGCTACTGATGCGTCTATTGAGTTGTGGCACAGGCGGCTCAGCCATATCAGTGAGAAGGAAATGAGCTACTTGGTGAACAGAAAGGGCTAAAGTCTACAAAGTTGGAGAAGTGCATGCACTGTTTGGCGGTAAATCAAAATAGGGTATATTTCTAAAGTCACCCAAGTTCAAGGAAGCCGACATTGCTCGAGTTGATTCACTCGGATGTCTGCGGTCCTATGAAGGTAAAATCCATTGGTGGTGCTTATTATTTTGTAGCATTTATTGATGACTGTTCCAGGAAGGTTTGGGTCTATACCTTAAAGACCAAGGATTAGGTGATGCCCACTTTAAAGGAGTTTCAGGCCTCTGCTGAAAGGGAGACGGGCAAGAAGCTGCTTTGTGTTCGGTCGAAAAATGGCGACGAGTATATCGGTCCCTTTGATGCTTATTGCAGAGAACAAGGGATACGACACCAAAAGACTCTACCAAAGATACCAGCTCGACGGTGTAACGGAGCGGATGAACATGACGCTAATGGAGATGGTGCGGTGTTTGCTGTTAGAAGCAAACTTGCCAGAAATCTATTGGGGTAAGGCACTTTACACAGCTGCTTATGTTATTAATTTATCTCCTAGTGCTCCTTTGCAAGGTGATGTGCCTGACAAAGTATGGTACGACAAAGCCATCATACAATCACCTGCGAGTGTTTGGTTGTAAGGCCTTCGTGCATGTACCGAAGGACAAGAGATCCAAACTTGAGCCAAAGACGAGGCGGTGCGTCTTTGTTGGCTATGGTCGGGATGAGTTTGGCTATAGACTCTACGATCCAGTGGGAAGAGAGCTCTACAGAAGCAGGGACGTGGTATTCGTCGAGGATCAGACCATGACCAACATTTGGGATTCCGAGATGCCTTCTGAGGCTGAGGAATTGCCTGAGTTAGAGTCATTTCGCTTCGAGCAGTTTTCAGAGGACATCACAGAGGATCCAGTTATGGGGGAGCCAGTACATGGAGTTTCTCCCAACCTTGATCATCAGCATGTTGATAGTGGTCAAGATGACCCTCAGGAGGATAAGCATGCCGATGAGGCAGTTCCTGGAGGGGAGGAGACTGTAGATATACAGCCAGCACCAGTGATTTCGTTGAGGAGCGATAGAGAACGTCGACCAACTACGAGATACTCACCGGATGAGTATGTGCTACTGACTGACGGGGGAGAACCCAAAAGTTTCGCAAAGGTTATGGAAGACGAACACAGGCAGAGTGAATAGAGGCCATGCAGAAGAAGATAAGTTTCTTAGAGGCCAACTCTACTTATGATCTGGTGCGATCTGGTGCGGTTGCCAAAGGACAAGGCTTTGAAGAATCGATGGGTGTTCAGAGTGAAGCAGACAGAGCCCTCGATACAAAGTGAGACTGGTAGTTAAAGGCTACGGTCAGCGGAAAGACGTAGATTATGATAAGATCTTTTCGCTAGTCGTCTATACGGGTGGTGCTAGCATTGGCAGCCAGTTTCGACTTGGAGGTCGAGCAAATGGACGTGAAGATGACATTCCTCTACGATGATCTTGAGGAGTTGTACATGGAGCAGCCAGAGGAATTCTGTGTGAAGGATAAGTCACATTTGGTCTGCCGGTTGAGGAAGAGCTTGTATGGTCTGAAACAGACTCCGAGGCAGTGGTACAGGAAGTACGAATCGTTTATGGGGGAGCATGGCTATGCACGAATGACGTCGGATCATCGTATTTTTGTGAGGTACTTCATCGAGGATGATTTTATCAGTTTGTTGCTTTATGTTGATGACATGCTGTGGGTGGGTCGGAATGCCACCAGGATAGCAGAGTTGAAGCACTAACTGGACGCGGCCTTCTCTATGGAGGATTTGGGGGCAGCAAAGACTATTCTTGGGATGAAGATCAGCCAAGAGAAAATCCAAGCTGCTACACTTGTCCCAAAAGAAGTACATTCACCGAGTATTTCAGCGTTTCGGGATGGACGGGTCGAAGAAAGTTAGTAACCCCCTTGCGGCTCACTTTAAGTTTACTGAGGAGCAGTGTCCATCTACCGAGGACGAGAAGGAAGATATGGAGCGAGTTCCATATGTCTCAGCCGTGGGGAGTCTTATGTATGCTATGGTATGTACAGCCAGACATTGCTCACGCAGTCGGCACAACAGGTACACTTCCAATCTTGGAAGGGTACATTGGAGTGGAGTCAAGTGGATTCTACGATATCTTCAGGGTATTGCTGATTGGACTTTCATTTGGTGGTGAGGAGCCGAAGCTGGTTGGATATACGGACGCTGATATGGCTGAAGATGTAGAGACGAGGCGATCGACTTCAGACTATGTGATAATGTTTGCTGGTGGAGCAGTATCATGGCAGTCGCGTTTACAAATGTGTTGCTTTGTCAACGACAGAGGCAGAATATATTGTGACGACGAAGGCTTGCAAGGAGTTGCTGTGGATGGAGAAGCTGTTGTAGAAAATTGGGCTAAAGCAGGAGCAGTATCCTTTGCTTTGTGATAGTCAGAGTGCTATTCACCTTGTGAAGAACCAGACATTTCATAGCCGGTCCAAGCATATTGATACCCGGTATCATTGGATACGGGATGTGGTTGACAAGAAGGAAACGTCGCTTGAGAAGGTTCATACAGATGACAACGGAGCATATATGTTCACAAAGGTTCTACCAAGGGAAAAGTTTGAGTACTGCAGGCGGATCGTTGGTATGACGACCCCCTCTACATAGTTGTAAAGGAGAAGATTTGTTGGAGTGGGTGGGGTTCCCAACCTATGTGGAAAATACCCCGGAGTAGGATTGAGTATTTCTTCATACAATAGGAATACCTCAATTTATTTGGATTGGATATTCCTAAATATAATAGGAATGTCTCAATAGATTTGGATTGGATATTCCTACAAATAATAGGAATATGTCAATGGATTTGGATTGGATATTTTTATCTATAATAGGAATGCTAGTTATGGGTTTGAGGCTATATGTAGGTCTCCTGGCCCTAAAATAAATCTCTAAAAAAATAGCAACAAGGAGAGAAAAGGAGGCAAGAGTGCCATTGCAACATTGGAGAGGAGAAAGAAGGATTGGATGTCTTTTCGAAGAAGGAGATCAGTTTCGGTTATTTTTCGTTGTCTTTCTTCTTCGTGGTTACAATCTTTTTTCTGTTCCAAAAGAGTTGTGGTGATCCGTTTGGATCGATGAGAAGTTTGCAAGGAGTCGGTGTATTTCTTATTCCATTAGTGGAGGCTTTTCAGGGTTGGACTCCGATCGTCCTGTGGTTTTTTCCGCAAGGATTTTTCACGTCAAAAAACTGTCTGCGATTTGTTTTTGACGTTTTTGGTTTGTGCGTTTTGCTCGATTCTCTCGCAGGTACTCTCTGGTTTGGGGAACGATTTCCGCACTTTCGTTTCCAACACAGCCGACCCATTAATCAAAGAACCAACCCGATCAGACTTTTAACCAAGTTGATAAGAGCAGACCGCCTGCCTCTATTATCAGAAAGCCACCCCCACCCCTATTAAGTGGGCGACCAACCACAACCAATCTAAATTCAAATAACCGGCAACCACCGACCTTACAGTTTCTCCACAGCCTCATGTGGAACCTCGAGAAGCTTCGTGAGGATTCCACTGCCTCACCGACTCCACGCCTTTCGACCCGTCCGGACTCCTCTGGAAGAGTCTAGAAATTTCTTCCACCGCCTCACTTTTCCACCACCCCGACCGCCTCATCATCCCTATAAATAGGGGACCCTACTTCACTGTTCCTCATTCCCAAGCCGATAGGCGAAGCTCTGCGAAACTCGCCCTCATTCCTTCTTCCTCCGCCATTTCCGTTCCTAACCCCTAGCCTCCAACTCAAACTTGAACGACTCCGGCAATGGCGGATCGGTAGCAGCAGCATCAACAATCGTCGTCGATGATTGATCGGTGAATTCCTAGTCTCCTTGATCTTTGTATTTCCTACTTGATCCATTGAAGAGTTGGTCTCAACCGAAGGTTCTCTGCATAGAGCCGTGACTACATTGGCAACGGAAGCAGACGAACGTCAACAAGCACAGTGAGTTCTGGTACCCCTGTCAAATTCCTCTTGATTTATTTCTTCCTTGATCAGATTTTCCTTGGGTTTACTGTTGATAGCTGACTGGCGGTTAAACAAATACCGCTATGCTATACCGACCGACGTCCTATATCGTCCATATTTGGTTGTGCCCTTATTTGATCAATGTCTAGATCATCCTGAGAAATCTTGAGCGAATTCAATCACCGACAGGAAATCTTCAGTAAATCGTTGGATCGGTGAGTGCCTTGATAAGAGATCAAATTTATTTAAACTAGTGCCTATCACCTGTTTGACATAATGCCACGATGTATATCACAGATCGATTGATCAAATTGAGATCGGGAACAGCAGAGAATCACCTTCATTGGTCAGTTCCAAGCGAATTCTGCTGGTAAGATCCTTCTCTGGTCTCTTCTTGTGATTCATTTCAAATGCATGAACGGTGTGTCCGGAAACAGCGCCAATACTTGTGGTGTCTGTATGGACTACGTTGCAGAATTAGTGTCGTGTCTTGGTTAATGCAGGATACGAACAAAAGTTTGATTTTGTAACTAGGTTGTTATCTTGAACCCAACTGTAATGGGATGTGTTCAATTATAATTGAATGATGAGATGACTTTGGAGGAGTGAGTATGGATGAGAATTTTGTTTAAAAGTTCCAGTTAGTGTCCTCTGTGACAGAACTGTTGGGTGATTATTGATTATTGAGAATCAACGCACAGACTTGCAGAGTTCATACAAGACCCAGTGCAGTGTGTGCCGGTTAAAGCCGTGTTCAGTACGATAATAGGTTGTGTCGATCAGACTGATGGGATACGGACTCTGTTTCAGGTCCAAATTCGATGGTCTTAAAACTGGGTTCAAAATGATGAGTTTGGAAGTTAACAGCTCATAATTTTAAACCCAACGGCTACTTTAGGTCAAGATATTGGACTGAGTTTGAATGTTGGATTTGGGCTTAGGGCCAGAGTCAGTGGGTTTAAGCTCTGTCCAATGTTTTGAGTACTGCACTAACCATTGGCCAAAGTCCAGTACAAGTGGTGCAGGCCCAGAACAAGGAACTTTTAGTATAAAAATGGGGTAGAAGTTAAAGAGTCAGTGAAGAAGTTAGTAATAGTTATTAATCAATAATTAGTGGTAAGTATAGATTTTAGAGTTGCAATTTACTTTAGAGTTAAGAGTGTAAATCTCCTTAGACTATTGGACTTGGGGCAAGAATTCTAGAACCTAAAATAGGATTATATGAGTTAGGATGCCTAAAAACATATCTTATATTATTGGATAGGTTTGGACTCAAGCACAACTCCAGCAGCTTGGACCTGAAGCAAGTATACCGACTTGAACCCGTTATTTTGTATTTCTACATTTATTTCTTATTTTCATATTGGACACGTGATCGACACGAGTATATTGTACCTTGATTTCATTGTCCATTGATTGTATTACGGAAACGGAAAAATACCGAGTACGTATGTGACCAAACCCATTGTAATTAGGAATTATCGATAGCCTAATCACACACGGCACGTGTGATTAAGCCGTATCTTATTGTCCATTGTACTCGCCGGCCGTTCACATACCGAAACCGTATTTCAATCACGAGTCTTAATTGTTTATTGTACATTGTTTCATTGTTCCATTGTTTCAGTTATTGCACATTGTCTATAGTATTGCAGGTTAGTCATTTCATTTCATTATTTGTTGCATATTCAGTTTACACTGTATCGTGTTTTTGTCGGGGTTGTACTTTACTCCTTTCCTGATTGGATCAGTTGCAGGTGATGAAGACTTCTACCCTACCCATTATGGCCCACAGGAGATAGATGCTACTCATGACCAGAAGTTCGTCCCGAGCATCTGAGGACTAGTCGTAGGATTTTACTTCATATTGTTGTACTTTATGTTGTATTGTGAGGATTATATTAGATGACTGTACATATTGGGGTGAGAGTCGAGATATTGCCTTTATCATTTACCGGGTTTGTCCCTACATATTCATTGTAAAAGGTGTAATAAGGGATAGTAAAAGGTGATGGTGTATTGTGATTGTATACACGATATCGTACTAGTTGCTGTGATAAAAATTGATACTGATTTTAAGTGAATGCTAAGGTTTAGACAAGTGACTACCGCTGTCAACGACAGCGTAGGCGGGGCGTGTCCGACTCGTACCCGATTATTCGAGAGCAGGATGCAACAACCAAGTTAACCCCTACTACAGATAAGGAGAAGGAGCACATGGCTCAAGTTTCTTATGCGAGTGCAATTGGCAGCTTGATGTATGCTATGGTGTGCACTCAACCAGACATTGCATAAGTCTTAAGTGTGGTTAGTCGTTTTATGGCTAATCTAGGAAAGAAGCACTGGGAGGCTGTGAAATGGATATTCAGGTACTTGAAGGGCACTATTGACGTAGGACTACACTTTAGTGGAGGCTTTAGTCAGGCCAGTAGATATGTGGATTCGGACTATGCTAGTGATCTGGATAGGCGCAGATCAACTACTGGATACGTGTTTGTCCTACATGGTGCGTCAGTCAGTTGGAGATCTATGTTGCAGGATACGGTTGTCTTATCGACTATGGAAACAGAGTATATGGCAGTGACAAAGGCAGTGAAAGAGGGCCTATGGCTTCGCAGCTTGATTAATGACTTGGGGGTGAAGCATGATGTAGTTGATGTGCATTGTGATAGCTTGAGTGCTATCCACTTAGCAAAGAATCAAGTCCATCATGCGAGGACCAAGCATATTGATGTTCGCTACCACTTCATACGTGATGTTATAGAAAACAGAGATATTGCATTTGAAAATGTGCATACTAAGGACAACCCCGCTGATATGTTGACTAAGGTTGTTCATGGAACCAAGTTCCAACATTGCCTGGACTCGCTCCAAGTCCTTCCTATTGCTTGAGAGCCTTTCGGGACGGGATTGACGAGTGGTTGATTTGGTGAAGCTGTGTGGTGAAGAAGTGTGTCGGCTTGATTTTGTGGCAAAATCTTGCTGAGGTGGAGAAATGAAAGAAAATATATTTGACCATATCTTTGAAGAAAAAATATATTTGACCATATCTTTGAAGAAGATTGACTTTACCATATCTTTGAAGAAGATTGACTTTACCATATCTTTGAAGAAAATATAGGAAGAAAAATATATTTGACCATATCTTTGAAGAAGATTGACTTGGGGGTGAAGATTAATATTGGATTCCTAAGCTTACATAATATTGGATTCTTATGCCTACATAATGTTGGATTTCCATGTATAGACATATGACATGCTATATATAGGGGCCAAAGGTTTCTCCTTGAGAATTGAGATATCTCAATTGTAAAGTTGTTGAATAAGTTTCAACACAAAAGTAAAGTTTTTGAGAGAGTTTTTTTGTAGAGAGTTCTTGAGAACAAGGAGAGAAGTGTTGAGAAGGCAATTGTAATTTCTTTTCTTCTTCATAGTGGAATTAAATCACCCTCGTCCGTGGAAGTAGACATCTTGGACGAACCACGTAAATCCTTATCTTTGCGGTTGTGAATTTTCTCTGAGGTGTTCTCTAATTTCCTGGGTTTATTTCCGCTGTGCACCTACAGAAGACTACTGGAAGCACTTAGCAAAGGAGGAATTCACTATAAAGTCAGTCTGGCAGATTATCAAGACCAATCAGCCTCGATTGGAGTGGTGGACAACAGTTTGGTTCCTTGGGAGTAGTATGAAAGTGAGTTGTTCTCTCAGAGTTTAAACAGACAAACTGCTAACTAAAGGCAGATTAAATAGATTTCAGACGATTATTTAACATGGTTGTCAGCTATGCCAATCAAATGAGGAAACTATACACCACATCTTCTTTACTTGTCTCTATAGAAAGAGTATATGGGATGAGATAAGAACAAGAATGGAGTTACAAACAAAGCAGGAATATGAAATCACCCAAGAATCACAGAAACTTATCTCGACTTTCAAAAGAAGATCAGACATCAATACTAGCAAGACATGCTTCCACTTCAGCTTATTGGCACATTTGTCAGGAGAGGAATAAAAGGGTACTTCACAGTGAGTATCAGGTATCAGTGGTTACTTTGAAGAATAGAGGATGATGTCAAACTGCTCATGCAAGAATGTACGAGGAAAACTGAGTTTAATCCATGAAACTAAAAAAATTCTTGGGAACCGGAGATTGGATCTGAGAGAACTGTAACAGAGAGAATATAGAAAAATAATTTCGATCACTGTACATTATTAAACTCTATTAACAAAATAATTACCTTTTTCATATATATATATACACACACATACGTGCGCAGACACTCAATAAGAGATTCACAACTATTGCATTGTAGCTTTCTATAACTATTAATGAAAGATGGGAGCCTCAAATCCCCCACCACCACACACAATATATACCCAAACAACAAATGAAAAAGATTTCAATTATCCCAATGAAGTTTTCTACAACTATTAATGAAAGATGAGAGCTTCAACCACCCGTCCCGTCCCGTTTTAAGAAATTAGGATCTAAATCAAGTCAACAACCTCTCTCAGGGATCATATTTCCTTATTCGGGTTTAAGGATCCTCCGAACTCCTAGTTGTTTTTATTGATTAATTCTTAGAACACAGAAGGAATTGGGGAGTTATTTCTATCAATTCCTGAACAAGTTTTCACTTAATTCATAATTGTCAAATTTGCATTTGTTTAGGAGTAGTTGAGGATCTCCTTGATCCCATACTTTTCTCAAAAAGAAAAGGGAAATGAATTAGTTGAGGAACTCCTGAATTTGGCGTAATTCCTTCTCCTTAGGAATTAGATGATTTCAAGTTTCTAAGTTTCCAAGTTCCCCTAATTATGCATCCATATGGTTCTTAAGAAAGGCTAATCAAGCTCAATAGCAAATTAGATGTACCTGTGCTCGCCACCACCTCCTATCCATTTTACGATGACTCATAAGTAAGCTTCCATCAATATCAGTTGTGGGCTGCAAGGAGCTCCAAGGATTTCCCCAGTTTCTGCATTGCAATGTATATTCTAGAATCAAGTCAATAGAATTGCAGTCACCTCCATTATTACTAGGGTTAGATAACTATGACATACAATACCTCGGTATCCTCCCAGCCCATATTTCCTTTGAGGTATAATTTTCCTTCATTGTCACAATTTTATTATCCCAAGTTTCTTGGCTCCTCATGAGATCAAAAGCACGTTGTCGGCATTCTTGGGATGTCTCAGGGAAGAAGTAGCAAGACCAGTGAGACCTTGATAAACCTATACAAGCAAAATTTTAATATTTAATGTTAATTATTTGACAATTTATAACTATTTTCAAATCCGAGGTGGTCTAGTGGTAACACTAGTTAAGGAGGGGAGGGTGGGCGTGGGTTCGAATTCTAGCCTGGGCAATAACTAAATGGGAGGGAGATCTTGGTGCTAATAGCTCAGAACACGGACGATCATTAATAAGTGGCCTTATCTCAAAAAATAATAATAACTATTTCAAGAAAAAATAAATAATAAGAACAGAAGGGTATTTTATCCAAATAACTACACTGGTAGTAGTTAATCCCTTCATTTTTAAAACAAAATGCAAGGAAATGGCTATATTCTTAATATTGAACAACTATACAACCTTGGCAGCCATTGTGATCTGCTCGGTTATAGTAGTTGGTAACAAGGATACGGTTTTCATTGATAGCCACAGCAAGAAGCCCTGACATTCCTGCTAATTGCGCTCCTATTCCGAATCCAGGTAGCCTCTCCCAGTCGGCAATTAGAAAGCGCAGTTTGGAGTCATAGCAGTTTTGTGGGTGCTGATGCATCCATAAGTCTTGCTGTACTCGCCTCGTAGATGGAAAATTGTCCTCATCTGACCCTACAATCTGATAAATGAAGAACCCAAACTAGGATTATTGTGATATATAGCATGGATCAGAGAGAGAGATTATTGGAAGAAAAACAAGAGTCATTGCTCCTGCTGAAGGTCCAGTCATTACACCAAAATTCTAGAGTTGTAGTGAGGGTTGATGGGTTATGTGTTTATAGTGCCCATTTCTGGGAAGATAGCTGGATCCAAGCAGCGATTATTTAAATCTACTTAAAATTTTGCATCACAGGGGATTCAAAGCTGGGTTGCCTTGAAGCTATGTTAAATTCACATGAACACAACTTCAAATTTGCACACAGTACTCAAGATCCTAGATTCTTAGTGTAGGTTAAAAACAAAAGGTTGGGTTATAGTTTGATTTTATTTTTATAAATCCTAGTTTACTTTTTGGCTAAACATTAGTAGCATTTCTATGTTTTTTCAGCCCAATAAACATTTGATTGTAACAGTTATCACCTGATTTAAAAAATAATTAGAAGAATCCTGATGTGAAATTTAAGTATTAAAATAGATGTGATGCATAAGCACAAGGAATTATAAGTGCATAGCTACTGCCTACTAGTATGACATGCTAAGAAAGTATGATATTTGTCATAAAGTTGCATATTTAAGGAACAGCATATAATCTTATGTAAAGACGAGTACTAAAGTATTAGTCACATAAGCTGGATATTTAAGGATTTATGCAATAGAAAATATTGTTCAAAGGAAGATTTTGGATGCTTGGTGCAAAAAATGCATATTATTAAGAATACTTGAATCGTTGATAGCGAAAAGTACATACCCAAGGAGGATAGGCACCTTCAAATTTCATATCGTACCCAGAAGGCATATGCTTCTCAGCATTGGTCGGCCTTTGCTGAAGTAATTCTAGGCCTAACATTCCCTTCCACATTGTCCACGGTGGAAAACTTCCATTCTCACCCCGTTTGTCCAAATGTATGTTGATTTCTGTACTTGTTCTGCAGTTCTCCAAGTGGGGAGCCTTAGGTAAACTTGATCCGCCACTAGAGCTCTCACCCTTAAAATCTTTCGATTGTTCCAGTTGGGTACTCCAAGCAGAGTATAGCAAATAAACTTTGTCCTCTCCCAGATTACCACTGCCCTGTAAATTCTTCGACTTTCCTATATCATTTGGTAATCGACCGCAGTTCCCAGTCTGATCAATTCCTACGATCCCATAAAAAGTGCTCATTACATAAGAAACAAAGAGCTTCTATCAGTCAGAATAATTAAATACGGTCTTAAGTACGTGAAATTTGATGTTAAAAGACAAACAGAAGAATGCTTAAGTTGAAAGTTTGTTTTCAATGAGTAAATTGAACAACAATGTGAAGCAACTAATTTCAAGTAACTTGAGATCAAAACTAGGAATCAATAGCAGTGCATCAATTACATTTTCTTTTCCCCCTTTTTTCTTTTCTTTTTCTTTTGTTTGTTTTGATAAAGAGCACAAAAAACAAACTGAAGAAATAAAATTTGAATCTTCCAACAACATTAAAGAGAGAGAACTTCTCTAGGATAAATGGTGGAAACAAAAAATTCCCTCGTGTTGCGCTAAATAATGAAACTAACGCCCAAGTAGAAGTAGATAACTCTCAGAAATGAAAGGAAGAAACACACGATACAAACTCAAAACAAAGTAAGCTCTTCCTACTAGGAAAAAAACAAACAAATGCTATCACAAGTTAAGACAATATAGGTAGAGAAATGCCAGATATTGTAACAACATCGTCCTCACACACACACACACAAACACAGCCCTGAAAGTTGCAATTTTTTGAATCAAATAGCATATGCAAATTTTGAAACTGAATAGGAGAAGCTTCTTGCAAGTTATAATATATTCTCATACATCAATAGGAACAACTACAACAAGTATCACAATGGAAATAGACAGTTGAGGATTAATAGAAAAAAGAAAGAAACAATTTTCGTTACCTAGATGTGCCAAGCTCGAATTCTGAGATACCTTCCCTGAAGAACTCGAATAGGCCAACCCCAATTGAGAACTTTTGAAGGGAGTCGAAACAACCAACAAAAGTTGGGTAACACAAACACCACATATGAAACTTACAACCCCAATAATACAGGGATATGATCTGCTCATCTGCATGGCTCTCTGAGAGAGAACCCTCTCAAGACTCTTCTGAGCTGTTGGCTCCATATCATCTATCCCTCTAACCATCTTCTCCGAACTTACCAATCGCATAACTGTCCAATGCTCACTAAGATTCCCCCCCCAAGTTCTACAGAGCAACTCGTGTGAAGTAACCAAGATGAAAAAGAAAGCATTTCAACTGAACCTGTGCTGTCTTATTTAATGAGACTCACCTCCACCTCTTTCCCTCCAGCTGCTAAATTAATCACATGTGGGGTTCTTTCCTTTAGTACCAATATCACATAATTCTAGTGAAAACCAGAGAAAAAGTAGAAGCATCAAGAGTTGCTGATCATGTAGAAGAAGCCAAGTCTCTCTGTATGTCTCCTTTACTAGATAAAACAGGGGAAATCATCAGTATCCAAGTGGAGATAGCAAGAACAAGCATTGAAGAAAACCCCATAATTTAACAAAATTTAAATAGAAACAGAGAACTCCACTGCATGTCAAGTTATAATAAGAGCAAAAGAAATAACTAATTTTTTTTATTTTATTGAAATCAGTAATACCGACTCTGCAAGGAAACAGGAAAAGGAACAATAACTTCCAATCCAAATACTCGAGCATGTAGGGAAACTACTCAATCATGATACTTTCACTAGCAAGCAAACTAATTAACTATACAAAGGGGTAGCTTATAAACAAGAACAAATAGCATATAGCATATAGCAAACAAATTGACAGCTATACAAAACTAGAAGAAACAAAATAAATCGAAATAATACTTGCATGAAGTCTAAAAATGGATAGAATAAGAAAATTCCTTCATTTTTAATTTAATTTTCAGGTCAGCCAGCCAGCAACAGAAGTTACCTATAGCCTCCAAAAATTAACAAGTGAAGAGGAAGAGAGAACATATTCCCTTGCCAAGTACTCACTACTGTGGTCCCTTCCAACCAACCAACCAGGGTTGGCTTCTTTTCGTTGATGGCAGAGAGGAGAGATAGAAGGTTGGTCTTTGCATTGATTATACTAATGGTGTTGTGATTAAGTAAAGGAGAAGTAAAGCGAAAGTGGATGTATGTATTAATTAGGATCAAAGATGATCATAATGAGGGAACTTTAATTCCATTCTCTCTCTCTCTCCTATGATGATTATGGAGATCAGACTGACTACTGAACCAAAATGACGTGGTGGGTTATATTACCAGTGATCATAAGACAGGAAGGGGTAAGAATGAATGGAAACTTTTTTGAGAGGGGATAAAATTTGTTGGGACGTCAGTAATGTTGAACAGGGCGGACGTCATGTGAACTGATTTGGACTCCAATTGGGACTCGTCCCTGAGACCTTTTGATTAGGGAGACATTCGGGAACCGCCATGCTACGTGTCAGGAGAGCTCGAAATTGTGGACCCCACGATGGCCCTGCTGAGCTCTCCAATTTCTCCAGCACACTTTATTGGGAATGGTAGGTAAGCTGAGCCTGTTGTCTAACTTAATCAGTGTTGGAGTGCATCTATGTAAAAAAAAATTAAGAGTGCGACAAGTATTATTCGTGTGTATCGAAAAGCTTAAAAAGTGAATCGAACGTCGTATATTGAAAACATTTATAATAAGCAAATATAATTAAATTTTTAATATATGGTAAGCTAATTTATGATTTGATTTCTATTAAATATATAATTGAATTTAATTGAATTTTCATAAATACTTTTGGCTTAGAAAGAGTTTATAAAAAGGCTCATACAAGGGTTTATAAAAAGTATATTAAATATATAGATTTTTATATGGAAATCATAATTTATGCAAGGGTTTATAAAAAGGCTCATGCAATATATAACAAAAAGAGAGAAAAAAAAGTGACAAGAGTGTCATTGCAACTTTAGATAGAAGAAGGAAGGATTGGAGGCCGTTTCGGAGAAGGGGATCAATTTGGAATATTTTTCATTGTCTTTTTTCTTCGTGGTTATAATATATTTTGTGTTCCAAAGAGTTGCGGTGATCCGTGTTGGAACGGTGAGGAGCTTGTAAAGGATGTAATCTCTTTATTCCATTAGTGGAGGTTCTTCAGGGTTGGACTCTGATCGTCCCTTGATTTTTTCCATCTGGATTTTTCACGTAAAAATTTTTGTATCTGCGATTTGTATTTGATATTTTTTGGTTTGTGCATTTTTCTCAGTTCTCTCGCAGGTACTCTCTGGTTTGGGAAACGGTTTCCTCGTTTCGTTCCCAACAGTGTGGTATCAGAGCCAGGTTCTAAAATTTCAGAAGGGTGTCAAGAGTTGACAGGCAAACCAGGGAGGAGAGATAGACACGAAGCCGGTGCGCATGGTAAACCTGAACGGTACCAACTATCACTCCTGAAGAAGTAAGATGAAGGATTTGCTATTTGTCAAGAAGCTGCATCTGCTGGTATTTGCTTTTGAGTGGCCCAGTGACAAATCCGACGAGGACTGGAAGTTCGAGCATATACATGTGGGTACATCAGGCAGTTCATTGACGAGAATGTGTACAAGTACGTTGCCAGTATTGAGCATGCGAGGACACTGTGGGATAAGCTAAAATCTTTGTATGCGAAGAAAACCAGGGTAAATAAATTATTCCTGATCCGGATGATAATGGGTCTGCGGTACAAAGATGGGACGTCCATTACGGATCATTTGGGTGAGTTCCAAGGTGTGATTGACCAGCTATCCTCGATGGGAGTCAAGTTCGACGACGAGGATCAAGGACTATGGCTGCTGTGTATATTGCCAGACTCATGAAAAACCGTACGAGTATCTATGATTGCTTCTACTCCGGAAGGCGTGGTCAGTCTGGAGTTTGCCAAGAGCGAGATACTGAATGAAGAGACGCGAAGACGTTCTCAGGTCACTTCATCCACATCCCACTCAGAGAAACTAGTTTCAGAGAGCCACGAAAGGGGTAAAAGTAGGGGTCCAAGCGGTAGCAGAGACAAAAGCAGGAGAATGTCCAAGGGTCGATACAAGAACTCGGAGTGTTACCATTGTGGCAAGAAATACCACATTAAGTGAAACTGTTTCGCTTGGAAGAGAGAGAGAGAGAGAAGAAGAAGGGCGACAATAAAAAATAGGACGAGAATACTACAGTGGCGGCCTTGACACATGGAGGCGATCTAATCATTGTAGGTAATGAGGTAGTTATGAACCTCTCCTGCGATGACAACTCTTGGCTTGTGGACTCAGGTGCTTCAACGCACGTATCTCACAACAGAAACTATTTGCTACTTGCACAACAGGCGACTATGGAGTATTGAAGATGGGAAATGGAGATGTGTCAAAGGCAGTTGCCATTGGAGATATGCATTTGAGGACAAAGACATGTGCTATTCTTATTCTGAAAGATGTTCATCATGTCCTTGATATCTGTTTCAACTAGTATCGATTGGAATGTTGGATGACGAGAGTTTCTTTAATCTCTTCGGGAATAATTAGTAGAAGCTTTCCTGAGATACGATGGTGATTACCAGAGGAAGCAAGAGGTCCGAACTCTACAATATGGAATGGAGCGCACAAGGGGCACAAGAGGTGAATGCAACTACTGATGCATCTACCGAGTTGTGGCACAGACGGCTCAACTATATCAGTGAGAAGGGAATGAGCTACTTGGTGAACAGGAAGGTGATTCCAGGGCTAAAGTCTACCAAATTGGAGAGGTGCACGCATTGTTTGGCAGAAAAATAAAATATGGTGTCTTTCCAAAGTCACCCAAATTCAAGGAAGCCGGCGTTGCTCGAGTTGATTCACTCAGATGTATGTGGTCCTATGAAGGTAAAATCCATTGGTGATGTCTCTTACTTTATAACTTTTATTGATGATTGTTCTAGGAAGGTTTGGGTCTATATCTTAAAGACCAAGGATCAGGTGATGCCCACTTTCAAGGAGTTTCAGTCCTCCGTTGAAAGGAAAACGATGGAAAAATTTGGTGTGAAGTTGTATTGATCCGTGTTCGGATCGATGGAAAAAGTTGTATAAGTGTCAGCATATCTCTTCTAATTCAGTAGTGGAGCTTTTCTAGATTAGATTCTGAACGTCCCATGATTTTCTCTGTATTAGATTTTTACATAAAATTATTATGTTTGTGATATGGTTTGTGGTGGTTGTGTGTTGCATATTATTTCTGATTTATTTCAATCCTCTCTTAGTCCTTTCGGTCAGGAGCAGTTATTATTTTGCTACATTTCAAGTTTTGTTCCCAACAGAGTGATATCATAATGTAAGGTTGTAAGGTGTTAGGTGTTTGACGGATTGATCGAGAGGAAAGATTGATGTGAAACATCTTTGTATAGTTAACCTGAATGGCACAAATTATCATAATTGTCAAAGAAAGATAAAGAACATTATTTTCGTCAAATAGTTGCAGCTACCATTGTATATTTCAGAGAAGGAAATGATAGAGGAGGAGTTATTCGAGCATTAATTAACAGTAATGTACGTATATCAAATATTTTGTCGATGAAAATGTTTACAATCACACCATAAACACTAATCATGCAAAGACATTATCTAGCTCGAGACCTTATATGCCAAGAATATCAGCATCAACAAGTTGTTTCTGATCCAATAAATGATGGGACAATGATAGTACGCCAAATATGGCTCATGTGAATGAATTTCAGGGCATTTTTGGTCATGCCTTAGTCCCAAAATACATAGAACGAGTATATAACTTAGCTAGCTAATACAATCTTTGTAGGTTTTTCCAACGTATATATGAACTCTATTATATAACAAATACATCTCCCATGTAGGTATTCTATATCTTATCCATGAAATAACATAATGGTACAACAAACTAAAATTAAAGTACATGCTGGAAATAAATATGGAACTAGTGAGACTTTCCAACATAAACTAAAGTGTGGATAGAAATAAGTTCGATGAAGACAAATCACTACAATTATTACACAAAAAGAAATATGTTATGAAATAAATCTTTACCCGAGCTCACATGAATTCGGTTGGTTCGAGATTCTCGACTATAACTGCTCCAGAATTCAGTCATTATCCCTATGGGTAACTTTGACGTTATCATAGGCATGGACTGGCTGAGAGATAGGCATGCTACGATAGATTTTCATAAGGGTAGGGTATTATTTAGGTTAGTATCTCAGGCACAGAAGATTTCGACTTTGACAGATCTGTGGGAGACCAACATGAAGAGAGGATCGCAGCGATAGTGATAGCAGAAGAACAACTTCCCGAGATGGTCAAGGAGTTCTTAGACGTCTTCCCAGAAGAAATTCTAGGGTTATCACCATTAAGGGACGTAGAGTTTTCATAGAGTTGATCCCTATAGTAGGGCCAATATCTTGCAAAGTTCACCAAATGGTACCATCAGAAATAGGCATTATAAATTCTTAGTTATGCCATTTAGACTGACTAATGCTCCAGCGATATTTATAGATTTGATGAACCGCATTTTTATGCCATATCTAGATCAATTCATGGTGGTTTTCTTAGACGACATTCTTGTTTATTCCAGTAGTGAAGAGGAGCATGAAGTGCATCTTCGAAAGGTATTACAGATTTTGAGGGAACACCAGTTATACGCAAAGTTCAGCAAGTGTGAGTTTTGGTTGGATCACGTATCATTCTTGGGTCATATCATCTCAGGAACAGGAGTGGCAGTAGATCCGAAGAAGGTTAAGGTCGTAAAGGGTTGACCAGTTCCTAAGACAGTAGTTGAAATGCGTAGTTTTCTGGGATTAACAGGATACTACAAAAGGTTAGTGGCAGACTTTGTAAGGATTTTAGCACCACTGACTTGATTGACATGCAAGGAAGCTAAGTTTGATTGGTCAGCAGAGTGCCAGACTACATTTGAAGAATTGAAGAAGAGATTGATTTCAGCTCTGATTCTCACGCTTCCAGTAGGTTTTAGATGCTTTATAGTGTATTATAATGCGTCGGACAAATAAATTGGGTGTGTATTGATGCAACATAGAAGAGTGATAGCTTATGCATCGTGACAGCTTTGAGATCATGAGAAGAATTATTTGACTCACAATTTGGAGTTGACGACAGTAGTATTTACACTTAAACTGTGGAGGCACTACTTGTATGGTGATCGGGTGGAGATATTTACGGATCACAAAAGCTTAAAGTATGTATTCACCCAGAAGTACCTGAACATGAGGCAGAGAAGGTGGCTAGAATTAATAAAGGACTATGATGTGGAACTTCAGTATCATCCAAGCAAGGCAAATATGGTAGCATATGCTCTTAGCAGGAGAGGTAGTACATTTATGTTGACATCGCAATAGCATATCTTAGAAGATCTTTGAGAGATGGGTGTAGAGATAGAACTTCCGCAGAAAATAGAAGTATTGGCTAGTTTACAGATTCAGTCTACCTTGGTTGAGATAATTACGGCAGCTCAGGCGGAGGATCTAAAAGTTCAGAAGCTTCGGGTAGAATGTGAGTCTGGTCTCAGGAAAGAGTTGACGATTCATGAAGATGGAACTCTAAGATTTGAAAATCGTCTCTGTGTACCAAGTGGAGATATCCGACAAGAAGTAATGACTGGGGTACACAGTTTCCAGTATTCAATTCATCTAGGAGGTACCAAGATGTATCAAGACATCAAGCAACATTTTTGGTGAAACGGGATGAAGAGGGAGATAGCACGATTGGTTTCTCGGTATTTGGTATATCAGCAAGTGAAGGCCGAACAGCAAAGACTAGCAGGATTATTGCAGTCGCTTTCTATTCTGGAGTGAAAGTGAAAACATATCACGATGGACTTTGTGGCCGGTTTACCTAGATCCCTAACTGGTCGTGATGCAGTTTGGGTAATAGTAGATTATCTCATAAAAGTAGCTCACTTGATTCCTTTTCGAGTAGGATAATCCACAGAGCAGTTAGCAGAGATATACATACGATAGATAGTAAGACAACACGATATCCCAGTGAGTATTGTATCAGATCAACAGTGAGTATTGTATCAGATCGAGATACTCGGTTCACTTTAAATTTTTGGAATTGCTTGCACCAGAGTTTAGGCACCAAATTGAGATTCAGTACTGCCTACCATTCTCAAACGGACGGGCAATCAGAGAGAACCATCCTGACCTTGGAAGATATGCTGCATGCTTGTACTTTAGATTTTGGAGGGTCTTGGGAAGATCACCCTCATCTCATCGAGTTCGCATACAACAGTTATCAAGCAAGTATTCTGATAGCACCCTTCGAAGCGTTATATGGATGAAATTATAGGTCACCATTGGCATGGGATGATACAGGTGAGCGAAAGATATTAGGCCCCGAGATGATCACACATATAGTAGAAGTTATCAAGTAGATCAGAGAGCGACTTCGGGTTACGCAAGATAGGCATCAGCATTGGGCAGATCAGCATCGTAGGCCTTTAGATTTTTGTGTCGGCGACCATGTGTTCTTGCGGATTTTGCTGACCCGTGGAGTTATTAGATTCGGGGTTCGCGGGAAGCTTAGTCTGTGATACGTTAGTCCGTTCGATATCCTCGAGCGGGTGGGCGATGTTGCTTATCATCTTGCCCTTCCGCCTTCTCTATGTGAGGTGTACGATATATTTCATGTTTCTAAATTATGTAGGTATGTCTTGAATCTGAGTCATATTATCGACCATTTTGAGCTAGTCGTTGGTACCGACTTATCTTACGAGGAACAACCTGTATCCTTTTTGGACCGAAGGGAGATGGTACTCAAGAATCGGATTATTCATCTTATCCTGGTTGCTTGGGGTCATCACCCTCTGGGAGAGTCAACATGAGAGCGCGAGGATGATATCCGGCCTCGGTATCCACACCTATTCAACTTATAAGGTATATTCGTTCTTATGCCTTCGTATCTCGAATCTCTTGATTCGTTTATCCATGCTATGTGACATTGCTTTTATCTATTTTATGCTCAAATTTGATTGCATGTGTAGTCGAGCTTGTAGTTAGCGTAGTGCTTATTCTGATTTCTCTAGCTAGCCTTGGGTTTAAATTTCGAGGACATAATTTTTATAAGGTAGGTAGAGATGTCACTCCCCATTCCAGATATGCGTATTTAGAGAATATTTTTTCCTGCCTATGTTATTTATTTATTTCATGTTAATTATGTTGCATGTCATAGAGACTAGACTCATTCTTTGGTTCAATTATACTTATGGTTTAATTATTGGGTTGGTTTGGTCATGAGTTGAACCCATGGTATAAACCACAAACCCTAGATATATAAGCTAACTTATTTCTCTCTCTTCCCCCATTTCTTTCATTTTTTCTCCTTTCATTTCTAGTCAAGTACACCTTGCATGACATAGAGAAACTCTTTGATTTTAGTTCTTTCTCCTTACTTACATTTTATTAGTCTATTATGTGTACATTATGATTCTAAACACTTTTAATACTTGGAATTTTTGGTTTTTATGGATAGATTCGTGTAGATTTATATTTTTGTTAAGGGTTTTCATGGATTCCAAAATTTTTTCTTGGTCTTAATCTACTAAAACATGGTATTTTAGAAAACTAATTTTTATGGTTGATATAACATTCCATTTCAGGCGGAAAGCATAACCCTGTTTTGCTCTTGCATATTTGCTAAGTCTAAGAGATATCTATGCGAAAAGCATAGCAGGCAGCAGCGACTATGCGCCTCTTCTCTTGTGGATGCATAACCCTGTTTTGCTCTTGCATATTTTGTTATGAGTTTGTCTTTTCTTCCTGACACACTTTATGGCTGGTCACATCCATCACTTCACTCACTTCTCTGACATATATTAAATGCACGTCACTCAACACTTGTCCCAAGGAGTAGACTTTGTCCTGTCATATGCGGCACTGATCCCATACGGCACCGACCCATATGCGACACTAATCTCATGCGGCATCGACCTATATGCGGACTACTTCCTATGCGGTGCCGACGCATATGCGACACCTGTTCTGTGTGGCACTGACTTTATATGTCCCTAATCTTCTTGCGACCCATGTGCACATTTACTATTTTGCTTGGTTTGGATGCTTTATTAAATTTTTATGATTCCATGTGCGATTTTAATGATTGCTAATGTATGTGAGCTAAGTGACCATGTGTTAGACTTGACTATGTGCTAGAACTCATATGATTTACCAATGATTGGTAACTTGACTCGACTATTGGTATATGTGCTGATACACTTACTATGTACTATGTGTTCCTACGTGCTAAGTGCTTCTATATGATTATGTTACATGTTTTACACCGATGTGTGCCACCGTGCTAAGCGATATATAATATGATATAATTCCTCCATCATGGACATGATAGTTGGTCAATAACCAAGCGTGGTTTGGATTTGTTTGAATGTTGCATCATGCTAGGGTGAAACCAAATTGAACTGCAAAGTGATAAAGTGGATTCGTATCTAGTGTGCTCGTACTACGGTACGACATATAAGGGGAGTAACATGTGACTACGCCATGTGATTCTAGCTAACCGTAGGGTTAACTAGGCAACTAAAACATGTAGAGCATTGGGAGGGACAAAATTCTGAGATCGTGCTTAACTAGCCACCCTCAATTATTATATGGAGAGTGAAGTTTGGCCCCATAGATATTGTTTAAATCCTCATTAGTGGATGGAAATATTCGACTATTATATTATACTATGTATTCTATGCGATCTTAGCACGGTGGACTTACGAGGGACCGGTGCATACTACTATGTGCTATGTGGCGATTAATGGCTCGGCTATCCCCGCTAGAATATGGTTCGACCTGAGAATTCTTATTATATGCATAATATTTCTGGAAAAATCCAGACTCCACCTAGTAAGCCGTACAAGTGATTGACCGATTATGTAACTGAACTTGATTATGCATTGTACCTTTTGTTAAATAGTTTAGGGACATGGACTATCATTCATGGTGCGATGGCCTAACCCTTGTCCTTATTTGTTTGTAGGGTTGGACTGTTTTATCACGATAGGCCATGACCGAAACTAACGATACAGGACTATATATATATATATATATGTGTGTGTGTGTGTGTGTGTGTGTGTGTGTGTGTGTGTCTGTTTATTCTTCCTAGTTTTGTTTCTTCATTCGTGCTTCCTTTGTGGTACTTACTATTTGGGGTCTAACCCCACTGGTTTTGCATGACCAAGTTTAGAGCTAGCACCCGATGATCAAGCGTACTTCCCCCTGAATAATTGTGCACACCAGACGGATGGCTGTTGAGGGAAACGAGTAGATTTTTTCTTCCCTGCTCGTTATCGCATATTTTACTCTTTTGGGCGTTTAGCTACTGACACTTGTTAGCCATAAATTTGGACATTTAGTTTTCTTACAAGATTGTAATTAATCAGACTGCAGCTAATCATGGTCATGTACTTTTACTACTCTACCAGCTTTCTTATTTTGTATAGCTGGGTTCCAGAATATTTTGGCAGGGCAATTGGGATGCCTTACTTCCTTATCTTATATGTTCTATGTTTACTATCCTTACTTGACTGATTGAGACAATAGATGTGATGTGCGACTCTAAGTGACTTGCTTGTAGAATATACCCCCTTGTCTAGTTACAGCCGTGACCTTCGTACGACGTTTTATACCTTGTACGGTGGAGCTGGCCATGTCCATCTCCATATTCCTGTACTCAGGCTTGACACTCATGCACAAAGATCTCCATGCACCAAGGAAAGTGAGCTTTGGGTTATATGCAGAAGTTCATGCATCATTCTCTAAAAACTATACGCTAAAGTCAATAAAATTTAGGGGTTTCGTGATAAGACTATGTGCTGCAAGAAGGATGGAAAAATGCCTTCCGCTCAGAAATATGCGCATACAGCTGTGCGCAGGAGAAAGAGAATTAATGTTATATGTTAAAAGTTATGCCCGCTCATAAATTTATGTACGACGATTACACCAAAACTGAGGCGACAACGGCGTCTACGTCAGCGTAATTATTATGCTTTGTTTGTTTATAGCAGAACAATGCCACGTAGTATCATGCATATCCAATCACTTTGAGTATGACGCATACAAAAACTTGCGTATACAGTCCAAAGTAGTTCCTCCTTGTCCATGCGCAGTTGACAGTATGAATTCAAGGGGATTATGCATATTAAATATGCATGTTAATGCTCATACATTCCAAAACTCAAACGATAGCCATTGTAATGGATGCCACGTGTCGCGTAGACCGTGATATGCGTATACGTTTAGATCCATAATATGCGTAAGAGTTCATGCAGAATTCTATGCACATACACATAAAAGCAGAAATAATATTTTTTTATTCTTATGTGTGCATAGTTGTTACAATACGAATGACTATAAATAACTGGAACATGTGCTTCCCAAATCATCAAAAAATATCGAAAGCTTACAATGTTGAGCCTACTTGCTGCACTATTTGAGTTGTATATATAACACATGAGCCATGACCTTTTTCATACCGATATGTGAGATATGATTTGCACTTCATAAAATGCATGGAGTATCTAAACTTCTATGGGGCAGTAGTAGTTAGATGAATACACTCATTGTGAGAAGGAAATAGTTGATTAGGAGAAAAATAATCCATAACTCATGAAGGTGTACAAAGAAGTGATGTGCCACTTCTATATCTGTAACCAGAAGAATAGAAGACAATAATGCACCGTCATGATCAAGCAATATACATAATAGTTGTTTGTACTATAACCTGTCATAACCCGCACCCGGTGTAGGGGCACGAGTAGTGAACAACGCCCAACCTATGTTGAAGCATCGGCGGTAGAACGCTGTTTGGGTAAACTATCTATTTAACAATTAAGATATAATAATGCCACCAATAAAATATGAATACTCAATCACAAATCTATAAAATGGAACAATCGCACGAATATAATATAAAGAACTAAAGAGTCAAATACAACTCACAGACAAAATAATATCCAATAAGTCATAAAAAAAATACTAATAACAAAATGCTAGAGATAAATCCAATACAAAAAGATCTATCTACTAAGCTACGAGTCCTGGGTCGTCTGTCTCAAACGGGATGAGACCCTCCTGAGCCAAAGTCTCTGGCTCTAAGCCAACTATGTCCTGAGGCCCATAGTGAGTGGGGTACCACTCCTCAGTGTCATCTGAAAAAAATATATCCAGTCGAAAAAGGAACAAAGTACATCTCTAACAACAGTTCCAATAAATGATATAAATTATGTAACAGTAAATAGAGCGAATATACAAGATATAATATACAGATACAAGAGATATGCAATATAGGAATACTGAAAATAAATACAAGAATGAGCATAATAGGAATGAACAAGAAATACTACTACTAAGTGAGTGAGTACCAGCTTTAACATGTGATCGGCTTGGGAACTTGCACAAGAATTATGGTCTGGTTAATCATACGTGCGGTATATGATTAACACTATTCAAAAAACAAGACATGCACAAGGAGGGTATGATCACATATCTATAGTAACACTCTCCGCCCCCGACTGGTATAGTAGATCAAACTATGGTACGTTATGACACGGGATTCACTGGGTAGGTAGCTAGTCTCCCTAAGAATCAATGTTTGTACATATATAAGAAGAACAAGGAACAAAGCTTGCACAAGATACATCATAAATACTAAGGAATAATATCTCATAAAGAGATCCGGATATACCAATCCGTGTAACCATCGTGTCAAGAAATTAAGGATATCTACACTAAATATAAGATACATAGAGGATATCATAAATGAGAAACTATCAGAGAATGTACTTACCTGAAATTCGGTGAACAGTATCAAAGATGTCCGGTACGGTGCCTCGAAGACCTAAATATGGAATATAACATCAATACAAGATTTTGGAATAAAAATAAGTTAAAGTAGTCAAATTCTAGGTCATAAAGCCATTTCTAAGTCAAAATAGTCAAACTAGGTCAACTCTAGGTAAAACTAGTCAAACTTGGTCAAACTAGCTATTTCTAGGTGGTATGAGTCCATCTCTAGGATATTGGGCCTATACACTATGTATCTAGACTATACTAACTATACTAGGATACCAACAAAATACCGTATCATAAGATACGTAAGTTATTAGATATGAAAATACTATAATATATATATACAAGACAAAATATATAGTACTCCTAGCCAAACTAATGTTAAGTGGATACCTCGGCTTTGAACTAAATACGGTATCACACCACCTACACACCCATCTTGATATACAAACTCAATACCTTGAGTATAAACTAATACCTTGACATTACCTTGGATTCACAAGGTAATCCAATATCTAACATTAACTAACTAACTAACCATACATACCTCACTATACACTAACATGCACTTGAACTTATAACAATACTATACCAACTAACATAACTAACATACCCATCGGATATTCAATACCCATACCCAAGATACCTCAACTCTCACTACCTTGGTGTAACTCATGGTAATCTAGAAATAATACTAACCAATGCTAACTAGTGCTTATATATATATATATATATATATATAACTCACTAACAATATATACATCACTAACTATTAATATAAACTAACTTAGCTTATTAACTAGCTTAACTTAACTTATCTATAACTTAATTTCTAAGCACTCAAACTACTGCTGCAGCTTCTGCTTACTGCTTCTCGCTGCTGCAACTTATGGCTTGTTACTGCTGCTGCAGCTTGCTGCTTCAGCTGCTACTGCTGCTTGCTGCTTCTCGGCCTACTTTTACTGCTACTTCTCAGATCTGCTTATGCTCACTGCTGTTGCTGTTTCTCGACCTGCTTATCACTGCTTATGCTTATAACTTCCCCCCTCTAGCTCACATGCACATATCACACACACACACACACACACACACACACACACACACACACACACACACACACACACATATATATATATATATATATATATATATATATATATATATATATATATATATATTATCGCATACCTACACTAATGATGCACATGCACTCTCCTATTCTCCCACGACCACCAACACATCAAAATAAAATATAGAACATACACATAACTCTCTCTATATATATCTATATCATATAACAATTATAATTACAATATTCTAATAGCTATAACCAAGGTAAATTTAATTGTAAAGCAAAGTATCAAACACGTGGAGTGCACCGCACCCGTATCACACTCATTCTATAATACGCTTGTGATACAACTCTACCACACCACCAAACGTATTCCAAAGGACACGAGCAAGTATAGAATCATAATTAGAAGCAATATGAAGTGTTAGCTACTCAACTACGTATCCGTGTCAAAATGTGACATGCTTAAACCCCCCGTATAGGAAGAAAAACTTTCAAATCAACCTATATCACCAAATTATTAGAATACCGCCTACACGTATCTATTTATGGACACGACACTAGTCACACACAGCCAAACACATGTCGATTTGGTCTAATTGACCTATTGACAAACATAAGATGTGTCAATATCAAAATTTCTCCAAAATTGACACAAAATATCACATAACTTTCTCCATAGGACTCCTATGAACCTAATTCCAATTCCTATAGATAGACTTAGTACATGGGAGAGTTTCTAATGATTAAATTACATAACTAGAGTCTAATTAGAGAGAAAAACTGAATTGTACCTATTGGGAGATGGATTCCCAATAAAATCTCCAAATAAAGTATCAAGAGCCTTCAACTTGTAAATCCTTGCTCCTCCTTGTAGATCCTTACTTTCTCCTTGTAGATCCTTGCTTCCTCCTTGTTTTAATAGCCTCCAATGATGAATAGGGAAGGAATTAGGAGAGATTTGGATAAGAATTGGTGTAGGGATGAAGTAATTTGGAAGAGAGAAATTTTAGATCTAGATTTGGAATAAAAAGTAAAGAGAGAGAGTCTCTCTTAACTCCTAATATGGTCGGCCACTAACCCATCCTCCAAGCTACTATGAAATATTCATAATACCGCTTGGGGCTTGTCATAAAGGAATTAATTAAGGAGAAAAAATTCTAGTCCAATTGGTTTAACTAATTAATTTATCCTCCTAATGAATGGGCTTACTATTGGGCTTGCTTCTAACTAGAAATAAATGTTGGTTCATGGATCTAATATAAACTAGTTAGATCCACTAATACAAGTCCAAAATAAAATCTAACATCTAACAATAAATAAATAATATAATAAATAAATATTTAATATGCACTATATTTAATTAATTATGACATGACCAAAATACCCTTTCGTAGAAAATATGGTAGTGACAAGTCTACCCTCCTTAAAATAATTTCGTCCTCAAAATTTAAAGATGAAACTACCCCCAGTAATTAAAACAAAACAGAATCAGAAAAGAACACAACTCAAGGCACAAACAAATATGGGTAATGCTCTCGCATTTCATCCTCTCTATCCCAGGTAGACTCATCTAGAGAGTGATGCCTCTATGCGACGCATACCAAGGGAATGGTTTGGTTCCTCAACATCTTCTCTCTCCGATCCAGAATCTCAACTGGCTGCTCTGAAAACTAAGAGTAGGGCTCACCTCTATCTCTGAGTCATCCAATACGTGACTAGGATCCACCATGTACCGTCTCAACTGTGACACGTGAAATATGTTATGCTCTCCCTCCAATGCAGGTGACAAGTCTAGTCCGTAAGCAATTGCACCGACCCTCTCGAGAATACTGAAAGATCCAATGAATCACGGACTATGCTTCCTACCTCCATCGAAATAAATCGTGCCTCGTGTCGAAGAAATTCTCAGAAACACCAGACCACCATCCTAGAACAAAACACAACCTTAAAAACTTAATCTATAACAAACAACCAATACCAAGCACAAAATAAAAATCTAAAACTTTACCTCAAACTCCAAAGGTCTCCGGTGGCTATCGGCCCAATGCCGTTGTCTGTCCTGCGTTATCTGAAGTCTCTCTCTAATTAACTTAACCTTCTCCACTACATCCACAACCATCTCTGGCCCTAGCAAAGCTCTCTCTCCAACATCGTCCCATGATAAGGTAGTACAATATCTTCGACCGTACATAGCCTCAAATGATAATATCTCTATACTAGCCTGGTAGCTGTTGTTGTAAGCGAACTCTACCAAATAGAGATGGTCCTCCTAAGATCCCTGAAATCTAGTACACAAGTGCACATCATATCCTCAAGATTCTTAATAGTTCTCTTTGACTGCCCATCCGTCTGGGGGTGATATGTAGTACTGAACTTGAGCTGGGTACCCAAATTCGCCTGCAAACTCCTCTAGAAATTGGAAGTGAAACGACTATCCCGATCCGAGACTATGCTGATGGGAACCCTATGTATTATGATGATTTGCCTCACATACATCTCTGCCAAATTCTCTGTAGACAAACCCACCTTGAAAGGCAAAAAGTGGGCCAATTTGGTCAACCTGTCAACGATGACCCAAATCGCGTCTTTCCCTCCTGGAGATCGTGGAAGTCTAGACACAAAATCTATAGTAATATGCTCCCACTTCCACTCTGGAATGGGTAATGGCTGAAGTAATCCACCTGGCCTCTGCCTCTCGGCTTTTACCTGCTGGCACACTAAGCATCTTGATACAAACTGTGCCACTTTCCTCTTCATGCCATACCTGCACACACTCTCTCGTATATCCCGATATATCTTGTTGGAACCTGGATACATAGAATATTGAGAGCAATGCGCTTTCTACAACAACTCCTCATGTAACTTCCCACTAGGTATACATAATCTAATACCATGTCGCAAATAACCATCCTCAACAATGGTAAAATTATCCTTCAATCTTGCTCTCACCTGAGCTCTGATGCTCCTTAGAGATACATACTCATACTAGGCTGCCTTGATCCTTTTCATCAACTTTGAGTGTATCTGCAACCCCCACATCTGTATGGCAAAATCTGGGACTATCACCTCAATGCCCAATCTTTCCAGATCCTCCAACAAATATCGGTCCTGCGTTAAAAATATAACTATCGGATACATGCTCAAAGCATTGGCAACTACATTGGCTTTTCCCGAATAATACTATAAGGATATGTCAAAATCCTTCATCGTTCCAGCCACCAAAGCTGCCTCATATTCAACTCCTTTTGAGTGAAAACGTACTTCAAGATCTTATGGTCTGTGAAGATCTCTATACGCTCTCCATACAAATAGTATTTTCACAACTTTAAGGTAAAGATGACTGCTGCCAACTCCAAATCGTGGGTAGGATAGTTCTTCTCATGGGAACGCAATTGCCTAGATGCATAGGCAATCACTTTTTTATTATGCTAAAGAACACAACCCAGCCCTTTCCCCGATGCATCACTATAAATAGTAAAACCTCCAGACCCTGATGGCAACGTCAAAATATGAGCAGACGTCAACCTCGTCTTCAATTTCTCAAAAGCAACCTGGCACTCCTCTTTCCAAACAAACTCCGCATCCTTCCTGGTGAGTCTAGTTATTGGCTCGGCAATCCTTAAAAAATCTTACACAAATTTTCTGTAGTAGCCTGCCAAACCCAAGAAACTTTTGATCTCTGCCACTGAACTTGGGGTCTTCCAAGATTCCACTACTGTAATCTTTTTCGGATCTACTGAAATTCCATCACTAGTCACAACATGTCCTAAGAACTCTACCTTATCCAGGAATAACTCACACTTGGTGTCACGACCCGCACCCGGTGTAAGGGTACTAGTCGGAAACAACGTCCAGCCTATGCCGCAGAATCGGTGGTAGAACGCTGTCTAGATAATCTATCTAACAATATAATGAACCACCAATAATGATAGTATACTCAATCACAGAACTAAGAGAGAAATGAGTACGAATCAGATAAGAATAGAATAGTCATAATACAACTCATGAGTCTAAAATAATACATCAATGAGTCTGAAGAAATACAGAAATAAGCTGGAGACAAATCCAGTACAAAGAATACTACGAAGCTACAACTCTAGGGTCAACTGTCTCAGTTGGGATAAGTCCCTCTTGAGCCAGGGTCTCAGAATCTAAACCCACAACATCCTGGGGTCCATAATAGGTAGGGTACCACTCCTCAGTGTCATCTGGAAAAATATATCCAGTCAGGAAAGGAGCAGAGTACATCTCTAACAGCAATTCTAATTAATGATAAAAACTATGTAATAGTAAATAGCTGTGGATAAGCAAGATGCACAATAGATACAAGAGATATATGTACAATAAGAAAATACTAAAAATAAATACAATAATGAACAATATGCCAATGGAACAATAATAATAATGACTAAGTGTGTGAGTACTAGCTTAACATGTGATCGGCTTGGGCAAGATGCAATGCGGCCTGGCTAATCATACGTGCGGTGCATGATCAACACTATTCTGTAATCTGTACTTTATTCAATAGGGATATTAATCATATATCTATACTAATACTTCCTACCCCTGACTGGTATAATAGATCCAACCACGGTATGCTAGGGCACTAGATTCCCCAAGAAGAGAGCGACTCCTCCCGAAAATCGGTGTCTGTACATGTACAAAATAACCAATGAAACAATACTTGCACCATATACACCATATACCAAGGAATAACATCTTATGACGAGATCCGGATATACCAATCCGTGTAACCATAGTGTCAAGAGAACATGGATATCTACACTAGATACAGTGAACATAGAGGATATCATAAATGAGAAACTATCTGAGAATGTACTCGCCTGAAGTCCAATGAACAGTCTCACATATGTCTGACTCGGTGCCTCGAAGATCTAGATATGGAATACAACATCAATACAAGATCCCGAAAAGAGAACAAGTTAAACTAGTCAACTTCTAGGTCAATAAGTCAATTCTAAGTCAAAAGTCAACTATGGTCAACTCTAAAGTCAACTATGGTCAACTATGGTCAAACCAAGGTCAACTATCTATTTTTAGGTTGCACAAGTCTAGTACCAAAATCTTGGATCAAAATACTAAAATCTAAGTCATAGGAACCACAACCTAAAATATTAGGATACCGTATCTTCGGATACGTGAATCCAAGGTAAACCTCACAATACATATATATTAATAATAATGTATAATAATATAGAATATTAATATTTACAATAATTAGGAACCATGGTTTTGAACCATCTTGGTACCCACACAAAGTAATGCTCAAGATATATAGATATAGTATTTACTCTTATACATAATATATTATATATAAACTAATATATTATACAATTAAAACTATAACAATACTAGTATTATATCTCACAATACATATATATATACATATATATATATATATATATATATATATATATATATATATATATATATATATATATATATATATTATCATATATAAAATATAAACTAAAACTGCCTAACTGTCAATGAAAACAGTGTGTTAAAATACTGATTTTCAATAAACAGACCCTTTAGTGACAGTTCCAACTGTCACTGCAAAAGCCGTCGCCAAAACCGCTGTATAAAAACCCACTGTCACTTAATTGGTGACAGTTAACAACTGTCACAAAAAATCATCGCCACTGCTGTTCAGAAACCCGCCCGCAGCATTAATGACATAACTGTAATTAAATGCTCAGTGAGCTACAGCGGCTGCTGCTGCTGCTTAATGACAGAATCTGTCATTAATGCAGCCGTCGCCTAAAAGTAAATAATATATATAAATATATATATATTAATATATAAATATATAAATATAAATATAAATATATATATATATATAAAACAAATAAATAATATATACTTATATATACATAATTCTAGACATATAAATAAATATTAAAAGCTACAATACACATTCCATGTACTAATTTACATATTTTAACATGTCTAAATGCACACATAAAAATATATTCATTTATATACAATTAATTATATAATAATTATAATTAATATAATTACTCATTTAAACACATAAATATATTTTATAAAACATTTATATATAATTTATTTTATTAACATAAGTTGTAACATATATAAATGCATGTAAAGAAAGCTACATATATATTTATACATTATATTAGTACACATAAAAAAACATAGATCTATGCTACAATAAATATCATAATAATTACACTAAAATAAATATATAACATCTATATATATTTACTAATTATAATTCAAGAATTAAAGCATAAATAATTAGATCTACACATAAACACACACAAATGGAGAGTATCACACCGTATCCCACTAGATCTAGGATACGCATGCGACACGAATCCAACACACAACCAATTGCACCCCGAAGGACACAAACAAGTCACAAATATTATTTATGAACAAATCAAAGGGTTAAATGTAGATCTATGTGTCTGTGTCAAAATACGACATGTACAAAGTTCCGTGTCGGAGGGAAAACCCCCAAAACAACACGTATCACCAAATTATTGGGATACGACCTACACGTACCCAATTGTGGACACGACACTAGCCCCAAACACATAAGCACATGCCCAATTGATCTATAGGATCAATTGACACACACAACAAAAAGTCAATTCGGAATTCCCACAAAATTGACTTAAAAAGTACCATAACTTTCTCCATGGGTCTCCTATGAACACAAAACCAAGTCCTATGGATAGTACATACATATGGGTTGATTTTACATGATTAAATCTCAGATTTAGAAGCTATTTTAAGGGGAAAAAACTGAATTATACCTATTGGGAGATTGATTCCCAATGAAACCTCCAATTGAGATGAAATTGTTTCCAAATTGTAGATCCTTGGTACTCTTTGTAGATCCTTGCTTTCTCCTTCTAGATCCTTGCTTCTCAACTTTCTAATGGTGAATTGGGAAAAATTTGGAATGAATTTGGTGGAAAATTGGAATAGAAATGAAAGGAATTTGGTAGTGGAAAATTCTAGATCTAGATTTGAAATAAAAATAAGAGGAGAGAGAAATTTCCCCCCTCTTTTAATAGGCCGGCCCCTACCCCTTCCTCAAGCAATTATGAAATGTCCAATGTACCCCTTGGGGCCTCTCATGAAGAAATAATTCAGGAAGGAAGCTTCTAGTCTAATAATTTAATTAATTTAATCCATCTCCTTAACAATGGGCTTTCTAAATGGGCCAAGTCTAACTAATTAATTCATGTTGGTCCATGGGTCGAAACTAAACTAGTTGGGTCTACTAATACAAGTCCAAAATAATTAAATAACATCTAGAAACAATTAAATAATACAACAAATAATTATTTACCATGCACAATATTTAATTAAATAGAAAAAAAACTAAAATACCCTTTCCTAGAAAATGTGGTAGTGACAAGTCTACCCTCCTTAAAATAATTTCGTCCTCGAAATTCAAAGATGAAAACTACCCCCAGAAAATTACAGAACAGAACTAAAGAATCACAATTAACTAATGAACAGAACATAACTAGAAAATAACATACCTCAAGGTACAAACAAATATGGATAACGCTCTCGTATTTCATCCTCTCTCTCCCAGGTAGACTCCCCCGGAGAGTGATGCCTCCATGCGACACGCACCAAAGGAATAGTCTGGTTCCTCAGCACCTTCTCTCTCCGATCCAGAATCTCAACTGGCTGCTCTGGATAGCTAAGAGTAGGGCCCACCTCTATCTCCGAGTGATCCAATACATGACTAGGATCTGCCACGTATCGTCTCAACTGTGACACATGAAACACGTTGTGCACTCCCTCCAATGCAGGTGGCAAGTCTAGTCTATAAGCAACTGTACCGACCCTCTCTAGAATAGTGAAAGGTCCGATGAATCGTGGACTAAGCTTTTCGCCTCCACCGAAGCGAATCGTGCCTCGTGTCGGAGAAATCCTCAGAAACACCAAACTATCCACCTATAACAAAACACCATCTTAAGAACTTAATCTATAACAAACAAGAACAAGCACAAACAAAATATAAACTATACCTCGAACTCCGAAGGTCTCCGATGGCTATCGGCCCAATGCTGCTGTCTGTGCTGCGCCACTCGAAGTCTATCTCTGATCAACTGAACCTTCTCTGCTGCATCCACAACCATCTCTGGCCCAAGCAAAACTCTCTCTCCAATATCGTCCCAAGACAAAGGAGTACGACACCTCCGACCATATAGAGCTTCAAAAGGTGACATCTCTATACTGGCCTGGTAACTGTTGTTGTAAGCAAACTCTACCAAATGGAGATGGTCCTCCCAAGAACCCCCGAAATCTAGTACACAAGTGCACAATATATCCTCAAGAGTCTGGATAGTCTTCTCTGACTGTCCATCTGTCTGGGGATGATATGTAGTACTGAACTTGAGCTGAGTGCCCAAACTCTCCTGCAGACTCCTCCAGAAATTAGAAGTGAAATGACTATCCCAATCTGAGACTATGCTGACGGAAACTCCATGTATCCTAATGATCTGCCTCACATACATCTCTGCCAGCTTCTCCGTAGACAAACCCACCTTGAAAGGCAATAAATGGGCCGACTTGGTCAACCTATCAACAATGACCCAAATCGCGTCTTCCCTCCTGGAGATCGTGGAAGTCCGGACACAAAATCCATAGTAATGTGTTCCCACTTCCACTCTGGAATGGGTAATGGCTGAAGTAAACCTCCTGGCCTCTGCCTCTCGGCTTTCAACTGCTGGCACACTAAGCATCTGGATACAAACTGTGCCACTTCCCTCTTCATGCCATACCACCACACACTCTCTCGCATATCCCGATACATCTTGTTAGCACCTAGATGTATGGAATACTGAGAGCGATGCGCTTCCTGTAATACTTCCTCACGCAACTCCCTACTAGGCACACACAATCTATCTACATGCCTCAAAGATCCATCCTCTGCAATAGTGAAATCATCCTCCAATCCTGCTCTCACCTGAGCTCTGATACTCCTTAGAGATATATTATCATACTGTGCTGCCTTGATCCTGTCCATCAGATCTGAGTGTATCTGTAGTCCCCACATCTGCATAGCACACCCAGGAACAATTACCTCAATGACCAAACTCTCCAAGTCCTCCAACAAATATCGATCCTGCGTTAAGAACATAGTTACCAGATACCTGCTCAAAGCATCGGCAACTACATTGGCTTTCCCAGGATGATATTGCAAAGAGATATCAAAATCCTTCATCAGTTCCAACCATCGACGCTGCCTCATGTTCAACTCCTTCTGCGTGAAAACGTACTTCAAGCTTTTGTGGTCTATAAAGATCTCCACACGCTCTCCGTACAAATAATGTTTCTACAACTTCAGGGCAAAAATAACGGCTGCCAATTCCAAATTATGGGTAGGATAGTTCTTTTTATGAGGACGCAATTGCCTGGATGCATAGGCAATCACTTTCCCATGCTGCTGAAGAACACAACCCAAACCCTTCCCTGATGCATCACTATAAATAGTGAAACCTCCGGATCCTGATGGCAACATCAAAATAGGAGAAGACGTCAACCTCTTCTTCAACTCGTCAAAAGCAACCTGGCAATCCTCCATCCAAACAAACTCCACATCCTTCCTTGTGAGTCTGGTCATCGGCTCGGCAATCCTCAAAAAATCTTGTACAAACTTCCTGTAGTAGTCTGCCAATCCCAAGAAACTCCTGATCTCTGCTATCGAACTTGGAGTCTTCCAAGATTCCACTGCTGAAATCTTCTTCGGATCCACTGAAATACCATCACCAGTCACAACATGCCCCAAGAACTCTACCTTGTCCAAGAAAAACTCACACTTGGACAACTTCCCATACAGCTTCTCCTTCCTCAGCACATCCAACACAATCCTCAAATGCTCCTCATGCTCCTCCGGTGTCCTCGAGTATATGAGTATGTCGTCGATGAACACCACCACGAACTTGTAAAGGTACTGGTGGAACACCTTGTTCATCAAGTTCATAAATACCGCCGGTGCATTAGTCAAACCAAACGGCATCACCATAAACTCGTACTGACCATACCGAGTTCTAAATGTAGTCTTCGGTATGTCCTCCGGCTTTACCTTCACCTGATGGTAGCCTGATCTCAAATCTATCTTAGAAAATACCTTGGCACCACCCAATTGATCAAACAGATCATCAATTCATGGCAAATAATACTTATTCTTGATAGTAAGATTATTCAAAGCCCTGTAATCAATACACATGCGTACCGATCCATCCTTCTTTGGTACAAACATTACCGGGGCTCCCTATGGTGAAGAACTCAATCTGATAAACCCCTTATCCTGTAATTCGTCCACCTGCTTCTTCAACTCGACCAGCTTGCTGTTGTTTACTCTATAGACATGCTGTAAAATTAGTTCTGCACCTGGCACCAAGTCTATAGAAAATTTAACATCTCGATCTGGCGATAATCCTGGCAATTCCGTATAAAACACATCCAAGAACTCTGCTATCAACGGATGTGGCAACTCCTTGTCTTCCACCATAGCTCCATAAATAATGCCTTCGCCTTGCTCCGCAGCTCCTCTAGCGAACTCAAACTCTGGCTCTCCTGGCGGACCAAACAAAACTCTACCTCCTCTACAATCTATGCTAGCACGGTGCCTACTCAACCAATCCATCCCGAGTACAATATCGTAGCTCAGAAGTGGCATTACAAGTAGACACGCACTCAACTCCCGGTCTCCCAAGGTAACTCTCCGATCCTTGCAAATATCATTAACCAGGATAATGCCTCCCCCGGTCATGATCTTGCAAGTCCTAAACAAAGACTCAGCTACCAAACCATGCTTTAGAGCAAAAGAAACAGATACAAAACTATGGGAAGCACCACTATCAAACAAAGCTAAAGTTGGAATAGAATCAAGAAGAATAGAACCTGCGAAGACATCTCCGGTGGGTTCCTCCTCTTTGACTGTCATAGCAAACGCTCGTCCCTATCGAGCACCTCCCTGTTGCTGATGTTGGACAAAACGCTGCTGCTGTGTCGGAAGCGGTCCCCTCGGCTGTGCTGCAGGTGGTCTCGTCTGTGCCCTCGGAGCTGGAGCTGCTCCCTGAACTGCATGACGAGGACACTCCCTCGATTGATGCCCTTCAGTACCACAATACAAACAAACTCCTAGCCTCCTCCTGCAAACTTCCCAGATGTGGCCTGGCTTCTTGCAGTAGTTGCATGGAGCTTGCTGTAACTGTCTCTGCTGCTGAGGTACCTGGTGAAAAGGCGCTCTAGCTGGAGTCTGGTTCTGCTGTGGCTGCTGAAAAGGTCTGGACTAGAAATGAGGACGTTTGGCAGATATTGCACTGCCGTTGGCCCCCAGAAAAGAATCACGGTCTCTCTTGGTCTTCAAACCCAAATCCCGCTCAACCTTGCGTGCCTTCGCAAGTATCTCCGAGTATGTCTTATAAAAAGACGGAATGAGGAATCAATATGGCACATGATGTAAGACATCAAAGAAAGGACAGATTAAGAGATCAAGTATCAATATCAAAGGAGAATAGTTGAATCAAAAGAATTTTCCTAGATGTGATTGAGTATCTCAGCCTATTTCCTATATCCTATCGCAAGCTCACAGTAGTACAACTAAGTTGTCGCACTACCACGATATCACATACTTTGTGAAGCTATACCTGCATGGGCCACCACCAAAAATGTGTCATGACCCGCACCCGGTGTAAGGGTACTAGTCGGAAATAACGTCCAGCCTACGCCGCAGAATCGGCGGTAGAACGCTGTCTAGATAATCTATCTAACAATATAATAAACCACCAATAATGATAGTATACTCAATCACAGAACTAAGAGAGAAATAAGCACGAATCAGATAATAATAGAATAGTCATAATACAACTCATGAGTCTAAAATAATAAATCAATAAGTCTGAAGAAATACAGAAATAAGCTGGAGACAAATCCAGTACAAAGAATACTACGAAGTTACAACTCCAGGGTCAACTGTCTCAGTTGGGATAAGTCCCTCTTGAGCCAGGATCTCAGAATCTAAACCCACAACATCCTGGGGTCCATAATAGGTAGGGTACCACTCCTCAGTGTCATCTGGAAAAATATATCAAGTCAGGAAAGGAGCAGAGTACATCTCTAACAACAGTTCTAATTAATGATAAAAACTATGTAATAGTAAATAGTTGTGGATAAACAAGATGCACAATTGATACAAGAGATATATGTACAATAAGGAAATACTGGAAATAAATACAATAATGAACAATATGCCAATGGAACAATAATAATAATGACTAAGTGTGTGAGTACTAGCTTAACATGTGATCGGCTTGGGCAAGATGCAATACGGCCTGGCTAATCATACGTGCGGTGCATGATCAACACTATTCTGTAATCTTTACTTTATTCAATAGGGATATTGATCACATATCTATACTAATACTCCCCACCCCGACTGGTATAATAGATCCAACCATGGTATGCTATGACACTAGATTCCCCAAGAAGAGAGTGACTCCTCCCAAAAATCGGTATCTGTACATGTACAAGATAACCAATGAAATAATACTTGCATCATATACACCATATACCAAGAAATAACATCTCATGACGAGATCCGGATATACCAATCCGTGTAACCATAGTGTCAAGAGAACATGGATATTTACACTAGATACAGTGAACATAGAGGATATCATAAATGAGAAACTATCAGAGAATATACTCGCCTGAAGTCCAATGAACAGTCTCACAGATGTCTAACTCGGTGCCTCGAAGACCTAGATATGGAATACTACATCAATACAAGGTCCCGAAAAGAGAACAAGTTAAACTAGTCAACTTCTAGATCAATAAGTCAATTCTAAGTCAAAAGTCAACTATGGTCAACTCTAAAGTCAACTAAAGTCAACTATGGTCAACTATGGTCAAACCAAGGTCAACTATCTATTTCTAGGTTGCACAAGTCTAGTACCAAAATCTTGGATCAAAATACTAAAATCTAAGTCATAGGAACCACAACCTAAAATATTAGGATACCGTATCTTCGGATACGTGAATCCAAGGTAAACCTCACAATACATATATATTAATAATAATGTATAATATTATAGAATATTAATATTTACAATAATTAGGAACCATGGTTTTGAACCATCTTGGTACCCACACAAAGTAATGCTCAAGATATATAGATATAGTATTTACTCTTATACATAATATATTATATATAAACTAATATATTATACAATTAAAACTATAACAATACTAGTATTATATCTCACAATACATATATATATACACACACACACACACACATATATATATATATATATATATATATATATATATATATATATATATATATATATATATATATATAATTATCATATATAAAATATAAACTAAAACTGCCTAACTGTCACTGAAAACAGTGTGTTAAAACACTGATTTTCAATAAACAGACCCTTTAGTGACAGTTTCAACTGTCACTACAAAAGCCGTCGCCAAAACCGCTGTATAAAAACCCACTGTCACTTAATTGGTGACAGTTAACAACTGTCACAGAAAATCGTCGCCACTGTTGTTCAAAAACCCGCCCGCAGCATTAATGACAGAACTGTCATTAAATGCTCAGTAAGCTACAGCGGCTGCTGCTGTTTAATGACAAAAATCTGTCATTAATGCAGCCGTCGTCTAAAAGTAAATAATATATATAAATATATATATATTAATATATAAATATATATAAATAAATAAATAAATATATATAAAATAAATAAATAATATATACTTATATATACATAATCCTATACATATAAATAAATATTAAAAGCTACAATACACATTCCATGTACTAATGTACATATTTTAACATGGCTAAATGCACACATAAAAATACATTCATTTATATACAATTAATTATATAATAATTATAATTAATATAATTACTCATTTAAACACATAAATATATTTTATAAAATATTTATATATAATTTATTTTATTAACATAAGTTGTAACATATATAAATGCATGTAAAGAAAGCTACATATATATTTATACATTATATTAGTACACATAAAAATACATAGATCTATGCTACATTAAATATCATAATAATGACACTAAAATAAATATATAATATCTATATATATTTACTAATTATATTTCAAGAATTAAAGCATAAATAATTAGATCTACACATAAACACACACAAATGGAGAGTATCACACCGTATCCCACTAGATCTAGGATACGCATGCGACACGAGTCCAACACACAACCAATTGTACCTCGAAGGACACAAACAAGTCACAAATATTATTTATAAACAAATCAAAGGGTCAAATGTAGATCTATGTGTCCGTGTCAAAATACGACATGTACAAAGTCCCGTGTCAGAGGAAAACCCCCCAAAATAATACGTATCACCAAATTATTGGGATACGACCTACACGTACCCAATTGTGGACACGACACTAGCCCCAAACATATAAGCACATGCCCAATTGATCTATAGGATCAATTGACACACACAACAAAAAGTCAATTCGGAATTCCCACAAAATTGACACAAAAAGCACCATAACTTTCTCCATGGGTCTCCTATGAACACAAAACCAAGTCCTATGGATAGTACATACATATGGGTTGATTTTACATGATTAAATCTCAGATTTAGAAGCTATTTTAAGGGGAAAAACTGAATTATACCTATTGGGAGATGGATTCCCAATGAAACCTCCAATTGAGATGAAATTGCTTTCAAATTGTAGATCCTTGCTCCTCTTTGTAGATCCTTACTTCCTCCTTCTAGATCCTTGCTTCTCAACTTTCTAATGGTGAATTGGAAAGAATTTAGAATAAATTTGGTGGGAAATTGGAATGGGAATGAAAGGAATTTGGTAGTGGAAAATCCTAGATCTAGATTTGAAATAAAAATGAGAGGAGAGAAAAATTTCCTCCCTCTTTTAATAGGCCGGCCCCTACCCCTTCCTCAAGCAATTATGAAATGTCCAATATACCCCTTGGGGCCTCTCATGAAGAAATAATTAAGGAAGGAAGCTTCTAGTCTAATGATTTAATTAATTTAATCCATCTCCTTAACAATGAGCTTTCTAAATGGGCCAAGTCTAACTAATTAATTCATGTTGGTCTATGGGTCCAAACTAAACTAGTTGGGTCCACTAATACAAGTCCAAAATAATTAAATAATATCTAGCAACAATTAAATAATACAACAAATAATTATTTACCATGCACAATATTTAATTAAATAGAAAAAGACTAAAAATACCCTTTCCTAGAAAATATGGTAGTAACACTTGGACAGCTTTTTATACAGTTTCTCCTTCCTTAGCACATCCAATATCCGTAAATGCTCCTCATGCTCCTTTAGTGTCTTCGAGTATATGAGTATGTCATCGATGAACACCACCACAAACTTGTCAAGGTACTGGTGGAACACCTTGTTCATCAAATTCATAAATACCGCTAGGGTATTAGTCAATCCAAATAGTATCACCATGAACTCATACTGGCCATACCGAGTCCTAAAAGTAGTCTTCAAAATATCCTCCGGCTTCACTTTTACCTGGTGGTAGCCTGATCTCAAGTCTATCTTGGAAAATACCTTGGCGCCACTCAACTGATCGAACATGTCATCAATCCGTGACAACGGATATTTATTCTTGATAGTGAGATTATTCAATGCCCTGTAATCGATGCACATGCGTACTGATCCATCCTTCTTTGGTACAAACAATATTGGGGCTCCCCATGGTGAAGAACTGGATTTGATAAACCCTTTATCCTGTAATTCATCCACTTGCTTATTCAGCTCGACCAGCTCGCTGTTGTTCACTCTATAGACATGCTATAAAATTGGTTCTATACCTGGCACCAAGTCTATAGAGAATTCAATATCTTGATCTGGCGGTAATCTTAGAAATTCTTCAGAAAACACATCCAAGAACTCTGCTATCAAAGGATGCGACAACTCCTTGTCTTTCACCATAGCTCCACAGATAATACTTTCTCTCTGCTCTGCAGCTCCTCTAGCAAACTCAAACTCTGGTTCTCTAGGTGGTCTAAACAAAACTCTACCTCCTCTACAATCTATACAAGTATGGTGCCTACTCAACCAATCCATCCCGAGTACAATGTCGTAGCTCGAAAGTGTTATTACAAGTAGACCCGGCCTCTCAGAGTAACTCTTCGATCCTTATAAATATCACTAACCAGGATAATGCCTCTCCCGGTCATAATCTTCCAAGTCCTAAGCAAAGACTCAGCTACCAAATGATGCTTGAGAGCAAAAAAAAAAAGATACAAAACAATGAAAAGAACCACTATCAAACAAAGCTAAAGCTAGAATAGAATCAAGAAGAATAGTTAAAATGAACAATAGAGTTTTTTCTAGATGTGATTGAGTATTCTCATCCTATAGCCTATATCCTATATCCTGAAACAGGCTCGTAATAGCACGCAAATCAGAGCACTACTTTGAATCGCACTACTTGGGACCTCGAAGACCTGCATGGCCACCTCTAAAAATGTATCACGACCTGCACCCAGTGTAGGGGCACGAGTAGTGAACAACGCCCAGCCTATGCCGTAGCAGCGACGGTAGAACGTTGTTTGGGTAAACTATTTATCTAAAAATCAAGGTATAATAATGCCACCAATAAAATATGAATACTCAATCATAGATCTATAAGATGGAACAATCGCACGAATATGATATAAAGAACTGAAGAGTCAAATACAACTTACAAGACAAAATAATATCCAATGAGTCATAAAAAAAATACTAATAACAAAATGCTGGAGACAAATCCAGTACAAAAAGATCTATCTACTGAGCTACGAGTCCTGGGTCGTCTATCTCAATCGGGATGAGACCCTCCTGAGTTAAAGTCAAAAAAAAATCCAATCAGGAAAGAAGCAAAGTACATCTCTAACAGTAGTGCCAATAAATGATATAAACTATGTAACAATAAATAGAGCGAACATACAAGATGCAATATACAGGTCCAAGGGGTATACAATATAGGAATTTTGGAAATAAATACAAAAATGAGCAAGTGGATAACTTGGCTTAGTTAAACTAGTCAAACTAGGTCAACTCTAGGTCAAACTAGTCAAACTTGGTCAAACTAGCTATTTTTATGTGGTATGAGTCCATCTCTAAGATATTGAGTCAATATACTATGTACCTAGGCCATACTAGCTATACTAGGGTACTAGGATACCAAAAAAATTCTGTATCATAAGCTACGTAAGTTATTAGATATAAAAATACTATAATATATATACAAGACAAAATATATAGTACTCCTAACCAAACTAATGCTAAGTGGATACTTTTGCTTTAAACAAATGCGGTATCACACCACCTATATACCCATCTTGATATACAAACTAAATACCTTGAGTATAAACCAATACCTTAACATTACCTTGGTATCGCAAGGTAATCCAATATCTAACATTAACTAACTAACCATACATACCTCACTATATACTAACATGCACTTAAACTTATAACAATACTATACCAACTAACATAAATAACATACCCATCGGATATTTAATACCCATACCCAATATACCTCAACTCTCATTACCTTGGTGTAACTCAAGGTAATCTAAAAATAATACTAACCAATGCTAACTAGTGCTATATGCTTAACTCACTAACAATATATACATAACTAACTATCAATATAAACTAACTTAGCTTATTAACTAGATTAACTTAACTTATCTACAATTTAATTTTTAAGCACTCAAACTACTACTGCTTATTGCTACTGCTTTTGCTTCTGCTTATCGCTACTGCTGCTTATTGATTCTACTGCTACAGCTTCTGCTTACTTCTTTTCGCTACTGCAGCTGCAGCTTGCTGCTGCTCGACCTGCTTCTTCTGCTGCTTCTCGGATCTGCTTATGCTCACTACTGTTGCTGCTTCTTGGCCTGCTTATTTCTGCTTATGCTTATAACTTCCCCCCTCTAGCTTACATACACACATCAAATACACACACACATACACACATACATACATACACACACACACGCGCACATATATATATATAACAATTATAATTATAATACTCTAATAGCTATAACCAAGGTAAATTGAATTGTAAAGCAGAGTATCAAACACTGAAGTGTACCGTACCCATATCACACTCATTCTATGATACGCTTGCGATATGGCTCTACCACACCACCAAACATATCCCAAAGGACACGAGCAAGTCTAGAATCACAAATAGAAGCAACACGAAGTCTTAGCTACTCAACTACGTACCCGTGTCAAAATATGACATGCTCAAACCCCCTGTGTCGGAAGAAAAACTCCCAAATCAACCCGTAGCAGCAAATTGTCAAGATACGGCCTACACGTATCCAATTATGGATACGACACTAGTCACACACAACCAAACATATGTCAATTTGGTCTAATTGACCTATTGACAAACATAAGATGTGTCAATCTCAAAATTCTTCCAAAATTGACACAAAATGCCACATAACTTTCTCCATAGGCCTCCTATGAACCTAATTCTAATTCCTATGGGTAGCCTTAGTACATGGGAGGGTTCCTAATGATTAAATTATAGATTTAGAGTCTAATTAGAGAGAAAAAAACTGAATTATATCTATTGAAAGATGGATTCCTAATAAAATCTTCAAATTGAGTGTCAAGAGCCTTCAACTTGTAGATATTTGCTCCTCCTTGTAGATCATTGCTTCCTCCTTGTAGATCTTTGCTTCCTTCTTATTCTAATAGCCTTCAGTAATGAATAAGGAAGAAATTGGAAATAAATTTGGACATGAATTGGTGTAGGAATGAAGGAATGTGGAAGAGAAAAAAATTCTAGATCTAGATTTGGAATACAAAATTAAGAGAGACTCTCTCTACTCCTAATATGGCTGGCTACTAACCCCTCCTCCAAGCTACTATAAAATATCTACAATACCCCTTGGGGCTTGTCATGAAGGAATTAATTAAGGAGGGAAGGTTCTAATCCAATTGGTTTAACTAATTAATTCATCCTCCTAATGAATGGGCTTACTATTTGGCTCAATTCTAACTAGAAATAAATATTGGTCCATGGATCTAATCTAAACTACTTAGGTCCACTAACATAAGTCCAAAATCAAATCTAACATCTAATAATAAATAAATAATATAATAAATAAATATTCAATATGCACAATATTTAATTAATTATGACATGACCAAAATATCTTTTTCTAGAAAATATGGTAGTGACACAACCAAAAGGGTCCAACAATCGGTACAAAACTACCAAACCTATGATCGCCATCCAGATTGTGCATCAGATGGACGAGTTAAAAGAGACAGATATTTTCCTTAAAGAATATGTGGGAAAATACAAGTAAGGCTCCTACATATATAGTTTATACCAACATGCCCTGTATCGCCTCTCTAAGGAAGCAACCATAGTCGAATATATCTCCCTGTGGCCGCGTAGATGTGTTGTTCATAGTGTTTCAAGTTAGATAGATCATCTTTGTCAGAACTTAATTTTCCCAACTGAAGCTAGATTTCAGTCATCCGCTTGCTCTCCTTCCATCAATGGTTTAAAGATTAACAACAGACTATCATACATACTTTACCAACTTGATGGTCAGCAATCGAAGGATCATCCATATGTCTATTTAATAGGATGTCCAATAATATATTACCTCAATATGATGAGTTCGGGGATCGACCAATCATCTATTCTAGGCGAAGCATACATTTACAAATATAAGAACTATTTTTGTGCTTATCATACCCTCTCAAGGGCTAGGAGAGCATTAAATAGTAGGATAGGGTATAACTTTCTTCGATGCCTCCCCTTCTTCAAAAAGTTATAACTAGGTACTATAATCACTGATGAGGGCACCGACATATTTAACTTATCCATAAGGGCCTTTGAATGTATGCTTACCATCTGTCCCTCTCATCTAGTCCACATAAGTGGAGATCACTATGACTTTGAGCCTTACATGCCAAACATATTTGCCTGGAAGTTTAGATATGATCAATAGCCACATTGGTATACCATAGGTTCTCCAGGAGGACCTATGGGATTTTATGAGTTATGCAAATGCCCACTAGCATTCTTGGAACGTTATAGATGGATACAGATGACTATTGACAGTATATGCACACAACTAGCCTTGAGCTATGTGGACTAGTCGAGTTAGCCTGAATCCCACCCATGCGTATGAAAGTTGTCCTCTAAATTGCACATTTAGGCAGTTAGAATACCCTCGCATCTGTTATGAGTTTATTACAGTTTACATAGCTTGTATTTTTTTGTATCTTGTTACGTCCCTCTGAGGACTTTGTCTCCTGCCAGATTTATAGTATTGATTATCGCTGAGTTCTGCTGGAGCTGTTGATAAGTATCATCTCGGGTATACAGGTATCTCTATTAGGTATTTGTATCATGTCTTCCGTTGTTCATCTATTATGTTCTTATTATTTATTTTTTGTTGATATAGTCTAGTGTTTGTAGGCTCATGTTATTTTATTCAAGTCTATTTAGACATGTGTAGTATGGGGTGCACACCATGATATATTGTCCATTCTTTTATTTTGTTTCTTGTGGATTAAGAGATAGATATATTTATTGAGTTATCTAGGTAGTAACCCTCACACAACAACTTATACTTATTTGAGTTGGACTGGAGTCCATTTTACGTAGCTGGCCATTGCCACGTGACTTGGTCCCGTATATTTGGAACTGGAGAGTGATATAGTTTTTGTGGTGGCCCAATTAGGTCTAGATCATATCATTTTGGTTATGTTACTATACCGAGCGAACCTGCATTAGGATAAGTTATTAGAATCTCAATCCACAATTGCTATTGAAACTTCTTTAATTTCTAATACCGTCCTTGAACCTCGTATTTGCATTCAATTATACCTTTATTGAACTCTTTATTATTGTTTATTATCTTCTCCTATTTCAGAAAGACGAACACTTACGCTTGATGAACTTTCTTCAGTTATATTTTTGTCGTAGGATACAAACAAAGGTTGACAGAATATTCAGAAGGGGAGTGATTATCTATGTTAGGAACTATTATGATTAATGACTTTACTAGATAGACAGGTTAGAATGGAATGATAATTAAATTTTATATATGAGGTTTAGCCCTAGTAGGAAAGTTTCCTTTTATCAATAGATATCAACCCCTTCTATTTACTTAAGCAGATGGAGTTGGATTAGAAGTTCTATTCATTCACGAAGATTGGTTAAGAGGATAAATAGATTTTTCTTGATGTCTGAAATGACTAGTTGTATGATATGAGAGAATATACAGTTGACCATTGGGATTAGTTGTAGCTAGCTAAACAAAAATAGGACCACCCTTATAGAAGACTTTATAAAGTTTGACTGGAGAAGTTTATGGATAGAATTATTCGATAAGTCTGTACTGAAGACTAGATAAAAGCTTGTATAGAATTATATCATTACGTTGAATTTGAGAAATTTTACTTGGAGGATATAATCATGACCCCATGCATATGTAAGAGGTAACACTTTAAATATGGTAGTAGCCTAGTCGAGAGGACCTCTACTAGATAAATATATATTGAATTATCATATAGGAATGATATGTTATGGCAAAGAAGGATAAGCAAGATGGACAATACTACAGAAAAATATGTAGGACCGTGTATGGCAACTCTACAGGGGGGTAAATAGAGTTTATATATGCATTATAATAAAATCACATGTTAAAAATTATTCTATGACATGCAATGGTGATCAACTACTAGCAATTAGAATATATCTCATGTGTAAGTAATACTACTAGCAGTGTATATATATATATATATATATATATATATATATGCAGTAAAGTGAGAGAGAGCACACACAAACACCAAGATGTATAATGGTCTCTGAGAGGACTAGTCCAGTCCCGAGAACTCAAGCTCGGAGTTTTATCCACTATAATCACCAATAGTGAATCACAAGCTTTAATACGAAGGCTTGCCACTTTTTTACACCATGAGTTTTGATCTGAAGGCTCGCAACTTCACAACAAAAGAGAGAAAGAAAAACTGATAGAGCCAAGCTCTTTATAACTCTGTAGACTTTTAGAGCGGGACCGCACTTGGCACTAGGAAGGCTAGGGAGTTGCTCTTAGAGATGATAAATTTAAAGCTCAAGGGTGTTTCTTACTAAATGATTAAAAGTTTAAATGCTTGGATGATATGTAGTTGTGGGAATTTTAATCCTATTTATAGGGTATTGGTGAGCAGAATTCGGCTAGAGTTCGGATGGGATTTAATTCAAATTTTTGAACGTTGGGCCAGAAAATTAGGGATATCACAACTGTACTGATTTTATACCAAGGTGGTAACCGAGTTTGGTTCGAGTTCGGCATAAATTCGGCCCGAGTTCGGTTGCTAAGTATTGTAGACTTTGTGAATGAATATGGCCTGATTTGGTGGATATATTCGATGGTTTATTTGAGTGGACTGGGTATCTAGGTATAGGTACATTGATTTTCCAGTGCGACTCAACTTACATAAATCCTAGATTTAATAAATAAAAGATTACATTTGAATATATGAACCAAACTTGATATGTACAAATCTTTGAGTTGGTGCAGAGTCTGACTTTAATACTGACGGAGCTTGATATACTTTGCATCGAGTATCTGCTTCATTATATTTTAGACCTAATATTTGACGATTATCAGAATTAGGTTGACTATGACCACTTTGTGCCAACAAAATATTGGATAGAGGGGATGAGTTTGAATTTGATTTAGAAAGATATTTCTCCAATATAGATGACCAATCAAAATTTTGACTGGGAGGGTATCTAACATGTGAATATTTTATGAAGGGTATTAGATCTAAGCACTTACTAGTTTAGCTTTGACTCTTACCTAACGTTAGGAATAAGAGGGATTATATGTGTTTGGAAGAATTATATAGCTGAAGTATAGCTTGAGAGGGTAGAGTGACAACCATATGGTTAAGGAGACTTAGACTAACTTCTAGAGATATAGTGTAGATTACATGGATACGTAAATAAGGACTTACAATTAGAGTTAGAGATCGTGCCTTAAATAGACTAGAAAACTATAGTTATGATAAACCCTTGATCGATGCATGTTAGCTAGGAATCCTAAAAAGATTGTGACTAGAACCGTTATATTTGAGCAATGGTACACATAGCGGTTATAAGGAGGGAAGAATTATAAGGGCAATAGTATGTTTAAGTTGAATAATGGAATAAGAGCAAGGATAAAATTATGAGATATTTTTTTAAGATGGAAATAGAGGAGTGTCATAAGATAAATTGAGATGAGAATTACAATAATGATTATCTATGATGATGTAACAAAGATTACGAAGAGTACATGACTTAGACAATTTGTATGGCTGTAAATTCAACCTTAAAGTTCGAGACTTAAAAAAGAATATGAAGGTTAGCTCAAGAAAAATGATGGTACAATTTTTGTGATGAATGATAGGAATGGATATCTTATATAGGTTGTGTTAATACAATAAAGGTTGGTAGTACCACAGATTATTTTGAGGCTCGTAATTATGATTCTGTTAGAAGACCTTCAGGAGCCAAACAAGCATTGTGTGGCATGAGATAAGAAGAGAAATATAATTTAAAAAGTAGAATATGAGAATAAAATAGAAGTGGGTATCCTTAAATAGATTGATAAAGGATATCTAGGGTTTGAGTTGTAAATTAGGATAAAAAAAATCTTGGAAGTGTTATTGCTTTATAAAAGGAGACAAAGATCATGTTAAATCTTTAAGGATAAATGATCGTTAAAGAACTTGGTAGATTACATTCTTAGTATTTTTAAGGTAACACTTGAAGATATCAACACACAAGAGTGACTAAACAGGTTGGGATTAAGATATAGGAATTATGAGGTGATATAAGACAAATTTAGGCATAAATTTTTGATAGTCGCATTCTTAAGAACCAAATGTTGGCTTAGGAAACCATGATAGATAGACTATATGCTAGTATGAGTAGGTATGCAACTTTATTAGTCAGATTGATCATTCAAAATTCAAGATTGTTATAGTAACCCAAAGTTATAATTCGCTATCGACCATACCACTATCTGTTCATATTGTGATTACTTGTATTATTTCATAATCACAATCGCATTATTTTGTAGTGACAAATCATTCTGATTACGCGATTGAGTAGAATCTTTATTCCTTCCCTAGTCGTGCCATCATTCCGAAAACTAACTATTTGATTGTGACCTCTTCGTCTTTAATGTCCATATTACTGTAGATTAATAGATCTTTCCTCTTCAATTTTTCTTGACCTAGTCAATATGACTTAATTCTCCAAATGATTAGTTAGTCGTGCCTTACCTTTTGTAGAAGCATAAATTTTTTTGGATCCATACGTCCAATAACCAAGTGCCCCAAGATTGACTCAACGGCAAGAAAAAAGAAGCATCCATGTGCCCCAAATATTGGCTGCATAAAGGCCTGACACCAATATTACGTTTGACAGAGAATCCTAACAAAAAGGATTTTCTGAACGCCTCGAAAGATGTGAGTACATTAAGTTACAAGAAGCTCTCATCAGACTAATTATGACTTCTGACAAGCGTGCAACACCACGTGTACGAGGCCTCATGTGTCCCAGGCTCCATGCGACTCTAGACCTATGCATTCCAGACACCATGCGCTCCGTGTGACTCTGGCCCTATGTATTTTAGACTCTATATGTTTTATGCATCTCTGGCCCCATGCATTCTAGACGCCATGTATCCCATGCGTCTCAAACTCCATGTGTCAAACGTGACAAGGTTCCCTGAGATAATTTTTTTTTGCGATTCACTCAAACTTAATGCAAGCTACGTGTCAAGCTGACCAAGTCACTCAAACAAAAGATGAGAACTGCCAGAATCTCCAATAAACAACAAATCCTAACAAAACGTCTATGTGGCAGCTTGTCCTGAACTCAACCCATACTATGCGCCTATAATTGTAACCATATTCTGTTGAAAGAACCCCATGTGTGCGATACCTATAGCCTATCAACATGATGGCTATAAATAGAGGCAACTTGGATACCCAAATGGTGGCTTTTTTCTGCTTCAAAGAGACCATAACCCTCCAGGCGAGTTACTTAAATGCACACAAGCTCAGGTGTCACGACCCATACCCAAAATTTGGGCATGAGTAATTGGTACGTCCAGCCTACGCCACAATATCGACGGTAGAATGCTGTCTCGGTCACAATACTATCTATCACAGCTCACAATAATATATAACCTATCAATGATCTCAACTCCATAAGGAGGACAAGATGAATATAAATATGATGAAAATATCAATACTAAATCATAATAATTCTATAAGGAAGATGAATGGCCCGATCATGATATAAAGGAAAAAAAAAGAGAAGTCTAAAATATACATCACAACATCAATAAGTCTAGAGTCTAGCTATCTCAATAACAACATAAGTCTCCAATAAAAATACAACTCAAAGTATCTCAAAGTCTAATAATCCAACTACAAAATGAATGCTAGACTCTAAGTCTCTACTAATGGATCCACTACTGGAACGGGATCCTCCTGAATCTCCTAGGTATAATCCTCGTCTACTCCGGGTCTATAATAATTAGGTTAAAAAGCCTCGAGATCCTCTGAAAAATATTATCCAGTCATGATTGGAGCGAAGCATATAAACTAACAACAGTTTTATTAAATTAACTAAGACTATAAAATATTAAGCAATAAAAATACAAGATGGAAGAAGTATTAGAATAATAAGAAATTTTTTATGCAGATAATCATCTTTCAGGTAATAATGAACTGTAAATAAACAAGGAATAACTGTATCAGCTGGTATAAACTGGAATAGAGATATGAATAACCACTATGTACCTTAAAATATCAGTTACTATGTGATTGGCTTGGGACAAGATGAGGCTCTACCATATATGATTGTCTATGCACAAGTACAGTAAGTGATCAGGTTAATCAAGTATGATTGACTATGCACAAGTATAGGTACGGGGATCAGGCCAATCATATACGGGGGGCTATGTACAAGTAATAAGATCATGCTATACCCTCGTGTAGTGAGGGTGAGCTATGCACAAGTGGTGTATGATCACATAATCAACTAATACTTTTCCGTCCCCGGCTAATAAAATAGATCCAATCATGACTCCTTATGACCAGTATCTATGATACTAGCCCGTATATCCACTGTGTCAAAAATCAAGCATAACACTACATACTAGAATCATAGTAATCGTTAAAATAAGAAAAGTATCAGAGAATGTACTCGCCTGTGGTCCTGAGCAAAGTGTGAAGATCGGGATCCAAAATGGAGTTACAAGGACCTAAATATAGAATAATGGTGTTAAGGAGTGAAATAAAATGATAATCATGAATAGCTAGCTAGGATGATGTTTCTAGGCCATTTCTAGGTCTATACAAGGTTAACTAGGTCAATACCTTGCTATATTAGGTCCTCTAGGTCATAACAAGGCATACCAATCAATACTAGTCATTACTACAAACTAAGTAAATATTAAGTATACTAGATACCGCTAATATATACTCATATACATGGGTATAAAGTAATACCTTAACTTATAACCTTACCTTAACTATATATATCATAATTGTAATATATACCTTATGATATGCTATTTTTGCTATACCCTAATATCCTATCTACACCATGATACCTTATACACTCCTTGCTATATCTTAACTTGAACTCAGCTCATTAACTTTATACCTACTCACGCTACACTACTCCATCTAGCCACTAGCACACATGTATACTCACTGATACGCCATGTATCAGAGATACCTAACCACTGTTAGATACTGAGCAAGGATATCCATTGATATCAGTTCCCATATGCTATATTCTTCTACTGTTTGTGCTCAGTCCTTAGTGAACTCCTTTGTAGTTCACTACCAGGAAATCTTAGTCTATTGCTTGCAGTCCCCCTTCATACCTCAATTACTGATCAACCAATTATCCAATATACCAACCCAACTGCTCCACACAGTGAGCTGTACTGCCATCAACAACCAACTACACTTGAGTGCAAGAAGGCAACACTTCACAAGAACCCCTTTGGTATCCACCCCTCTAAACTAATACAACTACTGTTATACTTGTCCCTCTCACCTGAACCCCTTGCTAACTTAAGCCTTTATTCCCATCTCTAATACCTGGACTACACTACATGCAAACACCCCATCATCTGAACTGAGCTTCCTTCACCACTCTACTCTAAACACACACACACACACACACACACACACACACACACACACACACACACACACACACACACATACACTGATCACACACCATGCTTAGTTCTTCCCCAACCCCCTTGTAACTTCCACTGCAGTAGATGCTGTTCCTTCCTTCTATGCATCTTGATGTGCACCAAAGTGCAATTCTCTCTTCTCTATCATACCCTATGATACCAAGGCTTCTAGCCAGCATACTCACACGGGCATGTGCAATGTGCTTTATATTGCTACCACAGCTCGACCCCTAACTTGAGCACACACCAAATTGGTACAAACATTATAAACCCCCTCATCCAAAATTAGGGCTACTTGGCTTAGAAAGAGAAATTAGGGCTAGTTTGAACCCAATTAGAAATAGAACACGATATTTATTTAATTTTGTAACATTTATATCACTTAGCGTACCTTACCGTTGCTTTGATAATTGGAGCACTACACTAGTCACTACCTTCCTACAAATTTCACACCCTTATCCTAGACATGCCCGCCTTCTATTCTAATCTTGGTGTAACTTATAATTATGCTCTCTTGTGCTATATTTTAGTCACACAATAAACGTCGTGGACGTTATTCTAAATTCTAAAAAAAAATCAACTCTGTACCCTTGTGCGTTCCAATAAAAATTGGAGACACAATCTTGATCTATTTTGTGCAACCCAATTAATGATAATATTCTACTCTGAGCCCTCTATATCCATGACACTTGTGTCCCACCTAATTTTAGCCCCATGTACTTCTAATTAAATCTAGAATACTGTGCACAGTAATTTTAATTAAATTAATTCAATTTCTATCTTTGTGCAATTTTTCAATTATTGGACGCTTTTATGCAAAAATGCATTAAGGTGTCCATACCATTGGATAATACATGAAGAAATCCAAGTTTTCCCTTCATAGGAATTTTTCTATAATTTTTGGAATGTGCAACGCGCAACATCGCCCCCTTTATTTTAAACCTAGCCCTTATAATTAAACAATGTAATTTATAGCCCCAACATCCTCATATGAGGCCAAGGCCTGCCCCAAAGAGGGTTGATCAAGCCTAAACTTTTAGGACAAACACCCAACCCAAGTTTACATGTATGTAAACAATATTTCTTTCCCTTTTTACTTATTTTTTTCTAAACCAAAAACACCTACCCGATATCCCTATGTCCCCCATCTACAGTTCTTCTTCCCTGACCTCCCTCCGACGAGCCATCCAGCAGCATCGTCTTTGACCGCTGGAGACCCCGTCAGAACCCGCTGCACCTCCCAGTCCTTTTTCTCGACCTCCGCTTCATCTTCTTCCTCGAACTCCTCCGCCTGCACTTCCTCCCTGCCAGAGCTGCTCGCAGCCCCGATCTCCAGAGCAGCCGACCGGACCCCTCTGCGACACCACCGACCCCATCACCATTTCCAGTCATCCACCCTCTTCCATCCTCGACCACTTCGCCACCAGCAATGCCACCGTCATCACGACCACCATCGCTGTCCTCGTCTCTCTTCTTCCCGACCTCTAGCACCCACATCACCAGTCCGTCCACCCGAGCACTCCATCTCCGGTGAAACTCCTTCACACAACTTCCTCTTCCCCCTCACTGTTTTCCTCGTCACAGCCACCTGAAGGCCATCTTCCCTCGCTTGCTCACCGTCGACAGCACCCACATCACCAGCACCACCACCACCTCTCCTTCTTCCTCCCGAGCTCCTCCTCTCTGCTTCCTGTCCTTCTCATCCTCGCCGGAGTTGACTGCACCATCACCACCCCTTTAGCACCACCACCTCGTTACCTTTCGCTTCGCCGGAGCCTTCGGACTCCGGTCAGCAGTCGTCACCATCATCATCTGTTATGCCCCAGTCCCAAAATACCAAGGGACTAGACACATGGCAATGGCCAACAGCACGCACTGATGGACAAACCCAATTTATGGATCCATCGGGGCATACTTAAGCTGTAATATAAGGTCTACAACAACAAATCAGAACTAATCTCATCCACACAAAAGATAACAAGATCAACAGCAATAAGGAAAGTAAATCAAACATCCAGTCTCAGCAAAGTAATTCGGGGAACAACCCGATATAAAGTCTGTTATAATTATTTTAGTTAAATAGGAAAGATAGTCTATTTGCCATAATAACTGAGCATGAAGAAGCAGTTGTTCAGGAGAAGTCCTCAGCGATCACCTCGTCCTCAGGTACTGTTCTGAGAAGTGCACCTGTCCCGTATACCTCTGGATAAACCTCGTCTGCAAATCCTGGGGACATAATCCGGATCCAGGTCCTCAGGGGACATAGCAAGGTACAAGAAAGCTCAAGCCAAAATAAATGCAGTACAGCAATAAATGAAATAATAGGGTAAACTATATAACCAACTATGTGAAATGCAGATTGAGAGCATCACTAGAACTTAGGCTGATACCACTACAAGCTCTGTGTCGGGGAGCCGGTAGCAGTTATACTATGAGTTTTACTATGGGTTTACTATGGATTATATATATATATCAACCTGTAGCCTGTGTGTCTCTCCCCACCTAATGTAACCATACGTCTTTTGTCCACGATGCCTCATGTCCACGTCACGTAAGATCATATCTAATGCAGTAAGTCATACTATATCTATAAATATAATGTCTAAGAATATAATGTCTATGTCATAAATCCTGCAACCTACACAGAATCACCTTGAATATTTCAGGAAGATTCTGATCATGATTTGTGTCAGGTGTCCTGGGTATAATGTACTTGATGTGGCAAGTACGAGAATGTAAATATCACGATATCCATCTCTAATTGACCTTACACAACCCCGCGTACGGTGTTGGCACCCGACTATTAATCGGAAGCTAAGTAAGTCAAACGGTCATAGGTGTAAGCATGTACAACAGTTATAATTAAGTCCAAGTAATATCTAACAAAACTGCAAGTTGGCAAGGTACACTTGCCTGGGTTTTCGGTTCCAATTGTAGCTCTGGCTTCAGCAGGATTTGCAGCCAGTACTCCGGTTGATGAAACAACCATCACCATCAGATCCAGAAAATATTAATCAGCTAGAAACGCCTGTCCTTGAGTCCAATTTGGACACAAGGGCAAAAATGACATTTCGGGTCAAGGCGGGGTCCACATATGGCCCACTTTGCACCGAAAAACGCATCAGGGTCAAAGGTCTCTAAATCAGTCCAACTTAGTGTTAACAGGTCAGGAACGATGATACGAACCCAACGGAACTTCCAGAATTGGATTCCGATGAGCCGATCACAAAATCGCCCGTCAAGTGGAGCTTGTGGGGCCCACGACACGCGATTTTGTCAACGTTCTCAGAATCGAACCAAACTTGGCTCACAGGACTAGCGTATTGCTACGATTCCGATGGCACAAGTTTTGTCTCGATCTGACGTGTGTACACTAAGTTATAACAAGATTCAGAATGGTCGAATACGGGACGGTGTTCGCGGATACGCACTGATTTCGGTGTGCATGCACATCCGAATCAGCTTCTGCGAAATCCCGCACGTCCTTATCAATGACATGAACGTATCGGTGAAGACCGTATGCGACCAAGTCATCCCGTTTGGCGGGGCGTACTCAGTTCTGGGGTAAAACAGGACGTTGGTTTTCCTGTTTTTGGATCGCGGTTCGCGATCACCACAGGACGCGATGCACCGAGCGGTTTGCATGGGCACCGAAGGGGTCATGCAGGCTACGCATTACAACTGACAGAAATGAAAATGGGGCAGCGAGGTGAAAGATACGGGTACCTGATCAGGGCTCCAGAAACTGCAAATTCTTCGTGTCCGACAAGTGTCCTGTGTCCGGCCATGTCCTCTGCGACCTAGGGTTGGGGTTAGGTTTAGGTTTTCTGATTCAGAGGCCGGAGCTGAGGCGGGGGAGGCCGGCCGGAGGGAGGCTGGGGGAAGCGGGAAGACTCGTCCGGAGGCGGGCTGGCCGGAGGCGGGCTGCTGCAGGGCTCGGCGTCGGGCGGAGTTCGAGCGGGAGGAAGGAGGCAGCAGGGTCTGGGCTCCGGGCTGCGGTGGTCCGGCGCTCGTCGAGGGCTCACGGAGAGAAGGGTTCGTCGACGGAGGGGCTGAAGGCTAACGGCGAGGTCCGGGAAGGTGCAGGGCGGCCGAAGCGAGGGGGAGACGGTGGAATCGAGGCGGGCATCAGGTTTAAATAGGGTCAGGGGGAGGTGGAGCGGCCGGAGGTTGCCGGAATAGGAAGGGGAGGCGCCGGCGGGGGTTGAGGAAGAGGAAGGGAAAGGGGAGACGGCCGGCGGCCGTTACGCGGCGGAGAAGTCTGCCGGCCGCTCGGGCGGTTCTGCGAAAGATGGGAGATAAAGAGTTGCGGGTTCAGGCGGGTCCAAGCGGGTTGGGTCTGACCCGGATCCGACCCGCTAAGGGGTTGGGCCGGTTCGGGTAGACCGGCCGGTCCGGTTCGGTTAAATTACTGGGTTCGGTTAAACCGGTTATTAATGGGTTTAATTAATTAGTTTAAATAAATCGATAGTTTTTAAGGCTTTAAAAATCCATCTGGAGTCCAATAAATTTCCAGAAAATTACCCTATGTCTAGTTTTCTATTTTACACCATAAAATATTATTTTTATAATATTTTAATATTATTTATTATTATTTAAAAATCATTTAATATTTAAAAATACCTGAATTAATTACAGAAAATTTCCAAAAAATTCCAAAAAATTGCAAAAAATCCAAAATTAAAAATTCTTGAAAATCAGGGGGTTTACAATCTACCCCCCTTAAGAAGATTACGTCCTCGCAATCAAAGAATAACCTGTCAACAGAGATGACACGATTACAAAATATTATTCGAAGCACATTATTGTCAAGAATCATGTTTCAGGAGAATCAGAAGATGAGGTTTAAAACACATAGGAAATGAAAACATCATTTTCCTAAAAATGGAAGTTATGAAATTTCTCGGATGAAGGAAATCTAGAAAATTATAGTTTAGAAAACCAGGTTATCCTTTAAAACATATCAGGTTAACAATTATAAAATATTTTAGATTATTTAGCAAGTTCAAAAAATTACTTAGGTGATCACTAGGTTATCTATTTTTAGCAAGTTAAAACTGTTAAGTCTAGGGTCACGAACCAGCAGGCACGAACTACAGAAATGCTAGAAACGGAACTACAAAAACTTACTCGCATTAGCTACTCCATGGTTCTGCGCGTCTTCCAAGGTCATTGCGAAGGCTTGTCCGCGTCCTTGTGGTAGATTCCTCTGTTGTTGCTGGGCTTGTTGGAAGAGTGCTGCCTGTGGTGCCAAGGGTGGCCTTGGTTGATACCCTCCTGGTGCTGGTAGAGCTTGTTGGTTTGCCTTTGGTGCTCCTCCTCGATAATAAGGACAATCCTTGGCTAAGTGTTGATTGGTTCCGCAAATCAAGCATAATCCTAACTTGCGTCTGCAGTCCTTCTCAGTATGGCCTACCTTGCCACAGTACTGACATGTAGGTAATGTCTGCGGAGAGGCTCTGGGTGGCTGGTGTATATGAGGCCTCTTTGTAGCTTCTTCTTGTGGTGCTTTGGCTGATGTGAAAGACCATTTCAGACTGGTCTCTCTCCTGGTGACGCGTTCCATGCGTCGGGCTACAGCGAGAACGTTCGAGTAAGAGGTAGGTACGACGGACCCGATGAGTCTCTCCAGCTCGAAGTTTAGTCCTTCAAAGAACTTCTCAGCCTTCTCTTCTTCTGTCGGGATCAAAGTAGGGGCGAAGCGACTTAGATGAATGAACTCTGCGTTATATTCCTCCACTATCATACTGCTCTAAGTGAGGCGATTGAACTTGTCCCGAAGTTCTGATCGAGCGATAGCCGGAATGTACATCTCCTGAAAGAGTCTGGAGAACTCTTCCCAAGTGACTCGGTCTGGTCCGAGCCGGGTCTCTTCAGATAGCCACCAATGATGAGCATTGTCCGTCAACTGCATTCTAACGGCGGTCATCCAACGTTCTCTTGGAAGTTCAGCTGCTTCCAACTGGTGTTGTATGTTGGTGAGCCACTCATGAACTTCGGTTGGTCCTTCTTTGCCCGAAAAGGTACGGGGCTTGAGTTGGCGAAAATCAGTGATAGACCCCATTGCTGGTCGCCTAGGTTATGGGTTCGCTTGCTCCAATGCGTTTACTAGGCTGGTTCTCAGATACTCTGCCTCATGATGCTGCGCCTCCTGTTGAACTTGTTGTTGAGCTTGCATCATGGCATAAAACATCTGGAACATCTGCTGCCAGTCCATTGCTTGCCCTGGTGGAAAGACAGGCATCTGTGGAGTGAACTATGGCGGAGGTGGGATGTCGTCGCACCTGAACCTTGAATTATGTTGTTCAGCTTGACCACTTTAAGAGGATTGCCCTTTGTTCTCGGTGTAACTCCATCTTCATAGGTAACCACAGCATCTTGTGGTGTACTCAAAGGAATTTTATCTCCAATTCTTGGATCCATTTTTCTGTATCAAAAAATAAAATATAAGAAGCGCACAGGATTCAAGGCAAGATGCAAGTCAAAAATTAATTCGAATACGATACAGATATCAAGAACGATTCAAGCAAGTTGATGAGATCCTAAAAAAAACTTATCCTACTTTAGTGCAGGCCTGTTCGGTCCCTAAGTTGAAACCGAACAATTTAGTCGTTGACCTGCATGGGCCACCACAAAAACTATGTCACGCCCCAGTCCCAAAATACCAAGGGACTAGACACGTGGCAATGGCCAGCAGCACGCACCGATGGACAAACCCAATTTAATGGATCCATCGTGGCATACTTAAGCTGTAATATAAGGTCTACAACAACAAATCAGAACTAATCTCATCCACACAAAAGATAACAAGATCAACAACAATAAGGAAAGTAAATCAAACATCCAGTCTCAGCAAAGTAATTCGGGGAACAACCCGATATAAAGTCTGTTATAATTATTTTAATTAAACAGGAAAGATAGTCTATTTGCCATAATAACTGAGCATGAAGAAGCAGTTGTTCAGGAGAAGTCCTCAGCGATCACCTCGTCCTCAGGTACTGTTTTGAGAAGTGCACCTGTTCCGTATACCTCTAGATAAACCTCGTCTGCAAATCCTGGGGACATAATCCGGATCCAGGTCCTCAGGGGACATAGTAAGGTACAAGAAAGCTCCAGCCAAAATAAATGCAGTACAGCAATAAATGAAACAATAGGGTAAACTATATAACCAACAATGTGAAATGCAGATTGAGAGCATCACTAGAACTTAGGCTGATACCACTACAATCTCTGTGTCGGGGAGCCGGGTAGCAGTTATACTATGAGTTTTACTATGTGTTTACTATGGATTATATATATATATATCAGCCTGTAGCCTGTGTGTCTCTCCCCACCCAATGTAATCATACGTCTCATGTCCATGATGCCTCATGTCCACGTCACGTAAGATCATATCTAATGCAGTAAGTCATACTATATCTATGAATATAATATCTAAGAATATAATGTCTATGTCATAAATCCTGCAACCTACACAGAATCACCTTGAATATTTCAGGAAGATTCTGATCATGATTTGTGTCAGGTGTCCTGGGTATAATGTACTTGATGTGGCAAGTACGAGAATATAAATGTCACGATATCCATCTCTAATTGACCTTACACAACCCCGCGTACGGTGTTGGCACCCGACTATTAATCGGAAGCTAAGTAAGTCAAACGGTCCTAGGTGTAAGCATGTACAACAGTTATAATTAAGTCCAAGTAATATCTAACAAAACTGCAAGTTGGCAAGGTACACTTGCTTGGGTTTTTGGTTCCAATTGTAGCTCTGGCTTCAGCAGGATTTGCAGGCAGTACTCTGGTTGCTGAAACAACCATCACCATCAGATCCAGAAAATATTAATCAGCTAGAAACGCCTGTCCTTGAGTCCAATTTGGACACAAGGGCAAAAATGATATTTCGGGTTAAGGTGGGGTCCACCTGTAGCCCATTTTGCACCAAAAAATGCGTCAGGGTCAAAGGTCTCTAAATCAGTCCAACTTAGTGTCAATAGGTCAGGAACGATGATACGAACCCAACGGAACTTGCAGAATTCGATTCCGATGAGCCGATCACAAAATCGCCCGTCAAGTGGAGCTTGTGGGGCCCACGACACACGATTTTGTCAACGTTCTCAGAATCGAACCAAACTTGGCTCACAGGACCAGCATATTGCTACGAGTCCGATGGCGCAAGTTTTGTCTTGATCCGATGTATGTACACTATGTTACAACGAGATTCAGAATGGTCGGATATGGGACGGTGTCCGCGGATACGCACTGATTTCGGTATGCACGCACATCCGAATCAGCTTCTGCAAAATCCTGCACATCCGTATCAACGACGTGCACGTATCGGTGAAGACCGTACGCGACCAAGTCATCCCGTTTGGCGGGGCGTACTCAGTTCCGGGGTGAAATATGGCCTTGGTTTTCCTGTTTTTGGATCGTGGTTCGCGATCACCACAGGACGCGATGCACCGAGCGGTTTGCACGGGCACCTAGGGGGTCATGCAGGCTACGCGTCACAACTGACAGAAATAAAAATAGGGCAGCGAGGTAAAAGATACGGGTACCTGAACAGGGCTCCTAAAACTGCGAATTCTTCGTGTCCGACAAGTGTCCTGTGTCCGGCCGTGTCCTCTGCGACCTAGGGTTGGGGTTAGGTTTAGGTTTTCTAATTCAGAGGCCGAAGCTGAGGCGGGGGATCATCGTCCTCGTCATCACCATCGTCCACATCATCATCATAGTCATCACCATCCCTGTCATCATTATCATCACCCTCACCCCATCATCATCATCAATCACCACATCATCACCCCCTTCACTATTATCATCCAAATCATCACCATCTCCAAATCATCATTAATCCTTGTCATCACCATCATCCCAATCATCGTCCTCGTCATCACCATCATCTACATCATCGTCCTTATTATCACCATCGTCCTCATCATCACCATCGTCCATATCATCATCCTAGTCATTACCATCCCTGTCATCATTATCATCACCCTCACCCCATTATTATCATCAATCACCACATCATCACCCCCTTCACTATTATCATCTACATCATTACCATCATCCCAGTCATCATCCATGTCACCACCATTATCATAATTTCTATCATTATTCTATCATCATCACCATGGTAATCATCATCATTGACCTAATTATCACCTTAACCCTAACCAACACCGTCACCCTTGTCGAAGATAAACCTGTAGCAGTCACCCTAATTCCTGTGCTTGTGTACACTGACCCGAGGATATTTGATAGATTCTATGCGACTTTCGGAGCAGGATATTGGGACAACATAGCTTTCTTGCCAGGCAAGTATACCTTGCCAAATTGTTACAGTACTTTGCATGCTATTTATATTTATATTTCTGTATAGTCATTACATGTGTAGTTTCGTTCAGTCATTACTATATATTAGATATGTTGACACACATGTTTGTGGTATTAAACGAAAGAATGAAAGTGTATTTCAATGACAGGATTTATGCGAAACCCACGTCCTTTGGTTTACAAACAAACTTGTACAATATAATCCAATACGAGGATGTGGGAGTACAATTTATTTAATCTGGGTATAAATTGCTATAGGTGTCTAATCTGCAGTCGATCACTTTAGCCCTTGGACCACACGATGTTGAAGAAGTACCGTGGAAGACAGGTAGCAGCTTCGAAGGTTGCAGGAGAGGGTGGATGCACGATGCCAAAGTCGTCGATCCCTGCTCTTTGCCTGAGCTCCGGTCTCTCTCTCTCTCTTGACCTTTTGATCTGGTATTTGTTTTTCTTAACCAAGTTTCTGACCCTCTAATTTGTCGACCTTGTTCCTTTTTTTTCTTCGACCTTGTTCCCTATTGATAGGGGTCTCTATTTATAGAGTTTTGGTGACAGTGACCACTCCGTCGGTATAAAAACCGAGGAGTGTGAAGTACAACACCCCTTTACACAACGGTTAAGATAACCAATGCCTGCGTATAGATGACCTTTTGAGTGAGCATGTGACGCGTGTCCAACTAAGGGGACAAAATACGTATATTTGTTGCGAAGATCACGACGTAGAAGCCACGTAGGTAGGTATCCCTTGTGTAGAAGAGGTTGGCGTAGAAGCCAAATGACTGTCACCCTGGCGTAGAAGCCAAGTAGGCATAGAAGCCGAATAGGCATAGAAGCCGAACAGGCATATAAGCCGAACAGGCATAGAAGCCGAATAGGCATAGAAGCCCAATAGTCGTAGAGGCCGAGTGGTCGTAGAGACTGAGTGGGCGTAGAAGCCGCGTGGGCACAGATCCTGAATTGGCATAGAAGCCGCTGCGTACCGTACCAGAGTGCTAATGTGGACGTCTTAGCCGAAATTACGGCTTTTAAAGATATAATCAAATCTCTTACAGAGATTTGCCACCATCTTATGCATTAAATGCGGAGGCGTATTTTGAAGGTCTGTAGTCCTTCTGTGCATCCGTCACAGAGACGTGCCTTGAGAGAAACTATCACCGCTCTGTGCAATTAGATGTGGAGACGTGCCTCGAGTCCCGTACGAAGTGCAGCTTTTGACGTAGCAGGCGGTTTGTCTAATGCGGAGCGTAAAACAGCTCATGTTTGCCTGTGTAAAATAAGGCAGCGTATTCCCTTGTACGCGAAAGAGCGGTTTACGCTAAGGGGACTTCAGTAAACGACGGTTCGGTGATGTTTTAACCAAATCCTCTGCATTAAATGCAAAGATCCGCCATCATACTGTAGGGCGCGTCCCGAGGGGTCTGCCATCGTTTCCAGCCGTCGTCTGGGTAGCTGTGCAGCACTTTTTGTCAGGAGTCAGAGGTCAGATTCACTGCGTGACTTGACAGGTTCATTTTGGGGAAGATGAAGCGTTCCTCGTACGCTTTAACACTGCTTTGAGAGCGGATGAGTTTTACGCCATGGAGGCAATGAAGAACCCTATTTACGCTGGAGCGGCCTTGACGTACTGCACTTACGCGGATGGTCCTTTGAGCTTATTCTTCATGCTGTGTTTTAGTGGAAAAAGCTCTGTTGTACGCTTGATGGCTCTGAAGGCCCCTGTTTACGCTGCTCTGCATCAAGAGGCTGCGTAGATCCTCCCAACGTATTTTTCATGCTTCTACAAGACCCCTTCAAAGCTTTTAAATTCCTCGAAATTTGAAATGCTTTGAATGAAGCATAAACGGCCCCTCGTAACTTAAAATGTTTCTGAATGGAGCGTTGAAACGGTCGATGCTGACTTTATGGCAGATTTATTGGGGACCGCTGTGATCTCTTTCGCCTATAAAAAGGCTGGAGGAGTTAGCCTGTTCTCCCCACATTCCCATTATCATGCCGTGATGATCGCCGAAGTTCGTCGGGTCGACATGAGGAAGAAGGAGATCATGTTCTTCCAGCATGTAGGGAGCCGAAAAAGATGGCGTCTTCGAGCAAGTGTCCACTACAACGATGGATCATGGAAGGATATCTTAGCCTCCCTTGCTCGGGATAATCAGCAACTTTATATGGCGTTTGCCCAGGAGAGAGGAAGGGTCATCTTTGACCACACGGCTTGCAAGTGGTGTCTTCTCCTGTCACCTCCGGGAGTGAGAGCAGCGACTAGCTCTGACCTCGGGCATTGAGTTGAGTGAAATATCTCAACTCAATCTGTCATGGCGCACAGAGCGAGGGATCTACATAATTTATGCAAGCCCCAACTCTGTCGTTCTCTTGCCATTGATCATTGCCATGTCAATCAGTTTGCTGGAACTGACCGACTGTCGGAGAAGATGGATGAAGAATTGTGCCCCTGTGAGAACCTGTCAGAACAGCTTCTAGGCAATCTTCAGACGATGATGGGGAAACCCGCCTGTCGACGGAGTTTCCCTCAGTTGTAATCATAAAAATAAAAAAAAAACCCTTGTAGATTGGATTTCCCTCATATGTAATCATGACTTTAATCTTTAATAAAATCGTCTTGCTTCTTCATATGATCATCTTGCCATACGTTGCTGTGAAGTATGAATATGTGTAGCTTCAACACGTCTGAATCTTTACGTCGACTCTGATAGAAAGAGTATTAGGCCCTGTCCTTTATGTATAACGAATAGTCCATAGAACGCTGTTTAAGCATTTTGAACATTTAGAACTGTCCTGTTGCTAGGACTGAGGGACCGCGTAGAGCTCTGAACTGCTGCTTCTGATGAGCAGAAATTTTGTTCAGACTTCATCTTCAAGAATGATCTCTCGAAACTCCCTTAGAACAGGGTCGAGGTTTTGGCTGTCAAACTGATTTTGCCATCTTGATAGACGAGATGTTTAGACTGGAGTCTGGATGAACCTCCAATTTTGGACCCGAGAAGAGTAATTTCTCAATGTTTGAACTCTGTATGCTTCGGGTACTTAGGATGCTCTGGGTCAAGAATGAGTATCTTCTGTGTGAACTCTTGGCAATTGACCGCTTTGGGGACTGTTCGAATATGCGGAAAGTCGTGGAGCATGAAATCATCAGTCTGTAGCCTCTGGGTGTAAAACACCATCGAGCGTGAAATCGTAGACTTGTGGTTCCTGAGCGTGAAGTCATAGGTTTGTAGCCTCTCGAGCATAAAAGCTATCGAGCACAAAGGCATCCGGGCATAAAACCATAGACTTATAGCTATCGAACGTAAAGCTGTAGATTCGTAGCTGTCGAGCGTAGAAAGCTCCTTTAGCGTAGGGCTGGAGATCTATAGCTCCTGAAAAGAAAATTTCTTTGAGCGTGAAGTTTGCGGATCTGTTAATTCTGAGCGTAAACTGAGCGCCACCGAGCGTGAGATCATCGATTTGGTATCTGCTGAGCATAAAGTCGTAGGTTTAGGGCCTCTCGAGTATAAAAGCTACCGAGCACAAAGGCATCCGGGCGTAAAACCATAGACTTATAGCTTGCGAGCGTAAAATCGTAGATTTGTTGCTGTCGAGCGTAGAAAGCTCCTTTAGCGTAGAACCTGCTGAACCGTCTTGCACAAAAAACTTTTCGAATTTGCTGACTGTCCGTCTTTCAAGGGTAGTGGGCTGACGTAGCATCCAATCATAACCCACTATTAATTGCGAGATTTGGTTAGGGTCTCGAGGAGTCCGTCCGAGGATTCGAGGAGTCGACCCGAACTCTATATATATCCCAAGCTTTTGAGAGAAAAACTTTTTATCTATCTTCTGCGAAAGAGAGCTTTCGACTGTTCGAGTTTTTCTTTGTTCCTTCTCCGAGCACCTCGAGTCTTCAGAAATGGCGCCGAAACAAACCCCCTCCGCTAAGGGAAAGAGTATAGGTTCTTCTTCTCATTCTTCTGCCCCAGCGAGGGAGTCTTCGGTCGGGCAAGGCGAACTTCCTTCTGAGCGAAGTATCCCGCCGACGAGCAGCACACCCGGTCTTAGAGGTAGAGCCTTTGGGGTGACAAAAACGACGAAAAATCCTTCACACACGTTGAACGTGACCGCGCTAGGTCGTCTTCAGCACTGATAGCCTCTTTTGAGGAAGATGATGCACGGAGACATTTTCATCTTTTACGTCCACATTTCTAATGTGCCAGCGTAAAGACTCCATATTTTCGTAGTTCTGAGCGTAAAAGCTCTGGCTACCGAAAATTGGAGTATATCGTAAAATTTGAGTTTTACGCTTGTGGAGGGGATTTCCGACGTAAAATAACCAAATTTGTACAACCCTGCGTAGAGCACAGACTGTCGTTTCTTTGGTCTGTATATTTGTGCAAGATTTGCAATGACATATTTTTCTTGCACTTTTGCAGTTGATTTGGGTGAGTCTCCACTGGCCGAGGTGATGGGCTCCGCTGCCGGGATGCTGCACTCGAACTACCTGGAGGATCTGTCCCACGTGGCATTTCCCATCTCTGGACCCCAGTATCCTGAGGGAAGGGAGTTTTTGATATCGGCTCAGGGCGAGCGGACGCTGCTGAGCATGATCAATGGCGAGCCCTTGACATATGTAGACGGGGAGCAGTACATAAAGCCGGCTTTCCTTTTTGGGGACATGATTGATAAACAGTCCCAGACGAAGCCCAAGAGGGAGCCCTGGGTTTTCTCTGTCGGGAATTTAGTTTTGTACCTGCCAACGATGCCGAGGGATTATCCCATCTCGGCTTTCTTCCACGCGACGCATCCCAGGAAGATGTCGTGGATGCTGACTCCTGATCTTCACGACAAGCCGGAGAAGATCTTTCATCTGAAAGGAGCTGACCAGGGGTCATTTGTCAGTCGCCCTTCCGGCATTGTGACGTTGTTCAGGGGACTGTGCCCGAGCAGTGTCCCGAGTGAAGACAGCTCAGTGATCCAGCCGGTCCAATTGCCGACTTTCTGCAATGACTTTATGGGACGAGGCGGGGTATATCCCAAGGAGAATCTTCGGTGCAACGGGTGGAACGCCCTAACAAACTCCTGATGGACATGCCTAGTAGACTGGACTTTGAAGCACTTTCGGAGAGAGCTGGAGGGCATTGGACTGTATGCCGCTATGAGTGCGACGAGCGTCGGGTTGCCTTCCAATCCTAATTTGTTCTTGGCACTGATGGAGCGATACATTTTGCTCACTGGCACCTTCGCCACTCCACTGGGGGAGCTGGGATTGGCCCTCCATGAGATGGCAGTTGTCTCGAGACTGCCGATGGGGGTTACTCCATATGAAGAGTATGTTCCCACCAACCGGAAGTGTATCAAGAGCTGATGTGTCAATACTTTGCGTGCACCGCTTTTTATAACGAGCCTTCTGATTTGGCTCATACCACCAAGTGGATGTCCTACCTCTTCTTCCACCGAGCCAGGGCTGCCAAGTCGGAGAAAGCCTCGGGGGGCAAGAATGAGCCCGTGAACTGTTTGGGCGTGCTTAGTGCCCGGGTCGTGGAGGATCTTATGGAGGAGGCTAAAGCTCCAGATCAGATTCTCATCGAGGGGGTAGGAAAGTACCATGAAGGCATTAAGGCCTGTAGTTACTTAAGGCGCTGTCGCAGGCCTCTGTCTAAGGAAGCCCAGCTGGCTGGTTTTCTCTCCATATGGCTGTGTCGAGTAGTAGTGCCTGGTACTGCGTCCGCGGACCACATTCACCGGAATATCCTGTGGCCGGCAGTGCGCCTGGTGTTCGGGGCAAGACTGGGCTTGCTTCCTGGCATGGTGTGCCGTATACAGGCTGGCCTGAGAGCCATGACTGATGGGTTGCTCGTTGATGAAGCTCGGCGTGAGAGTTTTCCCCGGGTGGAATTACTATACCTGTATTTGATGGGATGGTTAATTCTCCACAATCCCCGGGTGATGTCTCCTGGCTCCGGTAGCAGCTCGGGGGGTATATTCTTGCTGAATTACAAGGACTCTCCCTGGAATGTGAGCACAGTTTTAGACTGTCGGCTGGTGTTGAACCTCAGCCACGGCTGGAAGCTCCTCTGTACTCCCCCTCCTATACATCGCAATCAATCAGGGACGAGGCTTGAGGATTCAGGTGGAGAGAAGACCGATCTTTCTCCGGAAGCTTTTAATTGGTTGGTCTGTATTAGGCCCTCCCATCTGCTGTACCGGAGCGAAGACCATTGCTTCTTTGAGCCCTATCTGCCTAGTCGGTTTGCCAGGCAGTTCGGGTACGATCAGTTGCATGTGGGCAACGCCGTCACCAGCTTCAGGTCCAGGGGCGGACTCATTGATGGTGCTAGGGGGTGGAGATATTTTATCATGGGTTGTACGGGGGCAACCTTCATCGTGCCGGTCGTTACAACCTCCACGGAGCTCCGCATTCTCCATTCTTACGCCCAGTTCTATGTGGCGATTAACACCTTCTACCGCAATTTTGACATGCGTGGAAGCTTCAGGGTGCCTTCTCCCAAGCCTGGGGGAAGAGTCGAAGTCCCCTCAGTTTCTTTGGACGAGGGTGAGGAGTCTGGTACTCCGGATGAGCCTCTGGTGTCGGTACCGAGGTGCGAAGTGCCTCCGCCTGCGGGGGCTTTGGTAATCTCTTCTGGGAAGCGACGGGCTTCTGCTCCGAAGGAAGCTTCTCTTCGTAAGAGGAGGAAGGAGACGGTTGCTCGTCCTCTCCGCATTCTTGGTGTTGAGGCTCCCGGAGTGAGCTTGTATCTCCCCATATCAGGGATGATTCTTTGGCTGGAGGTTCCTCGCCTTTTAGAGAGGGACCTTCTACAGTTCTGGCCGACGGCGCCGGAGAATCCTCGCTAGAGGTTGCTGTCGTGGCTACTGCTCCAGGAAGCGGAGCGAGATTGCCTGGGTGGCCGAGGCAGATAGGAGAATCTTTCCCGAGGTCAGCAGCAAGTAAAGCTCCCGCCGTGTCAGCGAGCACGTCTGGCGAGATTCCAGCTGATGAACCTCGACCGCGTCTTGGTGAAGGCTTGACAAAACTCTTGGCGATGTCGGTCGGCCCACCTCCTTTTCCAGGTATGACAGTTCGTATTGCGTCATTAAGGCGTAGTTTAGCTACATCGGCTGCTACCTGTCTTCTACGGCACTTGTAGAAGCATGAAAAATAAGCTGGAAGGATCTACGCAGCCTCTTGATGCAGAGCAGCGTAAACAGGGGCCTTCAGAGCCATCAAGCGTACAACAGAGCTTTTTCCACTAAAACACAGCGTGAAGAATAAGCTCAAAGGACCATCCGCGTAAGTGCAGTACGTCCAGGCCGCTCCAGCGTAAACAGGGTTCTTCATCGCCTCCATGGCGTAAAACTCATCCGCTCTCAAAGCAGCGTTAAAGCGTACGAGGAACGCTTCGTCTTCCCCGAAATGAACCTGCCAAGTCACGCAGTGAATCTGACCTCTGACTCCTGACAAAAAGTGCTACACGGCTACCCAGATGACGGCTGGAAATGATGGCAGACCCCTCGGGATGCGCCCCACAGTATGATGGCGGATCTTTGCATTTAATGCAGAGGATTTGGTTAAAACATCACCGAACCGTCGTTTACTGAAGTCCCCTCAGCGTAAACTGCTCTTTCGCGTACAAGGGAATACGCTGCCTTATTTTACACATGCAAATATGAGCTGTTTTACGCTCCGCAGTAGACAAACCGCCTGCAACATCAAAAGCTGCACTTCGTACGGGACTCGAGGCACGTCTCCACGTCTAATTGCACAGAGCGGTGACAGTTTCTCTCAAGGCACGTCTCTGCGACGGATGCACATAAGGGCTGTAGACCTTCAAAATACGCCTCCGTATTTAATGCATAAGATGGTGGCAAATCTCTGCAAGAGATTTGATTATATCTTCAAAAGCCGTAATTCCGGCTAAGACGTCCACATCAGCACTGTGGCACGGTACGCAGCAGCTTCTACGCCCATTCAGGATCTGTGCTCACGTGGCTTCTACGCCCACTCAGTCTCTACGACCACTCAGTCTCTACGACCACTCGGCCTCTACAACTATTCGACTTCTATGCCTATTCGGCTTCTATGCCTGTTCGGCTTCTACGCCTGTTCGGCTTCTATGCCTGTTCGGCTTCTATGCCTATTCGGCTTCTATGCCTACTTGGCTTCTACGTCAGGGTGACAGTCATTTGGCTTCTACGCCAACCTCTTCTACACAAGGGATACCTACCTACGTGGCTTCTACGCCGTGATCTTCGCAGCAAATATACGCGTTTTGTCCCCTTAGTTGGACACGCGTCACATGCTCACTCAAAAGGTCATCTATACGCAGGCATTGGTTATCTTAACCGTTGTGTAAAGGGGTGCTGTACTTCCCACTCCTCGGTTTTTACACTGACGGAGTGGTCTCTGTCACCAAAACTCTATAAATAGAGACCCCTATCAATGGGGAACAAGGTCGAAGAAAAAAAGGAACAAGGTCGACAAATTGGAGGGTCAGAAACTTGGTTAAGAAAAACCAATACCAGATCAAAAAGTCAAGAGAGAGAGAGAGAGAGAGAGACCGGAGCTCAGGCAAAGAGCAGGGATCGACGACTTTGGCATCGTGCATCCACCCTCTCCTGCAACCTTCGAAGCTGCTACTTGTCTTCTACGACACTTCTTCAACATCGTGTGGTCCAAGGGCTAAAGTGATCGACTGCAGATCAGACACCTATAGCAATTTTTACCCAGATTAAATAAATTGTACTCCCACATCCTCGTATAGGATTACATTGTACAAGTTTGTTTATAAACCAAAGGGCGCGGGTTTCGCATAAACCCTGTTATTGAAATACACTTTCATTCTTTCGTTTAATACCACAAACAAGATGGCGACTCTGCTGGGGACATCTTTCTCTTCTGATGAGGAAGCAATTGCTCTTCTGATGAGGAAGTAATTGCTCAACACGATGCGGTATCCGTGGGATCCGTGAAGAAGACACTGGTCGTCCAGTTCGACCAGTCTGCCTACGAAGACATGCTTCGAACCGGGGGTAGCTCTCACTCTCTCTCCGTCCAAGACAACAGGAAGCTGCACAAAGTATGGATGCCCAAGACATCCTCTACCATTCCTGTGGACTCTCTGACCTCTCCGATCTCTCCGACCAATGAGGTGGTAGCATTGCTCCCTCCGTGCCCTGCACGTAAAACTCAGTCTCCCGCTATGCGCGGTACAGACAAAACTTTGGGCAAAGCCTCAGCGCTGACCCAGAAGTATCCACTGCGCTCTACGCGTAGGAATCAGTCTCCCGCTATGCGCGGTACAAACAAAACTTCGGACAAAGCCTCAGCGCTAACCCAGGAGTATCCACTGCGCTTTATGCACAGAAATCAGTCTCCCGCTACGCGCGGTACAGACAAAACTTCCGATGGTGCCCCAACGCCAAATCGGAGGTACAGATCACGCTCCATGCGCAAGACAACATCTGACCTCTACGGTAAACCAGATGAGCATTGTGATCTCCGCGAGGGGAAGCAAGCAGGCGAATACTCAGCTACTCGGCCTTTACGCCAGCAAGGAAACAATATGCCTACCCTCCGGATTACGCGAGAAGCCGATGGCCGACTGAGGGCCTCTCCAGCTTTACGACAGACTGAGCGAATCTCCAATTTACGCCAGGCACAATCCCTCGGCGTAAAACAAGCTCAGATTGCGGAAAGACACCCTCCCAGGGGATTATCCGCCGCCCAGATGGCCAACCTGTTGTACACAGGTGGCACAGAGAAAACCGGGGTGCCCAATATCCGCACGCCCGCTGATGGAAGAATCAAGCCTTCGTATCCTTCCTCTACTCCTCCTGACTTGCGCGCATATCTAATCCAGAAGCGTAAGGAAAGGGGACCTTCCAACATGTCTATTACGCCCCCTAGCGAGCAATGTTGTAATAGTCATAAAATTGTGATTGACTGCTACTGTTCTAAAGCAAAATGGTCAGTTTTCGACCGATTGAGCTACTCTCAGTCTTTCCAGGAAGAGGAACCCGCGCATGCATCTGTGAACATGGATTCACACATACGTAGAGGAGGGTCGAGCTCAAGACGTCATCCCTCCCGGCCCCCGAGCCGAAGGAGGTTCAGTGAGCTCCTCAGGAACGCTGAAGCCGGGGTGTTCCAAAATACTCGATTGAGGTCACGACAACCGGCTTCGTCCTCTTTTGATTCCGACGCTGGGGGTCGCCAAGCCCCCGAATCAGAGGCAGAAAGTGTAGAGTCGACTTCTACAGCGACCTATACTAATCCTTCAATAACACCCAGGGAGATGGGAGTTTACGCCGTTGAAGATGAATGCGAGGAAGCCTCGCCGTCAGGGAACGCGGAACAACGCATCACTATACTGGAGACATCTCTGAAACAAATGTAATCCATGATGGAGAACATGCACCAGATGATGCTAACTCAGCACGCGACTGCCATGGCTCAAGCATCAGTCCCGCCAACTCAGATACGTGTGGGGGTGGACTTACCACCATCCAACCCGAGCTAAGAGCCTGCGCTAGATCAAGAGTCGGCAGTTCCTCCGCTTCCTCACTCAGAGAATGCCTTACCTTCCGCTGGAGTTACGATACAACCAACTCCGCACCACTCTGTGGCCCCGCTTCCGACTGAAAATCCGATGCAGGCAGTGCGGGAGTTGAAAGCCCAGTTCGACGCCTTGAAGCACAAAGATTAGCTCAAGAAACTGGGAATCAACCAGCCCTACCCAGCTATCTGGGAGGAGGTCCCTTTCCCGCCGAGGTACAAACCTCAGACTATGGCCCTGTTCGAGGGAAAAACATCACCAAGCCAGTAGATGAACTATTTTAGTATGATGACGATGTTGCTACAAGGAAACGACGCCCTCCTCACTCGGGTGTTCAAAGGCTGTCTCTCAGGAGTAGCCTATCAGTGGTACCGTAGCTTGGCGGACAACTGCATTACTTCCTTCGAGGACTTCAGAGCTTTATTCTTCACATAATTCTATGAGGGAGGAATGGACATGTCTATGTCCTCTCTCATCGAAGTCAAGCAGAAGAAAAAGCAGGACGCTCGCATCTTCATCGAATATTTTTGTCAGGCCACCTTACAGATGCCTCCAGGAGTTCCCGACTCTGCATTAGTAGACATTTGCAGGAAGAACCTCCTTCCCGTGGTCTCGGTGTTCACAGGACCATATCAGTTCAATGATTGGCCCTCGTTCATCATCTCGGAAGTAGCCGCCGAAGACAACGGTCGCAAGGCGCGCGACAATGGCATCATGATCTCCGCCTCTGACAGAGGCAAGAGGTCATCTTCTAGCAGCGACCATCCTCGTGGTCCCAAAGGGAAAGAAGCCCTGGCAATCAATACGGCCAGACCAAAGATTGCGGCAACCACGCAAACGAAACCCGGGACTTCCAGGCCCGTCGAAGTCTACTCTTTCGACGACGACAATATCCCGAGTATATTCGAGTGTCTCGTCAAAAGCGGCACGATCACCCTTCCAGAGCTAAGGCGGCCCCAGGAAGTCGATAATACTAACGACCCCAAATACTGCATCTTCCACAGATACGTACACCACCCAACAAAGGTGTGTTACATACTGAAAAGGAAGATCCAGGGGTTAATCGATGCTAAGGCCATCACTTTGCACAACACTGAGAAGACGGTCACGGCCAACATGATCTCCCTGCAGTTTGGCAATCTGCCTCCCCAAGAGATCCCGGATGGCGCTGCACCTATCTCCCGGACAACGATGAACATCGTCAATCTCCCTCCAGCTAGGGATCAAAATCACGACCTGGTACTCCTGACTACCCGGCAAGGCAAGATTATGTGGGTTCATCCAGACCTGGTGTCAGAGCTCGAGAAAGAAACTAAGGCTACTAAGCCTACATCCAAAAAGAGCTCCAAATACAGGCCCTGCCATATGATCATGACTTCTTCGGCATCGGACGAAGACGAGGTATTTGCTGTAACCCGTTCAGGGAAAGCCTACCTCAGCAACTACAGAGCAAGTCAGGAAGGTGCACCGGTGGACGCTCCAGCAATCAAACCTTCAGAGCAAGGTCCTGTCGTACCAGATATCAGTCCTTCAAAACCAACCTCGGTGGAGAAGGGGAAGCAAAACGAAGTACGCTTTGATAAACCTGTGAAAAACATTCCAAGCAAAGGTTTAGAGAAGTCATACAACTTCGACATCCTGGCCCAACTAGCCAATACGCCAGCCAGGTTGTCCATCTTCGAGCTACTCAGGCTCTCCCAAGACACTCGTCTAGCCCTGAGTGAAGCGCTGATACAGGCGGAGGCATACTTGACCCAGCTCAAGTCCCCCGACGAAGAACCAGTGGCGTGTCCTCAATGCCACAGTGTGATGGAGGTGGTCCCAAATATCACTTTCACCCAAGACGACATGCTGTTAAAACATAACAAGCATGACAGGCCCCTCTATTACATCGGGTACGTCGGTTCCATGGAGGTTGATCGGATTCACATAAATCCGGGATCGTCGATCAGCATCATCCCTCACAGTCTACTCAGACCGCTGAGGATTCCTACCAGCGAATTGGCTTACACCACCACTACGATCGTGGGTTTTAATACCGGAAGAAGTAAGCCATTGGGGAAAATTCGCCTGAGGATCCAGATCGGCAACCTTAGATCGGTGGCCACATGTTACGTCATTGATTCAGAGGTATCCTACAACATTTTGCTGGGGAGACCATGGATCCACGACCACAACATCGTTCCTTCAACCCTACATTAATGCCTTAAATATGTAGACGTACAAGGAATGGTACGAACGGAGGTGGCTGACCTAAACCCGTTTAAAAGAATAGAATCCTACTATTCCGATGCCGTATTGTACTCCCAAGACCACACGAAAGAAGTGTCAGGCGACGCAGAGAAGGGATCCCACTGGGAGCCAGAAGAACCCTCTGCCGCACTACCGCTATCAATCAGAGTGAAAGGACGAACCACTCGTCCAAAAGCCATAGAGCCCATGGCTATCCACCTGAACAAGACCAGGTCAGGAGAAGGGAGTGATCCTCTCGTGATCACTTTGCACCGAAAGCCCCCACCCTTGGTCATCAACCTTCGGCGCGACAGGCAGCCGACTGATATAAATGCAACCAGGAACGGAGTTTCAGATGGTAATAAACATCCCCTTTTCCAGTATATTGACGCTCAAATACCGAAACTGGAATCCACTCCCCGTGACGAGGTAGAACCTATAGCACAAAAATTCTTGGAAGCTATAAACTCCTACCGTCCGTATGTCTGGGAAGTAGCATCATCATCCAACGTCATCACAATGTATGGACCCCATAAGGATTCTTTCTTCATTGTCCCGCCTACCTGCAGCAGTCAGCGTCCAATATTCTTCGGTCGCATGCGCAATCAACCAGCATCCAGGAAGATTCTTTCAATGATGATACTGGGAAAATACAAGTTCACCGATACAGCCCGCAAGCGCTGAAGATCATGCAGAACATGGGCTACAACTTGAAGTGGAAGCCAGGCCTCAACTACGGAAGAGGCAGACGAACGCCGCCCGCGGTGACCCCCGCTATCGACAAACTCATTTTGGGTTAGGATATGCCACCTCCCTTACGACTTCCAAGTCAGACGAGGACATCTTTTCCTCCTCCCAGAATGGCTCGTCGCCCCCCGACTCAACTGATGCTCTCGAACAAACACTATCAGTAAATATGGTGGTGACAGATCCCTCAGAAGCAGATAAACAGGATTCTGAGCCGTTTGAGAATGACTCTTGGGCTCAACAAATGGATACGCAGTGGGAATTCTGCTTCGAGCAAAGAGAACCTCCCACCAAAGATGAAGTTATCCAAATTGATGTTGGGGGTGAACTTTCGCCAAAGCCAATATTTATCAGTGACAATCTTCCCCCAGCTGAAAGGGAAGAAATCATACAGCTGATAAAGGAATACGTCGACATCTTTGCATGGGATTATGAGGACATGCCGGGCCTAGACCCGAAGGTGGCTACTCATAAACTCAACATATTGACCGACTCAAAGCCTGTGAAGCAGCACCAACGCCGGTTTCGCCCGGACATGATGGACGCCATTGAAGCTGAAGTCAAGAAGCTGATAGCCTGTGGTTTCATCCGGGAAGAACAACATCCCGACTGGGTCGCCAACGTTGTTCCAGTCATGAAGAAAAATAAGAAGGTACGTATCTGCATCGACTACCGAGATCTGAATGCGGCCTGCCCCGAGGATGAATTCCCTCTTCCTATCACGAATATCATGATCGACAATACCTGCGGCTTTGAACGCATGTCTTTCATGGATGGATTCTCAGGATACAATCAGATCAAGATGCATCCTGAAGACGAGAAGCACACTGCCTTCCGGACACCATTGGGGGTATATTGCTATACGGTCATGCCCTTCGGATTGAAGAACGCCGGAGCTACATACCAACGGGCTATGAGTAACATATTCCATGAGCATTTACGCAAAACAGTGGAATGTTACATAGACGACATAGCCGTCAAGAGTCGCCTCAAGGGTGATCACATTCAAGACTTGAGAACGGTATTCGAGCTAATGTGCCAATATCAACTCAAGATGAACCCTACAAAGTCCTTTATGGGGGTATCCAGTGGCAAGTTCCTGGGATTTATCATCACCGCCAAAGACATCCAGGTGGACCCCGACAAAGTCCAGGCAATCGTGGAAATATGATCGCCCCGTAATCTGAGGGAACTCCGGGGATTTCAAGGCCGTCTGGCTTACATCCGGCGATTCATATCCAACCTCTCGGGGAGATGTCAGCCCTTTTCTCATCGCATGAAGAAAGGTGTATCCTTCGTATGGGACGAAGCCTGTCAACAAGCGTTCGGAGATATCAAGCACTACCTCACCAGTCCGCCAGTTCTGGTGCCTCCCGTCATGGGGAGACCATTCTTGCTGTACGTTCGAGCGATGGATCATTCACTAGGAGCTCTTCTTGCACAGAAGAACGACATGGGTCATGAACAGGCTATCTACTACCTCAGCAGGATGATGGTCAGAGCCGAACACCGGTACAACCCAGTGGAGAAGGAATGCTTGGCTCTGATGTTCGCTATCCAGAAGACGCGGCACTATGTCGCCGGCCAGACTATTCATATCATCTCCAGGATCAACCCTCTTCGAGTACTGATGAGCAAGCCTAGTGCTCTTAATTTCCGACTCATGACTTGGGCGATGCTATTAACACCATATGACATGGTGTACGTACCGCAGAAGTCCATCAAGGGCCAAGCTCTGGCTGACTTCCTAGCTGCTCATCCGATCCCGGAGGCCTCCAATTTATACGAGGACATTCTCGACGAAGTTGCAGAATGTAATTCCGCGATGGAAAGTGACGCGTGGCAACTCTTCTTCGATGGTGCCTCCAGAACCGGTCCTAGGGGAAACATCGTTTCAGGAGTAGGAGTTGTCCTGGTCACTCCTGATCAGCTCGTTATCTACCGAGCATATTCTCTTAGCGAGCCCTGCTCCAACAATGTAGCAGAGTACAACGCTCTGCTAATCGGGCTCCAAGTCACCAAAGAGCTGGGGGTCGAGTCCCTGGAAGCATTCGGTGATTCTCTGCTTATCGTCAATCAAGTCAGAGGAATATATGAAGTCCGGAATCCAGACCTCATCCCCTATCACCGAGCGACGGTCGAGATAGCCATGACATTCAAAGGGTTCTTCCTAGAGCATGTACCTCGATTTCAGAATCTAGAAGCTGATGCCCTAGCCAGTTTAGCTGCAGATTTAGCCATCCCTATAAGAAGGCAGGATTCGGTAATCCTTCTTAACAGAGATTTATTCTGTGTGAAGAACAACTTTCACATAGAATACAGCCACGCTGTGAACGCAGGTCCCTCCAGAAGAGACTGGAGAAGTCCCTTCATGGATTTCGTCGCATACGAAATCTTGCCGGAGGACCCCAAAGAAGCAATATCCGTCAAAAGGCGATCATTACGCTTCTACTACGATGCATCTTCACAATGCCTATAACGTCGAACCTACGATGGACTGCTATTAAGATATCTATCGGAAGACGAAGCACAGCAGATTATCCGGGAAGCTCACGATGGCGTATGCGAAGCGCATCAACCCGGTCCTAAGCTACAGGATCGCATCAGGAGAATGGCCTATTACTGGCCTACTATGATCGCAGATGCAATACGGTATGCAAGACAATATAGAGCATGTCAGGTTCATGCAGACTTTATACATCAACCGTCTAAATATCTACATCCTACGGTTGCGTCCTGGCCTTTCGAAGCATGGGGTATGGATATCATTGGTCCTATTCACCCGTCTTCTTCCAGCGGTCACCAGTTCATATTGTCCATCACGGATTACTTCTCCAAATGGGCAGAGGCGATCCCTCTCGCTGAGGTAAAGGCGTCTAATGTGATCAGCTTCATCAAGCATCACGTTATTTATCGCTTCGGGGTACCCCAGAGGATAATTCACGACAATGGGCCTCAGTTCATCAGCCAAGCGTTTCATCGATTTTGCGATAAAAATCGGATACACAATAATGCCTTGCTAATGGTTTGGCGGAAGCTTTCAACAAAACCATTATCAAACTCTTGAAGAAATTCGTCTCTTCAAATAAGAGAGATTGGAATGAGAAGCTGGGCGAATGTCTCTAGGCATACCGCAAAATGGTACGAACACCGACAGGTTGCACCCCATTCTCGCTGGTCTACGGGAGCGAAGCAGTTCTTCCCGTTGAAATCCAGATCCCGTCACTCAGGATAGCCGTAACTAGTGAGCTGACTCGAGAAAAGAATGACCTGTTAAGGCTCCAAGAGCTAGAAGGGTTAGACGAGAAACGCCTACAAGCTCAGCAGCGCATCGCGCTCTACCAAGCACGCATTTCTAAAACCTTCAATCACAAAGTGAAGGAAAGAGCGTTCAAAGTCGGCGAGCTAGTTCTAGCCGTAAGAAGGCCGATGATTCTTACTCACAGAAGTAAAGGCAAATTCCAGCCCAAGTGGGAAGGCCCTTATGTGATCGAGACAACATTCTCGAACGGCGCCTACAAGATAGTCCAGCCTAATGGAGACTTGTCAGTGGCTTCTATCAACGGCAAATTCCTGAAAAGGTACTATGCTTAATCTCTCCTGCTCGAGTAGAATATAGCGAGAATCTCAATTCTGACAAAACTACTTCCAGAACGCAATTAGTTGGGTTACATTCTATTATGTCCGTATGACCTCTGAACATATATGTCCCGCTTAAAGTTTATCGAGAGTTTATCATCAGATATCACTCTCGCCCAAACCTGTCATTTACATTCCGAAATGATGGGTCCATAAAAGTCAAAAAAGAGTCACTTTTATTTATTCCCGATAAAGAGCAAAATTACATCTGGGGAAGCAAAAAGAGAAAGGATACATCATGATGGCGGAGTAGTCAGATTGCGAATCAGCCGCTCCAGTGCAGCTATCCTCTCATTCCTAAGAACCAAGGCATCGGCGCAAGCCCGCTCCAGCCGTGCCTCGGGGGTATTCATACAGGACAGCTCAGCCCTTGCCCGAAGGCAGCCCGCGCGGGCAGCTTCCGCACGGTCCAAATCCCGTCGCGTCGCGCTCAATCGCCCAGTCGCTATGTCTAGACCCGCCAACGGTTGAGAAGCCCACTCCTCTGCCCGAGCGAGTTTTTTCCTCAGCTTGGAGACCATCGCTGCATTCCCGTCATGCTCGGATCGGCACTTCGTCTCAAGAGCGAGAGCCTCTGCCACGACAGCTTTTCTTCTATCCATCTCCAGCCCATGTGTCTTGATGGAGTTGTCTAGGCTTTCCAGCTTGGTAGTAAGCCGCGCAGTCATATGGTCGTACCTGGTCTGGACCTCAGCATCGAAGCTGCCCCGACTCAGCTGCAAGTATTCGTTAATGGGTTGCTCTAAACCATTAACCATCGCCTCCAGAACATCAGCTACCCCAGGATCGTCGAGCTCCCTGATGGCCCCGATCGAAAACTAAGAAGTCTTCCTCAGGCTCTCGAAATCTAGACTCTTCGCCAACACCATTGATATCATCGTTTTCAAACCGGTGTAAAAGAGGCTGGTATGTTGCTCGATCAACGCAACTAGATCCGACTGAACGCCAGGAGTGGCCGCAATATCAGCAAGTCCCTCTCCAGGGATAACTGCAGACGAGGTGGCCACAACCGCCGCCTCGACGCGTGGCGCGACCGAAGAAGGTGCGACGACAACGATCGAAGTCATCGACATACTCGCGAGGGGCAAGGTCGCGATGACGGGTTCGTCCTTCTCTTGAGATGACGAAACCACTCTGGACGAGCTAACCCCCGAGGATATTTCCTCTTCGAAGTCAGGCGCCTCCACATCATCGCCAGGAGCCGGAGCAGAGCCAGAAGGTGCTTCAATGCTGTGCTCTCCGTGGACGCCATCCCCTGAGAAAAGGACAAGAAAGTTGATATCAGTATGATGATAATCATTCTAAAGGGAGACATAAAGACGACATTTACCCGGAGCCAACGACATATACGACGCATCTGCAGTCGATGTAGCTAAACCACGCCTTAATGACGCAATGCGAACTGTCATACCTAGAGAAGGAGGTGGGCCGACCGATATCGCCAAGAGTTCTGTCAAGCCTTCACCAAGACGCGATCGAGGTTCATCAGCTGGAATCTCGCCAGACGTGCTCGCTGACACGGCGGGAGCTTTACCCGCTGCTGACCTTGGGAAAGATTTTCCCATCTGCCTCGGCCACCCAGGCAATCTCGCTCCGCTACCTGAAGCAGTAGCCACGACAGCAACCTCTAGCGAGGATTCTCCGGCGCCGCCGGCCGGAACTGTAGAAGGTCCCTCTCTAAAAGGCGAGGAACCTCTTGCCAAAGAATCATCCCTGATATAGGGAGATATAGGCTCACTCCCGGGAGCCTCAACACCAAGAATGCGTAGCGGACGAGCAACCATCTCCTTCCTCCTCTTACGAAGAGAAGCTTCCTTCGGATCAGAAGCCCGTCGCTTCCCAGAAGAGACTACCGAAGCCCCCATAGGCGGAGGCACTTCGCACCTCGGCACCGACACCAGAGGCTCATCCGGAGTACCAAACTCCTCACCCTCGTCCTAAGAAACTGAGGGGACTATGACTCTTCCCCTAGGCTTGGGAGAAGGCACCCTGAAGCTTCCACGCATGTCAAAATCGCGGTGGAAGGTGTTAATCGCCACATAGAACTGGGCGTAAGAATGGAGAATGCAGAGCTCCGTGGAGGTTGTAACGACCGGCACGATGAAGTTTGTCCCCGTGCAACCCATGATGAAATATCGCCACCCTCTAGCTCCATCAATGAGTCTGCCCCTGGACCTGAAACTGGTGACGGCGTTGCCCACGTGCAACTGATCGTACCCGAACTGTCTGGCGAACCGACTAGGCAGATAGGGCTCGAAGAAGCAATGGTCTTCGCTCCGGTACAGCAGATGGGAGGGCCTAATGCAGACCAACCAATTAAAAGCTTCCGGAGAAAGATCGGTTTTCTCTCCACCTGAATCCTTAAGCCTCGTCCCTGATTGATTGCGATGTACAGGAGGGGGAGTACAGAGGAGCTTCCAGCCGTGGCTGAGGTTCAACACCAGCCGACAGTCTAAAACTGTGCTCACATTCCAGGGAGAGTCCTTGTAATTCAGCAAGAATATACCCCCCGAGCTGCTACCGGAGCCAGAAGACATCATTCGGGGATTGTGGAGAATTAACCATACCATCAAACACAGGTATGGTAATTCCACCCGGGGAAAACTCTCACGCCGAGCTTCATCAATGAGCAACCCATCAGTCATGGCTCTCAGGCCAGCCTGTATATGGCACACCATGGCAGAAAGCAAGCCCAGTCTTGCCCCGAACACCAGGCGCATTGCCGGCCACAGGATTTCCGATGAATGCGGTCTGCGGACGCAGTACCAGGCACTACTACTCGACGCAGCCATATGGAGAGGAAACCAGCCAGCTGGGCTTCCTTAGACAGAGGCCTGCGATAGCGCCTTAAGTAACTATAGGCCTTAATGCCTTCAGGGTACTTTCCTACCCCCTCGACGAGAATCTGATCCGGAGCTTTAGCCTCCTCCATAAGATCCTCCACGACCTGGGCACTAAGCACGCCCAAACAGTTCACGGGCTCATTCTTGCCCCCCGAGGCTTTCTCCGACTTGGCAGCCCTGGCTCGATGGAAGAAGAGGTAGGACATCCACTTGGTGGTGTGAGCCAAATCAGAAGGCTCGTTATAAAAAATGGTACACGCGAAGTATTGACACATCAGCTCCTGATATACTTCCTCCACCTTAGGGTCCAAGTCCACCAACTCCCAGTTGGTGGGAACATACTCTTTATATGGGGTAACCCCCATCGACAGTCTCGAGACAACTGCCATCTCATGGAGGGCCAATCCCAGCTCCCCCAGTGGAGTGGCGAAGGTGCCAGTGAGCGAAATGTATAGTTCCATCAGTGCCAAGAACAAATTAGGATTGGGAGGCAACCCGACGCTCGTCGCACTCACAGCGGCATACAGTCCAATGCCCTCCAGCTCTCTCCGGAAGTGCTTCAAAGCCCAGTCAACTAGGCATGTCCATCGGGAGTTTGTTGGGGCGATCCACCCGTTGCACCGAGGATTCTCCTTGGGATATACCCTGCCTCGTCCCATAAAGTCGTTGCAGAAAGTCGACAATTGGACCGGCTGGATCACTGAGCTGTCTTCACTCGGGATACTGCCCGGGCACAGTCCCCTGAACAACGTCACAACGCCGGAAGGGCGACTGACAAATGACCCCTGGTCAGCTCCTTTAAGATGAAAGATCTTCCTCGGCTTGCCGTGAAGATCAGGAGTCAGCGTCCACGACATCTTCCTGGGATGCATCGCGTGGAAGAAAGCCGAGATGGGATAATCCCTCGGCATCGTTGGTAGGTACAAAACCAAATTCCCGGCAGGGAAAACCCAGGGCTCCCTCTTGGGCTTCGTCTGGGACTGTTTATCAATCATGTCCCCAAAGAGGAAAGCCGGCTTTATGTACTGCTCTCCGTCTACATATGTCAAGGGCTCGCCATTGATCATGCTCAGCAGCGTCTGCACACCCTGAGCCGATATCAAAAACTCCCTTCCCTCAGGATACTGGGGTCCAGAGATGGGAAATGCCACGTGGGACAGATCCTCCAGGTAGTTCGAGTGCAGCATCCCGGCAGGGAGCCCATCACCTCGGCCAGTGGAGACTCACCCAAATCAACTGTAAAAGTGCAAGAAGAATATATCATTGCAAATCTTGCACAAATATACAGACCAAAGAAACGACAGTCTGTGCTCTACGCAGGATTGTACAAATTTGGTTATTTTACGCCGAAAATCCCCTCAACAAGCATAAAACTCAAAATTTATGATATACGCCAATTTTTGGTAGCCAGAGCTTTTACGCTCAGAACTACGAAAATATAGAGTCTTTACGCTGGCACATTAGAAATGTGGGCGTAAAAGATAAAAACGTCTCCGTGCATCATCTTTCTCAAAAGAGGCTATCAGCGCAGAAGACGACCTAGCGCGGTCACATTCAACGTATACGAAGGATTTTTTGTCGTTTTTGTCACCCCAAAGGCTCTACCTCTAAGACCGGGTGCGCTGCTCGTCGGCGGGATACTTCGCTCAGAAGGAAGTTCGCCTTGCCCGACCGAAGACTCCCTCGCTGGGGCAGAAGAATGAGAAGAAGAACCTATACTCTTTCCCTTAGCGGAGGGGGTTTGTTTCGGCGCCATTTCTGAAGACTCGAGGTGTTCGGAGAAGGAACGAAGAAAAACTCGAACAGTCGAAAGCTCTCTTTCGCAGAAGACAGATAAAAAGTTTTTCTCTCAAAAGCTTGGGATATATATAGAGTTTGGGTCGACTCCTCGAATCCTCGGACGGACTCCTCGAGACCCTAACCAAATATCGCAATTAATAGTGGGTTATGATTAGATGCTACGACAGCCCACTACCCTTGAAAGACGGACAGTCAGCAAATTTGAAAAGTTTTTCGTGTAAGACGGTTCAGCAGGTTCTACGCTAAAGGAGCTTTCTATGCTCGACAGCAACAGATCTACGGTTTTATGCTCGCAAGTTATAAGTCTATGGTTTTACGCCCGGATGCCTTTGTGCTCGGTAGCTTTTATGCTCGAGAGGCCACAAACCTATGACTTTACGCTCAGCAGATACCAAATCGATGATCTTACGCTCGGTGGCGCTCAGTTTACGCTCAGAAGCAACAGATCCGCAAACTTCACGCTCGAAGAAATTTTCTTTTCAGGAGCTACAAATATACAGTTCTTCGCTAAAGGAGCTTTCTACGCTTGACAGCTACGAATCTACAGCTTTACGTTCGACAACTATAAGTCTATAGTTTTATGCCCGGATGCCTTTGTGCTCGGTAGCTTTTATGCTCGAGAGGCTACAAACCTACGACTTCACGCTCAGGAACCACAAGTCTACGATTTCACGCTCGATGGTGTTCTACGCTCACAGGCTACAGATCTCCAGTCCTACGCTAAAGGAGCTTTCTACGCTCGACAGCTACGAATCTACAGCTTTACGTTCGACAACTATAAGTCTATGGTTTTATGCCCGGATGCCTTTGTGCTCGGTAGCTTTTATGCTCGAGAGGCTATAAACCTACGACTTTACGCTCAGGAACCACAAGTCTACGATTTTACGCTCGATGGTATTTTATGCCCAGAGGCTACAGACTGATGATTTCATGCTCCACGACTTTCCGCATGTTAGAACAGTCCCCAAAGTGGTCAATTGCCAAGAGTTCACACAGAAGATACTCGTTCTTGACCCAGAGCATCCCAAGTACCCGAAGCATACAGAGTTCAAACATTAAGAAATTACTCTTCTTGAGTCCAAAATTGGAGGTTCATCCAGACTCCAGTCTGAATATCTCGTCTATCAAGATGGCAAAATCAATTTGACAGCCAAAATCTTGACCCTGTTCCAAGGGAGTTTCGAGAGATCATTCTTGAAGACGAAGTCTGAACAGAATTTTTGCTCATCAGAAGCAGCAGTTCAGAGCTCTACGCGGTCCTTCAGTCCTAGCAACAGGACAGTTCTAAATGTTCAAAATACTTAAACAGCGTTCTATGGACTATTCGTTATGCGTAAAGGACAGGGCCTAATACTCTTTCTATCAGAGTCGGCGTAAAAATTCAGACGTGTTGAAGCTACACATATTAAGACTTCACAGCAACGTATGGCAAGATGATCATATGAAGAAGCAAGACGATTTTATTAAATATTAAAGTCATGATTACATATGAGAGAAATCCAATCTACAAGGGTTTTCTTTTTATTTTCATGATTACAACTGAGGTAAACTCCGTCGACAAAGGGGGCCCCTCGTCATCGTCTGAAGACCACACCGAGAAGCCGCTCTGACTGGGTCTCGCGCCTGTGATGGTCTTCCTCTTCTTCCAAGGAGATGATCAGTGGCAGGAGGATACAAAATTGGGCAGATGACCCATCCTCCAACAGAAGAAAGGCAGGGTAATTCTGCTTTCCTACAGACCACCGCCACTCTAGCCGGTCTGTCTGCCTCTCGTCACCGGAGGCAATGAGAGAAGACAACACTTGCAAGCTCTGTGGTCAAAGATGACCCTTCCTCTCTCCTGGGGAAACGCCATACAAAGTTGCTGATTATCCCGAGCAAGGGAGGCTAAGATATCCTTCCATGATCCATCGTTGCAGTGGACACTTGCTCGAAGACGCCTTCTTTTTCGGCTCCCTACATGCTGGAAAAACATGATCTCCTTCTTCCTCAGGTCGACCCGACGAACTCCAGCAATCATCTCGGCATGATAATGGGAATGTGGGGAGAACAGGCTAACTCCCCCAGCCTTTTTATAGGCTAAAGAGATCACAGCGGTCCCAATAAATCCGCCATAAAGTCAGCATCGACCGTTTCAACACTCCATTCAGAAATGTTTCGAGTTACGAGGGGCCGTTCATGCTTCATTCAAAGCGTTTCAAATTTTGAGGAATTTAAAAGCTTTGAAGGGGGTTTTGTAGAAGCATGAAAAATACGTTGGGAGGATCTACGCAGCCTCTTGATGCAGAGCAGCGTAAACAGGGGCCTTCAGAGCCATCAAGCGTACAACAGAGCTTTTTCCACTAAAACACAGCGTGAAGAATAAGCTCAAAGGACCATCAGCGTAAGTGCAGTACGTCCAGGCCGCTCCAGCGTAAACAGGGTTCTTCATCGCCTCTATGGCATAAAACTCATCCGCTCTCAAAGCAGCGTTAAAGCGTACGAGGAACGCTTTGTCTTCCCCGAAATGAACCTGTCAAGTCACGCAGTGAATCTGACCTCTGACTCCTGACAAAAAGTGCTACACGGCTACCCAGACGACGACTGGAAATGATGGCAGACCCCTCGGGACGTGCCCCACAGTATGATGGCGGATCTTTGTATTTAATGCAGAGGATTTGGTTAAAACATCACCGAACCGTCATTTACTGAAGTCCCCTCAGCATAAACCGCTCTTTTGCGTACAAGGGAATACGCTGTCTTGTTTTATACAGGCAAACATGAGCTATTTTATGCTCCGCAGTAGACAAACCGCCTGCCACGTCAAAAGCTGCACTTTGTACGGGACTCGAGGCACGTCTCCACGTCTAATTGCACAGAGCGGTAACAATTTCTCTCAAGGCATATCTCTGCGACGGATGCACAGAAGGGCTGCAGACCTTCAAAACATGCCTCCGCATTTAATACATAAGATGGTGGCAAATCTCTGCAAAAGATTTGATTATATCTTCAAAAGCCATAATTCGGGCTAAGACGTCCACATCAGCACTCTGGCACGGTACGCAACGACTTCTACGCCCATTCAGGATCTATGCTCACGTGGCTTCTATGCCCACTCAGTCTCTACGATCACTCAGTCTCTACGACCACTCAGTCTCTACGACCACTCGGCCTCTATGACTATTCGGCTTCTATGCCTATTCGGCTTCTATGCCTGTTCGGCTTCTACGCCTGTTCGGCTTCTATGCCGGTTCAGCTTCTATGTCTGTTCAGCTTCTATGCCTATTCGGCTTCTATGCCTACTTGGCTTCTACGCCAGGGTGACAGTCATTTGGCTTCTACGCCAACCTCTTCTACACAAGGGATACCTACCTACGTGGCTTCTACGCCGTGATCTTCGCAGCAAATATACGCGTTTTGTCCCCTTAGTTGGACACGTGTCACATGCTCACTCAAAAGGTCATCTATACGCAGGCATTGGTTATCTTAACCGTTGTATAAAGGGGTGCTGTACTTCCCACTCCTCGGTTTTTATACCGACGGAGTGGTCACTGTCACCAAAACTCTATAAATAGAGACCCCTATCAATGGGGAACAAGGTCGAAGAAAAAAAGGAACAAGGTCGACAAATTGGAGGGTCGGAAACTTGGTTAAGAAAAACCAATACCAGATCAAAAGGTCAAGAGAGAGAGAGAGAGAGACCGGTGCTCAAGCAAAGAGCAGGGATCGACGACTTTGGCATCGTGCATCCACCCTCTCCTGCAACCTTCGAAGCTGCTACCTGTCTTCTACGGCACTTCTTCAATATCGTGTAGTCCAAGGGCTAAAGTGATCGACTGTAGATCAGACACCTATAGCAATTTATACCCAGATTAAATAAATTGTACTCCCACATCCTCGTATAGGATTACATTGTACAAGTTTGTTTGTAAACCAAAGGGCGCGGGTTTCGCATAAACCCTGTCATTGAAATACACTTTCATTCTTTTGTTTAATACCACAAACAACACATGACACTTAGTATCATGAGAGGACAGTCAGTAGGCGTATGGGCTTTAACCACTCTGGTAAACCGTAGTATCTAGCTCGCACTACGGGAGTGTGTCGCATTGGTTGCTACCCCTGCGGTATGTTAATTTTTGGAGTCACACGCTGGTCGCTACCCCCGTGGTATGTCAATTTCTGATGTTCTAGACGGGTGTGTGAGTTGTGAGGCTTAGATCGAGTAGCCTACCCTTGCCCATACGTCAAAAAATTATCCTAATTTGCATTCATATAGATTGTCTTGTACAGCGTACTTATTTATTTTCAAACATTATGTATGTTTACTGTATTCAATTGGCTCGCTTCTATATATCTTGTTATGTCCCTCTGAGGACCTGGTCCCTTGCCAGGTATAGACGACCATGAGTATCCACAGGAGTACAGACCCGGATCTGACGTATTACCTTCTGCTGAGGGGACTTTACCCGCTGAGCATCATTGATTACCTCTAACGATGGATACTTTAGCTGACACTCTTTTATCCTCACCTTATTTTATATTGGTGATTCAACCATGCTCTCTCATTTTAGTTGATATAGTCATTGGTAGTGGATTTGTCTCCACCCGACTATCATTTATGGATTATTCAGACTCTTTATTCTAGTTTAGTTATATTCATTTCTGTGACTTGTTGTGTGGATGGGATTAGTACTTCTGTGACTTATGATAGTATATATACCACATATGAGTTTTATTCATATTATAGCGTACGTATGTATTATGGTATCCAAATATTAGAGTTGCCATATACATACGGCTGGCATGCTTACATGTTCCTAGTCCTTCATATTTTAGGACTGGAGTGTGACATATTTTTGTGGTGGCCCATGCAGGTCGAGAGCATATTGTCTCAGTTATATTACTGTATCGAGCAAGCCTGCACTAGGATTAGAGTATAGGATCTTATCCACAATTGACTATGAATTATCTTCCTTCCTATCCGTTCTATCGCATCCTGCTTGATTCATGTGCTTCCCTAATAGTTTCTTGAGTATAGCCTTCTCCTAGAGTATAGGAATCCCTGTTATTAGGATGATAATTAGGGTAACACACCTACTGAGAATTCAACTAGGGTATTGACACATCACTAAGTTTAGAATATCTAATGAACCCTAGCATTCCTTATCTATAGATTGGTTTACTATTACCCCTTGATGTATTTATGAAGACTTGGGAGTAGTATAGACACTACTAGAGTTAATTAGAAATTTAACCATATTGTTTGACCCTAGTATTGAGGGACCACTAGGAATCCAAGGTTGAATATTAGGACCAAATCTAACTTTTATAGTGAGATAGTATTATAAAACTATACATTTAGATTCTTATTAGCAGGCAGTACCCTAGGAAGCCAAGAGAAATAAAATAATATTTTCCTAGATCATACCCCGAATACGGAGGTTAGCAAACCACATTCCCCTTAGAAACCATGATATTATCTAGAGCCTTTCTATTTAAATTTAAATCATGTTCCTCTGAAAACTTAGCGCTCGCTATTTGTGCGACGACTAATTATGTTCTTCTCTTCTTTCAACTCGTGCCACCTAACCCTTCTATTCTTAATATTAACTCACTTGTTCTATAAGACTATGATTAAGACCTAAGATGACCATTACTTATGGAGTTTTATAATATAATAGGATACCCTAATAAATCCTAATATCTTTTCTCGTAAACCTTAACAGGAGTTTCTACTGTATTCTTAAGACGGTACAGTATTAGTTAATTCTTTTAAGTTGGGTAGTATGCCTCATAATATAGTATCATATAGTCCTCTTGACCCATTGATGAAGTATAGTTGAATGATACCAGCTATAAGACTTGCATAAGAAGTTAATGTTTATTCAGACTGTAGAACTAAGAGGCCCATGCCTCTATTTGGTCGACTAGCAACTTAGACAAGGAGTTAGTATAACAACTGTAGAGACTGTAGGGTCTTATCTTTTTATGAACTTGAATTATTTTTGTAACTTCTCTCATCATAATCTAGCATACTTATATTTTCTATACTACTTCGACTTATGCTGCTATTTTATAGCATAGTTTTGCAAGCTTATTCTTTTAACGAGCTCGATCATGATATTGTATTATTGGGAACACCTACTAATATATTGTCTAATCAAAATCTGTGTATTAAGGTCTAGCTAACCTTATTATATTTGGTTCGCCATTCGTAATACTACTTTATGTGGATGGAGATATATAGTTGACTAGTAGACATATATAGTTACCCTCTAGATATGTCGGAGCATATCATATCAAGTACATAACTGTATCGATATGAGCATGCGAATAAGAAATTACCAAATAGTATTTCAATCCACAACTGCCTTGACAATTCTCATTTGAATTCTTTAAATGCCTTGATCCCCATACTTCTATCCTATGACCTCCCCCTTGAACTCTTTATTATTGCTTTTCGTCTTCCCTTATTCCGGAAAGATGAACGCTCGTGCCGGGAATAAGTTGATACACTGATAGTACTAGATATACCCTATAGGCTAATCATATGACTTAGTGACTCTCTTTTATAATTGGTTAAGGGCATATCATATATGATATGTTTGGTGTTAAAACTTTGAGGATTAAATAACATGATTAAATAATTTGAGGCATAGCTTTCTTACATGTATAGCCCTCGATGATAGATGGGCAAATTCTAAGTTGGGTAAAAACCACATTGTTAACTTGAGGTAAATTCTTTTAGATTGTGACTAAGTGAGATTAGAAAGAGAGAAACCATACCTTATTTTAATTTCGAGGACAAAATTATTTTAAGTTGGGTAGATTGTAAAGTCCCTTACCCAAAATTAGGGCTACTTGGCTTAGAAAGAGAAACTAGGGCTAGTTTGAACCCAATTAGAATTAGAACACGGTATTTATTTAATTTTGTAACATTTATATCACTTAGCGTACCTTACCGTTGCTTCGATAATTGAGCACTACACTAGTCACTGCCTTCCTACAAACTTTACACCCTTGTCCTAGATATGCCCGCCTTCTATTCTGACCTTGGTATAACTTATAATTATGCTCTCTTGTGCTAGATTTTAGTCGCATAATAAACGTCACGGACGTTATTCTAAATTCTAAATAAAATCAACTCTGTACCCTTGTGCGTTCCAATCAAAATTGGAGACACAATCTTGATCCATTTTATGCAACCCAATTAATAATAATATTCTACTCTGAGCCCTCAATGTCCATGACACTTGTGTCCTACCTAATTTTAGTCCCATGTACTTCTAATTAAATCCAGAACACCTTGCGCAGTAATTTTAATTAAATTAATTCAATTTTTATCTTTGTGCAATTTTCTAATTATTGGACGCTTTTATGCAAAAATGTATTAAGATGTCCACACCATTGGACAATACATGAAAAAATCCAACTTTTCCCTGCATAGGAATTTTTTTATAATTTTCGGAATGTGTAACGCGCAACATCACCCCTTCATTTTAAACCTAGCCCTTGTAATTAAACAATGTAATTTATAGCCCCAACATTCTCAAATGAGGCCAAGGCCCACCCCAAAGAGGGTTGACCAAGCCCAAACTTGTAGGTCAAACACCCAACCCAAGTTTACATGTATATAAACAATATTTCTTTCCCCTTTTCCTTATTTTTTTCTAAACCTAAAACACCTAGCCGACATCCCCATGTCCCCCATCTACAGTTCTTCTTCCCCGACCTCCCTCCGGCGAGCCATCCCGCCGGAGCAGACCCAACAGCATCGCCTTCGACCGCTGGAGACCCCGTCAGAACCCACTGCACCTCCCAGTCCTCTTCTTCGACCTCCGCTTCATCTTCTACCTCGACCTCCTCCGCCTGCACTTCCTCTCCGCCGGAGCTGCTCGCAGCCCCGATCTCCGGAGCAGCCGACCGGACCCCTCTGCGACACCACCGACCCCATCACCATTTCCAGTCAGCCACCCTCTTCCATCCTCGACCACCTCGCCACCAGCAACACCACCGTCATCACGACCACCACCGCTGTCCTCGTCTCTCTTCTTCCCGACCTCCAGCACCCACACCACCAGTCCGTCCACCCGAGCACCCCATCTCCGGTAAAACTCCTTCGCACGACTTTCTCTTCCTCCTCCCCGTTCTCCTCGTCACCCGAGCAGCCTGCAGGCCATCTCCCCTCACCTTCTCACCACCGACAGCACCCACACCACCAGCACCACCACCACCTCTCCTTCTTCCTTCCGAGCTCCTCCTCCCTGCTCCCTGTCCTTCTTCTCCTCGCCAGAGTTGACCGCATCATCACCACCCCTTTAGCACCACCACCTCATCACCTTCCCCTTCGCCAGAGCCGCTAGACTCCGGTCAGCAGTCGTCACCATCATCATCAGCAGTCATCATCATCATCATTAGCATCATCACTATCATCACCATCTCCAAATCATCACCATCTCCAAATCATCATCAATCCTCATCATCACTATCATCCCAATCATCGTCCTCGTCATCACCATCATCCACATCATCGTCGTCGTCATCACTATCGTCCACATCATCATCCTAATCATCACCATCCCTGTCATCATTATTATCACCCTCACTCCATCATCATCATCAATCACCATATCATCACCCCTTTACTATTATCATCCAAATCATTACCATCTCCAAATCATCATCAATCCTCGTCATTACCATTTGTCATGACCCGCACCCGGTTTAGGGCACGAGTGCGTGGGTACGTCCAGCCTACGCCGCAGCATCGACGGTAGAATGCTGTCTAGGTCATGTAACTATCTAATCAACTCACGTGAATACCTATCTCCATAAGGAGACGTGGATATTATAAAATAATGCTAGAAATACTCAATCACATAAACTAAAGCACGATGAGATATCAAGGCAAACAAGAAATACAAGACAAGTCTAACGACAAAATAATCATACCTGCAATCATTAACTTCTAATCCCCAAGTGTGTCAGAAACTAGTCTACTAAGGTCACAGTCTGGATAATGATACCGAGTCCTCAATACATAGAGAAACCTACCGGGGTTTAGCTAAGGTTAAGATTAAAAAGTTAGCTAATAAGAGAAAATGGTCGATTGTTCGTTAATAGGGTAACACCTTAATTTAATGAAAATTATCTCGAAATTATTTTGAACAATAATTACAAATAAAAGTTTATTTATAAAAATCTAGAATTTATGTAAAAACCAATATATTTTTATTTCTATAGTAAAATTCAGTTACTAGTCCAAATAACCAATTTTGAACAAATTTATTATTGTAACTATTCCTTAATTAATAATATAAACCAGAAATTATTATTTTTACATAGTCAAAACCCTTATGTTTATTACATAAAAATAAACTAATTACATAAAACTAGCTATTTACATATACTAAACTAATTACATATAAACTAATTGATTAATTAACTACTGATTAAGAATAATTAACTGATTAATAATAATTAACTAATTAATAACTTAATTAACTGATTAAGAAATAATTAACTAATCTAATTATAAATTAACTAATAAACACTAAGCAGTTCAGTCCCTGAATCGAAAGAAAGGGGGAGAGGGAAGGGAAGAGCTCACCTAGGTTTCCGGCGTCGGCGGAGGAGTCTCGCCGGGGTCACGCGGGCAAGGCGGTCGAAGCGATCGTCTCGGGCGGCGGCAGAGCTCGGCTCGACGGATCTGAGGCGGCAGTGCTTGGTTCGAGGAGGCGGCGGATCTGCTCGAGGTGGAGGTGCTCGGTTCGAGGAGGCGGCCACGGCTCGACGGAGGAGTCGTGTGTCGGGGTGGATCTGAGGTGGCACAATCGAGGTACCGATGTCAGATCCGGCGGATCTGAGCTCGATTGGGCGGATCGACGCAGAGTCGGACACGACGGAGCTACTGAAGACGACTATGGTGATCAGATGGAGCTCGTCGACGAATCAGCGGCCAATAACGGTGGCTAAGTCAGATTTAGGGTTAGGGAAGGGTTTGCTGTGTCGGGGTGGATCGTGTCCGGGGCTGGACACGATGGATTCGATGTGCTGCGGACGTGTCCGGGTGTTGGACACAGGGTTGGGTGTACTGTGGTAGGGATGTGTCCAGATGGTGGACACGAGGATGATGTTTGCTGTGTTAGAGGTGGATGTGTCCGGGTGTGTCGGACACGAAAATTTGGTTGTAATGTTGTATCCGGACACAGGAAATGAATGGATACGATAGGACACCCGGGGTCAGACCTGAGGCCAACACGGCTGACACGGTAATGCTGGACAGACGGACACGAGCACACAAAAATGGTAATGGCTTGTTGGCTTGTGAAAATTTGTGAGGGCTAGCTAGGGTTTCTTGGGAATGGTGAAGAGAGACTTAAATAGGGAGAGAGGGTGTGGGATAAAGGGTGAGGATTGGCCCAAATAATGAATGGCCCAGATTAGGTATGAATGAGTTTTCATGTGGGAAACTAAGGGTGTGAATGGGAGACGGTAAACTGGTAAATTTAATAGAAAAATATAATTTAAGAAAATGTTTTAAGAGGCTTCCAAGGCTAACTGATTCCAAATTAGCTACTAATTAATCCATATTTCAAAACCCTTGAAATTATGTAATTTATTTATTTACTATCCCAAATGGATTTCAAAATTTATTATGAAAACAACTAGTCCTTTAAATAATTTTATTAAACAAATAATTTTATGATTTCAAGCCAATAAATATTCGAAGCTATAGTATTATATTTACATCATTATTTATCTATTTATTTTATAATAAATCGACATTTAGGGAAAATGATTTTTATAAAAGATTTTAAATCACCTTCTAAAATCAAACATTGTTCGAAAATCTAATACTAAAAATTCAAGGAGAAAATAATTTATAAACTTGATATTTAAAATAAATTAAAAATCTAATTATTTCGGAAATTTGGAAATCGGAGGTTACAAGTCTACCCACCTTAGAAAAATTTTGTCCTCGAAATTTAAGGTCCTCAATAATTGCATTTACACATTGTATTGTTTCTATCAAAATTTAAATTTCAAACCAAATAATCATGAAGTAATTCCATATTGCTATTTCACAACCTTTCAAAAATTTTATAACATCATATTCCTGAAAATCTTCAAGTTTAAAATCAAATTCAAATTTTTCTCATAATCTCCTCCAAAATTTAAGTTCGTATCTAAATACTCAAGGAATTTAATATCCAATCCTCCAATTGAAATCCAAATCAATGCATATTTATAAAAATCGTATCCCAAAATTTAAATTTTAACCACTAATCCATCAATCATCTTACTCCTCTAACTCCAATTCAATTGATGCTTATTCAAATCTAAATTCTCCTCCCGAGAATTGAATTCGACACCATTCCATTAACGATTTTATTTCCCAATTTTCTTTTTCCTCAAATACTCAACGATGCGATACTTTCAGAATCTTCAATGCAACATTCACAATATAAAATATAAAATTTCTATCTTGCAATAAATTAGATATAATGATAATTTCCCAAATTTTCTCAAATTTTTAATAACCAATTCAGTCATATCAAGACATTTCCTAAAATTAATAAATCCTCAAATTTTGCCCTGTGAATTTCTTAATTCTTCATTCAAGTTAATGTTTATCCTCGGATTTCAATCATACCTTGATTTTCGTACAATCAATGATCCATCACCTCTGTTATAACAACCCCTTAATTCTTTATTTAAATTAATGCTCATCCATAATTTAATCCTCTTGTCTCTTTTGTCGGTCATAACCTTGTCATAGATCTTTACTATGGTCAAAACCCTAATGATCATGGTTTAAGAAAATTCTACCTACAGCCATGCAATTTAAGAAAATATATAGGTCATGTATCTTTTGTCATGGTATTTCAGTTTCTGTTAAAGTGTACTACTAGTTATATCCTAACAAGAAAATCATGAATACGAACTACAGTATTAGGAAATCAATCAAGAGACGGGAACATTAGGAAAAAGAAGAACCTGCTAACGTATTACTTGTAGTATCTACTATCTCTAACAAACACTTAACTCTAGCACATTCACTAACTAATTCCTATTCATGTACACTGGTACCCATATCAACTAATCATTAATCCACAAGATCCATGAATATATCCATATTGCACACACCTGTCTATTAATACTTAAATCTGATACCAAGATTCTCTAATATAACCATGGTTCAATAATGCATCCAAGTTGATACCTCTATCTCTTTAGTACCATACCCGCCGTCAGTTCCCGTTCCTACTATAATTGTTCATACTAGTCGTTCTTATCACTCAAATATACGTCAAGCGCAACACCATACTAAATACTGCTCTTTCCAATACAATTTTAGATGGACCCCCAAGTCAGTCTGCGGTGCCATCTCAATCATGCTCAAGTCACCAGATCCTTACACATGTATATCATCTACTCATATATTAATATTCATATCTCTCATCTACCATAAAATTAATTCTCAAAATAATCGTCAAGGTTTAACTTCTCGATCAACTTAAAATAAATTATATATACTTCCTCAAAATCAGATACTCAACATCGAAATAAAATTTAATCACTCCAAAAATCTTTGTAGCCTTAACCATGTTTATTGAATTCATATTTAAAACCCTCAAAAATTTAATGACGTAATCTCAACTCCTCAATTATTCTAAAAATAAAATTTTATTTCCACCTTTTAATTTATAACTCCACAAATGTACATATCAGTGCTCACGGTCTCTGATACTCAAGGTGCACTCAATGCATCTAGTGTCTATAACTGTGTACTAAAATTGTACTGCCTGAATCACTTGCACCATTATCTCCAATGATCAAAGTTATCATCACCTGTAATTTCTTTCATGATTTCAATTTATGTTAACTGGTATATCATCCAATTATCGTCACACAGAGTGCTTACTGTTATTATCATCATTCTCGACAAATCCTCGTTATAGAATCATTAGTACCCTTGGTATGATATCGCAAGCTTCATTGTTGTATCATCTCCTCAAACTTATTAGAACTCATGATTAGCTGTACCTTTTATAACACTCATATTTCTTATTCTCATGGGCAAGTATATGGTTCCTCATCTCGATTATTGTGTAGGTATTTCCTTTTAACCTTTTATAGCCTGTTAAACTGGTCTGTGATACGCTTCACCATCTTCATTACCAATTCTGATATTTCTCTACTCATGACACCTTATTAACTCTTTATGCATATATATTTCTTTACCTTTAACACATCCGATATCAATCATCAGAATGAACGTTATGCTCCATTAATCCTTAACACAATTCCTTGATACCTAATTATTTACATAGATCACTCAATTACATAACCATGATTTTCCAGGAAGGATAATTGGCTCTGATACTAACTCTGAGAACTATCACTGATACTCTATACTCTCCTCTTTCTATAATACCAATACTAATTATAATAACACCTATCATAGAACTATTGCTACAAGGTACTATGCTATGGGTATCTCTAGATTAATGCCTAATGCTCCTATGTCCAACTAAGAAACACTTACAAACTCACAAGTAACACTCAGTCAACACTAATACAAGACACAAACAAAATTGCAAGTCACTAATTATCACACTAACAAGGATCCTTAAAGAAATAAGGCTCAAAAGAACTGGGTTAAGGACTGAAGGTATCTTTACTGCTAGTAAAGAAAAAGAAACCCTAGAATAAAGTCCTAGAACAACAGAAATAGATAAGTCTTGAGATGATACATTAAGAACCAATTTAAGATACAATCTGATAATCATACATGTCTGTCCGAAATTATGACACTCAGAATCCTCGCCACGCCAGTAAGCATAGATGCGATAAATGACAGGTTCCGTAACTAAGGTATGCAACTCTATAATCACGTCATCTAGAATTTTTGCCATGCCAATCGGTATGGCTGCGAGAAATTCTAAATTTCATAACTAAAGTATGTACATCCAAGTCAGGTTCTTACGTTCTCGTCACGACAGCTAATGTGGCTGCGATAAACTCTAGGTTCCATAACCAAAGTAGACGTTTTACCTTTCTCACTGTCCTCATTAATATATGTCATCAGATGATACCATAAATTTTAGCCCGTAAAACTTTATCTCGATATGAAATAAAAAATCAAACTCAACAACGACACCAAGAGTTAAATTTAACAACTGGTCAACAAGAATCAAACTCAACAATGATACCAAGATTTTAATTTTAATAATTGATCAACAATAATCAAATTCAATATCAATGAGTGAGGACAGACGAAAACAAGGCAAAGGATTTAAAATTAGAATTTTAATAAGATTCTCAAGGGGTCGTCCCAGGAATCTCTCAAGAATTTGTGATTGAGTATCCTCTCTCATCCTAGTATCCTATGTCCTATATTCTATAGCAGGTACGCAGTAGTACAACTATGACGTCACACTACTACGATATCGCACAACTAGCAAAGTCTGACCTGCATGGGCCACCACTAAAAACTTGTCACGACCCGCACCCGGTTTAGGGCACGAGTGCATGGGTACGTCCAGCCTACGCCGCAGCATCGGCGGTAGAACGCTGTCTAGGTCATGTAACTATCTAATCAACTCACGTGAATACCCATCTCCATAAGGAGATGTGGATATCATAAAATAATGCTAGAAATACTCAATCACATAAACTAAAGCACGATGAGATATCAAGGCAAACAAGAAATACAAGACAAGTCTAACGACAAAATAATCATACCTGCAATCATTAACTTCCAATCCCCAAGTGTGTCAGAAACCAGTCTACTAAAGTCACAGTCTGGAAAAATATTTTCCAGTCAGAAAGGAGCAAAGTACATCTCTAAATAGCAGTTCTATATTTATGATATAAACTATGTAGCAGTTCTAGATGGAAATATACGAAAAGCATGTATAGGTACGAGAAATAAAAGAAATACTGGAAATACTGTAAGTAAATGCAGGAGAAGAAACAATATGTCATCGAGCAAGAATCCTATGACTAAGTGTGTGAGTACTAGCTTTAACATATGATCGGCTTGGGAACTTGATCAGGCTGGTTACATGTGATTAGCTATGATTCATGTAAAGTCAGGCTAACCGTTGGTTAGCTATGATGCATGTAGAGGTCAGGCTAATCATACGTAACAGCTATGAAGCATGTAATGGTCAGGCCGCACCCGACGTAAGATGTGGGGTGAGCTATGATGCATGTAGAGTTGGGTATGATCACATATCTACACTAAAATACTCCCCACCCCCGACTGGTATAGTAGATCCAATCATGGTACGCTATGGCACGGGATTCCCTAGGGAGGTAGCAAGTTTCCCCGAAAATCAGTGTCTGTACATGCACAAGATAACAAGGAAACAAGTCTTGTACAAGCTACACCATGAATAAGGAATAATATCTCATGACGAGATCCGTGTATACCAATCCGTGTAACCAACATGTCAAGAGCATGGATATCTACACTAGATACAGTGAACATAGGAGATATCATAAATTAGAAACTAATCAGAGAATGTACTTGCCTTGGCTCCTTAGCTGTCAATACTAATGTCCTGTCCCAGAGTATCGTCTGGAGAATCCGATAGTCCTATAAACATATAATAGTATTACTTGTATCAGATGCTACACTAACAGACAATAGAAATACACTGGCCTCAGGGCTATGCCAGGCATGGCTCTAGTCAACTAGGGTCATCTAGTAGGGATACGTATATAGTACACATTTACACTCAGGGTATATACCAATAAAAACGTATATAATATATATATATAAGTGTCTATTAGTAATTGTACAAAATATGTATACGTGTATATACACTAATAGATGTATATAAATATATTTTTATACCAAAATACATATTTGTATATATATATCAATCAAACATTTTATATATGTATATTAACAAATCAAAGAATGTATATAATGCCACCCTCCTCAAGGTGATCCCAAATGAAATAGCAGTTAGTTCCAATGGGTCCGGAGCAGTCCCAATAGCTAGAAACTATATAAAGAAGTTCAAGATCGGAGTTCGACACGAAAATCGAGATAATGATACCGAGTCCTCAATACATAGAGAAACCTACCGGGGTTTAGCTAAGGTTAATATTAACAAGTTAGCTAATAAGAGAAAATGGTTGATTGCTCGTTACTAGGGTAACACCTTTATTTAATGAAAATTATCTCAAAATTATTTTGAACAATAATTACAAATAAAAGTTTATTTATAAAAATCTAGAATTTATGTCAAAGCCAATATATTTTTATTTCTATAGTAAAATTCAGTTACTAGTCCAAATAACCAATTTTGAACAAATTTATTATTGTAACTATTCCTTAATTAATAATATAAACCAGAAATTATTATTTTTACATAGTCAAAACCCTTATGTTTATTACATAAAAATAAACTAATTACATAAAACTAGCTATTTACATATACTAAACTAATTACATATAAACTAATTGATTAATTAACTACTGATTAAGAATAATTAACTGATTAATAATAATTAACTGATTAATAACTTAATTAACTTATTAAGAAATAATTAACTAATCTAATTATAAATTAACTAATAAACACTAAGCAGTTCAGTCCCTGAATCGAAAGAAAGAGGGAGAGGGAAGGGAAGAGCTCACCTAGGTTTTCGGCGTCGGCGGAGGAGTCTCGCCGGGGTCACGCGGGCAAGACGGTTGAAGCGATCATCTCGGGCGGCGGCGGAGCTCGGCTCGACGGATCTGAGGCGGCGGTGCTCGGTTCGAGGAGGCGGCGGATCTGCTCGAGGCGGCGGTGCTCGGTTCGAGGAGGCGGCCACGGCTCGACGGAGGAGAAGTCGTGTGTCGGGGTGGATCTGAGGCGGCACAATCGAGGTACCGATGTCAAATCCGGCGGATCTGAGCTCGATTGGGCGGATCGACGCAGTCGGACACGACGGAGCTACTGAAGACGACTATGGTGATCGGATGGAGCTCGTCGACGAATCAGCGGCCAACAACGGTGGCTAAGTCAGATTTAGGGTTAGGGAAGGGTTTGCTGTGTCGGGGTGGATCGTGTCCGGGGCTGGACACGATGGATTCGATGTGCTGCGGACGTATCCGGGTGTTGGACACAGGGTTGGGTGTACTGTGGTAGGGATGTGTCCAGATGGTGGACACAAGGATGATGTTTGCTGTGGTGGAGGTGGATGTGTCCGGGTGTGTCGGACACGAAAATCAGGTAGTAATGTTGTAACCGGACACAGGAAATGAATGGATATGATAGGACACCCGGGGTCGGACCCGAGGCCAACACGGCTGACACGGTAATGCTGGACAGACGGACACGAGCACACAAAAATGGTGATGGCTTGTTGACTTGTGGAAATTTGTGAGGGCTAGCTAGGGTTTCTTGGGAATGGTGATGAGAGACTTAAATAGGGAGAGAGGGTGTGGGATAAAGGGTGAGGATTGGCCCAAATAATGAATGGCCCAGATTAGGTATGAATGAGTTTTCATGTAGGAAACTGAGGGTGTGAATGGAAGACGGTAAACTGGTAAATTTAACAGAAAAATATAATTTAAGAAAATGTTTTAAGAGGCTTCCAAGGCTAACTGATTCCAAATTAGCTAATAATTAATCCATATTTCAAAACCCTTGAAATTATGTAATTTATTTATTTACTATCCCAAATGGATTTCAAAATTTATTATGAAAACAACTAGTCCTTTAAATAATTTTATTAAACAAATAATTTTATGATTTCAAGCCAATAAATATTCGAAGCTATAGTATTATATTTACATCATTATTTATCTATTTATTTTATAATAAATCGACATTTAGGGAAAATAATTTTTATAAAAGATTTTAAATCACCTTCTAAAATCAAACATTGTTCGAAAATCTAATACTAAAAATTCAAGGAGAAAATAATTTATAAACTTGATATTTAAAATAAATTAAAAATCTAATTATTTTGAAAATTTGGAAATCGGAGGTTACACCATTATCCCAATTATAGTCCTCGTCATCACCATCATCCATATTATCGTCCTCGTCATCACCATCGTCCACATCATCATCCTAGTCATCATAATCCATGTCATCATTATCATCACCCTCACCCCATCATCATCATCAATCACCACATCATCACCCCCTTTACTATTATCATCCACATCATCACCATTGTCCCAGTCATTATCCACGTCACCACCATTATCATAATTTCCATCATTATTCTATCATCATCACCATAGTAATCATCATCATTGACCTAATTATCATCTTAACCCTAACCAACACCGTCACCCTTGCCGAAGACAAACCTGTAGCAGTCACCCCAATTTTCGTGCCTGTGTACGCTGACCAGAGGATATTAGATAGATTCTACGCGACTTTCAGAGCAGGATATTGGGACCACATAGCTTTTTTGCCAGGAAAGTATACCTTGCCAAATTGTTACAGTACTTGGCATGCTATTTATATTTATATTTCTGTATAGTCATTACATGTGTAGTTTCGTTCAGTCATTACTATATATCAGATATGTTGACACACACATGACACTTAGTATCATGAGAGGATAATCAGTAGACGTATAGGCTTTAACCACTCTGGTAAACCGTAGTATCTAGCTCGCACTACGGGAGTGTGTCACGCTGGTCGCTACCCCCGCGGTATGTCGATTTTTGGAGTCACACGCTGGTCGCTACCCCCGCTGTATTCAATTTCTGATGTTTTAGACGGGTGTGTGAGTTATGAGGCTTAGATCGAGTAGCCTACCCTTGCCCATACGTCGAAAAGTTGTCCTCATTTGCATTCATATAGATTGTCTTGTACAGCATACTTATTTATTTTAAAACATTATGCATGTTTACTGTATTCAATTGGCTCGCTTCTATGTATCTTGTTATGTCCCTATGAGGACCTGGTCCCTTGCCAGGTATAGACGACCATGAGTATCCGCAGGAGTACGGACCCGGATCTGACGTATTACCTTCTATTACCTTCTACTGAGGAGACTTTACCCACTAAGCATCATTGATTACCTCTAGCGATGGATCCTTTAGCTGACACTCTTTTATCCTCACCTTATTTTATATTAGTGATTCTACCCTGCTTTCTCATTTTAGTTGATATAGTCATTGGTAGTGGATTTGTCTCCACCCGACTATCATTTATGGATTATTCAGACTTTTTATTCTAGTTTAGTTATATTTATTTCTGTTACTTATTATGTGGATGAGATTAGTCCTTTTTGTGACTTATGATAGTATATATACCACATGTGAGTTTTATTCATATTACAGCGTACGTATGTATTATGGTATCCATATATTGAAGTTGCCTTATACATACGGCTGGCATGCTTACGTGTTCCTAGTTCTTCGTATTTTAGGACTGGGGCGTGACAAACATAGCATACCATGTCACATTATACCCCACGTGTGTGTACTCGACTCCTCCCCTCTCTCTGACTATAGAGATAACACTCTGCAGATCACACTTATAGTGGCACTGGTAGCTATTAGTTATACCCTCACATATTAGTTCAGTGTCACCCCTGTGCAAACATGTGCACATGCCACATACATCCTAACACTTTTTGACCCTAACACAGACACATCAACAACAACAAGAGCATATGAGTAATCAGTAGCAGTAGTTATAACTGTTGCCTTCTAATACTACGATTAGTGTTGCTGCTATAGATGTTAACTCGAGCTTCTCATATCTCTGGACACATCACATACACTATATATATCCTTACATCAATATATCATATAAGTAACACATTCATATCTACAAATTCTAAGGGTAAATATATCAACATCAGATAAATAACTCATGATACACTCTAGTCTCTTATATGATACCTACTAAGGGTTATGGTACACTATCAATTAATATGTCAACTCATAATACCCAATCAGAAATATATTTATATATGAAATATGGTTATATATAGCTATTGAGACTTGCTACAAGAGAAATTAGGGTGAATAATACTAGCTTGTATAAAATCTCTAAATTAGAGCCCCGTATCATACTGTATCATGGTACGCCATACTCGTATCAATTTGTGGATACGATACTACTCTCATATGACCAATCTAACTCTAATTAGGTTTACCAAACCTAATGACAAATACTTGGTGTCCCATTCTTGGATTTCTCCAAAAATGGACACCAAACTCAATGTAGAAATCCCAAATAGGGTTAATAGGAGTTCAAACTCCTCCTTATAGGTAGCCCTAATGCATGGGTACATTCTAAATACTCTAAAACACTAAATAAAACTAATTAGAGAAATAATTTTAGAATTTATCTATTGGGAGATAGATTCCTAATGAAAGCTCAATAGGACACAATTTGGACACAAGCACCAAGCCCAACTGCTTCTTCTCCAAAGCTCCTTGCAACCACTAGCTTCTAATCTTCTTAGATAGTAAGGATGAGGGAATTTGAGGAGAATTTGGGGTGGATTTGATGGAGGAATGAAAGAATTTGAGGAAAAACTAAATTAGAAAATATGAAGTAAAGTAATGAGAGGAGAGAGAGTCCTTTCCCTAAATTAGGGCCGACCCCCTCTTCCTCCTTCCTCAAGCAATATAAAATGACACCTATGCCCCTATTGGATTCATGAAGAATTAATTAGTTAGGAAGCTTCTCTTCCTAATGAAGGTTAAGTCAATTCCTTATTTAAGGGAAGTTGTTAGCTAGTTGGGTCTAAATGGACTAGTATAACTAATTGGTTAAATTATCATGTCAATTTGGTTAGGTCCACTAGGGTCTTATCTAATTAAATAATCTAATCACTAACCAATACTAATATTAGTCACAAAATATGGCATGCATATTTATATAAATAAAATATAACCATATTACTTATAATAATACACAATGACAAAAATACTCCTATTCTAAAATATGGTAGTGACATCAGGAGAGAGAAGAGAGAAGAGAGAAGAGATCATCCCTTATTTACTCGTCGGACTGTCAACGGAGTAAAAGAGTCGCTGCAGTACTCGATCTCCATCGTCATACTACCCAGATAAAAATATTATACTTAGATTGTCTGTCTAGGATTTCTTTGTACTCTTTTTGTTTGTTATTAAATGAAGGTTTTCCAAACCTACTGTAATGGAGAACAAGGTGAAGATTCTGCTGGGGACTTTCTTCTCCTATGATTAAAGGGACATGATGCAGTCCGACGTGTCGAAGCTGGGTTCGACCCAGAGGATGTTGGTTGTACGCTTCGACCAGTAAGCCTTTGAGAAAATGCTGTTTGAGGGTGACGCTTCTCCAAGTCTAGCAACGCCGAAGAAGACCCGCAGGACGAGTTACAAATTTCAATGTACCTCACCCAGCTGCGGAGCACGTGCTTTCCGTCTCTCTCTAGCGCAGAGACATCATATCATGCGTCCACCACTTATGCGATAGCCTCTTATAACAAGAAGATTGCTCAGCACCTGAAGACCCGCAGGACATGGGTTGCTAAGGCCGCTGTGCCTCACCCAACTACGGAGCATGCTCTCCCTTTCTCTCTCTCTGTCGCAAGGACCGCACATTATGCGCCCACCTCTCATGCGATAACCTCTTCGGACAAGGAAAGTGCTCAACACTTAAGCTCTGGCAGAGAAAAATACTATAATGCCAAGAGTTCAAGTGCTAAGACATGTTCCATGCGGCTATGACAAAGCTACGACAAAATCAACATGAGAAGGAATATGCGGCACCGCTCGGCAGCCGCAAAAAGATGGCCGCATACGTCTAAAATAGCCCTAGAAGTTCCGTCTTCGACCGTATCTCACGCAACGCTGACTCCATACGCAATACTGAGAAAAGCGAAGATGTGAACTTGGACTATTCATACTATATACCGGTACGTGCTAGGACAAAGAAGTCTAGGGCAATACGAGCTTGCCAAGCTCATGCAATTTCTTATTCGACTGACCATCAGTAGCCCTCGCTTACTATGTGTTCCCCTGAATAGACCCCCAAATTATGGTCCACAAACTCAATATCTTGTCGAAAGCTAAGTCGGTCAAGTAGCAGCAGTAGCAGTTCCGGTAGGACATCATGAATGGCATCAAAGTAGAAGTCAACAAACTGATAGCTAGTGGCTTCGTCCGCGAAGAACAACATCCAGATTGGTAGCCAACATCATGCCAATCATAAAAAAGAACGGAAAGATCTGGATCTGAATTGACTTTCATAATCTAAATGCGGCCTGTCCTAAAGACGAGTTTCTCCTTCCAATCACAGATATAAAGATCGATAACACTTGTGGCTTTGAGTGCATGTCCTTCATGGACGGATTCTCTGGCTATAATCAAATTAAGATATTTTCTGACAATGAGAAGCATACATTATTTCGAATGCTGATAGGAGTATACTACTACACAGTCATGCTCTTCTGTCTGAAGAACGCAGGCACTATATATAGTGAGCTGTGAACACTATCTTCCGTGAGCATCTATGCAAGACCGTAGAGTCTTACGTTGATGACATCGCTGTCAAGAGCCGCTTTAAAGATGATAACCTCTAGGACTTGAATAATATGTTCGACCTTATGCGTGTGCACCAGCTCAAGATGAATCCTACCAAATCCTTTCTAAGAGTCTCCAGTGGCAAGTTCCTAGGTTTTGTCATAACTTTGAATGGTATCCACGTAGACCCTGACAAGACTAAAGCAATTCTTGAAATGCACCCACCGAAGAACGTTAGAGAACTTCGTGGCCTTCAAGGAAGACTGACATACATCAGGAGGTTCATGTCAAACCTCTCTGGACGTTGTCAGCCGTTCACTCAACTTATGAAAAAGGAAGTCTCCTTTATCTGAAATGAAGAATGCTAGCACGCCTTCGATGACATAAAGGAGTATCTCATGAATCTCCCCGTATTGGCAACCCTCGTTGTGGGATGACCCTTCTTATTATATGTGCGGGTAATGGATCACTCTCTTGGGGCTATGTTAGTCAAGAAAAGTGATGCAGGTCATGAATAGGCCATCTATTATCTCAGTAGAATGATGGCCGGTGTAGAGCATAAGTACAACCCTATTGAGAATGAGTGCCTTGCTCTGGTCTTCGCCATTCAGAAGACTAGGCATTACATGGAAGGACAAACCATTCATGTGATCTGGCGAGTTAATCCGCTCAGGGTCCTTATGACTAAAGTCGAAGAGCTCAACTCTCGCCTAGCCATATAGGCGATACTGCTATCACCATACGACATGTTATTTATTCCATAAAAGGTGGTCAAAGGCCAAGCATTGACTGTTTTCCTTATAGTCCACCCCGTACCAGAAACCTCAAAGTTCTATAAGGAGATCCTAGACGAGCTAGAGAGCTCAAACATGACCACAAGGGCAAAAGTCATTTGGCGAATGTTCTTCGACGGTGCTTCAAGAACAGGGCCCAAAGGCGATATTATCGCTGGCATCGGGATAGTACTATTTTTTCCACATGATCTGGTCATCAATCGTGCTAACTCCCTCACAGAGCCCATGCATCAATAATATGGCAGAGTACAACGCTCTCGTCATTGGTCTCCAACTCGCTAAACAAGTGGGAGTTGACTACTTAGAGGCCTACAATGACTCCAAATTAATACTTGATTCTCTACTACCAAATCATGCTCGACATTATCTCCACATTTGAGGGTTTCTTTATAGATCACATCCCTCAACTACAAAATATCGAGGCTGATGCCCTGGCTAGCCTCGTAACCTCTTTAGCTATTCCAGTCGATACTCATGAACTGATCATCGTGGCCGGTCAAGAGCTGGTCTACCCAAAGAAAAACCTGTCTGTGCCTGAGCTACTCATTAGAGACAAGCACCGACTTCCAAGACTGGAGACTCCTATTCATCGCATATGCAGTCAATGGAATTCTTTCCAAGAACACAATGGAAGCCGCTTCCATCAAAAGACATTCCCTCCGGTTTTATTACGATATGGCTACCAAAATGTTGTATCGTCGTTTCTATGACGGTATTTTTCTATGATGCCTATCGAATGTAGAAGAGAAATAGGATCTCTACGAGGCTCATAATGGGGTATGCGGTGCCCATCATCCTAGACCCAATCTATAGAACCATCTCCGGAGAATGGGTTACTATTGGCCGACAATGGTCACGGATGTTGTTAACTACGCAAGGAAGTACCAAGCATGCCAAATACACGCTAACTTCATCTACCTTCCCTTGGAGTTTCTATAACCGATCGTTGTATCTTGGCCATTCGATGCCTGAGGAATGGATATTATCGGGCCAATTAGTTCACCTTCGTCGATGGAACATCGGTTTATCCTTGCTATTACCGACTATTTCTCCAAGTGGGTAGAAGCTGTACCACTCACTGAAGTTAAAACATCAAACATGATCAACTTTGTCAAGCATTACATCATTTACCGTTTTGACTTACGACAAAGGATCATCCACGACAATGGTCCACAGTTTGAAAGTCATACTTTTTATCGATTTTGTAATAAAAATCGAATCCAGAATGTAGCCTCGATGGCCTATAATCCAACAACAAATGGTCTGGCAGAAGCAGTCAACAAGACCATTATAAAGCTACTCAAAAAGTTTGTGTCATCCAATAAGTGCGACTGGAATAAGAAGCTGGGTGAATGTATTTAAACTTATCGAACAATGTTCCAAACGCAGACTGGTAGCACACAATCCTCCTTAGTCTATGGGAGCGAAGTGGTCCTCCCCCTCGAGGTCTAAATTCTCTCGCTCCAAGTGACTCTCTCCAACCGGCTAACCATCGACGACAATCACAGCCGATGGCTACAAGTATTAGAAGCACTCGACGAAAAATGCCTCTTAGCTCAACAACACATTGAGCTATACCAAGCGTGCCTCTCAGGAACCTTCAATAAACGGGTTAAGAAGAGGACCTACCAAGTGGGTGACCTCGTCCTGACAGTAAGAAGGTCGATGATTATGATCCACAAGATGGCCGACAAGTTTTAACCCAAATAGGATGGCCCATTCATCGTAGAATATGTATTCTCCAATGGCGCCTACCGACTGGCAAAACCTAATGGCGACTTGCTCATGATGCCCATCTACTACCAGTTCCTGAAAAAGTACTATGTCTAAGGCTAGGCTTTTACTCCTTATTATCCCCATCAGGATAACAAAAATGTATAGCGTTTCTACTTTTTGTAGTTTATCCCCAACGAGTGCTTATGCATGACATTACCCTTCCTCAAAAAGCCATTATCGGTATCCAGGAGTCCTGGATACATGACGAATAATGGATCCTCAAAAGCTCCCTAGCGGAGCAGTCCTCGGGTCCATCTGTACACTTCCGCAGGGACCACTCAAAAGAAAACCCAATCTCGTTAGACGCTAGCCATGTCCATATTACCTTTGAGTTATCGGCCTAACGAACTATCCAACGGAGTAACCCTCAACTCTATCTATATTCTCAGATAGACCACACTCAGCAAACCAATCCTTGGTGAGTTGTTTGGACATTGGTTCACATCCATATTTTCTCTGAACTATTGTCCTAATATTTCTCTCCGACCGAGTTTGCCATATCCATATTACCTCTGAGCAAACCTTTCGGGTTTGGCTATCGATTGTCACATCCATATTTACCTATGATATTATTCGTTATCTCAACTTATCACCCATACTTAACTTTAAGTATGACAACAGTGTTAAGTCCATAAAACCTGTAACATCTATATTACCTCTGGCAGGGCTTATCTCAAACCTATTACTTGCACTCAGGTATACAAGAAGTAAAGGGTCCATAAAACCTATCATGTCCATATTACCTCTGATAGGGTTTTGTCTCGAACTTATTAATTATACTCTCGTGCACAAGAAGTAATAAGTCCACCAAAGATCCCCTAGTAGGATATTCTCGATGGAAGCAAATATTTTACATCCATATTATCTCTGAACTATGAGCTGCCCATGTTCTCCATCTATAGAAAACAACTATATCCATATTATCACTAGCTTATTTTCTTTTCCTTCCACAAGAATACCGAGATCGTACATAACCTCTCGGTATGACTATCGATTAGCTCACGTCTACGTTGCTCTGAGCTATCGTCCTCACATCCTCCCTGGTAGGGTTTCCATATCCTTCTTACCTCTGAGCAAAACTTCTTACTTGAATATCGATCATTACTTCTATATTATCTTTGATATTGATCATCGTCTAAACTTAGCACCCGTACTTAGCTCTAAGTACGCTAGTGGTGTTAAGTTCACAAAAATTGCCACGTCCATATTACCTCTGGCAATGCTTATTTCGATTCTATTACTTGCACAAAAGTGCACAAAAGGTAATAGGTCCAGCAAAGATCCCCCAGTGGGATGTCCTTAATAAACTACGGTATTATGCGACGTCCATATTGCCTCTAGTACGACACCCAAAGTTCACACACGAATAATTACTAGCATAAGGGGTCCTACCTTCTCTCTTGCGTCCTCTGCAAAAGGACCATATTCTCTTATAGGCCCCATCTCAGGAGCTACCTTAACTCGCGCCCGCTTGGAATGACTGGGGTTGCGAGCCACAGTCGTCTTGAGCTTAGGAGCAGGAGGGTCGTCAGAAGGAGTCCCCTCCTTAGACGGCAGATCAGAGTCAACAATAAAAGGCCAAACCACACTCTTGCCCTTCTTGGGTGTTCGTCAAACTTTTAAAGATTTAGGCACAAAAATGGTACTCACGTGATAACTCGTCCGAAGATCATAGTCAACTGTTGGAGCATTGACTGTACAGTAAAAATTTCCTGCGATAAACAACATATTCGGCACGACGTTGGCCGTCGGCAAACCAAACTCAACTTGTGTTCTGATGGTGGTGTAATAGCTCCACGCACGAGCTTCATAAAGAAGATTGTTATAATACCCAAGGGAAGCACTGAAATATCCAGCAGGAGTTGGCTGTACCCAAGTTGACATACAAACCGGCTTGGAAAATAGGGCTCTAAATAAATATCAGCCCAATTTTGATACACCAAGTGGGAAGGGTGGATGGCAAGAAGACAGCTGTAAAGTTTTGCCGACAGTAGTTGATCAACAGTCCTGCTGTCTCGATGAATTGCACTCCTTTCTCCCTTAGTGAATTCAGGGATAGTGCTAAAAAATGTCTAACCATTTAGATAAGCAATATCTCTCCTACATGAGGGCACATCCTCACACTTCCACTTCCCCCCCGATAACGACGGATAGTAGCATCCCCCTCCATTATTCCTTTCTGGATGCCGGGGCACAATAAAGACAGATGGTGAAAAAAATCCAACCCATCAGGGAGTAATAGGGTAATTCTACCCTGTTGAACTCTCCGATCCCTTTGTGGTGCTTCACCGTGGAGGCAAAATATTGGAGACCGCGGTAGATGAAGCAGACCATCGCGGATAGTAACGCACAAGGGTGGCCAAAAGCTAGCTCCACAGGCGAGAGAATAAGGTTACAACTAATTCTTTCAATTAAGCCTGATCCCCTCGCGAACACACAACTGTGTAGCCAGATCATCAGGTATCCAGCTAGCAGTGCCCTCTCAGATAGCTCGTATGTATCTATAAAAAAATGGTTTAATTTTTTACTCTCGGCATACGGTTCGTGAGTGATAGATGTTTCGTGATACTTCTAGATCAAATTCGCGATAGCTTTTTGGGATTGTTTCTCACGGACATAAATCTTGTTCGACTCGGGCTCCTCCAGGAAAAGATAGTATGTCCAAACAGTAATATGGGGGATATCCCCTTCGGATGTCTTCTTCTCCTTATACACTCTCTGACAGATACTATGATGGCACAGTAGCTCCGTGTATACGGCTACGAGATCCAGATCCTTATTTTTGAGGTCCTCCAGTTTGTCGTTACTCAAGGCATATTTCTCATAAGGCATCTCACCCTAGTGAAGCTTTGATACCGAATGCATCTAATACAAGGCAAGTCCCATCTCACCGCCGGGAATGAAGAAAGTTCTTGTATGGCAGTTGTATATCTCCATCAGGGCGATAAAGAGGCAATAATTCATCTCCAAGTGGTAACAGGTGCCCCTCACAGCTTAAAAAAGATTAAAATTTTATAGCTCCCGTTCATAGTGCTTCAGCACCTATCGGGTCAACCGACACCACGAGGGACTTTAATAGGCCTAGACAAGAGTCCGTAATTAACCAGAGGGGTACCCCCTTTTTTGGCCACTTTGTGGAGAAACGTATCTGCAGCAAAAGCATCAAGATTTGGTCCCAAGTTACTCCTAACAACACCGGGTGCCAATCCAAGAGAGGAGTAGGAAGGTGACTCCTTATGACAAAAGAAAGCTCCCTTGCTCAGACTTGGTCCATACTGGATGTTACCAATAAGGGCCCCTCGTTGCTCAGGCATCAAGTTCCAGTTTATCTTCATCTGGCTCATTACTACGAGGAAGTCTGACAAAGGCATATGACGCTCGAAGGAGGACATTGACATTCTTACCCTACAGTGGATGAAGGTCTAGTTCTCCTTTGACTTTTCCTAGTTAGAGATAGAGGCTGTCAGCGCATCCCTTAATAAAAGCATAATCCTGCCCAGCAGCACTTCTTCCAGCATTCATCTGACTCTGAAAATAAAACTCGCTCGGGTCAGCGATCAACTTTGCCTCTTAGATGGAAAATCCCTGTCTAGTTGGACTTATAGGGAGACGGTCAAATCCGTAAAATTCATACTCAATGTGACCCGCTTGGGGTTGAAGATCAACTTACCCGAAGGAGTAATGGGAAGGTTCACTGCAAAATATACAAAGCGCAATTAGAACATATGACAGAATATCACAATAAAGAGCCATGCGGGACATCTACACATGGCGCATACTAGATATGATCAGGGCGGGACTACAACCCATGCGATGGACCCAAGGATTGTGCATCACAGGACCGCGCATGATGGGCCTCTTACCCATACGATATGTCATGTAAAAAGTCTGCACAAATAATAATTCATGCGACAAGACTTATTAAAAGGCTGAGCATGTCTCTTCATCAATGCGACGAGCCGTACAAAGGGTGTCACTATAGGAGGAGGGGCCACCGTCCCCAGAGGGAACCCTACCTTTGACGGGATTCTGCACATCAGAAGGGATCTTAGGGGAGCCGCTCTCGGCGGTGGGGTTCTTTCCATTTCCTTTTCCGTTAGTCTTTCGGATCGCAGTCTCAGTAGCTAGGCCCTTGCCCTTGGCAGCCGTGGAAGAAGAAGAAGCTTTGGAGGCCATGGTAGTCGTCGGAGATAGCAGCAACATAGAAAATATAGAGACGAAAATAAGAAGACTTTCTCTCTCCAAAACTCTCTTTTTTTTGTCACTACCGTATTTTCTAGAAAAGGATATTTTGGTCATTTTATAATTAATTAAATATTGTGCATATTAAATATTTATTTATTGTATTATTTATTTATTATTAGCATGTTAGATTTATTTATTTGGACTTGTGTTAGTGGACCTAACTAGTTTAGTTTAGACTCATGGACCAACATGTATTAATTGTTAGAATTGAGCCCAACTAGAAAGCCCATTAATTAGGAGGATGATTAAATTAATTAAACCATTAGACTAGAAGCTTTCCTCCTTAATTAATTTCTTCATGAGAGGCCCTAAGGGGTATTTTAGACTTTCATAGTAGCTTGAGGGAGGGGGCAAGTGAGGCCTATATAAAGGGGATGAAAACTTTCTCTCTCTTTATTTTTCATTCCAAATCTAGATCTAGAATTTCCCTCAACCAAATTTCATCAAATCCCTACCAAATTTCCACCCAATTACTTCCCAAATCACCATTGGAGACTAGAAGAGCAAGGATCTAGAAGGAGGAAGCAAGGATCTACAAAAAGGAGTAAGGATCTACAAGTTGGAGGCCAATTTCACCAATTTTGGAGGTTTCATTGGAAATTCATCTCCCAATAGATATAATTCAGTTTTTTTCCTTAAAATAGCTTCTAAATCTGAGATTTAATCATGAATAATCAACCCATATGTATGTACTACCCATAGGATTTGGTTTTGTGTTCATAGAAGACCTATGGAGAAAGTTATGGTGCTTTTTGTGTCAATTTTGGGGGAATTTCGAAAATAACTTTTGTTGTGTGTGTCAATTGATCCTATAGATCAATTTGGCATATGTTTATATGTTTGGGGCTAGTATCGTGTCCATAATTGGGTACATGTAGGTCGTATCCCAATAATTTGGTGATACGTGTTGTTTTGGAGGTTTTTCCTCCGACACGGGACTTTGTACATGTCGTATTTTGACACGGACATATAGATCTATATTTGACACTTTGTTTTGTTCATAAATATTATATGTGATTTGTTTGTGTCCTTTGGGATAAAATTAGATGTGTGGTGGACTCGTGTCGCATGCGTATCCTAGATCTAGTGGGATACGGTGTGATACGCTCCAATTATTATGTGTTTATGTGTAGATCTAATTAATTGTGCTTTAATTCTTGAATTATAATTGTGTATGTATCTATATATATTATATATGTATTATGTATATTTATTATAGTGTTTATTGTATCATAGATCTATGTATTATATATGTATTAATAGAATATATATTATGTAGCTTTCTTCTACATGCATTAATATATATGTTATAATATATGTTAGGGATGTAAATATATGTATATATTTTATATAATATATGTGTATGTTTAATTAAGTAATTAGATTATTTATATATGATTATTTATATATATATATGTATGTAGATATATATTTATAAGTGGTAGCATATGTATATATAATATAGTAGATATATTTATATGTGGTTATATATATAGTTATATTATATATTGTTATGTATTTATATTATTATATGATTATATATATGTATACATATATGTATAGTTATATATACATATTACTATATGTGTGTGGGTTTGTTACTATGTGGTATTTTATACAATTTACTATGTATAAGTGTATGTATAGTTATATATAGTTTTATATGTTTATTGTATAAATATATATTATGGGTTATATATATGTATTTAAATATATATTGTATAATTATATAAATATTTATGGTAGGTTATATATATATATTTATATATGTATATATATATATGGTAATTAATATATATATAAATATGTTCATAATTGGTATTTGTATTATAGTATACTATATATGTATATATTTAGTTGTAGCATATAAATTTATTAGAATAGTTAGTATATTTTAGTTATCAATTATTAAGAGTATCTTTTATATATTATATATTTGTAGGTATGTATGTACGTATATATGTATTAATAGTTAGTGTGTAGTTGGTAGTTAGTATTATTCTATTAGTACATACTAGAGTTATATTAGATTGATATATGTAATTATTGATGGGTAGTTAGTATATATATGAGATTTTGGCAATTACCTTGAGATATCAAGGTAAGTATCAAGATATACCAAGGTATGAGTAGTAGGTATTGGCATAAGTAATAGGATAGTTGTAAACTAATTATGGGTTGGTATTAAGGTGACTAAAATAAGGTATATAGTATTATATAAATATTAAATGCATAGTAGTTTATAATTATTGTTGGGTAGTTAGTATAAATAAGGTTTTGAATTTACCTTGAGATACCAAGGTAAGTATCAAGGTATTGGAGGATAATCAATCTATTGGGTTTGGATATCAAGATAGACGTTTAGTATTGCGATACCAAGTTGGTTCGAAACCAAGGTATCCATTTAGCATTTGTAATTAGAATTTTATATATATAATATTGTTTGATATGTACATATGTGTTATATTTATCCCTTGTTTGCGTATCCTGAGATACGGTATCTTAGTATCCTAAGATTTAGTTTGTATGGCCTAGATTCATAGTGTGTGAGCCCAATATCTTTGAGTTAGACTCATGCAACATAGAAATAGGTAGTTGACCATAATTAGACTATAGTTGACCATAGTTGACTTAGAGTTGACCTTCTTTGACTTTTGACTTAGAAATGACTTTATGACCTAGAAAGTTGACTAGTTTAATTTATTTCTCTTCCCAAAAACTTGTATTAATACAATATTTTATATATAGGTCTGTGACACCAGTTCGGATATTATTTCTTATCATTTGCTCTGGACCACAGGCGAGTACATTCTCTGATAGTTTCTATTATTTGATTACCACTATAATTCAAGTATTTAGAAATGTTACTTATGATTCTTGACACGATGGTACACGGATTGGTATTGTTATTGGATTGTCAGTCATGGGATGTTACCTTGATTATGGAGATGGTATCGGATACTGTTCTTGTTGGTATTGGATAACATTGAATATTGTAGATTAAATATTGGATACATTGGCTAGTGACGTATCATGATTCGATCCATCATATCAGTCGGGGCGGGGAAAATACCAATTAAATATGTGATCAAGAAACTATCGGCTAGTAGTGTAATCATTGGCTACTAACTAACCATGCAATTCACGTATGGTTGAGTTAGCTCCTTAGTGTAATCATTGAATCTCCCAGGCCGATCACATATTTAGTTAGTATCTCAAATCACATAGTTATTATAGATTCCATTATTCAGTTCATTGATTACCTTGTTCTATTCTGACATTATAGTTCATTCCTTTATTCTTGTATGCATTGATTATATTTTGTTGTTAGTATTGCCTATTCTCTCATTGTTCTTGATTATCAGTTATATCCTCATCGTAGATAGCATCTTCTATTCTACTGCTTTATAGTTTTTGTCAATTAATTGAAACTGCTATTGGGTTGTACTTCGCTCCATTCCTGACTGGAAAACATTTTTCAGAGGATCCGGGAGATTGGTGTTCGACATACTACGGACCTCAGCCTATTGATGGTGCAGACTTGGACCCACTAGTTCTGGAGTGACTGTTGAGAGATTTAGCCGGATTCACTAGTTAGCATAGTTAGTTCTCTTTAGCATTTTGGTACCGGATTTGTTTTCGACATATATTTGTGTTTGAATATTATTTCTATTTGTTGTTGTTATAATTTTAACTGCTTAGTTATGTTAGACTTCTGTGATATCTTCTCGTGCCATAGAAATGTGATTGAGTATTGTGTTGAATTAAATTGATTACTCTCTTCTTTTAGTTGAGATATTATTGGAGGTTTATGCTTTATAGTGAGATAATTAGATAGTATAGTTGACCAAGACAGCGTTCTACCGCCGATGCTGCGGCGTAGGCTGGGCATTATTCCCGACTTGCATCCCTACACCAGGTGCGGGTCGTGACATATTTTTAGTGGTGGCCCATGCAGGTCAGGCTTCGCAAGTTTTGCGATATCGTGGTAGTACGATGACTTAGTTGTACTACTGCGTGCCTGCGATAGGACATAGGATACTAGGATGAGAGAGGGATACTCAATCATAACTAGGAATTCCAATCTGAATTGAATCGCTACTTTTGATTCCTTCTGAATACTTTTGTCCTTCCTTGATGATATCTTATCTTTTTTCGAATTGATCTCCTTTGTTTCGATCTGTCTTCAAGATGCCGTCGAAGACTAGATCCCATCGATCGGGAGCAGTTTCTGCAAGGTCTGCCACCTCTCAATCTTCCACTCAGGTAGTAGGGTTTGTACCTCCTACGACATCAGTTCATATAGGAGTCTCGTCTGCCTTTGGGGGTTCTCCTCCACCTGTTCCGAGGACTACTCCAGTTGCTTCGGAGGGACTTCTACCACCTCCATTTTCAGGAGATACCGCGCCGATGGTTGCACTATTTAGAGAGATGATGGAATTACAAAGGGCACAGATAGAAGCCCAGCACAGGCAGTCAGATATGATGCGACAGAGTATGGAAAATGCCCATCAGGTAGCTATAGCAGCAGTTCAGAAAGAGGCTCCTCCACAGCCACAGGATACTTAGATCAAGCCAGGCAACATTCAAAATTTTAAGAAGTTTGAGCCTCGAGTTTTCAAGGGTACATAAGATATAGTCTATGCTGACAATTGGCTTGAAGATATCGAGCGACTCATGAAGGTGTCCCGTCTTGCGGAGGATCTGAAGGTTGAGGCGGTAGGACTTCAACTATTCGACGTTGCCCGCACTTGGTTCAGGAATGAGCCAATTCTTACTGATGCAGGGCAGTCTTAGGAGATATTCAAGGATCTCTTTAAGAAGAAGTTCTTTGCTCGAACGGACAGATTGAAATTAGGAAGGCAATTTGAGAGCCTTACACAAGGAAGCTTGTTCGTAGAGGAGTATGCCTCAGAGTTCGGGAGGCTGAGCCGATTTGCGGAGTACTTGGTGAGAGAGCCAGAAGTTTGGGCTATCCGTTTTTGCGAGGGTCTGAATTGGGAAGTCAAGATTCTCATTCCGTCTTTCTACGAGACGTATTCTGAGATACTTTCGGAGGCACGCAAGGTCGAGCGGGAGTGGAACTTGAAGCCGAAGAGGGACCGTGATATGTTTGGGGGTGACAGTAGCAGTGCGGGACCGGCAAAGAGGCCGCGGTTCCAGCAACAGCAGTTTCTAGTACAATTCGGAGCCTATCAGCAGCAATATCAGATGCCAGAACCTATTTTTGCTCCAGTACAAGCTCCAATACAGCAGATACCATAGCAACCTCAGAGACAAGTGCAACAGGCTCCTCAATGCACCTATTGCAAGCAGACTGTGCACACTTGGGAGATGTGTCAGAAAAGACTTGGAGCATGCTTACATTGTGGATCAACGGAGCATATGGTGAAGGATTGTCTCTGGACAATTCAACGTCCAGGCCATGATGCAGATCGAGGCCAGAGAAGTGGAGTTAGGCCACCTGTAGCACCACAAATTGCTCATCACCCGCAGAGGGAGCTACCTCGGCAGGGCGGAGCATTTGCGATGACGGTCGAGGAGACCAATACTACAGGTGATGGGTTAGAGAGTCTGTTCTTTCTTTCTGTTCCTTTCATCTATTTTGATTGATTGATTCTTTAGTACCATTTGGATGCTTGTGTTATATAGTTAGTGTAGCTATAGAATACCCTGACAGAGACAACAGTAATAAGATAGGTGGAGACCATGACCAAGCATGTTATTCTTTGCATAGGACTGTTCTTAGTGAGATAAGACCTTATTAGACTATGATTGCTGGGGGTTTGACCTAGAAGGAGTACGATCACCCTTAAATTTCGAGGACAAAATTATTTTAAGGGGGATAGACTTGTCACTACCGTATTTTCTAGAAAAGGGTATTTTGGTCATTTTATAATTAATTAAATATTATGCATGTTAAATATTTATTTATTGTATTATTTATTTATTATTAGCATGTTAGATTTATTTTTTTGGACTTGTGTTAGTGGACCTAACTAGTTTAGTTTAGACTCATGGACCAACATGTATTAATTGTTAGAATTGAGCCCAACTAGAAAGCCCATTAATTAGGAGGATGATTAAATTAATTAAACCATTAGACTAGAAGCTTCCCTCCTTAATTAATTTCTTCATGAGAGGCCCTAAGAGGTATTTTAGACTTTATATAGTAGCTTGAGGGAGGGGGCAAGTGAGGCCTATATAAAGGGGATGAAAACTTTCTCTTTCTTCATTTTTTATTCCAAATCTAGATCTAAAATTTCCCTCAACCAAATTTCATCAAATCCCTACCAAATTTCCATCCAATTACTTCCCAAATCACCATTGGAGACTAGAAGAGCAAGGATCTAGAAGGAGGAAGCAAGGATCTACAAAAAGGAGTAAGGATCTACAAGTTGGAGGCCAATTTCACCAATTTTGGAGGTTTCATTGGGAATCCATCTCCCAATAGGTATAATTCAGTTTTTTCCCTTAAAATAGCTTCTAAATCTGAGATTTAATCATGAATAATCAACCCATATGTATGTACTACCCATAGGATTTGGTTTTGTGTTCATAGGAGACCTAAGGAGAAAGTTATGGTGCTTTTTGTGTCAATTTTGGGAGAATTCCGAAAATGACTTTTGTTGTGTGTTTCAATTGATCATATAGATCAATTTGGCATATGTTTATGTGTTTGGGGCTAGTGTCGTGTCCATAATTGGGTACATGTAGGTCGTATCCCAATAATTTGGTGATACGTGTTGTTTTGGAGATTTTTCCTCCGACACGGGACTTTGTACATGTCGTATTTTGACACGGACACATAGATCTATATTTGATACTTTGTTTTGTTCATAAATATTATATGTGATTTGTTTGTGTCTTTCGGGATAAAATTGGATGTGTGGTGGACTCGTGTCGCATGTGTATCCTAGATCTAGTGGGATACGGTGTGATACGCTCCAATTATTATGTGTTTATGTGTAGATCTAATTAATTGTGCTTTAATTCTTGAATTATAATTGTGTATGTATCTATATATATTATATATGTATTATGTATATTTATTATAGTATTTATTGTATCATCGATCTATGTATTATATATGTATTAATAGAATATATATTATGTAGCTTTCTTCTACATGCATTAATATATATGTTATAATATATGTTAGGGATGTAAATATATGTATATATTTTATATAATATATGTGTATGTTTAATTAAGTAATTAGATTATTTATATATGATTATTTATATATATATATGTATGTAGATATATATTTATAAGTGGTAGCATATGTATATATAATATAGTAGATATATTTATATGTATATTGTTATGTATTTATATTATTATATAATTATATATATGTATACATATATGTATAGTTATATATACATATTACTATATGTGTGTGTGTATGTTACTATGTGGTATTTTATACAATTTACTATGTATAAGTGTATGTATAGTTATATATAGTTTTATATGTTTATTGTATAAATATATATTATGGGTTATATATATGTATTTAAATATATATTGTATAAATATATAAATATATATGGTGGGTTATATATATGTATTTATATATGTATATATATATGGTAATTAATATATATATAAATATGTTCATAATTGGTATTTGTATTATAGTATACTATATATGTATATATTTAGTTGTAGCATATAAATTTATTAGAATAGTTAGTATATTTTAGTTATTAATTATTATGAGTATCTTTTATATATTATATATTTGTAGGTATGTATGTACGTATATATGTATTAATAGTTAGTGTGTAGTTGGTAGTTAGTATTATTCTATTAGTACATACTAGAGTTATATTAGATTGATATATGTAATTATTGATGGGTAGTTAGTATATATATGAGATTTTGGCAATTACCTTGAGATATCAAGGTAAGTATCAAGATATACCAAGGTATGAGTAGTAGGTATTGGCATAAGTAATAGGATAGTTGTAAACTAATTATGGGTTGGTATTAAGGTGACTAAAATAAGGTATATAGTATTATATAAATATTAAATGCATAGTAGTTTATAATTATTGTTGGGTAGTTAGTATAAATAAGGTTTTGAATTTACCTTGAGATACCAAGGTAAGTATCAAGGTATTGGAGGATAATCAAGGTATTGGGTTTGGATATCAAGATAGACGTTTAGTATTATGATACCAAGTTGGTTCGAAACCAAGGTATCCATTTAGCATTTGTAATTAGAATTTTATATATATAATATTGTTTGATATGTACATATGTGTTATATTTATCCCTTGTTTGCGTATCCTGAGATACGGTATCTTAGTATCCTAAGATTTAGTTTGTATGGCCTAGATTCATAGTGTGTGAGCCCAATATCTTTGAGTTAGACTCATGCAACATAGAAATAGGTAGTTGACCATTATTTGACTATAGTTGACCATAGTTGACTTAGAATTGACCTAGTTTGACTTTTGACTTAGAAATTACTTTATGACCTAGAAAGTTGACTAGTTTAATTTATTTCTCTTCCCAAAAACTTGTATTCATACAATATTTCATATATAGGTCTGTGACACCAGTTCGGACATTATTTCTCATCATTTGCTCTGGACCACAGGCGAGTACATTCTCTGATAGTTTCCATTATTTGATTACCACTATAATTCAAGTATTTAGAAATGTTACTTATGATTCTTGACACGATGGTACACGGATTGGTATTGTTATTGGATCGTCAGTCATGGGATGTTACCTTGATTATGGAGATGGTATCGGATACTGTCCTTGTTGGTATTGGATAACATTGAATATTGTAGATTAAACATTGGATACATTGGCTAGTGACGTGTCATGATTCGATCCATCATATCAGTCGGGGCGGGGGAAATACCAATTAAATATGTGATCAAGAAACTATCGGCTAGTAGTGTAATCATTGGCTACTAACTAACCATATAATTCACGTATGGTTGAGTTAGCTCCTTAGTGTAATCATTGAATCTCCCAGGCCGATCACATATTTAGTTAGTATCTCAAATCACATAGTTATTATAGATTCCATTATTCAGTTCATTGATTACCTTGTTCTATTCTGACATTATAGTTCATTCCTTTATTCTTGTACGCATTGATTATATTCTGTTGTTAGTATTGCCTATTCTCTCATTGTTCTTGATTATCAGTTATATCCTCATCGTAGATAGCATCTTCTATTCTACTGCTTTATAGTTTTTGTCAATTAATTGAAACTGCTATTGGGTTGTACTTTGCTCCATTCTTGACTAGAAAACATTTTTCAGAGGATCCGGGAGATTGATGTCCGACATACTACGGACCTCATCCTATTGATGGTGCAGACTTGGACCCACTAGTTCTGGAGTGACTGTTGAGAGATTTAGCCGGATTCACTAGTTAGCATAGTTAGTTCTCTTTAGCATTTTGGTACCGGATTTATTTTCGACATATATTTGTGTTTGGATATTATTTCTATTTGTTGTTGTTATAATTTTAACTGCTTAGTTATGTTAGACTTCTGTGATATCTTCTCGTGCCATAGAAATGTGATTGAGTATTGTGTTGAATTAAATTGATTACTCTCTTCTTGGAGTTGAGATATTATTGGAGGTTTATGCTTTATAGTGAGATAATTAGATAGTATAGTTGACCAAGACAGCGTTCTACCGTCGATGCTGCGGCGTAGGCTGGACGTTGTTTCCGACTTGCATCCCTACACCAGTTGTGGGTCGTGACATTTTTTATAGACAAGAGTATCACAGAACTTAAGTTGTCTTAACCTACGTGGTAATCTAAGATAAAGAGCGATGATTAAGTTCTTGATCTGCCATCATCAATGAGTGAACCGTCGCCTCGACGAACGTTTATAAAGGTAGCTCAAAATCCCTAAAATTTATCCAAAGGATCGAGCTGAATCCTGCATTAAATTAAGATTTGATAGCCTGATAAAGACTCGTCCATGTGCTCATTATCCATGCAGCCCAAGGTCCTCTCCTCTATGCTTCTTATTTAAAGTATCCCAACCTTATCAGTTTAAATTTTTTAAAGGTGGTCTTATAGAAGAATGGAAAAATCTGGATCTATGCGTCCAATAACCATATGCTCCAAGATCGACTCAGAAGAAATCAGGTCGTAGGATGACCATACGGACCAAAAAATCAGCATCCATGCGGCCCAAATATTGGCCACATAGATGCCTGATACCAAGATTATGTTTGACAGAGAATCCTAAATTTTTTTTCTTAATGCCTCAAAAGATGTGAGCATATTAAGCGACAAAAATCTCTCATCAGACTAATAATAAATTTTGATAAGCGTACAATGCCTCGTGTATGTGGCATCATACGTCCCAGGCTCCATGCGCTCCATGCAACTCTGGCCCTATGCGTTCTAAACACCATGCACTCCATGCGACTCTGGCCCTATGCATTTTAGACTTCATTCATTCCATGCATCTCTGGCCCTATACGTTCCAGACTCCATACGTCCTATGTGCCTTTGGCCCCATGTGTTCTAGATGCCAAATATCCCATGCGTCTCAAACTCTATGCGTCTAACGTGACAATGCTTCCTAAGACAAAATCTTTCTGTTGTATTTCTCTGCAACTGAGTATGTGCCATGTGTCAAACTGACCAAGTCACACAAATAAAAGACGAGAACCGCCAGGATCTCCAGCAAACAACAAATCCCAACAATACGTCCACATGGCAGCTTTCCATAGACTCAACCCATACTATGTGCCTATAATTGCAACCGTATTTTGTTGAAGGAGCCCCCTACGGCCACCAAACAGAAGCACATGTGGCACCTATAGCCCATTAATATGATGGCTATAATTAAAGGCAACTTGGACATCCCAAAGGATGGCTTTTTTTTTTGCTTCAGAAAGACCATACCCCTCCAAGCAAGATACGTACGTGCACACAAGCTCAGGAGAGAGAAGGGAGAGAAGAGAAGAGATCATCCTGTATTCACTCGTCGGACCATCAACAGAGTAAAAGAGTCACTGCAGTACTCGATATCCATCATCACACTACCCAGATAAAAAATATTGTACTGGATTGTCTGTCTAGAATTTTTTTGTACTCTTTTTGTTTGTTATTAAATGAAGGTTTCTAAACCTGCTGTAATGGCAAACACCTTTGAATCTAATTATGTAAAAATACTTCTCGAGCATATTATTATTCTCCTTATCTTGGTCTGTAAATTTCTCTTTTTCGTGATTCCTTTGATCTTGTTCCTTTGTCATTAATGCCTTGAGATGATTGCATCTCTCTGTAACAACTCGCCCTTATTATATCCGACCAAATTATTTCCTTTAATCTTATTGAAGACATAATCACTATAGGGGTAATATTGATTTGGTAATAATTTCTTTTATGGAGTTTTTGATCCAATAACACCATTGTTTGCCATCGGTGTAAGTTTAGGAAATGTTTGTTTAACAACAAACAAAAAGTACAAGAAAATTCTAGACAGAAAATCTGAGTACAATATTTTTGATCTGGGGAATGTGACGTTGGAGATCGAGTGCTGCAGCGACTCCGTTACTCCGTTGACGGTCTGACGAGGGAATAATGATGCTATATTCTCTTCTCTCTCTCTTGAGCTTGTGTGTACTTACATAGCTCACCTGAGGGGGGGTATATAATCTCTGAAAAAAGAACCCTAGGAATATCCAAGTTTCTCCAATTTATAGTCATCATGATGATGGGCTATAGGTGCCACATATGCCTCTGTTTTGTGGCCGCATAGGTATCCTTCAACAGAATATGGTTGCAACTGTATCCGTATACCATGGGAATGCTTCCATGTGGCCTCAGTTGGGATATATTGTTGATAAGATCTCAGGGTCATTCTCAACTCCGTTATGTACGTGACTCGGTCAACTGGACAAATAATTAGAACTAACTGTGTGAAAATCCTTTCGGTTGTAACAGAAAGATCTTGCAAGCTGAGTGTCATATGGTGTTGGGCATAGAGTCATGGCTGCATACGTGCTCTTCTTTAGCCTTGGTTATATGGATACTTTGGCCGTATAGCGTTGTGGCCGCATGCGATCTCTCGTCTAACCTTGGTCGAATGGATACTTTGGCTATATGATGACGAGGCCGCATAGGGCCGTCATCGCATATGAGGGAACACGTGGCATGGAACATCTGACAAAGTTATTAATGTACTGATATGACTTTCGATCTTTTTATGAGTTATCGCCTCTCTCACAATTCTCGAAGCGCTTTGGGTGGTGAGTGGTGTATCAGAACTTCTGACAGGCATTAAAAATTGTATCATGGGATTTTATGTAACTCTATACTTCTTGGCTATTCAGGCCACATGGATTATTCTTATGCGGCTTTCAACTCCTTGGTTTTTGGACTATATGGGCTCTATGTGGCTCCTCTGCGGCCTAGTTTCATTTTGAAGGGGCATGAGCTTTATGCGTTCTGCTTGATTTTTATTCTTCTACTAGTTCCTTCAAAGTTTCTAAACTTTGTAAGTTTTTTTAGTTTAGAATACTTTGAAAAGAAGCATGAAGAAGATAACAGCAGGAACTGCAATGGAGCATCTGTGGAATGTCCTTCCGCTTGGCACAGGGATGCTTGAGGGAGTAGTGGCATATGGCACTGTTGGCGCATACGGACACTAGTTTTTTAGTGGCGCATGGCATTGCTGGCGCATGAAAATACTAGTTACTTAGTGGCACATGGCACGACTGGTATATGAGAATACTAGTTTTGAAATGGCCATGCATAATACTAGATCATTATGGCGCATGTGGCTTGATCATTGTGGTGCATGGACTTTGATTACTATTGATGCATGATAGAGATTTTCTATCCTTCTATAAGACCCCCTTTAAAGTTTATGAACTTTAAACTTTGTAAATTTTTTTAAGTTCAGAATACTTTGAACAGAAACATGGATTAGATAATAGCAGGAACTGCAATGGCGTATCTGTGAAGTATCCTTCAGCTTGGCACATCTGTTCACTTTGCGGATTAGGTTCTGTTGGCACATCATATGTAGCCACTTAACTTAGCACATCTGACTATTCGATACAGCAGACTTGGTCTCTTTGTTCGTGCTCAGAGCTGTCGGAATGAGCGTATTTTATCTAGAAGATTTCTCGGATTGCTCGAGACCCGATGGAGCATGGAAGGATATCATAATTGTCGTTGTTCATGGCGAACAAGCATATTACCCGAAAGATTGTCAACGATCTTTCAACCTAGCTCACTATAGCTTCTTTTCGTATACGGCCAGGATGTGTGGAAGTGGTGGAGCTAGTCATCATACCCGGGACTTCCTGTTTAGAACTCTTCTTGTTGCTGTGGATATCTTGGCTATAATTATTTATACCAGAGGTAATATGGACGTAGTACAATATCATAGCAGGGATAATGCTAAGCTTTATCAGATGTAGTAAGAATGGGCTAGGTAAAAGTAGTTCCATTAAGGAGTTTCGGTGGAGACATTATCTATGATGGTAGGGATACTGTGGTGTACAAACGATAGTCTAGCATATTTGCTAGGTATGATCATGGTGGAGTAATTTTATGGAAGGAAAATAAAATAAGTCAGAGGTAATATGGTAATGGCTATTTTCTATGGATGGAGAACATGGGTAGCTCATAGTTCATAGTAATATGGACATAAATTGCTTGCTTTTGTTGAGGAAATTCCACTGGAGGATCTTTGGTAAATATATTACTTCTTGCACACTACAGTGCAAATAATAAGTTCGAAACGAAACTCTACCAGAGGTGATATGGAAGTGATAAATTTTGTGGCCTCATTACTTCTTGCATACCTGAGTGCAAGTTATAAGTTCAAAACAGAACCTTATCAGTGGTGATATGGACGTGATAGGTTTTGTGGACTTAACACTGCTGGTGCACTTTAAAGTAAGTGTGGATGATAAGTTTGAGATGACGACTGATATCAGAGGTATTATGGATGCGATAATTGATAGTCATATAGAGAGGTTTGCTCAGAGGTAATGTAGACATGGCAAATCCAGTTGGAAAGAACGGTTATGACAGTAGTTCAGAGGTGATGTGGATGTGAACTAATTTCCAAGATAACTGATTATGTGTGGTCACCCAAAAGTGTGGATAGACCTGAAGGTGGCTCCACTGGGAAGCTTTTGAGGATCCACTGTCTGTTGCATATTCAGGATTCCGGAATACATACAATGGCTTTTATTAAAATTTTATGGAAAGAGGGTGCGCGCTGTGCGTAGGCACTTGCTAGGGAAAATAACATATATCTTGATTGTCCTGCTGATAATAAGGAGAGTACAAGCCTAGCTTAGACATAGTACGTTTTGAGGAACTTGTCATTAATAGGCATCATGAGCAAGTCGCCATTGGGTTTTGCTTGCTGGTAACGTATTTGGAGAACATAGAATCCACGATGAATGTGCCCTCCCATTTAGGTTAGAATTTGCCGGCCGTCTTGTGGTTAGAACCATCGGTCTTCTTACTATCAAGATGAGGTCACCGACTTGATAAGTTCTCTCCTTGACCCGTTTATTGTTGGCTCCTGAGAGGCACGCTTGGTACATCTCAATGCACTGTTGAGCTAAAAGACGTTTCTCGTCGAGTGCTTCTAACTCTTGTAGCTATTGACGGTGATAGTCGTCAATGGTCAATCATTTGGAAAGAGTCATGCGAAATGATAAAATTTAGATCTCGATTGGGAGGACTGCTTCGCTTCCGTAAACCAAGGAGAATGGCATACTGCCAGTAGGTGTCAGGACCATTGAATGATAGGCCCAAAGACATTTACCCAGCTTCTCATTCCAATCGCATTTATTGTATGACACGAACTTCTTGAGTAGCTTTATAATGGTTTTGGTGAATGCTTCTGCCAGACCATTTTCTGTTGGATTGTAGGCAATCGAGACCACACTCTGTATTTTTTTTTGTCAAAAAATGGTAGAAAGAATGACTTACAAACTATGGACCATTATCGTGGATGATCCTTTGTGGCAGGTCAAAGAGGTATATGACATGATGCTTGACAAAACTGATCACGTTTGAGGTCTTTCCGTCTGCGAGTGGAATAACTTTCGTCCACTTAGAGAAGTAGTCGGTGATAGCCAAGATGAGCCGATGTTCCTCACAATAAGGTGGGCTAATTTGCCCGATAATGTCCATTCCCCATGTTTTAAATGACCAAGATGCTACCATTGGGTGTAGAAATTCTTAGGATTGGTGGATAAAGTCTGCATAGATTTGGCACTTTTTCGCATAGTTAAAAGCATCCACTACCATTATCGGCCAATAGTAACCCATTCTCTGGAGACGATCCTGTAGCTTGGGTCCCGGCTGATGGGTACTGCAAACCCGGTCATGAGCCTCACAGAAATCCTGTTTCACTTCTGTATTCGATAGACATCGTAGCAGAAGACTATCGTAGGAACGACGATATAGCATTTTCGTAGCCATATCGTAATAGAACCAGAGAAAATGTTTTCTGATAGAAGTGGCCTCCTTTGGGTCATCTGGAAGAATTTGTAGACAACATAGGCTATAAATAGGTATCTCCAATCCTGACTGCTAGTATCTATCTTTACTAAGAAGCTCATGCACAGACAGAGGTTGTTCTTCGAGCAGACTAGTTCTTGGACGACCACGATGATCAGTTCTTGACTATTGACTGGCCAGGACATTGACCTCTATATTTTATAGTCGAGGGACGTGCTCTATGAAAAACTCATCGAAAGTAGAGATTATGCTGAGCACGGCTTGGTGGTAGGGAATCAAGTGGGTGGTCTCAACGAGAAAGTTTTGCTGGACCTGGGAACTGCTCCATTGGAGAATTTTTTGTAGATCCATTATCCTCTGTGTATTCAGGATCTCCTAAACACAGATAGTAGATTTTGTAAAAAATTATAGAGGGATACACATCCTTTTATGCATTTGCACTTGCCGGGGATAACAAAATATAAACAATGTATATTTTGAATTAATATGCTGGGAAGTACTAGCTTAGATATAGTACTTGTTAAGAAACTTGTCTTTGATCAGCATCATTGGCAAGTCTCGGTTAAGCTTTATGAGACTGTATGCACTGAGAATCGAGGAGACATTGTCCTTGATAAAGCATCAAATTAAGAAAATACTATCCTTGGTGGGTTCTAGAATACACTACCCTTGATTAATAGTTCAGATCTTCTATTATTTGTTGAAAGAGTTTGGAGCTTAAGGTTAATGGACTATAGTCTTGCTGGAGCGACATGTATGCTAGCACCTTCGTATTCCAACCCACTGTGAGTGATATTGTAATAGCTATCGGATTATAAAGGAATACATCATCATTTACCAAAACTCAGACCTTTAGCTTTTTAGAGATCATAAAACATTATTTACATTAGACGGAGTGACTGTTGGCTGTAATAATAAAACTGTGGTCGCTCATCATTTATTGCACCGGATACTACCGATGCTTCTGCTTATGACAGACTGAGAGTCAGGTGTAAAGGAACACTACCGTGTACTCTTGAAGGAGTTGGCTGAATTATGCGCGTAGGATTACTGCCACATGCGCACATATGCTTATTACGCCAAGGACCACCACCTGCTGTCACGACCCGCACCCGAAATTTGGGCATGAGCCGTGGGTACATTCAGCCTACGCCACAGCATCGACGATAGAACGCTATCTAAGTCTCAAGACTACCAAACTTAACTTATAACCTGTTAATAATCTCAACTCCATAAGGAGGACAATGAATAATACATTAATCAACAATTCATAATATACTTAATCACAACAACTATAGGAATAAATGGCACAATGAGATATAAAGATAAGGAAGTACTAACATAAGTCAAGCACAATAATACAAAATACAACAATAATCTAGAGTCTAGTTGACCAACATAAATAGTTTCATCATAAATACAATCCAAGTCTCAAGTTTTAGAATAAAAGATGCATAGATATAACTGTCTAAATGACAGCAGGTGGTATCTCCTATAAGAAGAGAGACTCCCCTAAGATCTCTGGTACATACTATCCCTCTACACTAGGCCATAGTGAGTAGGACAGAAGTCCTCAAGGTCCTCTAAAAATTATCATCTAGTCAGGATTGGAGCAAAGCACAAGCACTAAACAATAATTTTATTTATATTGACAAAAACTATAAGACAGTGTAAGAAAATATAGGATGAAGAAATATTGGAAATAAAGAATATTAGAGAATATTTAATCAGCAATAGTACAACTAGCAATGAAAATAAATATGTGAATGCCAAAATAAGTGAACTGGAATACAAAATAGAATCTCTAGCTAAGTGTTTGAAATATCAGTTTATTATGTGATCGACTTGGAATGAGATCAGGCTTGTTATATATGATTGGCTATGATACATGTGAGGTCAAGCTAACCATCTGGTTAGCTATGATGCATGTAAAGTGGGGTACGATCACATAATCTGCTAATATTTTTATATCCTAAGCTAGCACAATGGATTCCAATCATGACTCCTTATGACAAGTATCTATGATGCTAACCCATGTATTCACAGTGTCAGAATCAAGTATACTGTACAACTAGAATAATATAAATGATCAATATAATAAAAACTGTCAGAGAATATACTCGCCTATGGTCTGAGCTAGCAATACCAATATCCTGCTCCTGAAGCCTCGTCCGAACGATCCAACGATCCTATATATATAATATAATAACCATCAGTCATTATACTAGTACGCACATAAAAATAAAAATTTTACTCTTAAAATAATATGTACAAGAGATATCACTTTTCTTGCTCGAGCGGAAGTGGCGTGCTGTCGTAGGCACCCAAAAATAAAAATTTTACTCTTAAAATAATATGTAGTAGTGAGAGTAAGGATCGTTCCCACGAAGAGTAATTAGTTTGATCTTTATGCTATTTGAAATAAGATGGGGGGGAGAGTTTTGGATCAAAGTAAATTAAAAAGAGCTAAAAACAATTAAAGTATTAAAACAATCAAAGGAAAAAAATGTTGGCCTTAGTCAACATCCACCATTGGAATCTTAAGGTTGGTCTTACTTGAAAATGGAGTAAACTAAATAGGTAGACCCTCACAGGAATAAACACTCAACTCTCATGTGTTTGAAGGTATATATTTTACTCAAATTCATCTAGAAGAAATGATCTACCATAAGGTTGCATATCTTCTCATTCTCCACCACTGGGATCACATGCATAACATAAATCATAAGAACTTTTCATGGGTTGTAACGTGGCTTAGGATTAAGTGGGATATATTTGGAATTGTAGCTCAAAAGACCTCAAAACTAGTGGAGCTAAACTGAATCAACTCAATCTCAATATAAAACATGTAAAATCAATCACTCCATTTTGTAACGTCTTCAATTTGGCTTTTAAAGCATTTAAACAATGTGAAACAACTTCCACCCTTATTTTTTTCTTTTTTCTTTTTTTTTTTTACTTTTTTTTTTACAATAATGGAACATAGAAAATTTGAGGATAAAAATATGTTCCATTTTGTTGGTTGTAACCAAACCACAAATTTAGACACCCCCACACTTATTTTTTCATACACCCATACATATCATAATGATCAACAATGCTCCACTAACTTTGTGACTTGGGTAAAGGTATAAATATTATAGGTTGAAAGCTTATAATGTGGGTATACCAAGAAAAAGGAAATAAAGCTTAAAGGGGTTCAACAAAAAATTTTTTGCAAGGTGGGCTATTTGGCTTATGTAACGCATAACAAAGATGGCCTTAATCATGTTCATGCATGCATATGTCAATGTGACCTTGAAGAGTATCAAAGCAAGTTCTAGAAAAACAAATCAGTGGAAGAATATCTCTCATGAAAGAATAATAAGACTGATGTGTCAGTCTAAAGGCTCAAATCCTCACTGTCTTTTGTCTACCAATTTAGATACTATCATTTTTAATAAAAATAACTAGACTAATTAATTCTAAGTTGAATTTTTTTTTTTACTTATTCAATCATGTTATTAATTTTTTAAATTAAGTTGAATCTTACTCATGACATACACAACCAAAATTTATTAAAAACCATAAAAACAAAATCCTTTTATTTAAAAAAAATCTCTTTTTTTTTTGAGAAAAACACAAACTCAAACTGCTTAAAAAAATTAAATCTTCCCTCAACACTTAAAACAGACATTGTTCCCAATGTATGGTTAAATGCAAAGAAAAGACAAAATAACCAAAAATAAAATACGAGAATAAAAATAAACTTCCCTTGGGTTGCCTCCCAAGCAGCGCCTTTGTTTAATATTGTCGTTGGCTCGACTCTATGCACATTTGATATAACTAGGTAGGAGTTTCAAGTCTAGAATGCATGCCTGCAAAACAGAAGGTAAAGGTCTTTTGTCATTAATTGGTAACAAAATATATGGAATGTTACCTGACTGTTGTCTTTTTGGAAGATCGTTCAACACTGCAACAGTTTTATGTAAGTGAGTACTCAAAGTTGACTCATATTCTTTCTCAAAATTCTCACTGATGGCAACTTTTACTCCATCTTTTCCATCAAATTTAAAAACTTCTTTTGCATTAGGTACTATATCGTCATTAGGAATCTTCGTGTCTGTAACGATATTTTTCTCTTCGTCTTGTTTTGACGATGCATGTGCTTCTTTTTCTGGAATGTCAACCTCTTTACCACTTCTCAAAATGATATAACATTCATTTTCTTTTGGATTTTCTATCATTTGAGATGGTAATTTCTCCAAGCTTTAAGCCTATAGCTTATTAATTGCACTTGTCATTTGGCTCATTTGTTTGTTCAAACTTTCGATACTAGCCCTCGTCTCCTGTTGAAATTTAAGTTATTAATGGCAATAGACTTAATAATATCTTCTAAAGATATACCAGAATTAGCAGTTTGGCTTGGTTGTAGGTATTGTTGCTTGTATTGCTGGTAACTTGGGCAATTTTGAGTTGCGAGTTGATTTAATTATGGACTCCCATAGGTAAAATTGGAATGATCTCTCCATCCCATATTGTACATGTCTGAATAGGGATCATACTTCATTTCTGGTAGTCCAGAAAAACCATAGTCCGCATTCACTTGTTCATAGGACTCCTCTTGAAGAGTTGGGCACATATCGGTTGGATGTCCTGATACTAGACAAATTCCACAAGCCTTTTTTGTTTCTATGTTACCTACAACCATCTGACAAACAAGAGAAGTTAAACAAGAAATTTGTTGTTCTAGGGAAGAAATATTTACCTCATCAGCATGCCTACATGGAAGATCTAGCCAAGTGCCAAATATTTAAGAATTGGCCGCCATTTCCTGTTACTGAATCTTTTTTTTTGGCTAATAGACAGAAAATTATTTGATCACAACGAAATAAAGATCAAAAAAAGCACAAAAATCAACTAAAATTACTCCCCGGCAACGGCGCCAAAATTTGGCGTGCTGTCGTAAGCACCCAAAAATAAAACCTTTACTCTTGAAATAATATGTAGTAGTGAGAGTAAGGATCGTTCCCACGAAGAGTAATTAGTTTGATCTTTATGCTATTTCAAATAAGATGGGGGGGAGAGTTTTGGATCAAAGTAAATTAAAAAGAGCTAAAAACAATTAAAGTATTAAAACAATCAAAGAAAAAAAATGTTGGCCTTAGTCAACATCCACCATTGGAATCTTAAGGTTGGTCTTACTTGAAAATGGAGTAAACTAAATAGGTAGACCCTCACATGAATAAACACTCAACTCTCATGTGTTTGAAGGTATATATTTTACTCAAATTCATCCAGAAGAAATGATCTACCATAAGGTTGCATATCTTCTCATTCTCCACCACTGGGATCACATGCATAACATAAATCATAAGAACTTTTCATGGGTTGTAACGTGGCTTAGGATTAAGTGGGATATATTTGGAATTGTAGCTCAAAAGACCTCAAAACTAGTGGAGCAAAACTGAATCAACTCAATCTCAATATAAAACATGTAAAATCAATCACTCTATTTTGTAACGTCTTCAATTTGGCTTTTAAAGCATTTAAACAATGTGAAACAACTTCCACCCTTATTTTTTTCTTTTTTCTTTTTTTTTACTTTTTTTTTACAATAATGGAACATAGAAAATTTGAGGATAAAAATATGTTCCATTTTGTTGGTTGTAACCAAACCACAAATTTAGACACCCCCACACTTATTTTTTCATACACCCATACATATCATAATGATCAACAATGCTCCACTAACTTTGTGACTTGGGTAAAGGTATAAATATTATAGGTTGAAAGCTTATAATGTGGGTATACCAAGAAAAAGGAAATAAAGCTTAAAGGGGTTCAACAAAAAATTTTTTGCAAGGTGGGCTATTTGGCTTATGTAACGCATAACAAAGATGGCCTTAATCATGTTCATGCATGCATATGTCAATATGACCTTGAAGAGTATCAAAGCAAGTTCTAGAGAAATAAATCAGTGGAAGAATATCTCTCATGAAAGAATAATAAGACTGATGTGTCAGTCTAAAGGCTCAAATCCTCACTGTCTTTTGTCTACCAATTTAGATACTATCATTTTTAATAAAAATAACTAGACTAATTAATTCTAAGTTAAATTTTTTTTTTTACTTATTCAATCATGTTATTAATTTTTTAAATTAAGTTGAATCTTACTCATGACATACACAACCAAAATTTATTAAAAACCATAAAAACAAAATCCTTTTATTTAAAAAAAATCTCTTTTTTTTGAGAAAAACACAAACTCAAACTGCTTAAAAAAATTAAATCTTCCCTCAACACTTAAAACAGACATTGTCCCCAATGTATGGTTAAATGCAAAGAAAAGACAAAATAACCAAAAATAAAATACGAGAATAAAAATAAACTTCCCTTGGGTTGCCTCCCAAGCAGCGCCTTTGTTTAATATTGTCGTTGGCTCGACTCTATGCACATTTGATATAACTAGGTAGGAGTTTCAAGTCTAGAATGCATGCCTGCAAAACAGAAGGTAAAGGTCTTTTGTCATTAATTGGTAACAAAATATATGGAATGTTACCTGACTGTTGTCTTTTTGGAAGATCGTTCAACACTGCAACAGTTTTATGTAAGTGAGTACTCAAAGTTGACTCATATTCTTTCTCAAAATTCTCACTGATGGCAACTTTTACTCCATCTTTTACATCAAATTTAAAAACTTCTTTTGCATTAGGTACTATATCGTCATTAGGAATCTTCATGTCTGCAACGATATTTTTCTCTTCGTCTTGTTTTGACGATGCATGTGCTTCTTTTTCTAGAATGTCAACCTCTTTACCACTTCTCAAAATGATATAACATTCATTTTCTTTTGGATTTTCTATCATTTGAGATGGTAATTTCTTCAAGCTTTAAGCCTATAGCTTATTAATTGCACTTGTCATTTGGCTCATTTGTTTGTTCAAACTTTCGATACTAGCCCTCGTCTCTTGTTGAAATTTAAGTTATTAATGGCAATAGACTTAACAATATCTTCTAAAGATATACCAGAATTAGAAGTTTGGCTTGGTTGTAGGTATTGTTGCTTGTATTGCTGGTAACTTGGGCAATTTTGAGTTGCGAGTTGATTTAATTATGGACTCCCATAGGTAAAATTGGAATGATCTCTCCATCCCATATTGTACGTGTCTGAATAGGGATCATACTTCATTTCTGGTAGTCCAGAAAAACCATAGTCCGCATTCACTTGTTCATAGGACTCCTCTTGAAGAGTTGGGCACATATCGGTTGGATGTCCTGATACTAGACAAATTCCACAAGCCTTTGTTGTTTCTATGTTACCTACAACCATCTGACAAACAAGAGAAGTTAAACAAGAAATTTGTTGTTCTAGGGAAGAAATATTTACCTCATCAGCATGCCTACATGGAAGATCTAGCCAAGTGCCAAATATTTAAGAATTGGCCGCCATTTCCTGTTACTGAATCTTTTTTTTTTTTGGCTAATAGACAAAAAATTATTTGATCACAAGAACGAAATAAAGATCAAAAAAAGCACAAAAATCAACTAAAATTACTCCCCGGCAACGGCGCCAAAATTTGGCGTGCTGTCGTAGGCACCCAAAAATAAAACCTTTACTCTTGAAATAATATGTAGTAGTGAGAGTAAGGATCGTTCCCACGAAGAGTAATTAGTTTGATCTTTATGCTATGTGAAATAAGATGGGGGAAGAGTTTTAGATCAAAGTAAATTAAAAAGAGCTAAAAATAATTAAAGTATTAAAACAATCAAAGGAAAAAAATGTTGGTCTTAGTCAACATCCACCATTGAAATCTTAAAACTGATAATCAATGCAAGTATATATTAATTCATACTTTGAATATTCATCGTTGAAATTATTTTTCTATCTCCTTTAGCCATAATTAATTAAAAACAAGCGATCTAATTAACTTTAACTACTAAACAACCCCAGACAAGCGCTAAAGGTTTAATCTAGTAGCGTATTAAACTCGATGTGATCGATGAAGCAAAACAACACAAGCACAAGCGGTTGCATTTAATTTTGTCAAGAGTTTTTCTCCTAAGATCTAATAAAACAAAGCAGTTCATTAAATCTTGATTGCATCACAAATTAGAGGGATCGAACAATTATGGATTCAATATCTAATTTAGCATTAGATTGTCAGGAATAATAAACTAGTATGCATCCTATTCATTAAACAAGATAATCATGAAAATATGCATAAGAAAACATTCGATACTCAAAGCACAAATCAAAAATATAAACACAGATTAGATCTCACAAGTTTTTATTTATTCCGAGGCTTCCGTTTTCTTCGACCAACAAGACTTTTAGCTCCGCATGTTCAAGAAAACTTTAAAAGAATATTAGAGAAGAGGAAGAAGAGTTGTGTGTTGTTCTCCCATTTCCTCATGATCTCTACCCCTTTTATAGACTCTAAATTAGTTGTTTGAAGATCAAAATATCTTTCCACAAATCCTCTAATAGTTACAACAACCCAAACAATAAAATAAAATCTTTGAACAAGTTAGGAAATGGTTATTTCAGCTCCACTTTTTGTGCACAGCATAGTTGACTCAACTTCAAGCCTGATTTGGTCCATAATGAAGCTAGAATCTCAGGAAACTCAAAACAGAAAAATTGTACCTCTATCACTTATCTTTCCGAATCAATTTAGATCATATCAATTGGACTTTGGATGAGTAAGTTATGACCATTTTTCTACAAGGTATCAAAACTGTCCAGAATTGACAATTAGCTCCATTTTGTATTTAGTGACTCCAATTGCATCCTAGATCAAAATATAAAAGTAATGAGTATCTTTAGACATTAAATGAGCATAAAGGAGTATACATTAAGGAATAAAAATATAATATTTTATGTTCTCATCAAATACCCCCACACTTAACCTTTGCTCGTCATCGGGCGAAACTCTAATCTATTTTTCCAAAAAAAAAAATAGGTTGCAATGTCATAAATAAAAAATAACCAAGCTCTTTAAAACTCATAACATATCATGAACATATATTTTTAAACAACTTCTAATTATTTAGTAGGTATTTTTACTTGAAAATGGAGTAAACTAAATAGGTAGACCCTCACAAGAATAAACACTCAACTCTCATGTGTTTGAAGGTATATATTTTACTCAAATTCATCCAGAAGAAATGATCTACCATAAGGTTGCATATCTTCTCATTCTCCACCACTGGGATCACATGCATAACATAAATCATAAGGACTTTTCATGGATTGTAACGTGGCTTAGGAGTAAGTGGGATATATTTGGAATTGTAGCTCAAAAGACCTCAAAACTAGTGGAGCAAAACTGAATCAACTCAATCTCAATATAAAACATGTAAAATCAATCACTCCATTTTGTAACGTCTTCAATTTGGCTTTTAAAGCATTTAAACAATGTGAAACAGCTTTCACCCTTAATTTTTTTCTTTTTTTTTTTTTACTTTTTTTTTACAATAATGGAACTTAGAAAATTTGAGGATGAAAATATGTTCCATTTTGTTGGTTGTAACCAAACCACAAATTTAGACACCCCCACACTTATTTTTTCATACACCCATACATATCATAATGATCAACAATGCTCCACTAGCTTTGCGACTTAGGTAAAGGTATAAATATTGTAGGTTGAAAGCTTATAATGTGGGTATACCAAGAAAAAGGCAATAAAGCTCAAAGGGGTTCAACAAAAAAAAATTAATTACAAGGTGGGCTATTTGGCTTATGTAACACATAACAAAGATGGCCTTAATCATGTTCATGCATGCATGTGTCAATATGACCTCGAAGAGAATCAAAGCAAGTTCTAGAGAAATAAATCAGTGGAAGAATATCTCTCATGAAAGAATAATAAGACTGATGTGTCAGTCTAAAGGCTCAAATCCTCACTGTCTTTTGTCTACCAATTTAGATACTATCATTTTTAATAAAAATAACTAGACTAATTAATTCTAAGTTGAAAAAAAAATTTACTTATTCAATCATGTTATGAATTTTTTAAATTTAGTTGAATCTTACTCATGACATACACAACCAAAAATTATTAAAAACCATAAAAACAAAATCCTTTTATTTAAAAAAATCTCTTTTTTTGAGAAAAACACAAACTCAAACTGCTTAAAAAAATTAAATCTCCCCCCCACACTTAAAACAGACATTGTCCCCAATGTATGGTTAAATGCAAAGAAAAGACAAAATAACCAAAAATAAAATGCGAGAATAAAAAAAAACTTCCCTTGGGTTGCCTCCCAAGCAGCGCCTTTGTTTAATATTGTCGTTGGCTCGACTCTTTGCACACTTAATATAACTAGGGAGGAGTTTCAAGTCTAGAATGCATGCCTGCAAAACAGAAGATAAAGGTCTTTTGTCATTAATTGATAAAAAGATATATGGAATATTACCTGACTGTTGTCTTTTTGGAAGATCGTTCAACACTGCAACAGTTTTATGTAAGTGAGTACTCAAAGTTGACTCATATTCTTTCTCATTCACTTGTTCATTGGTCTCCTTTTGAAGAGTTGGGCACATATCGGTTGGATGCCCTGATACTTGACAAATTCCGTAAGCCTTTGTTGTTTCCATGTTACCTACAACCATCTGACAAATAAGAGAAGTTAAATAAGAAATTTGTTATTCTAGGAAAGAAACATTTACCTCATCAGCATGCCTACATGGAAGATCTAGCCAAGTGCCAAATATTTGAGAATTGGCCGCCATTTCCTATTACCGAACCTTTTTTTTTGGCTAATAGACAAAAAATTATTTGATCACAAGAACGAAATAAAGATCACAAAAAGCATAAAAATTAACTAAAATTACTCCCCGGCAACGACGCCAAAATTTGGCGTGCTGTCGTAGGCACCCAAAAATAAAACCTTTACTCTTGAAATAATATGTAGTAGTGAGAGTAAGGATCGTTCCCACGAAGAGTAATTAGTTTGATCTTTATTCTATGTGAAATAAGATGGGGAAAGAGTTTTGGATCAAAGTAAATTAAAAAGAGCTAAAAATAATTAAATTATTAAAACAATCAAAGGAAAAAAATGTTTGTCTTAGTCAACATCCACCATTGGAATATTAAAACTGATCATCGATGCAAGTATATATTAATTCATACTTTGAATATTCATCGTTGGAATTATTTTTCTATCTTCTTTAGCTATAATTAATTAAAAACAAGCGATCTAATTAACTTTAACTACTAAACAACCCCAAACAAGCGCTAAAGGTTTAATCTAGTAGCGTATTAAACTCGATGAGATCGATGAAGCAAAACAACACAAGCACAAGCGGTTGCATTTAATTTTGTCAAAAGTTTTTCTCCTAAGATCTAATAAAACAAAGCAGTTCATTAAATCTTGGTTGCTTCACAAATTAGAGGGATCGAACAATTACGGATTCGATATCTAATTTAGCATTAGATTGTCAGGAATAATAAACTAGTATGCATCCTAGTCATTAAACAAGATAATCATAAAAATATGCATAAGAAAACATTCGATACTCAAAGCACAAATCAAAAAAATAAATATAGATTAGATCTCACAAGTTTTTATTCATTCCGAGGCTTCCGTTTCCTTCGACCAACAAGACTTTTAGCTTCGCATGTTCAAGAAAACTTCAAAAGAATATTAGAGAAGAGGAAGAAGAGTTGTGTGTTGTTCTCCCCTTTCCCCATGATCTCTACCCCTTTTATAGACTCTAAATTAGTTGTTTGAAGATCATAATATCTTTCCACAAATCCTCTAATAGTTACAACAACCAAAACAATAAAATAAAATCTTTGAACAAGTTAGGAAATGGTTATTTCAGCTCCACTTTTTGTGCACATCATAGTTGACTCAACTTCAAGCCTGATTTGGTCCATGTTGAAGCCAGTATCTTGGGAAACTCAAAACAGCAACCTTGTACCTCTATCAGTTATCTTTCCGAATCAATTTGGATCAGCTCAATTGGACTTTGGATGAGCAAGTTATGACCATTTTCCTACAAGGTGTCAAAACTGTCCAAAATTGATAATTAGCTCCATTTTGCATTTTGTGACTCCAATTGCATCCTAGATCAAAATATAAAAGTAATGAGTATCTTTAGACATTAAATGAGCATAAAGGAGTATACATTAAGGAATAAAAATATGATATTTTATGTTCTCCTCAGGAAGCCTTCTTGAAGTATTCTCCGATTGAAACACAAGACAATTGATCTAAGTGAGTGGACAAAACTTTATTCACGAATTCTTGCATGTCTTAATAATGGATCTGAGTTTTTGAATGCTTATTCTAAGAAGATATTTTTATAAGAAGAATGATAAAACTTGACTCTGCATGCTTAATAAGAGAACTCGTATTGCTTGTCATTGAAACGAATCTGCTTGCCTAACTAGAGAACCTGTAAGCTTGTCTAAAGACATAGAACCATTGCCATGCTAGTCAAAAAGATAGAAATATTGCATGCTTAGTTACATGGACACCGCTATCAAATGAACCACTGCCATGCTAATAAACAAGAGTAAAAGAATGTTCATATATTTCCATCGCATGCTAAACTTGAGTAGAACTTGAATGCTTATCTAAAAGAGATAGAATTATATGCTAGATTTATATAATTGTTCTTTCTTGTTACTTGTTAAAAGAGCTAGATTGCTTGAACATGTTTCATTAATCACTTATAAAGAGATAGAACTGTTTGAATAGCTTGAACTTATGCATCTAGACTAATAGTCCATCCCGAGGCTTGAAGTCCTTACTTATGGGAGGGTGTGGCTATTAAGCAAGGGTATTAAAAGCTCTGGCTCTATAGCTTGATAGATATGCTTTCTTGCTTGTTCTGGATTATATGCATCATATGGTATTTATCTGATAGAAGTGCATTCATGCATCGGTCTGACAACTTGTGTACAAGGTTTATCTCTCGAGCAGTTCCTGGGGCACTGGAGATCGTTTCTTGTAACCTCCGATTTCCAATTTCCAAAATAATTAGATTTTAATTTATTTTAAAATATCAAGTTTTATAAAATATTTCTCCTTGAAAATTTTTATTTGATTTTGAACGAAGTCTGATTTTAGAAGGTAATTTAAAAATCTTTATAAAAATCATTTTCCTAAATGACGATGTATTACAAAATAAATAAATAAATAATAATATATATTTCTAGTTTCAAATATTTATTGGCTTGAGTCATAAAATTTTTGTTTTGACTAAATAGTTATTTAAAAGACTAGTTGATAAAATAAAATAGATTTTATTGGGATAGTAAATAAATGAATTACATACTTCCTAATATTTTGAAAAATGAGTTTAATTAGTAGCTAATCAAAAGCTCTTAAAAACATTTTTCTTAAATTTCTTTTCTATTTAATTTATCGTTTTCCGTCTCCCATTCACGCCCCATTCTTCCCACATGAAAAGCCCCTTTTTATTTAATTCTGGGCCATTCATCATTGGGCCAACCCGCAACCCTTTATCCCACACCCTTCTCCCTATTTAAGTTCTCATTTTCACATCTCCCTAGAAACCCTAATCTCCTAATTATTAGCTAGCCTCCACAATTCCCAAGCCATCACCATCATCTTGTGTGCTCGTGTCCGTGTGTCCAGCATCCGTGTCAGCCGTGATGGCCTCGGGTCCGACCCCGGGTGACCCATCGTATCCATTTCATTTCATGTGTCCAGATTTACATATTACAACAAATTTCCGTGTCCGACACACCCGGACACAACCCCCACGCCCACAGTACATCAGATCCGTGTCCAACACCGGACACGTCTACAGCAACCCATCGTGTCCTGCTCCGGACACGGTCCACAGACACGACTCGCAGACCCTAACCCTAACCTAACTCCGGCGATCGCCGTGGCCGTCCAGATCCGCCGAGATCCCCTTCCGCTGCTCCCGAGACCGCCACTGCCGAGAAGAACCGCCGCCGGCGACTGGGATCCCCGCCTCGAGTTCCACCACTGCTGGAGCCGCCACGAACCGAGCGGATCCGCCGAGCTTCGTTGCCGCCGGTGACCGCCCCGGATTTCCTCGAAGCCGCCTCCCCTCGAGCCGAGCGACGCCGCCGCCCCAGATCAGCGAGCCGTGGCCGCCGTCGCTCCAGAACCGCCGCCGCCGAGACGAGCGCCGACCCCGGCGAACCCCGCGCCGCGCCGACGAGAACCCCCGCGTGAGCCTCCGCCCCCTTTTCTTCTTCTTTTCTGTGACATTAGAGTTAGTTAATGTAATTAGGGTTATATTAATTAATTTAGTTAATAAATAATTGGTTTCATTAATTCATTATTAGTTAATTAATTCATAAAAAAAAAAATTAGTTTATTTTTTATATAATTAGTTATTTATATAATTAGTTTATTTTATCTAATTAGTTAATTGAATTTATAATTAGCCTAGTAAATTAATGTAATTAGTATAGAAATTTCATGTAATTAGGGTAACTAATTATTCTTAATTAGTTATAATTAATCAATTAGTTTAATTATATTAGTTATAATTATTCAGTAATTAAGTTTTAATAAATTATTAATCAGTAATTAATTATTGATTAGTTAGTAACTATTAATTAATTAGTTAGTATTTTCATATAATTAGTTTAGTGATTTCATGTAATTAGTTCATTTTTACGTATTAAATTAAAGGGTTTTTGATTATGTTAAATATAATAAATCTTGGGTTTTATATTATTATTAAAAATATAGTTTCGATAATAAAATGAGTTCAAAAATTTGTTTATTGGATCGGTGACCGATTTTACCATAAATGAAATATTGGCTTTTACATAAATTCTAGTTTTTATAAATAAACTTTTATTTGAAATTATTGTTCAAAATAAGTTCGAAATGATTTATATACGTAAATACGTATTTCTAGTATATGTAATCAATTTAGCATTTATATATATATATATTTTTAAAAAGGTATTTTAGCATATGTATGAGTATACATATATAATGTTCAACTAGTATAAATCAAATATGTATTTAAAGGGCATATATATATTGTAAATACATTTAAATTGGTGCATGTATAAATATTGTAAGTATATAAGTGTAATGTATATTATATACGTGTCCCTACTAGATGACCCTAGTTGACTAGTGCCCTGCCTGACATGGCCCTGAGACCAGTATTTTTGACTGTGTTAGTATAGCATCTGATGCGAATGTGGTTTGCTTGTGTTATGTTTATAGGACTGTTGGTTTACCCAGGGGATACTCTGGAACAGGACATTGGTTTTACCAGCTAAGGACCCAAGGCAAGTACATTCTCTGATTAGTTTCTAATTTATGATATCTCCTATGTTCACTGTATCTAGTGTAAATATACATGTTCTCGACACGTTGGTTACACGGATTGGTATACGCGGATCTCGTCATGAGATGTTATTCCTTATTCATGGTGTAGCTTGTACAAGACTTGTTTTCCTTGTTATCTTGTGCGTGTACAGACACTGATTCCCGGGGAGATTTGCTACCTTCCTAGGGAATCCCGTGCCATAGCGTACCATGATTGGATCTACTATACCAGTCGGGGGTTTGGGGAGTATTTTAGTGTAGATATGTGATCATACCCAACTATCCATGCATCATAGCTCACCCCACATCTCACGTCGGGTGCGGCCTGACCATCTCCATGCCTCATAGCTGTTACGTGTGATTAGCCTGACCTCTCCCTGCATCATAGCTAACCAACGGTTAGCCTGACCTTCCATGAATCATAGCTAATCACATGTAACCAGCCTGATCAAGATCCCAAGCCGATCACATGTTAAAGCTAGTACTCACACACTTAGTCATAGTATCTCTTGCTCTTTGACATATGTTTCTTTTCCTGCATTTACTTACAGTATTTTCAGTATTTCTCTCATTGTACATTTCTCGTACTTATACATGCATCTGGTATGTTTCCATCTAGAACTGCTACATAGTTTATGTCATTTATATAGAACTGCTATTTAGAGATGTACTTTGCTCCTTCCTGACTGGAAAATATTTTTCCAGACTGTGACATTAGTAGACTGGTTCCGACACACTTGGGGATTGGAAGTTAATGATTGCAGGTATGATTTTGTTGTCTTTAGACTTGTGCTGTATTCTTTTATTTCTTCATTTCCTATCGTGCTGTAGTTGTGATTGAGTATGTTGTGAATAATTTTATAGTATTATCCGAATCTCCTTATGGAGTTGGATACTAGCGTGAGATTGTTAGATAGTACTTGACCTAGACAGCGTTCTACCGCCGATGCTGCGGCGTAGGCTGGACGTACCCACGCTCTCGTGCCCCTAAGCCGGGTGCGGGTCGTGACACGTTTTAGTGGTGGCCCATGCAGGTCTGACTTCGCGAGATGTGCGATGTCGTAGTAGTGTGGCATCCTTGTTATACTACTGCGTACCTGCTATTAAATATAGGACATAGGATACTAGGATGAGAGAGGATACTCAATCACAAATTCTTGAAAGATTTCCTGGGATGACCCCATGAGAATCTTATTTTCAATTTAAATCTTTCCTTGTTTCCGTCCGCTCTCGCTTGTTGTTACTGAACTTGATTCTTGTTGAGCAGTTTTTTAAATTAAAATCTTGGTATCATTGTTGAGTTTGATTCTTGTTGACCAGTTGTTAACTTTAATTCCTGGTATCGTTGTTGAGTTGATTTCAAAATTGAGATGAATTTTTACGGACTAGGATTTATGGTATCATCTGATGACATATATTGATGAGGACAGTGAGGAAGGTAAAACGTCTACTTTGGTTATGGAACCTAGAATTTATCGCAGCCATATTAGCTGTGGTGACGAGAACGTAGGAACCTGACTTGGATGTACATACTATAGTTATGAAGCTTAGAGTCTTTCGCAGCCATACCGGTTGGCGTGGCGAAGATTCTAGACGACATGATTATAGAGTGCATACCTTAGTTACGAAACCTATCGTTTATCGCATCTATGCTTACTGGCGTGGCGAGGATTCTGAGTGTCATGATTTCAGACAGACGTGTATGATTATCAGGTTGTATCCTAAATTGGTTCTTAAAATATTATCTCAAGACTTATCTATTTCTGTTATTCCAGGACTTTGTTCCACCACTTCTTTCTTTACTAACAGTAAAGATACCTTCTGTCCTCAATTCAGTCTTTGAGCTCCTATTCCTTGAGGATTTCTTGTTAAGCATGGCAATTAGTGGCTTGTGATTTGTTTGTGTCTTGTATTAGTATTGACTGTGTTGCTAGTGATTTGTAAGTGTTTCTTAGTTGGGCATGTGAGCAGTAGGCTTTAACCTAGAATTAACCCATAGCATATACCTTGTAACAATGGTTCTAGGATAAGGTCATTAGAGACTAAGAGTTAAGGAGAGTATAGAGTATCAGTGATAGTTCTCAGAGTTAGTATCAGAACCAATTACCCGTCCTGGATAATCATGATTATGTAATTGAGTGATTTATGTAAACGATTAAGTATCCGGGAATTGTGTTAAGGATTTATGGAGCATGATGTCCAATTTGATGATTGATATCGGAAATGTTAAAGGTAAAGAAATGTATATGTATAAAGGGTTTAATGAGATGTCATAAGTAGAGAAATATCAGGATTTGTAATGGAAGTTGTGAATCGTATCACGGATTAGTTTAATAGGCTTTAAAGGATTGAAGGAAATACATATACAACCATCGAGATGAGGAACCATACACATACCCATGAGAGTAAAGAAACATGAGTGTTATAGAGGATACAGGTGATCATGAGTCTAATGAGCTCGATGAGATAATCCATTAATGCAGTTAGTGATATAATACCAAGAGTGCTAACGATTCTATATCGAGGATTAGTCAAGGATGACGTTAATAACAGTAAACACTCTGTGTGTTGATAATTAGATGATATACCAATTGACATAAATTGAAATCATGAAAGAAAATACAGTTGATGATGACTTTGATCATTGGAGGTAATAGTACAAGTGATTCGGGCAGTACAAATTAGTACACAGTTCTAGACAATAGAGGTATTGAGTGCACCTTGAGTATCAGAGACCGTGAGCACTAATATGTACATTGAGGAGTTATAAATTAAAAGGTGGAAATGAATTTTAAATTTTCAGAATTTTTAAGGAGTTAAGATTTTATGTTGTTAAAATATTGAGGATTTAAATTGATTCACTAAACATAGTTAAGGCTACAGAGATTTTAGAAGTGATTAAATTTTATTTCGATGTGAAGTATCTAATATTGAGGAGGTATATGCATTTATTTTAAGTTGATCGAGAAGTTAAACCTTGACGATTATTTGGAGGATTAATTTTTGGTAGATATGAATATTAAAATATGATTAGTTGGTATGGGTACCAGTGTACATGAATAGGAAATTGTTAGTGTGCTAGAGTTAAGTGTTTGTTAGAGATAGTAGACACTACAAGTAATATGTTAACATGATCCTTCTTCCTTCCTAATGTTCCTTTTCTTTCGCTTTTCGATGATTGATTGATTTTCCTAGTACTGTGGTTCACATGCATGATTTCCTTGTTAGAATATAACTAGTAGTACCCCCTTAACAGAGACTGAAATACCATGACAAGACACATGACCTATATTTTCTTAAATTGCATGGCTGTAGGTAGAGTTTTCTTAAACCATGATCATTGGGTTTGACCATAGCAAAGATCTATGACGAGGTTATGACTGACAAAAAGAGACAAGAGGATTAAATTTGTGGATAAGCATTAATTTAAATAAAGAGTTAAGGCGTTAATAAAAGAATTGACGGATCATAAATTTTACGAAGATTGAGGATGATTGAAACTCGAGGATAAATATTGACTTGAAAGGAGAGTTAAGAAATTGACAGAGCCAAAAATTTGAGGATTTATTAATTTTAAGGAAGTCTTGATATGATTGAATTGATTATTAAAATTTTTTTGAGAAATTCGAGAAATTATCATTTTATCTATTTGATTGCAAGATAGAAATTTTATATAGTATGAATGTTGCATTGAAGATACTGGAAGCATCGCATCGTTGAGTATTGAGGAAAAAGAAAAGCAGGAAATAAAATCGTAAAATGGAATAGTGTCAAATTAAATTCTTGGGATGAGGAGTTAGATTGGAATAAGCATCAATTGAAATTGAGTTAGAGGAGTAAGGTGATTGATGGATTGTGTTAAAATTTAAATTTTTGGGATATGATTTTTATAAATATGCATTGATTGGATTTCAATTAAAAGGATCGGATAGTAAATTTTGTATTTAGTTATTGACTCAAAAATTTGAGGAGATTATGATACGACTGGAATTCAATTAAAATATTGAGGATTGGAGTAGTAAAAATTTTTACATTGAGATAATAAATTCAGAGGATGAAAAAAAAAAAAAAAAATATATATATAGTTCAAGATTCGGAAACATTATACATACGGATAAAGAAATATGGAATGAAATAAAGCTCATGGTAAAGAAGATTTTAATATAATTGATTATGGGATCGTATAATTGAAGGTCGTAAGGTTAGATCATGGTATATTGAGGTTGTGATCTAAATTAAAATCTTGACCATGACAGTAACATTTGAACCGAAGAAAATAATCGAGGTATAGTTGATGCTAAGATAAACAAACTCGAATTTGATGATAAGGATTTTCGGACATGTAATAAATTTTGATTCAGAAATTCTAAGATCTAATCTAATAAAGTTTGTGGAATTTGAAACTTATATAGATATTAGTTAATGATGAATCACAAGATTGAGAAAAGTAAGATGAACGAGGATAAAAAGGAAGGATTATTTTCAGAAGGTAGTAAAGACTACTCTTTTTCCTAGAATCAAGAAAGGCGATTAGATGTCTCTTGATTACATCCTGAAAGATGTATTAAGTTTCTTAAATCAAATTGTCGGCCGTATCTTTCGAATTATCTATAACTTTCATGTCTATATCATTCATTATACTGGGTCTTCCTTGGTTTAGTTACTTTGAAAAGGTAACGTGCATTATTCAAATTATCTGTTTTCAGCGATCGTGTCTACTTTCCAACACCTAACTTTCTAGAGGATTCAAGGCCGAGCCATGATTCCTTCAAGTTACTCCTATCTTAAACCATATTTTCTTTTTCTTCATGTTTTCTGCTGTTTGGTAAATATTCTCCCTATAGAAATATTTTTTTCAATGATATATTCATCATTATGAACAACAAATTTTTTTCTATCCTAGTCATCCCTAAAATTTCGAGGACGAAATTTTTCTAAGGTGGATAGACTTGTAACCTCCGATTTCCAATTTCCAAAATAATTAGATTTTAATTTATTTTAAAATATCAAGTTTTATAAAATATTTCTCCTTGAAAATTTTTATTTGATTTTGAACGAAGTCTGATTTTAGAAGGTAATTTAAAAATCTTTATAAAAATCATTTTCCTAAATGACGATGTATTACAAAATAAATAAATAAATAATAATATATATTTCTAGTTTCAAATATTTATTGGCTTGAGTCATAAAATTTTTGTTTTGACTAAATAGTTATTTAAAAGACTAGTTGATAAAATAAAATAGATTTTATTGGGATAGTAAATAAATGAATTACATACTTCCTAATATTTTGAAAAATGAGTTTAATTAGTAGCTAATCAAAAGCTCTTAAAAACATTTTTCTTAAATTTCTTTTCTATTTAATTTATCGTTTTCCGTCTCCCATTCACGCCCCATTCTTCCCACATGAAAAGCCCCTTTTTATTTAATTCTGGGCCATTCATCATTGGGCCAACCCGCAACCCTTTATCCCACACCCTTCTCCCTATTTAAGTTCTCATTTTCACATCTCCCTAGAAACCCTAATCTCCTAATTATTAGCTAGCCTCCACAATTCCCAAGCCATCACCATCATCTTGTGTGCTCGTGTCCGTGTGTCCAGCATCCGTGTCAGCCGTGATGGCCTCGGGTCCGACCCCGGGTGACCCATCGTATCCATTTCATTTCATGTGTCCAGATTTACATATTACAACAAATTTCCGTGTCCGACACACCCGGACACAACCCCCACGCCCACAGTACATCAGATCCGTGTCCAACACCGGACACATCTACAGCAACCCATCGTGTCCTGCTCCGGACACGGTCCACAGACACGACTCGCAGACCCTAACCCTAACCTAACTCCGGCGATCGCCGTGGCCGTCCAGATCCGCCGAGATCCCCTTCCGCTGCTCCCGAGACCGCCACTGCCGAGAAGAACCGCCGCCGGCGACTGGGATCCCCGCCTCGAGTTCCACCACTGCTGGAGCCGCCACGAACCGAGCGGATCCGCCGAGCTTCGTTGCCGCCGGTGACCGCCCCGGATTTCCTCGAAGCCGCCTCCCCTCGAGCCGAGCGACGCCGCCGCCCCAGATCAGCGAGCCGTGGCCGCCGTCGCTCCAGAACCGCCGCCGCCGAGACGAGCGCCGACCCCGGCGAACCCCGCGCCGCGCCGACGAGAACCCCCGCGTGAGCCTCCGCCCCCTTTTCTTCTTCTTTTCTGTGACATTAGAGTTAGTTAATGTAATTAGGGTTATATTAATTAATTTAGTTAATAAATAATTGGTTTCATTAATTCATTATTAGTTAATTAATTCATAAAAAAAAAAATTAGTTTATTTTTTATATAATTAGTTATTTATATAATTAGTTTATTTTATCTAATTAGTTAATTGAATTTATAATTAGCCTAGTAAATTAATGTAATTAGTATAGAAATTTCATGTAATTAGGGTAACTAATTATTCTTAATTAGTTATAATTAATCAATTAGTTTAATTATATTAGTTATAATTATTCAGTAATTAAGTTTTAATAAATTATTAATCAGTAATTAATTATTGATTAGTTAGTAACTATTAATTAATTAGTTAGTATTTTCATATAATTAGTTTAGTGATTTCATGTAATTAGTTCATTTTTACGTATTAAATTAAAGGGTTTTTGATTATGTTAAATATAATAAATCTTGGGTTTTATATTATTATTAAAAATATAGTTTCGATAATAAAATGAGTTCAAAAATTTGTTTATTGGATCGGTGACCGATTTTACCATAAATGAAATATTGGCTTTTACATAAATTCTAGTTTTTATAAATAAACTTTTATTTGAAATTATTGTTCAAAATAAGTTCGAAATGATTTATATACGTAAATACGTATTTCTAGTATATGTAATCAATTTAGCATTTATATATATATATATTTTTAAAAAGGTATTTTAGCATATGTATGAGTATACATATATAATGTTCAACTAGTATAAATCAAATATGTATTTAAAGGGCATATATATATTGTAAATACATTTAAATTGGTGCATGTATAAATATTGTAAGTATATAAGTGTAATGTATATTATATACGTGTCCCTACTAGATGACCCTAGTTGACTAGTGCCCTGCCTGACATGGCCCTGAGACCAGTATTTTTGACTGTGTTAGTATAGCATCTGATGCGAATGTGGTTTGCTTGTGTTATGTTTATAGGACTGTTGGTTTACCCAGGGGATACTCTGGAACAGGACATTGGTTTTACCAGCTAAGGACCCAAGGCAAGTACATTCTCTGATTAGTTTCTAATTTATGATATCTCCTATGTTCACTGTATCTAGTGTAAATATACATGTTCTCGACACGTTGGTTACACGGATTGGTATACGCGGATCTCGTCATGAGATGTTATTCCTTATTCATGGTGTAGCTTGTACAAGACTTGTTTTCCTTGTTATCTTGTGCGTGTACAGACACTGATTCCCGGGGAGATTTGCTACCTTCCTAGGGAATCCCGTGCCATAGCGTACCATGATTGGATCTACTATACCAGTCGGGGGTTTGGGGAGTATTTTAGTGTAGATATGTGATCATACCCAACTATCCATGCATCATAGCTCACCCCACATCTCACGTCGGGTGCGGCCTGACCATCTCCATGCCTCATAGCTGTTACGTATGATTAGCCTGACCTCTCCCTGCATCATAGCTAACCAACGGTTAGCCTGACCTTCCATGAATCATAGCTAATCACATGTAACCAGCCTGATCAAGATCCCAAGCCGATCACATGTTAAAGCTAGTACTCACACACTTAGTCATAGTATCTCTTGCTCTTTGACATATGTTTCTTTTCCTGCATTTACTTACAGTATTTTCAGTATTTCTCTCATTGTACATTTCTCGTACTTATACATGCATCTGGTATGTTTCCATCTAGAACTGCTACATAGTTTATGTCATTTATATAGAACTGCTATTTAGAGATGTACTTTGCTCCTTCCTGACTGGAAAATATTTTTCCAGACTGTGACATTAGTAGACTGGTTCCGACACACTTGGGGATTGGAAGTTAATGATTGCAGGTATGATTTTGTTGTCTTTAGACTTGTGCTGTATTCTTTTATTTCTTCATTTCCTATCGTGCTGTAGTTGTGATTGAGTATGTTGTGAATAATTTTATAGTATTATCCGAATCTCCTTATGGAGTTGGATACTAGCGTGAGATTGTTAGATAGTACTTGACCTAGACAGCGTTCTACCGCCGATGCTGCGGCGTAGGCTGGACGTACCCACGCTCTCGTGCCCCTAAGCCGGGTGCGGGTCGTGACATTTCTGCCTGGGAGAGATCTGGAACACCCTGAGGCTAGAAGTCCTTATCTATGGGAGAGTATGACTTTTAGTGTAGTGCTGAACCATGTGTCCCGGCTGCTATTTTGAGCGTATTTTATTGTATAGCAAATATGCGTCTCAACAGCTATTAGCCGATCTGCAATTAGTGAGATGGGCTTGTACGTCCCACTTGCTAATCCTATGGAGGAGACCATCATATAGTTAGGGCGTATGCTACGCTAGCATTCTTGCATACCTAACTGTTTGATACAGGGATAGACAGGGAGAGAGAACCTAGTTTATATATATATGCAAATTGTTGCTAACTTGTATGTTTGCTGCAGGAATAACCGTTCGGTCATGGGTAAGGATTACTGAATAAGTGATCACTTGTATTTCCTTATATTCCTAGTTATAAATGCTAAATAAGATATATTCTGTTCTACTTGAATATGCTCCTGGCCCCTTTAAATCGAATTCTATAGTTCACTTGATGCACTTATCTTGATTTGAGATGAACAGTCCACTAGAGATAACTTTTGTTACTAAGAGATCGAATTTGGCTCACGATACATGATGTGCACTGTACGATTGAATACTGTCTCTATAGCTTGCTTGTATGTATTGAATATGAAAACAGGTTTTAAAGGCATATTTTTAAAAAGATATAAACTAACTATAATCCTGTGCTGCATGAAATGAACTTAGGTAAAAGTAGCAAGATCACTAGTAATATAATATTTTGCCACATGCTTACTTAGTGTTGGTTTCAAGAAATGTTACTTCTATTCATTGATTTTATACTCACTAGTACTTTCTCCAATGTGCTGACCCACCAACAATTTTCTTTTTCTCAGGTACTGGATCATCCGAGGAAGCGATAGCCGTGCCTCATCCCAAGGACCCAAAAATCTAGAGTCGATGTCTTGAGCCGTATCGAGATTGCTTTGAGTTTCTTTTGTATAAAGGGATATAATGTATGGAATGGTATTTTGTAATAGAGAGAAAGAGAAGTAGAGCGAACTGTAATCTCGGCCAAGTGCCGCTTGTAACATATCTTGATCATCAATAAATAGCTTATTTTTATATGTCATTGTGTTCTTTACTTTTTTGCAATATTGTACTACTGCTCCCGTATTGAATAACTTACTTGCCCTTGTTCAAGCTTTGGCCTTATGCAAGCGTAGCTTAGGCTTGCACGACATCATGCCCACGCGAGGACGAATCGATCCCGCAAGGACCCAAGCGAGGACGAATGACTCCCATGCGGGATTAGGGCGTGACATAATGGTATCAGAGCGACTCGACCCTATGGTCATTTTTGTTTAGCTTCTCAAAGTTTCTGGCAAAAGTTTTCTGGATTTATTTTATTGCTTTAGATGTGATTTGTTATTTCTGATGGCTAGAGTTTTATTGAGTTTTGATTGCTAGAGTTTTTGATTGAGAATGGTGAGGGATATGGACTATCGCTGCTCGAGATATCAAAAGTTTCTCCTTGAGTTTCGAGGACAAAACTCTTTCTTGGTGGGTAAGTATGTAGTATCCCGCTCCATGTAGGCACTATGTACAAGAGATATCTCTTTGCTTGCTCGAGCGAAAGCCTTCTTGAAGTATTCTCTGATCGAAACACAAGACGATTGATCTAAGTGAGTGGGCAAAACTTTATTCTCTGATTCTTGCATGACTTAATAATGAATCTAAGTTTTGAATGCTTGTTCTAAGAAGATAGTTTCATACTTGTTCTAAGAAGATAGTTTCATAAGAAGAATGATAGAACCTGACTCTGCATGCTTAATAAGAGAACTCGTATTGATTATCATTGAAACGAATCTGCTTGCCTAACTAGAGAACTTGTATGCTTGTCTAAAGAGATAGAACTATTGCCATATTAGTAAAAGGGATAAAAATATTGCATGCTTAGTTACACAAATACCGCTATCGAACGAACTGCTCCCATTCTAATAAACAAGAGTAAAAGAATATTCATATATTTCCATCGCTTGCTAAACTTGTGTAAAACTTAAATGCTTGTCTAAAAAAGAGAGAATTGCATGCTAGATTTATAGAATTGTTTTTGCTTGTTACTTGTTAAAAGAGCTAGATTGCTTGAACATGTTTTATTGATCGCTTGTAAAGATATATAACAGTATGAATAGCATGAACTTGTGCATCTAGACTAATAGTCTGCCCTGAGGCTTGAAGTCCTTACTTACGGGAGGGCGTGGCTATTAGGCAAGAGTATTGAGCGCTCTGACTCTATAGCTTGATAGATATGCTTGCTTGCTTGTTCTTGATCATGTGCATTATATAGTATTTATCTGATAGAAGTGCATTCATGCATCTGTCTGACAACTTATGTACAAGATTTATCTCTTGAGCGGTTCCTGGGGCACTGTGGATCGTTCGGCCTAGGAGCAATCTGGAACACCCTGAGGCTAGAAGTCCTCATTTACGGGAGGGTGTGGCTTTTAGTATAGTGCTGAACCATGTGTCCCAGCTGCTATTTTGAGCATATTTAGTGTATAGCAACCATGCATCTCAGCAGCTATTAGCCGATCTGTCATTAGTGAGATGGGCTTTGTACGTCCCACTTGCTAATCCCGTGGAGGAGACCATCCTGTAGTTTGGGCACATTCTAGGCAAGCCATCTTGTATACCTAACTGTTTGATGTAGAGATGGACAGAAAAAGAGAACCACATTTATATGTATATGCAAATTATTGCTAACTTGTATGCTTGCTTCAGGGATAACCATTCGGTCATGGGTAAGGATCACTGAATACGTGATTACTTGTATTTACTTATATTCCTAGTCATAAATGCTAAATGAGATATATTCTATTCTACTTGAATATGCTGCTGGTTTCTTTGGATCGAATTGAATAGTTCACTTGATGTACTTGTATTGATTTGAGATGAACAGTCCACTAGAGATAACTTTTGTTACTAAAAGAAATATAGCTCACGATACATGTTGTGCACTGCACGATACAACACTGTCTCTATAGCTTGCTTGTATGTATTGAATATGAAAACTCGTTTCAAAACATTTTTGAAAAGATGAAAACTGACTATAATCCTGTGCTGAATAAAATGAATCTAGGTAAAAGTAGCAAGATCACTAGTAATATAATATTTTGCCACATGCTTACTTAGTGTTGGTTTCAGAAAATATTGCTTCTGTTCGTTGATTTTATACTCACCAGTCCTTTCTCCAAAGTGCTAACGTACAAACAGTTTGCTTGTTCTCAAGTGCTGGATCGTCCGAGAAAGCGATAGCCGTGCCTCATCCCAAAGACCCAAAAATCTAGAGTCGATGCCTTGAGCCGTATCGAGATTGCTTTGATCTGCTTTTGCATAAAGGGATGTAATGTATCGAACGATGTCATTGTAATCGAGAGAAAGGGAGCTAGAGCGAACTATAATCTTGGCCAAGCACCGCTTGTAACACATCTTGATTTTTAATAAAGAACTTATTTTTATATGCCATTATGTTCTTTACTTTTCTACAATATTATGCCGCTGCTCTCGTCTTGAATCGCTTACTTGCCCTTGTTCAAGATTTGGCCTTGTGCAAGCGCAACTTAGGCTTGCACGGTATCACCCCCACGCAAGGACGAATCGGTTCCGTAAGGATCCAAGCGAGGACGAACGGCCCCCCTTCGGGATCGGGATGTGACACTGGGAACGTCCAAGTTTCTTCTATTTATAGCCATCATGCTGATGGGCTATAGGTGCCGTATATGCCTCTGTTTGGTGGACGCATAGTGCTCCTTCAACAGAATATGGTTGCAACTATAGCCGCATACCACGAACATATTTTTGTGTGGCCCCGATTAGGATATGTTATTGATAAGATCTCGGGGTCGTTCCCAACTCCGTCGCGTGCGTGACTCGATCAGTTGGACACATAATCAGTACTAATTGTGTGATAATCCTTTCGGTTGTAACAAAAAGATCTTGCAAGATGAGAACCGTATGGTATTATGGACGCATAGAGTTATGGCTATTTACGTGCTCTCCTTTGGCCTTAGGATTATGGATACTTCGACCTCAAGGCGTTATGGCCACATGCGATCTCTCGTCTGGCCTTGGTCGAATGGACACTTTGGTCGCATGATGACGAAGCCGTAAAGGACCGTAGTCGCATATGAGGGAACACGTGGCATGGCACATTTGACGAAGTTATTAATGTACTAATGTGACTTTCCATCTTTTTATGAGCCGCCGTCTCTTTCACGATTCTCGAAGAGCTATAGGTGATGAGTGGTGTATCAGAACTTTTGACAGGCATTCAATGCCGTATCAGGGGATCTCATGCGGCCCCTTAGTTCGTGGTTGTTCAGGTCGTATTGATTCTTCTTATGCGACTTTCAACTCCTTGGTTGTTCGGGCCGCATGGGCCTTATGTGGCTCCTCTGCGGCCTGCTTTCATTTTGAAGGGGCAAGAGCGCTATACGGCCTGTATGATTTTTATGCTTCTACAAGATCTCCTTCAAAGTTTCTAAACTTTGTAAGTTTTTTAAGTTTAGAATACTTTGAATAGAAGTATGGAGGAGATAACAATAGGAACTGTAATGGAGCATCTGTGAAGTATCCTTTCGCTTGGCGCATGGGGATGCTTGAGGGAGTAGTGGTGCATGGCACTACTGACACATGCGAACACTAGTTACTTAGTAGCGCATGGCACTGCTGGCACATGGGAACACTAGTTACTTAGTGGCACATGGCACTACTGGCATATGGGAATACTAGTTATGAAACGTTCATCGTATGACACTGTATCATTATGGTGCATGGGACTTGATCACTGTGGCGCATGACCTTTGATTATTGTTGGTGCATGGTAGAGATTTTCAATGCTTCTATAACTATAGTAATACCTTGGTTTCTTTTGAGAGTCATTGTCCACGGTTAGAGGTGCCTAATATTCTCTTATCTTTTCTTCGAATTAGACCTTTCCCTAAAATACGTAAATAGGATAATGACTAGAGTTTTCACTGCCAACTTAATTTTTATAAGTTGGATAGCGTCTTGAACTAAGTATACCCTTACTCTTAGAACTTGATGTCAAAATCGGATTTTATTGGTAATAATGACCCCATCCTTTTAAGAACCATGTATGACTAGTATTTGATTTTCTTCCGAGATTGATTCTCTTATTCTTTTATATCGTATTCTAGTTTTATTTTTGAGTACGAAATTTTTATAAGTTGGATAGAATGTCAACCCCCCAAATTTTTTTCTATTATATTATATTATTATTATTTTAGGCTAATTAGAGGATATGTTTTCTTTCTTTTATATATAGACTTTTAGAATTTATTTTATTAATTTGTTTTAGTTATAAACACTTAGTACTATTCTAGATAAATCATATTAGTTATTATATTTGTATCCTCTTAAATAAATAAATAATATTGTTAATATGCTCGTAGGAACATAAAACCCCAAACCGACTCCCTTTTCTCCTTCTATGATTTAAAATTCAAGTCCCTTATGAATCCAACCCGAATCATTATTATTGATCGCATTCAATCCTTTGTTAACCAAATCAGTACCTAAAATACTAGGAAATCCAAAGAACTAATTATACCAACCGATCATAACTTTCATCCAACCCCTTTCTACGTAAATTTCCTACTTTTCACCCGACCCCATCATTTTCCTCTACCTGCCGGCGACGCCCTTGCGGTCTGCGTCCACCGCCCATGACAACGGTGCCCTCGGCCTACACCCCTAGCCTGTGCGCCATCCCGGCTACCCCGACTTCCCCTGGTCGTGGGAGCAGGCGCTAGCATCAACCGCATCAACCGCAACAATGAGCAGTACATGGCAGCAGCTGCAACAACGCAACCTAGCACTACATAGACGTCCCCTCCTGTACCCTGGCCACCCCTGTGCGCCTGCATCCCGGCCTCACCCATGCCGGCCAAACATGCGCCACCCCCCGCCTGAACTACCGTCGACCCCCTTGGACACTGATTGTGCACAATAATTGCACAACCGCCGAGCCGAGTTTGTGGCAATTTTTTTCATCGCTCGTTCAATCATTTTTTAAACCATTCACACTGGTATATTCACAACCTAAGCAACTTCATTTCCCTTCAAGTAGTTTATTTTACTTCAGTTTATATTGATCATGAATCAAGTTCCAAAACCGAGAAAAATCTTATTTTCTGAGTTTTGAAATCACCCAGAAACTGTCCCAAACAACCATCTTTCTAGGCCGATTTCTCCCATTTTTGTGAACCAAAATAAAATTTTATTTCATTGCTGTAAGGCCTATATAAACAAGATTAACACCCTTTAATTTGTTTTATTTATACTAGATTAAAAGACAAGTTATCAGTTAAAAAAATAAGCAAAATAGTTTTTGAAAATTGGAAAATTTTGCGATACAGAGTTGGTCCCATCAAATCGGACAATCTCGTTGCATACCTATTGTACCAAAAGGCGCATACAATATTTTCAAATGTATGAGATTTGACAAAATTCAATTTGGTCGCTGTGCATGACGAATTTGACACGTATCCAGCTAAAGTCACCGTATCGCGACTTTTTGATATTTCTAAATTATTTTATCCATGATCATCGTGTCGTAACAAAACTTAAACTATTGGACTCACAGTGTTATGCTGGTTCAGTGACCCAAGTTTCGTTCGATTTCGAGAACATTGACTAGAATATCGTTTTGCGGGTCCTACAGTCGGACTTAACGAGCGATTTTGTGATCGACTCATCAGAATCCAATTATGGACATTCTATTGGGTTCAAATCATTATTTTGGACTTTTTAAACATTAAGTTTGTTAAATTTGGAAAACTTTTATTTTGGCATATTTTTGATGCAAAGCGGGCCAGCTGTGGACCCTGCTTTGACCCGAAACTACCATTTTTGCCCTTGTGTCCAAATTGGACTTATGGATAGTCAATCATAACTATTTCACTCATTTTAGTAATTTTGGTGATATTATTTTTAGTATCCATAGATGTTTGTTCTGCTCCTACATTTTTTTGCTTTTGTTGATTTGTCGTGTTTGCCACCTAGACGTTGTCTTGATACCATTCATGATCCAAGCCAGTATCACCATTACAAAAATACGAAAAAGTTTTACTAACTTTTGTATTAATTTGTATACAACAAAAGAGTACAAAGAACCCTAGCACTGATAATTCTAAGTACAAATTTAAGAAATCAGAGAAAGCGTGACGATAGAGATCGAGCACTGCAACTGACTCCACTCCGTTGACGGTCCGGTGACAAAAAAAATTATGATGTCTCTAGGCGTCTGAGTGTATATCTCACTGTACGTCCTTGGGGAAGAACATGTCCTTGCTACCATTGGACGATCATGTGCGCATGAATTTTTAGTCCATGAGCGCGGGTTTTAAACTGCCGTATGGCCTCTTAAACAGAATATGGTTGTAACTCGTGGGCGCATGCTACATTGCAACTGCCATGTGGCAATAGTTTAGATTTACTTTTTCTGAGATCTTGGATTATTGGTACCCGTCATATGCATGACTCGGTCTGCGTGACACGTGGCATGCTCCAATTGCTTGAAGATCTTATTTGTTGACAACAGAAAGATTCTTCTGTATGGAGTATTTAGGGGAACACTACCGCATAACAACTCCTCCGCATGGGTATATGGGCACACTACCGCATAATAATTCTGCCGCATGGGAACACTGTCATATGAGAATCCTCGTTGTGCTGACCTATGTACTACACGTTCTACGAAGCGTACTAACCGCTGACCTAACTATTATTGGCTCAACTTTTTACTATCGAGCATTAAATGCACTCTTATCAGTGCAACTAAGGATGACTTTTGCCGTATTTTCTTTGACTGCTTTTGCCGCATGGCTTTTAGCTGCTCTTGCCGCATTATAATTTGGTTGCATTTGGCCATGTTTCATAATTTTCCATCCTTCTATAAGATCCCCTTTAAAGTTTTCAAATTAAACTAAGTTTTAAATACTTTGAACACAGAAGCATGGACAAATCAACCGCATGGGTGACCCTGGAGCATCACCTTCGGGCTGAATAGACTTGGTGTCGCATCGTCTTTGATGTCGCATAAATTGGATGCCACAATGCTCTGATAGACTGTCAGATCGACATTGAGGAGGTCAATCTCGATCTCGGAATAGGCAGAATCATGCATGTTGCAGGATTCGAGGTGTCCCTGTTAACCGCTATCAGTGGACGGCCAAAAACTTTTGCCATACGCTTGGATGCAACTATCTCAGTACGTTCATCAAGAGCATGTGCTGGAAGGCCATGCGCGACCACTCCCCGCATGGATGCAGCTGTCTACTGTATCTAGAAAATGCATTGTGGTCGATTACGTGCATGGATCCAAAGCTATTGTTCATGCCCATGTGCATGAATGACTCATTTCTGTCCTTTAGAGCACTACTTCGGAGGAACGTGCATATTGCGCATATCCGTTTCGCTGTATGGATTTGTAAGCATTCAGACTTGGTGTTTATTTTTTTTGTCATGCAGGGTTTGCCTTAGTTTGCTCGGGTCCCGATAGAGCATGGAAGGATATCATAAGTTCCAATATTTGCGATGAACAAAATTTTACCCAGGAGACTTTCTGCCGTTTTCCAATCTAGCTCGCTGTAGCTATTTCCTAAACATGGTCATGCAGGGTTGGCCTTGGGTTGCTCGGGTCCGATGGAGTATGAAAGGATATCATAAGTCCCATTTTTCGCGATGAACAAAATTTTACCTGGGAGACTTTTTACCGTCTTTCAATCTCGCTCGCTGTAGCTATTCCCTAAACATGGTCGCTGTATCAATTACAGGATTGGGATTAATATGGGCATGACTGTTTTCCTTTTGCTCAAAGGTTCACTTTACTGGGGAGAATGAGCAGCTTATAGTTCAGAGGTAGTATGGACGTGAACTGCTGTTTTAGGGAAAATTTTGAAGATCCATTATCCTCTACATATTCAGGACTCCTGAGTACTTATAATAGATTTCACAATGTATTGTAGGGGAAGCACAAATTTTATTTTATGTCCGCACTTGCTGGGGAAAAATAAAATATAAATACTGTACATTTTAGGCTAATATGTTGGGATGGAAAATATATGTCAAGCTTAGATATAGTATTTTTTGAGGAACTTGTCGTTGATCGACATCATTAACAAATTCCTATTAGGCTGCGAGCCTGTACGTGCCATTGGAATATATTGATTCCACTATGAAGGGGCCCTCCTACTTGGCTTAAAAATTTTCAACCGTCCTGTGGGTCATGACTATCAGTCTTCTCACTGTTAAGATGAGGTCACCGACCTGGAATGCCCTCTCCTTCACCTTTTTGTTGAAGCCTCCAGAAAGGCGTGCGTTGTTGACCCAAGAGATATTTTTCATCCAGTGCCTCCAACTCCTGTAGACGTCGACGATTATTATCTTCGGCGATCAGCTTGTTGGCGAAAGCTACCCGAAGAGAGGGAATTTGGGTTTCCAAGGGAAGCACTGCTTCGTTCCTGTAGACTAAGGAAAATGGCGTACTGTCAGTTGGGGTTTGGACCATCGTACGATAGGCCGAGAGACATTCACCAAGCTTCTTGTTCCAATGGCGTATGATGGATGAGACGACCTTCAAAAGTAGGTTGATGATCATTTTATTGAATGCTTCTGCCAATCCGATCACTGCCAGATTGTAGGCAGTCGAAGTTACATTCTTGATTCTATTTTTATCACAAAACTGATAGAAATTATGGTTTGCAAATTATGGACCATTGTCATGGATGATCCTGCATGGCAAGCCAAAGCGATAAATGACGTAATGTTTGATGAAGCTGATAACGTTTGATGTTTCACTTCCGCGATCAGGATAACTTCTGCCCATTTGGAGAAGTAGTCCGTTATGGCAAGGATGAACTGGTGTCCTTTGGATGATGGCGGACTAATTAGCCCTATAATGTCCATGTCCCACACTTCAAACGGCCAAGATGCCATGGTAGGTTATACAAACTCCTAGGGTTGGTGGATAAAGCCGACATAGATTTGACACATCTTGCACCTCTTTTCATAGTCGACGACATCTGTTGTCATTGTCGGCCAATAATAACCCGTACGTCGGAGACGATCATGCAGCTTAGGACCGGGTTGGTGTGCACCGCAAACACCGTCATGGGCTTCACGTAGTGCTTGCTTCGCTTCCTCATCTAATAAACAGAGAAGGAGGAGTCCGTCATACGACTGACGATACAATATTTTTGTTTGTGTCATAATAGATCCTGAGGGAACATCTTCTAACTGAAGCAACTTACTTCGGGTCATCTGGAAGGATTCCATAAACTACATAGTCTATGAAAGGGAACCTCCAGTCTTTGGTATTACTGTCCGTCTCCACAAAGTAGCTTATGCACAAGCATAAGTTATTCCTAGGGTATACCAGTTCTCGACCAATCACTGTGATTGATTATTATAAACCCCCCCACAATTTTTAAATTTAGTTATTTTTTTAATTATAAGAATTTTTGGTTATTTTTAGCTAATATATATATATATATATATATATATATATATATATATATATATATATCTTTATTTATATTTAGAAATTAAAACTATTTGACAAAAGTATATTTTGAGTGTAAACATATTTAATGAGGTGTTATGCATTTTTATAATTTTTTCAATACATATTTATTTTAGGAGTTTACCCTATATATATATATATATATATAGATATGTACTTTATATATTAAAAGAAAATAAAATATAAAACTAATCCTACCCAAACCCTAAATGGTAACCCCCCAAACTTCCCCTACCCGCTCACAGGCACGACCCCCTTATCACCCGCGTTCCCTCCCCCCTTCATATATATATATATATATATATATATATATAATGAAAGTCTAAAACCCTAACCCTAGCTAGAGCATGACAACCCCTCCCTTCTTCCAGTATGCGCACGACACTGACCACCATCACAACCGCCGGACAACCGCCGTGGTCGACGTTGCAACGTTGACCAACCACCACGGTCGACGCAGTAGTGCCGCCGCAGTCCGCTCAGCCGCGTGACCATAACACGCGTGCGAAACTGCCCACGACCCTACTTTCCACTTATGTTCTCTCTCTCATCTGTGCATTATTTCTCGAATCGCTTCTTTGTGCGCGTTCACAACACGAATGACTACAACCCCCTTCATTAGAATATTTTTATCTGTGTTAAATCTTGTGATAAATCGACTCAAAGTCGAGAAAAAATTTATGTTTTCAACAGTCCAAAATTGTCCCAACTATCCATGTTTACACGCTTTTTTCTTCAAAATGGGGAATTATTTTTAAAATATACTTGGACAGCCTTTTAGACAACATAAATTTTTTTAAACCATTTAAATAGATTATTTTAGTTCGTAGTATATTGCTAATTATTTAGCGTTAAAATTGACAAAAAATATGGTTTTAGAAACCCAAAATTCTCTGATACGGAGTCCGTTTCGCCAAACTAGGTAACTTTGTCACGTGTTGATTGCATCAAAATGCGTGTAACATAAACGTGGATGTGTGGGCTTTCACCGGAACTTGATTCAGACGTGGGTGCAGGTCGGGATCAACTCGTATCCCCAAAAAAACACAATATCGTCCTTTTTTGAATTTGTGTAATTACTTTGTGTGTGCATGTCGTTTGGTAATGAAACTTATGCCATCAGACTCATAGCAATAGGCTGGTCCTGTGATCCAAGTTTGGTTCGATTATGAGAACTTTGACCGGAATGCCATTTCGGGGGCCCCACGGTCCTACTTGATTGGCGATTTCGTGACCGGCTCACATGAATCAAAAATTTAATATTCCATTGCGTTCGTATAATCGGTCTGAACTTGTAGACGCTAACTTTACCAAATTTGTAGAACTTTATCTCTGACATTTTTTATGGTGCAAAAGTGGGCCACATTGTACACCCCTTTGACCCAAAACTGACAATTTTATCCCTGTATTCAAACTGGACTTACGGGTAGTCAAACCTGGCTATTTCTCATATTTTGGAAATAATGGTGATATTATTTTCATTATTCGGAGGCGTTCGTGCGTATTCCATATTTTTGACAGTAGTGGACGTATCGAGCATGGTACTTGTACTTTTCTTTACCATCAACCAGGATCTAGGCAAGTGTACCTTGCAAATGTTCACAGATCTTTGTACTTTATATATATATTGCTGGTTCTTGTTGTATTTCATTTATTTACCTGCATTACTATATCAAGACCATAGGATCGTGGTTGATACTTAGCGTCTGAGTTATATTCGGGTGCCAACATCCGTCAGCTGAGTCGTATATCGATTAGTTACATTATCGATGTAATACCATATTCGTGCTACTTCTTACACGATGTACCTTAGATCACTTGACATGACGTGTATTGACAAAATCCATACTTGGGACATTCAGGGATTCCAGATTCTGTACTAGGACAGGACTCTTGACATGAGATAGATGATATGATTACATTTACACAGTTGACTTGATACATAGTTTGTGATTGATCTTGCATGTCTTGGACATACAGCATCATAGACATGAGACATGAGGCTATATTGGGAGGGATAGTGTATTCGGAGTGTTGGGCTACCACTTTTCATCATAGTTACCGTAGACTCTTATCAGGGTCCCAAAATTTTTATAGTTACTACAGGTTCCCTGACGGAACCAGATGATTTTCATAGTCACACTTTGGTGGTCTAGCGTGCGAGTGACGTTCTCATTTGCATTCACATAGATGGTTACTTTAGTTATTTCCCTGAGCACCCTTGAGCTAATTACTATTTACTTTGGCATATTTATCTGTACCCTGTTATGTCCTCTGAGGACCTGGATCCGAATTTTGTCCCCAGGTTATTACTGAGTTGGGTTGGTGGAGTATTTTGGTAGATGAATATTTCTCCAGGATTCAGGTATATATGGTTGATACGTGCAACATATGCTCTTATATTTATGTTTATTTTTTGTTACTTATTTTTGCCAATATAACCTAGTTTCGTAGACTCATGCTATTTTTTTGAGTCTATTCGGACAAGTATTGAGTAGGGTGCATACCATGACGTATGTTGTCCATTCTTGTATTTTGTTTCATTATGAATTGAGACATATTTGCTGTGTTAATTAGAAAGTGACCATTATAGTACATCTTATACGTATTTGATTTGGACAAGAGTTTTATTGAATGCGTAGCTGGCATATTTACGTATTCCTGTTCCTACGTATTTTGGGACTGGGGCATAAAAATTGCTCGATTTTGATAGAAATTGCTATGGAATCTGCGAGGCCAGCAAGGGCATCAGCCTCAATATTTTACAGCCGTGGTACGTGCTCTATGAAGAACCCGGTGAAGGTAGAGATTATGTTGACTGCTGCTTGATGGTAGGGGAGTAAGTCCTCATGACGAACTTTGTACTTGTCTTGGACCTAACTGACTATCAGCTTGGAGTCATCATAGGCCTCTAGGTAGTCCACCCCCAACTATTTAGCCAGTTGGAGCCCAATAATGAGAGTATTATATTCTGCTATATTATTGGAGCACAACTCCATAAGTGAATAAGAGCGATGAATGACCAGGTTATTGGGAGAGATCAACACTACCCCTACTCTAATGATAATATTGCCATTAGGCCCTGTTCCTGAAGCATTGCGAAGAACATTCACCAAACATACTCTCCCGTCATCGTGTTAGAGTCTGGCACCTCGTATAGAATCTCGTCATAGATATTTGATATTTCTGGCACCGGATGAGCTGCCAGAAAGTCAGTCAATGATTGGCCCTTTATCGTGTTCTGTAGGACAAATACCATATCGTATGGTGACAACATTATTGCCCATATGGCTAGTCGAGAGTTAAGTACTCCTGACTTAGTCATGAGGACTCTGAGGGGGTTAACTCGAGAAATCACATGAATTGTTTGCCCGACCACGTAATAATGGGTTTTTGAATAGCGAAGACCAAAGCAAGGCACTCATTCTCAACAAAGTTGTAACTATGCTCTATGCCAACATTATTCTTGTGAGATAGTAGATGGCATGCTCATGACCTGCATCATTATTTTGATGTAATAAAGCACCCAAAGAATGATCCATTGCACATACGTAAAGTAAGACGGGATTTCCTACGATTGAAGTCACAAATACTAGGGGCTTTATAAGGTATTCTTGATATCGTCGAATGCTAGCTATCATTCTTTGGTCCAAACGAAGAAGACTCCCTTCTTCATTAGCTGGGTAAAGGGTTGGTAATTCTTGATATCGTTGAATTGCTAGCAGTAGAGATAGCTTTAGTCCTTAGTCAAGTTCCTTATAGAGCTTCTTTCTATTTTAGGATTCCTTGTTAGTGTGATAATTGGTGACTTACAATTAGGTTTGTATCTTGAGTATCAGTCTTGACTGAGTGTGGCTTATGAGTCAGTAAGTGTTTCTTGGTTAGACATGTGAGCAGTAGGCATCAATCTAGAGTTAACCCATAGCGTAGTACCTTGTAGCAATAGTTCTATAATAGGTGCCATTATGGTTAGTATTGGTACTATAGGTAGAAGGAGGAGTAAAGAGTATCAGTAATGGTTCCAAGAGTAAGTATCAGAGTCAGCATGCCAGTCCTGGATAGTCATAAATTCATGTAGTTGGGTGATCTATGTAAACAATTAAGTATTAAGGAAATTATGTTAAAAAATTAATTAATGGAGCATGATATTTAATTTGATGGTTGATACTTGGGTGTGTCAAGAGTAAAGAAATATATATGCATAAAGGGTATTAATGAGTATGCCATGGGTTGAGAAATATCAAGATTGGTCATGAAAGGTATGAAGTGTATCACAGATTAGTATATCAGTCTGTAAAAGGTTTAAGAGAAAATACGTATACATCAATTGAGATGTGGAACCATATGCCTGCCTTTGAGAGTGAAGTGAAGCATGGGTATTATCGAAAGTGAAAGTGATCATGAGTTCTAGTGAGCGTGATGAGGTAATCTAATGATGAAGCTAGTGTTACCATACCAAGAGTGTTAATATTTCTATATCAAGGATTAGTTGAGAAATGTGCTAGTAACAATAAGTATCTTGTATGATAATATTAGATTGGTGTATCCGTTAATATAGATAGAAAATTATTAGGAGTAATAGTGAAAGTAATCCGAGCAGTACAAATTTTAGTACACAATTGAGGGTTATAGACAATTGGTGTATCTGTGCATATCTTGTGTGTTAGAGACTGTGATTATATATATACTTAGATAGATGTGGATTTAAATTTATAATTTGAAGATTGGAAATGGATTTCAATTTTTAAGAATTTTGAGGAGTTGAGATTTTATGTTATTAAGTTTTTGAGGATTCAAAATCAATTCAATAAACTTAGTCAAAGCAATAAAGATTTTTGGAAGTGATTAAAATTTTTATTTCAATATTTGAATATTTGACTTTTGAGGAAAGTATATGCATTTTATTTTAAATTGGTCGAGAAGTTAAATTTTAAGAATTAAATTTTGAGGATAAAATTTTATAGTGGGTAAGAAATGTATAATAGTATGTAAGTAGGTGAAGTGCATGTGTAAGGATCTGTTGGCTTGAGCATGCCTGAGATGGCACTGCAAACTGACTTGGGTATCTATCTAGAGTCATATTAGAGGGAGTAGTACTTAGTGTGTTGTGTTGCACTTGGCGTGCATTTGAGTGAAAAGAATAACCAGTATAAACAATTGTAGTAGGTAAGAGAGCTAGCAATGGGTGTGCTTGTAGTAGAAACAATGCTATTAAAGGGATATTGGTATCAAACTTTTGATGCATCATTAAACCATGGTTGTGTAAGCAGGTTCTGTTTTGTTCTTTCCTTCTGTTCCTTTTCCGTCTGTTTGATTGATTGATTGATTTTTTAGTACCATAGTTTGTATCAATAATTCTCTTGTTAGAATGTAGTTAGTAGTATACCCCGACAAAGACTGCAATACCATGACAAAATAGACCATAACCATGCATATTTTCTCTAGATTGCATGTTGTATGACTGTAGGTAGAATTTTCTTAGACCTTGATTGTTAGGGGATTTGACCGTAGTGAAGAATTAATGAAGAGGTTATGACTGGACAAAGAGAGATAAGGTGCCTTAAATTTTGAGGATAAACATTAATTTGAACAATAAGAATTTAATATGGCAGAATTGACATTTTTTGTGAAATCATTGATATTTATGAAGATTATGATATGATTAAATTTATCATTAAATTTTGAGGAATTTAAGAAGATTATCATTATATTTATTTGATTGTAAGATATGAAAGTAAGAAATTTATATTTTGAATGTTGTATTTGAGAATTTCATAAGTATTACATTATTTGAGTATTGTGTGAAAAAAAAAGAATCGAGGAGTCGGATAGTGTTTGAATTCAAAATTTGGGAATGAGATTTTTAAATTTTATAAATATGCATTGATTGGATTTCAATTAGAGGATTGGATATTAAATTTTTTGAGTATTTAGTTATTAACTTAAAATTTTGGAGGAGATTGTGATAAGAATGGAATTTGATTTTAAATTGAAGATTTTCAGGAAATATGATAATTACAGAATTTTAAATTTTTTTGTGAAATAGCAATATGGATTTACTTCATGATTATATGGCTTGATGAATTTGAATTTTGATGGTAATAAACATAAATAAATAAATACAACTATTGAGGATCTTAAATTTTAAGGACGAAATTTTTCTAAGGAGGGTAGACTTGTCACTACCACATCCTAAAGTAGGGGTAATTTTGTTATTTTATTTATTATTAATATTGTTTGTATTTATTTTAAATAATTGCATGATATATGTATATATATAATATATGTATAGTGTTCTTTGATGCATGAGCTAGTAGACTAGACCTAGAAGCCCACTAGATGAACCCATGACCGAATTATAGGATTGTGAATTTTAATTAGCATTTTCGGGATTTAATTATTGAGGTTGTAATTTATTACGGTAATTTTATTTAATTGTTATGCCTTACCGTTGCTTCGATATTTGGAGCGCTATCCTAGCTTTTGTCTTCCAATAAATTTCACACCCTTGTCCTAGACGTGCCCGTCTTCCATTCTGATCTTTGTGTAACTCATAAATATACTTTCTTGTGCTTCATTTTAGTCGCACAATATTTGTTGTGGACGTTTATTTTTAATTCCAAATAAATCCAACTTTGTATCTTGTGCGTTCCAATCAAAATTGGAGACACAATCTTGACCCATTTTGTACAACCCAAATTATGACAATATTCTCCTCTGAGTCTTCTACGTCCATGACACTTTTGTCCCACCTAATTTTAACCCCATGTACTTCCAATTTATTTTAGAACATCATTTACATTAATTTTAATTAAATTAGTGTAAGGACCCAACTTGACCCAAAACTAGACCCAACACCAAATTAAATCCCCATTCATACCCTCAAGACTCATACTAAACACCACACACCCTTTCTAGCTATTACTTCACACCAAACATGATGTTTTCCCTCATTCAATCCAAAACTAACTTTATGTGCAATTTTTCAATTGTTGGGGACTTATTTGCAAAAATATAATGATGTGTCACCGTCCTATTGGTCAAGCACATGAAGAAATCAACCACCTCCTCTCTTTGACCGTTCAACTCTCTCTCCTCTTTTTGTTTGTGTATTTCTCTATGTTGAATCTAAGCCACTCATTCAAAGGGAGCATCATCTACACCACACACACCCTTATATATATATATATATATATATATATATATATATATATATATATATATATATTCCTCATCCTTAACCCTTTTCCCAAAGCAACCCCATCCCAAAGCATGGCCGGCCCTAATCCCTAGGAGGTCACCATCAACATCTTCTCCCTCATGCAAAATACCTCCCCATTATAATTTTTATCACCTTCCTCCTACAACAAAACCATAAAACCCTAGGCATCACCCTAAACCCTAAACCAACCCTATAGCAGCCTTCCTCCGGCCACCCTCCTGCCGGAGTCGATGGAGCCGACCGACGACTGCAACCCACTGGTGCCATCACCTCCCCCGCCTGACCCGCAGTCCCCCACCGACTTCTTCTCCTCACCTTCTTCCGCTTGGACCTTCCCCGCAGCCGAGCCGCCTCGCCGGACTCCAACAGCCGCCTGAGCTCCTCCACGACCTACCCACATCTTCCTCCACCACCACGATCTCCCTCGTCTTCATCATCTCCGTCGATCAGCCTGCTCGCAGACCAGAGCCCGACAGCACAGCCGACCACCAGTCCATCCTCCCCCGCCTGAACTCTACCAAGCAGTTGAACCACGACCGCCTCTCCTCTCCTCCGGTAGCCTGCCTACAGAAGCCCCGTCTCATCCCCTTACGACCAGCCGACATCACCACCTCTCCTCTTTGATCTTTCCCTTCTCCATGACTTCACCTTGCATGAGACTCATAGCAGCTGCCTGAACTTTATCCCTGTTTATCCCGACCTCCTCGCTTGAACAGCCCATCGACCTCCTGTTAATCCCTGTTCTCCATCATCATCATCATCACCTTCATCATCGTCATTATCACCATCATTATCACTTTCATCGTCGTCACCATTGTCATCATCGTCATCATCATCATCATCATTATCATCATCATCATCATCATCATCTCACCATCATCATCATCATCATCATCATCATCATCATCACCTTCATCATCATCATCAACAACATCATCATCATCTTCATCATCAACATCATCGTCATCATCACCACCCTCGACGGAGCCCAAGCACCCTCTTCGATTATGCGCACCCCGAGGTTATGTGTGCTTTATGACGATTGTCCCTCTTCGATCGTGCGCACCCCCGAGGACATGTCCCTCTTCTTTTATTTTATGTGTGCTTGTGTGAATAACATTAGGGTTAGCGTATTACTTTATGACAGTTAGTGACAGAGGACCCTGTGTCGGTGAACCCAAAACTCGTATGCGTATACCTACACGTATGTGTTTTATGATCAAATTAATATATATATATATATATATATATATATATATATATATATATAAATATATGTATACTAGTAATAGTTATGACTATAGTGTGTGTATTGTTGTATGACCATAAGTTTTAAATGTGGGTATCCTGTATTTGCATTGACCATGTGACCCTGAATATTAGAGAACTGACTGCCTTATGTACACTGACGTACTTGAGAGACATGTGTTAGTTTGACTGTCTGATTATGCACCGCATTTGCAGACGTGATGCTTATGCATTTAGACGCACATTGACCCTGGTAGTTGACCAGTGTCATACCTAGCGTAGCCTTGAGTTCAGTACATTTATAATTGTGTGTATGTTAGTGTATCGTTTGATACAATATTATTATTATATGATATGTCTATAGGACTGTTGAATTTTTAGACGAGACCTCGAAAATAGGACATTGGTATTTCCAGCAGAGGACCACATGCGAGTACATTCTCTGACAGTTTTTATTAAGTTGATCATCTCTATGATTCTAGTTATCTACCGTACATGATTCTGACACTATGGATACACGAGTTGGCATCATTGAGACCTCTCACGAGGAGTCATGATTGGAATCCATCGTGCTAGCTGGGGGACGGAGAAATATTAGTAGCTTATGTGACCATACCCAACTCTACATGAATCATAGCTCACCCGTACCTCACGTCGGTACAGCCTGACCATTACATGACTCATAGCCTGTTACATGTGATTAGCCTGACTATTTCTCGCATCATAGATATCTGGATGGTTAGCCTGACCTTACATGAATCATAGCTAATCATATATAACAAGCCTGATCAGTCCCAAGCCGATCATATGATATGCTGATGTTTCACACACTTAGCTAGATAGTCTATACATGTATATCTATTTTATTGATCTAGCATTTCCCTATGTTCTAGTTATTGTTCTAGCATTTACTTATATTCCAGTTCATTGTTCTAGCATTCACTTGTATTCCTGTATATTGCTTGTATGCTATTGATGATGTCATATGCTCCAGTATTTATATTTCCAGTATATTCATGCTCGCCAGTATTTCTTACTTCTAGCAGTTATATCCATTTTATATTTCTTTACACTGTATTATAGTTTTTGTTAATATATGTGGAACTGCTGTTAGATATGTACTTCGTTCCATCTTGACTGGAAATATTTTTCTAAACTATGACTTAGAGGACTTGTTTCCAGCATACTTGGAGATTTGTATGTTATGGATTGCAGGTTAGAATATTATGTTGTTTTAGACTTGTCTTGTATTTCATATATTTTCTTTGATATCTTATCGTACTTTAGTTTCTGTGATTGTGTATTCCAAATTAGTATTATGATATCTGTGTCTCCTTATGGAGTTGGATATTTATATGAGATTGAGTAGCTAGTACTGTGACCTAGACAGCGTTCTATCGCCGATGCTGCGGCATAGGCTGGACGTACCCACACTCTCGTATCCTATACCTGGTACGGGTCGTGACAGTTGGCATCGCCCAGAAAGATTGGATATGAACCTCTTGATATATACCAGCCTTTCTTGCAGACCACAAAGCTCTCAAAGGTTCTTCGGAGGATGCATATCAAGGATAGATGTATTTGCCAAATTTTATATTAAGTTTTTGAATATGTCTAATCAATTAAGTTTAATATTATGATAATCGATCAATCACTATAGTAACTTCTACTTAAACTAGTATTTTTCAGATATGCATTAATGTTACAATATTTGCTTCTGTATATTGATTTGTTCGTCTAATATGTATGTGTAAAAAGCAATAAGCAAGATCAGCATGGACATATGCTATGATAAAATAATGATGCGCCAACGACGACATTATACCAGAAGATTTCTTTGAACCGCCAACGACTTATCTGGAGCTTCACACCTGGGTATTCCGCTGGCATCAAGAAAAATACAACTTCAAGTCAGCAAATATTTCAGAAGATTGGCGTCATCAGTGCTCTTGGTTTTTATCATATATAATATATTTCTTGCGTCTAGGACTTATTTACATCGAGTCATACTGGCATAACCTAATCCCACTCAAATAAATAATTAAACCTATCCACCAAACCAGTCCACATTCAAGCTTTAACCTTACTAGAAAAGGAAATTAAACTCGGACCGAATTCGTGCCGAACTCGGACCAAACTCAGTTACCTATTTAGTATGAAATCATCCAGTTATTATATCCCTGATTTCTTTACCCAATGTTCAAAAAATTTGAATTAAAATATATCTGAACTCTCGACGAATTCTATTTGCTATCACCCTATAAATATGATTAAAATTCCATCATTCTATATCATCAATCAATCCAATCTTCTCATCTTTCAATCCTCTAGTAAAGTAATACTATTGAGCCTCAACTTATCCATCTCCAAGAGCAACTCCCAAGCCTTCTAAGTGCCAAGTGTGGTCTCAGTCTAGAATTCTAAAAGTCTACTAGAGTTGTAAAGAGCTTGGCTCAACCACATTGCTCTCTCACTCGATATGAAGTTGTGAGCCTTCAGATCAAAAATTATGGTTGTATTAAGTGGCAAGCATTCAGATCAAAGCTTGTGATTCACTATTGGTGATTATATTGGATACAAGTCTGATCAAGAGTTCTCGGCCTAAGATTAGTCCTCTCAGAGAAAAACTACAATAAAATCTTGGTGTTTGTGTTTGCTTTCTCTTACTCTTACTGCTTTATATATCTGTCTTGCATATTATTGTTAGTAATTAACAGCCTTTACTTTAGATAATTTTTAATTGGATAGATTATTTTACTGAACTCTATTCACCCCCTTAAGAGTTGCCATTATGGTCCTACAAGCCTTTGTCTTCTCAGGGTCTATATGAATACCCTTAGAAGTTATAACGAAACCCAAGAACTTACCATTGGAGACTACCAAAAAAGACTTGGTTGGGTTCATCTTAAGTTGGTATGCCCGTATTAGATAGAATACCATCTTTAGGTCATGAAGGTGGTCATCCTGAAAATGGCTCTTGACAATGATGCTATCAACATAACACTTGACTATCTTGCATAGATGCTCGCAAAAGATGGTGCTCATAGCTCGCTGGTATGTTGTACCTTCATTATTCAGACCGAAGGGCATTACTATATAACAATATACCCCTATTAGGGTTCGAAACGATGTGTGCTTCTCGTCCTTAGGGAATATCTTAATCTGGTTGTAGCCTGAGAACCCGCCCATGAAGGACATACACTCAAAACTGTAAGTATTGTCGATTATTACATCTATGATCATAAGGGGGAATTATCCTTTAGGCAAGCCACATTTAAATCACAAAAGTCTATACAGATTTAGATTTTACCCTTTTTTTATAACAAGAACGATATTGTCTACCTAATCTAGATGCTGCTCCTCGTGAATAAAGTCGCTTGCTATCAACTTATTCACTTCAGCTTTGATGGCTTTCATGACGTCTGGACAGAATCGCCATTGTTGTTGCTTTACTAGCTTAGCATTTGGCATGATGTTGAGTTTGTGCATTATGATTTATGGGTCCAAGCCCGGAATATCTTCATAACTCCATGCAAAGACATATATATATTCTCTTACAAGCTGGATAAGGGATTCACGGTCTTCTGTGGAGATGTTCTTGTTAGTGAAGATGGGCTTAGGAGCAGAGTCACTATCTAGATTGACTTGTACGACCTCATCTTCAGTAGGTAGTTCTTCCTGCTCAAAATATAATTTGCACTATGATTCTAGTCGTTGAGCCCATGGTTCTACTTCGAAGAGGTCGATCGGGTTCTCATTGTATTCCTCCAGGTGCACTGACACCATGTTGATAGACATGTTTGCTTGAACATATCACTAATACTTGTGTCGGAGTCCCAAGCGGAAGACTGTGAAGAGTGAAATTGCGACTCATCCTCTTCTTCCGAGCTCTCGGGAGTCGTAGGAGGTGTGACGTACCCTAAGCCATGCTAGGTCTATTGATAATATAGTTTAGACTTGCCCGTAGGGGTGAAGTGACGCAGAGGCATACATCAACCTTTGCCATAGTTTAGGTCTTTATCGCACTTCAGGTCATCTCTCATCCTTTGGACAATGCGCTTGGCTTGTGTGCTGTAGCGGTAAAGTTTTATTCTACCTCCCAAAGATGATGGTTTGTTACCCCTCTTTCTTGCCGGAATTATGAAGTAAGATTCTTGGTAAGGAAGGATTCGGTCTACTGCATAAGCAAAAGTTATCTGTGTGTGCAGTTGTAGACCTAAACTGTATTCTAAGGAATATATAGCATTCCAATGTGCAAAAATAGAATAATTCAAAGATAATCCTTTGTTGAAAAAATATGGTATCTTTTCTTGTGGAATTACATCATCATAGGAAGGTACATCAGTATGAGTCATGACATACTCTTCCAGTTTATCTCCTTCGATGTTAGCCACCAACACCGGTGGTGGCCCTGAAGATTTCTTTTGTAGTTTTACTACAAGAGGCTCTGGGAAACTTAGAACAGTAGGATCTTATCTTGGTGGTCGTCCATGCCTTCGGAGATTGACCACTAAGGGTTCTAGAGCCCTCTTATGAAGCTTGACCACGAGGGGCACACACGTGTAGGCGGGGCATCCTTTGAGATGGACTATTTGGGTTTCGTTTGGAGCTGTATCAATTTATGCTTCATCATTGACATTATTATCTCTTTTGTCTTGGTAGATTTTCTTGTACAAGATCAAGTCAGAGTAGTATAATTCTACCCCCTTTAAAGGATCAACATTGGCGAACTCCGTCCTGGCGACGCCGTCACTGTCAACATACTTCAGACATTGGTGGAGAGTTAATGGCATGATCATATGTTCATGTATCCATGGATACCCCAGCAAGATATTATAGGATACATCTACGTCTATGACGTAGCAAGTAACCTCTGTTCACATGTCGCCTATCTGACATTCCAGGCAAATCTTTTCCAGAGGGTAGCTTCTTTCCATATTGAAGTCACTGATGGCCGTGTTGGTTGCTGCTAACCGATTCATTGGGATTTCGAAGGTTCGAAGTAGACTCCGTAGGATGATGCTAAGAGATGGCCCTGGGTCGATATACATTTGGTCCACCTTAATGGCCCCGATATACCCTGTATAGTACAGAGGGTGATCGTGCCTATTAGTCTTCCACAACATGTCATGTTATGAGAATGAGATATTTGATATCGTCTCCACAACATTGCTGCAGTGGGAACATGTAGTAGGATTCAAGGTCGATGACTTGACTTGGGCCAGGTAGAATTCGGTGTTCTGCAATGCCTCACTCAGAGTGTCACAGATCTCTTTGGAGAGACGAAGGAGCTCGAAGAGTGACAACTTTGTTGGAGTATTGACATGCTTTGCGAATATATTAAAGTTGTAGGGCTTATCCAGCCCTATCACTGCGTATTTCCTAAGAGGTTTATCGAAGCATACCTCTTTCTACTTTTGTTTGTCTGCCGCAGGAGGCTGGGATAGAGCTGCTTCAGATGCTACTAGAGTAGTTGGTGTAGCGGCTGGAGGTGCACTATCCTTTAGAATCGGGTCATAGTCATGAATGTAGGTTTGACCTGACCTAGTCACTGTTCCCAAGGCCTCATCAGTTAAGGAAGAGACCATGTGATAGGATTTGGGCCTCTTTTCTTTAGACTTGGCGGTGGAAGGTTCTACTTGCTGCGTGAAGTCTTGGACGATATTGGGGTGAGCCCACATGACTTTGTCTCACGATGTAGTAAGAGGTACCGGCCCAGCTGCTTGGTTGCAGGCTGGAGGAAGGTTGATGACCTCCATTATTGCCCTCAGTATCGGGATAATGCCATCTCGGGCTTCAGTCGCTGCGAAGTCACCAAATTGGAGGGATAACATATTTGCAACCACCATCTTGTTCTCAAAGTATAAGGTAAGGTCTTTGGAATTGATCAGTAGCTGGATATGTTTTTTCAACATGTAGTAGTCTCGTATTCGATGGTTGATGTATCGGTGGTAGTGGCAGTACTTGTGGTCATATACCTTATCTGCCTCATCCGGACATCTAATGTCGGGTAGCTGAAGCTTGTTGCCATTCACCAATATATTAAAAATCTCCATGACATCATCACCATTGAAGGAGAAGTCTCATTTAGATTATGTGATTCTTCCAGCTTTTGAGTGGGTGTGGTCGAACCCTTAGATACGTTCATAGTAAGGGCTTGCTTCTCTTTATTGTCATGACTATTATTGTCATTGTTGTTGACATGACACTTTCCAATATTATCGGCATAAGGGAGCTATATTCCAAATAAACAGACGTCCTTTGAATTCCTCTCGGCAGCATCGGCGCTTATGATGAATGCTGTCCAATCCACCAATGGGAGCGAGGTTGTCCATAGTTTTACTACGGGTAATAAATTCTTCCTACAAGTGTCCATTAGCACGGATTCAGGAATACTCGGGGGCAGTTTCAGTACAGCTTATATGAATCGCTCTATAAAATCACGGGCAGGCTCTTTTTCCTTGTAAACTATGTTGACGTGGGAGGACATAGTCATATCGATTCCACTATCGTAGAATCGAGAGAGGAAGAGGTACCGAAGATCGTCGAACGGTGAGATGTAATTGTTTGAGAGGCTACAAAACCATTCATAGGACACCCCTACCAAAGCTCCGATGAAGTTATTAGTAAGGAGGGCATCGTCCTGGGGTAGATATCCCGTCATCGAATCAAAGTAATTTATGTACTAACGAGGAGATAACTTTTCGTCAAATGGAATCATAGACTGCGACTTATACTTGGGCGGGTACACCATATTTCTTTACTCGAGAGGATAAGGTTTCGTAGGGTTTTTTTGAGAGCGTCTCAGTTATTCATCAAGTCAAAGCGAGCTCGCAATTCCAAAACTTCTCAGATTGCCTCATGAGCATCATCTGACAACGGAGGAGCGGATGATAGGCAAAGCATGGTCGCCAACATCGGAGGGTACATGTGCGATTGTATTTGACTTTCCGTTGGTTCCTGGATCCTGGCTTGCTTGCCCTGAGGTACTTGGTGGTTGTGGGACCATAGTTGCCCTGAGATCCAATACCGTCTAGGTCAGAGTCTGCATCAAGACACTCATGGTCTGCATCATGGCTTCGACTACCTTAAGGCGTTGGCGATCACTGGATCCTGCTCCAAGTTCATCCTCTGCCATGTATACAAGCATTATATAGGGAGAGATGGATGAGATCGTGGATGCCTCATTTTCTGCCTCTGATCCCTAAGTTTCGTTATCCTCGGGGAAGGCGGACATTGTTATGTCATCTTCAGATTCTGGGGGATTACTACCTCCAGCCCTGATTGTTGTATTAGCTTGACGGGCATGACTACCCCCAAGGATATTATCATCCATTCCCTGGGATTCACCGTCCTCACGGAGTGATGGATTTGTATGGAATATCGAAGGATTACTACCCCCAGTTCTTATTCTTGAGCGGGTGCCTTGGTTAACGATCCGCTTCTCTCAACGCGGAGGGTCGATTCAAACGGTGCAAGTACAATGACCCAACCCATCTTGCTTAGCGGAATGACTTGTTTGATGAAAAGGCATTTGGACTTGGCCCTTCAAAACTTCAGACTTAGACTTTCAAAGGCGATCGTAGTCTCACTCAGCTGATGCGATTCATCATTAAGGTGGGTGGCTTCGATGATCCTGTCTTTGCTTGACCTGCACACCTAATAACTTGGACGTTATATGCTAGTCGCTAGGCGACTCACCTATTACATGCTAATAAAAGAGTTGGACGCACCTAGATAAGGGAATATTCCCTTATCGTATTACTTGGATAGAACATGGAAAAGTTAACCTGCTGCTAGAAAATAGAAAGTTCATTATACGTTTTATTATACAAGTAGAAGTTCCTTCTTATGCCTCAGTAGTTTTACTTGCGCACTGTTGCGATGCACATCAAATAGAATGTGCCATGATTTGAAATACTTTACTTAAATAAATCACTCAATTGAGGCATGAAGACTATCAAAATAATTGTTCTAAGCCAAGTCACGGAAACATGAAAAGGCTTCAGGACCATAAGGTCGCCAAGGCAGTTCCCGTACCGGGAGCTGCAAAGAGAAAGAAAGATTAAAATTATCAAAATGAACTGAACTGAGAAATGACTGAACCGTACTGAGAAATAAATGACTGAACTATACTAAGAAATGAATGTCTGAACTGTATTGAGAAAAAAAAAATAAAAGATAATGACATGCATAGTCACGGACAAGTTGTGTACAAGGTAGATTATTGAATCTAGTTCCGCAGATGGTCGTCAGGGTACCAGGGCCGATCCAATCTAGACAGAACCTTATGGTAGTCGTCTGTTATAGACGAAATGGGTACAATGCCCACCATATCTTGCTTGCATACTATCTCTACCTCGAGACTACATAGTCCACTATAGCATCATGTTAGTGACCTTTTGTCATATTTATTAAGTTTGGCTCGATTGCGATAATCCACGTGCGAGTCACTGCATTGAATCTGTATCTGAATTTGAATAATCTTAGCAACAAGTATGTATCTAAATAATCTTTGTAACACATCTGTATCTGAATCTGAATAATCTATGTAACACATCTGTATTCGAATTCGAATAATCTGAGCAACACATCTGTATCTGAATTTGAACAATATGAGTATAACTCATATGTGTAATATAAATATATCATTCACTTGAGATAGAAACATGCTCGTGATACACTAGAGTGTCTTATATAGTTCTTTAATTTGTGTCATATATACTGGTTAACTTGTTTTACCTTGGAAAGATAACGACGTATGATAAGTTGGTAAGTTTTGCCGTATTATACTTATATCTCACAGCGTACTGCAACACGATTTAGGATTTATATAATATGCCATGAAACTGATCCTAAGGCAAGATTAGAAAGAACAAAATAGATGGTGCACGTAACTAATTCACCATTTTTGGATTTGTTAAGTGGGCGAGAAGCCTCCCTCTCGTGTTCATTCATGTACTGATAATCCACCATATTGCTTGCATGGTGTGAGAGAATCTCGTTCGGTGTAGAGTCTTCCCTCGTGCGCTCTATGACGCGGAGCTAACACTGGAGCCTTAGAGCTTTACGAAAGGAGCTAAAGTGCCTATACATGACGTAAAGTATTGGAACATCGCTTATGTATCATCCCCAAATTTGTAAACCGCTTGGCACATTTTATTATTTTGAAAGAGGAAACTTGAGCGACATGTAATCTTGTCCTAGCACCGCTTGTAATACTATTTCAATTATCATTAAAGATCTTGGTTTCTTGTTATACTTGTGTTTATTTAATTTTTGCTGCATTGGGATAATATGTGCGACTCTGTGGCTTAGCTTTAATCGGCCATTTCAGGTGCTTGCCTTGCGCTGGCGCAACTTAGGCTCGAGCGACATCACGCCCATGTGAGAAGGTTCGATAATGTGGGAGCGGGACATAATATTTTGGTATCAGAGCATGACTTTACGTCCTTGGACTTCATATCGATTCTCTCAGTTTTGAAGCTCGTTCGTGGGTAAAGATGTGTACTCTCTCTCTCGTTGTCCCGTAGGATATTCCAGATAATAAGTCTAAATATTTTTGAAAGTACATGCGAATAATCGGTTGGACGAGATAGTTATGTGAATGCCTATATGTCAAGCTGTGTTGGACTTTATATGAGTAAAAACTCATGCTAGAGTTAGCAAGTTACGTGTGAACCAGAGGACGTTACCCGAATGCTAGCGAGTTAGTATGCGAGACTGGAATGTCGTTCGAGCGAGATGGCTATGCACACAGTCTTTTGGCTAAGTTATGTTGGGTATCACACACCTAGACCCTTTGGTGCGAGCGAATTTGCAAGCGAGATTTGGTTATCGTTCGGACAAGTGTAAGTCAGGCTTAGAATGATAATTGACATAGACGTTACCAGACTCTCGCTAAGGCAAATATAGGAAACCGTGCTTGGATTTTGAGGAATAGTTTCGGCGATAATTCGTGTCGATGAGTTACGAATCAAAAATATGGGTTGCGTGAAGGACTATCGATAGAGGCAAATACGAGACTATGATTATCGGGGCAACACAAAGGGATCGTGTATGAGTTTTAAGGAACAAGTTGGATGGATATGCGAATAAAAGATATGAACACGATTGAGGACTTAATTTGATGACTCGATTCCTGAGTGGTATATGCGATAACTCATGAACGAATAAGCGATATGAGGATAAGTGAGTTTTGAGGATTTATTGCTCGAACCCTGAGTGGTTTATAGATTATCTTAGAAATAATCGAACAAATCGAGGACTTTAGGGTTGCAACGAGTCTATTAGAAGTGAGAGCGATAGCACAAAGGCTTAGAATGAGTATGGTGTAGTTAATATGAATTTAAATATCTCTTATGAAATTTGTTCGGACGATTTGTGGACGAGTTGTGTGAATAAAAAATGATGTCGAATAAGGATTCAGAATGGTGCAACGAATGGATAGCTTGGTCAAGAAAACATAGTGGATCGTACGTACGATTTCAGACTTTATCGAATGGATCGAAACTTAAATTGAGATTGAATACTCGTGGATGCAATCGGGGTCAGCGCGATGGAAGATAATGTGCATGAAAAATTTGGATCTAGTAAAATATCACTGGGTAGAATTTAGGCCGAGTACGAATGTTATGGTTTCAAATTTACTAGAATTGATATTAGATTGATAGTTGGAAGATAGCTCGAATTGATACAAGTAAAGAAAATTTCTTTTCTTGCGGGAGGCATCACTCTCTAAGAGAGTTTACCTGGGAGAGGGAAGTCGACATTCGTGTGTGGTACCCTTATTTTTTTGAGCCGTGAGGTATTTTCTTTTCTTGTTGTGATTGCTTGTGTAGGGCTAGTTCTTTCTTAAATTTTGAGGGCAAATTTTTTTCTAAGGAGGGTAGGATTGTAACCATCACTTTTCAGGATAGAGATATTTTTTTCATTTGGTATTATTATTTATTAATATATCCTTATTTAATAATAATTAATTTAGTTATATATATATATATATAAATTTAATATAGTGGATGGTGCATGATTAGCCCCCTAGTTAGACTAGTTGCTATTGAACCCAACTAGACTTGAACCCAACTAAACTTGTCATGACTAATAATGTAACCCATTTAATTAGTCTTGCTTAACTAGTTAAAGTAGAGAGAATGAATCGGATATCTCATTCATTAAATTAGAACTTTCATTAGTTAAATCCCTTATTAGTTAAACTCTTCATGACAAACCTTGGAGGGCATTTTGGACATTTCAAACCATCTAACCCTAAACATAGAGTGGTCGGCCCTATATAGGAAGAGGGAGCCCCCTCTCCTTCATTATTAGTTCAAGAAGAAAAATCCTAAGTTGAGTTCTTCCCCAAGTATTCATTCCTCCACCAAATTTCTCCAAATCAATCCCAATACCTCTCATTTTTATCCCCAAGGAGAGCTAGAAGCTTGAAGGTCGCAAAAGGCTTGAGGAAGAGGAGTTTTGCTAGAGATTGGTGTTCATTCCTCACTCTTGTGCTCATTTGAAGGAACCATATTGAGAATCCATCTCCCAATAGGTAAAATCTTTTTTTTTTGTCATTTTAACTCTAAAATGGTGTAATAAACCCATATGAACCCTCAATTGGTTTAAGACTACCCATAGGAAGAATAACTAGGTCCATAGGAGGCATATGAAAAAAGTTACATAGAGTTTTGTGTTCATTTAGGAAAAACTTTGAGGTGGCACCCTAAGTGTTTGATAAAATATAGGTCATTCCTCACTATTTTATATTGCTTATTGGTATTTTAGATGTGTCATGATAATTTGGTTGTGTTTGGGAGTGATTGTGTTTGGGAGTGATTTGATTGAGTTTCACATGAGTATCAAGGTGTGATACCCATGCGTGGCTTGATGCACACCAAGTGTTTGTTAGAATGGTATATGTATTTGTGTATGTCTATTTGAGTGTTAGTTTATATACATTTGGTATATATATATATATATATATATATATGAATGATGTGTATGGATTTGTGACTTGTGTGAGTGAGGGATGTGTGTATGGAGTGTTTCAACACTGCAGGGTAGTGCACTGCACTTATGGAAATACAGAAAGTAGAGCTTGCTGTTGTGGGTGAGTTGGGAGACTTAGACACTAATACTTGTAGTATCAGTATGCACACCAGTGCAAGGATGATGAGGTGCCAGGTTTAGGCATCACAGTAGTTGTGCCTTGTTGTTGTTGTATGCAGCAAGTTCGGGGAGAGGTTGGCAGATGCAGGGATGGTGTAGCACAAGGATGAGGAGGTGCCAGGTTTAGGCATCACAGTAGCTGTGCCTTGTTGTTGTTGTATACAGGAAGTTCGGGGAGAGGTTGGCAGATGCAGGGATGGTGTAGCACCTAATGTAGAAGTGTTGTGAGTGTTTGAGCATCTGCAACCTTATTAGTTGTTGCTGTTGTGGTTCTTGTTACTTGTTCTCTTATTGTTATTATACATGTTGCAATACATGAACTGTAGGATGAGATATTGGGTGTACAGGATATCTGGGTATAGGAATTATAGGATGAGATATTAGGTGTACCAGTGTATTAATATGTGTGTATTGATGATTATAGTGCGATGAATGAGATGCAAAAGTATGTACTGGGCAGTGTATCAGATATGAGGGAGGAGTGTGTTATGCATGGGCACAGCTAGGTGAGTGTTAGGCATATTGGCAGTTACCTTAGCTATTGTGCAACTGAGACTGTAGTGGGCAGTAGCTATATGAGGGAAACACAACAGCAGATATAATACTGATCATTGAGGAGTGGAGTCGGGTTGTGTATCTGTAGTGCAGTGCTCTGCATTAGGAGGAGCACAACAACATATAGACTAACAAGCACAGTTTTAGTCAAGGGGGGATTTGTACACAGTTCATCATAAGTGTGCAAATTATAGCACACAATTGGTGTAATTGGCAAGGTTAAGTGGTGTTTAGTTTAAAGTGTTAGAGATACTTTAGTATCCAAAGTAGGATAGTATCTATGTATCGATGGGGTACTTGGATGTGGGGGAAATATGGGAGTGAACTAAGGAGGAGATTTTGTGGTGCTCGGGTGGTAGCAATGAGTATATGTGGTGGGTGCAGTTCAGTAAGGTAATATTGTGTGTGGAGTGTTTGAGTATCCTAGTTAAGGGGATATAGTGTAGGTAGTATCATATATATAGGTGTGAGTACTATAGTGGTAATTAAGTTATAGTGTATCAGTGAGTGTTTAAGGTTGATGGGTGTATTCATGGCAGTAGGTATAAGAGTTAGAGGGGCAGTGCTAATGTAGTTAAGTGTCTAGTGTATGTTGTAGTGTATTAGTAGATATATTGTCAGTAAGGTAAGTATCAGAGGTGGTGTAAGAGTGTAAGTGAATATACCAGGTGGGTGGTATCAGTATAGAGTTAGGACTGGGTTAGTGTGGAATTAATTCATGGGTAAGGTATTAGTAAATACAAGGTATGTTTGATAAACTAAGTATGAGTATGAAGGTAGTAGAGATGTATTGATATTAAGATACCAGTTAGATATAATGGGATACTCTAAGTTATTAACTAAATATGAGAGTATATATCAATAATACCTAGTGTTAGAGTCTAGTATAGCTATTTACGTATGTTTCGACCTAGAAACCTAGGTATAACCTAGTTTTGTCCCAGAATTGACTAGTTGACCCTAAAAGTCAATCTTTGACCTAGTTTGACTAGAGGAGCCTAGATTTGACCTAGAAACCCTATTTTAACTTATTTAAACTTGTTTATCCTTTTATTGCACTAAATGACATGGTATTTCATATATATGTCTGTGTGAGACCAGTTCGAACACCGTTTCGTGTTATTTGCAAAGGACCTCATGCTAGTAAATTCTCTGTTAGTTTTCAGTATTTGATAGTGTATATATCACATGTTCTAGAATATATTACTTGATTCTGACATGATGTTATACGGGGTGGTATTGTATGGATACAATCAGAAGATGTTATTTATTGATGGGTGTATTAGACATTCCTTGTACTTGTATCTTATCGTGTACAACGTGTGTTTTTTGTGCTCGTATCTATTCGTGGGCTCATGGGCTCACATTCATGTGCTCTTTGTGCTCATATCATATTATTGTGTGTAACGTGTCATGATTAGATCAATGAATATTAGACGGGGAGGAGAAGTAGGAGTCGATTATATGGTCATACCCCTTTGTGTATTTGTGTGCATGCTAATTATACAAGACACGTATAATTGAGTTATCTTAGTATATTCGTGTGCAACCCAAACTGATCAAATAATGAACTTGTACTCTAAAACACTTAGTAGTATTATCAGTTCCCTTATTTTACAGTTATCTTATTACCTATTCATACCATGATGCATGCATCTACTTTTCCAATTATTATTATGTTTATATGCCTAGTTTAGCTGTATTTTTATTTCCTGCTTACTTGTGCACTCTTGTATTCTTTTCTATTGCTGTTATATATTCTCTACCATGTATATGAAACTACTTTCAGTATTTTGTACTTGCTCCAATCTTGACTGGATATATTTTTCCAGATGACTATTTAGAGGACTGGTGTCCTACATACTACGGCCCACAAGACGGAGAGACAACTTAAGTAGCACCTGTAGGCCCGGACGATCTGGTATCAGCTATCGAGGAGACGCACCTAACTATAACAGGCCCTTAGCTAGTATCTATTATTGTACTGGATATGTCTCCAGCATTAGACTATGACATGTTATTTATATTGAGACCATTTATATTATTGCTAGACTCTAGACTTGGATATTGTTATGACTTGTTATTTTCTATTCTCTTTATGATATAGTACTATTATCTGCCTCTAATTTGGTGATTGAGTATTCATGCTATATATATTCATCTTGTCCTCCTTATGGAGTTGAGTTACCATTGATAGGTATATATATCATTGTGTGAGTTGATAGATTATATTTGTGGACCTTTACAACATTTTATTACCGATGCTGCGGCATAGGTTGGATGTACCCACAACTCATGCCCATTTTCGGGTGTGGGTCATGACAATGCTATAGGTAGACTACGGATGATCGAACGATAATATTGAAGTTGGATAATTTGGCTACGCAAATTATGATCATGGCATGAACGGTTATTAGATTAACACGACTTGATGGATTAATATATAACTTGGATGAAACAAAGTGTAACGATAAAGTGACTTGGTCGTTTCAATGATAACCATAACGTTTGACGTTCTTGTCTTGTACGAGCGCAACTCCAGGCTCGCACATGCGTCATGCTCGGATGAGGGCAATTATCCTACGAGAGCGTTGGCATGATAACATCACGTCCTGCGGGGATGATCAAACTTGCGGAAGATCGGAACATGGCAATTGGATGATCATTCTGACTTATGGTTTGATACGAAAGTGAGTCGGGGATGCAAGTGTATCAATGATGAGTTAGTCGATAATTAAAGCAAGTTACGCTTGGTGGATTTGTGATCGAATACGTAGTAATTGTTGAAAGAATTAGAAATTTAATCATTATTTGGTGACATAGACTTAGAAACAGATAGATCGATGCTATCATATATTTGAGGAGATAGACTTTATGAATCGTTCAGTTTAACGTACGACATTGATATGTAGAGGATTTAATAATACGAGCTTATCATATGATGACTTTGTTGAACGAACTCGGACCCTGTGCAATGAATATCGTGGACACATGTAGGATGATTACTGCACGATGTTTAGAAAACTGGGTGATGCGAGATTGGGTAGAATATCCCGTACGAATGAAAAATAGTTTGACCTTAGGAATTGGGGCGAGCTTCGTGCAACGAATTTGCATTATGAGAATCGTGGACTCTAACTGTATCTATGACCTTGTGAGCTAACCTAGCGATTAGGCAGATAACCTTTTTCTATGAGAGTGAACCAGTATGACCGACTTTAGAGTATCGCTCGAGTAAGATGATAGAACTAGGGCAACAAGTCATAAAGTTAGAACTTTGATGTTAGTTGTTGGTTTGGATAGGTCGTACGATGGAAAGGATCGAGACAGTATCGAGGATTTGTCGGATGAAATACTTACAATAAGAATCGATAATACTCAAGTAAAATTTGGGATAACAAATTAAAGTCAATGCTTGAAGACACGATAAAGAATCTGAGAATTCGCAAGAAAGGTATAGCTTGGTTGATTCGAGACTTCGCTATCTCTAAGTTTGGTTAAATGCATATATTTGAGGGACACCTTGAATGTGTGCTTGATCTAGACTCAACAATATCCTGAACTCAATGCGATAGCTTATCCGACTTCCCTATCACTAAGCTGGTTGAAATGCATATATTTGAGGGACGCCTTGAATGTGTGCATGATCCAGACTCAGCGATATGTTAAACTTGAATGCAGCTGCAAATAAATATGTTTAGATGTGCTTGGAAAAGTATAGCAACTTGGGAGAATTAGCCTCAGCCTAAGATTTTTGTGTACGATAAATTATAACATACCCCATGTTGGGTGATATTATTCTGTACTAAAGCGCAGTATAGACTGAGTCAGAGAATATGATGGTTGAGTGGATATAGTCATCTCGAATTGAGTGATAAAGTCATTCAATAAAATTGACTAAGCATGTGTGCGACACAGAATATGGAAGACTAGTAGAAAGTTGTGTTCGAATGGGTTTAATGGCACAAAGAAGTATACTTCAGTTAGATTCAATAGTGGTATGGTTCTACGCTAGGCGCAATAGAGATTGAGTCAGAGAATGCAGCGATTAAGTTGAGTATAGCTCGGTAGCATCGAATAATAGATTCATTCGATGGAAATTGACTAAGGCACACACATGGTATGGATTGACGAAGGTAGGACGAGTTTCGCTTAGGAAATCTCGAGGACAAGACTTTTTCTGAGTAGTGTATAATATAACGCCCCGATCCGCTCAATGCAGAGGGCCGATTCAAATGATGCAAGTGCAATGACCCGACCCGTCTTGCTCGACGAGATGACTCATTTGAGGCAAAGACATTTGGACTTGGCCCTACAGAAAGTCGGACTTAGACTTTAAAAGGCGATCGGAGTCTCGTTCGGCCGATGCGATTCATCGTTAAGGTGGGTAACTCTGATGAACCTGTCTTTCTTGACCTCCATACCTAATAACTTAGACGATACATGCTAGTTGCTAGGCGAATCACCTATTGCATGCTAATAAAAGTGTTCAACGCACCAAGCTTAGGGAATATTCCTATATCGTATTACATGCATAGAACATGGAAAACTTAACCTGCTGCCAGAAGATAGAAAGTTCATTATATGTTTAATTGTATAAGTAGAAGTTCCTTGTTATGCCTTAGTAGTTTTACCTTCGCACTGTTGTGATGCACATCATATAGAACGTGCCACAGTTTGAAATACTTCAGTTAAATGAATCACTTTGTTGAGGCAGGAAGACTATCAAAATAGTCGTTCTGAGCCAAGCCCCAAAAACATGGAAAGGCTTTAGGACCAGAAGGTCTTTAAGGCAGTTCCAGTATCGGGTGCTGTATAAAGAAAGAAATATTGAAAGTATCAAAATAAACTGAACTGAGAAATGATTGAACTATACTGAGAAATAACTGAACTATACTAAGAAGTGAATGAATGAACTTTACTGAAAAAATTAGGTAAAAGATAATAACATGCATGGTCATGGACAACTTGTGCACAAGGCAGATTATTGAATCTATTTTCGCAGACGGTCGCCGGGGCACCGTAGTAGATCCAATCTTGACAAAACTTTCTGGTAGTCGTCTATTATTGGCGAAATGGGTGCAATGCCCACCGTATCTTATTTTTATACCATCTCCGCCTCGAGACTATATTTTCCACTATAACATCATGTCGATAACCTTTTGTCATATAGATTAAGTTTGGCTCTTTGCGGCAATTCGTATATGAGATACTACATTGAATCTGTATCTGAATATGAATAATCTGAGCAACAAATCTGTATCTAAATATGAATAAATTTTGTAAAACATTTGTATATGAATCTGAATAATCTGTGTAATATATCTATATCCGAATTTAAATAATCTGAGCAGCACATCTGTATCTGAATTTAAACAATCTGAGTGTAACCAATCTGAGTAATCTGAATATATTGTTCGCCTGAGATAGAAACACGCACGTAATACACTAGAGTTTCCTATACGGTTCTTTGATTCGTGTCATATATACTGGTTAAATTGTTTTACCTTGGACAGAGAAAGATGAATAGTAAGTTGGTAAATTTTGCCGTGTTACTCTTATATCGCACGGTGCACTGCAATACGTGTTAGGCTTTATATCATACGCCATAAAACTGATCCTAAGTAGGATTAGAAAGATAAAAAATAGATGGTTCACGTAACTAATTCAACGTGTTTGGATTTGTTCAGCGTGCGAGAAGCCTCCCCATAAGTGCATTCATGTACTGATAACCCACCAGATTGCTTGCAGGGTATGGGATAACTTCGTTCGGTGCAGAGTCTTCTCTCCTATGGGCTAAGGCACGAAGCTAACTCAGGATCCTTGGAGCATTGCGGCAAGAGCTGAAGCGCCTATACAGGACATAATATTTTGGAACATCGCCTATATATCATCCCCAAAGTTATAAGCCGCTTGTCACATTTTATTATTTTGAGAGAGATCTTGAGAGACTTATAATCTCGGCCTAGCATCGCTTGTAATACTATTTTAATTATCAATAAAGAGCTTGGTTTCTTGTCAACTTGTGTTCATTTAACTTCCGCTGCATTGGGACAATCTGTGCAACTTTGTGGATTAGCATTAATCGGCCATTTCTAATGCTTGCCTTACGCGGGTGCAACTTAGGCTCTCATGACATCACGCCCATGCAAGAAAGTTCTGTCCTGCGGGACCAGGGCGTGATACCTTGGAACACCCCCTAGATGGGTAATGCCAGCTTGTTGCTTTATGATCAATTCCTCGACATGATAGTCGAGACTGCTGGGTTGGACTAGTTCTTCTTCGTGATCTATTTCGTAGAAGGAGACCTCCATGTTGAGAAGCATGAGGCAAAATGCTGTCCTCTTCCTCCTTGTGTACTTGTTCTTTAAGGCGCTAGCGAGGATTCTTCACTAATGGGCCCACCAGTTGTTGCCCAGATTATTGAGGCTACCATAGTAACAATGACCTTACTCCCTACTCAAGGGAGAGAATTAACTATAGTGGTCGCAACTCCCATCTCTGATAACTACCATAGCGACGCAGTTGAGATCCAAATAAGTGCTTTCTATAGGATAATGGCTTGTATCTTAAGGATAGTGCTTGATAAGAATTTGGCTTTTGACGAGATAAAAAAGATGGTCTTCCCTACTATTGAAACCATGAGGACTTGCAAGGGCGAAGAGCATGCCACCAAGCTGGAGCATGTTTTGGCTGGACTCGAACAACCTATCAGTAGATATCTACAACTTAGTGAAGGTAATCTCAAACAGAGTATGAGGCAATTACTGCTCGGTTTAAAGCAGAGAATGCAAACTTTGAAGAGCAGAAGAGGATGTACGAGGACAATAACACCAATTTCTTGTTCCTTCAACACGAGTCTGCACGAGATAACTATTATTCTGAGATTGTCCAACTGGAAACCTTAATCAGAGAATCACAGGAGAAGCTGGCTGTAATAAAGTGTAGGCATGATGAAGATTCATCTCATTGTGACTCAATGGGTAACAAACTTGTGTCTCTCACAAATACCAAGGCTGAATTGAACGAGTTATGGAATAATGTCCTTAAGATATATACCCATATGAACAAGTATGAGGCGGCAAAGGCTCGGATGGCTGAAGCCCGAGAGGTGGTCGAGCACAAGAAAGGGCAACAATTGACTTAACTATAAAGGATTATCAGTGATCGTTCGGTAAAGCCCAGATAATACAGCCCTCTTTTTCTGTATTAGCTTTCAACTTTTGTAGACCAAACATGCTTTTGAAATGAATAAAATTTTATATTCTTGGTGCTGATTATATTTGTTTATTGTGGACTTATTATCTATTGCATAATTGAGACTAAGTACAGATAATAAGTTAAAGTGAAATAATACTATCAAAGGTAATATGGACATGGTAGGTCTTTCAGTCCAGACCCTATTAGATATATTTTTTCAGAGGTGATATGGATATGGTAGAGGATAATTTTATGAGGACTAAATTTAGTAAGAAAATAATACAGAGGTAAGATGGACATGATTGTTCTCTGTGGAGATTTTAGTTCATTAAGAAAAATGAAGAGAAATAATTCAGAGGTGAAATAGACATGAACTATGATTGGAAATACTTTATCCCAGCCGGGGGATATAAGAAAAGATAGTTCATAGGTAATATGGACATGAACTAAATATCTTTCCCGGGTTGGGGCAGACGTATTTCTGGAAATTTCTGAACCAGCTCGGAATTAGAAATAGGATATCCTTAGAACAACTGGGTTCTAAGAATACAATAATTTGCTTGGGGAGATTTTATTTTAGATGATCTCAACGAGAATGTTTAGTAAGATCTATGGATTATTCTGCTGGAGAATTTTAAGGACCTATTACCTATAACGTATTCAAGGCCATTGAATACAGATAATAGTTCGAGGGGACAAAGAGTTTCACTGACTCTTTTGGGAATATCATTGGAAGTAAAATTCTTTATCCACACTGTGAGAGAGAAGTTTTAAAGTGGATACATTATTAATAATGCATCCAAGACTCTTGAATATGAATACTAGATTTTATAATATACGCTATGGGGAAATAAATGTCACACTGTATATTTACATTACTAAAAATAGAATAAAATAAATACAAACACTTGTGCATTTACAAATGACTTGCTGGGGATAAAAAGTAACAGCCTAGCTTAGAGATGGTACTTTTTGAGGAACTTCTGTTGATTGGCATCATTAGCAAATATCCATCAGGCTTTGTGAGCCGATATGCTCCATTAGAATATACCTATTCCATGATAAAAGGGCCCTCCCATTTGTTTTCAAATTTCACTTTGATTTTATGCATTATGATCATTGGCCTTCTCACTGTCAAGACAAGATCACCGAATTAGAATGTTCTTTCTTTGACTTTTGTGGTAAAAACTCCGGAGATACGTGCTTGATATAGCTCAATATGCTATTATGCTTGTAGACGCTTCTCGTCCAATGCTTCTAACTCTTGAAGTCGAAGACGATCGTTATTTTTGGTGGTTAGTTCGTTAGCAAGAGCTATCTTTAGGGAAGGGATCTAGATCTTGGGAGGAAGAACGGCCTCACACCCGTAGACCAGAGAGTGGCATACTGCCAGTGGAAGTCTGCACCATTTGTAAACTCCCTCACCCAAAATAGGTATTTTGTGTATATTTTATATTATTATATTTATTATATATATTGAATTTATTTAGAATATGCTCTTAGTTAATTAAAAAATAAATTTCTTGATATATTTACTTATATAAATATTTATTTAGAATTATTTTAGGTTATTTTAGATTTTTGGAGATTTTTCTAGAATTTTTGGTAATTAAAACTTAGAAAACATAAATTTCTAGGACTTCTATGATTTAGTATACGACCATACTTGCATGTCGTTCCTACCAAATATTTATTTTAGTTTAAAATATTTAATTATATTTTTTTGTAATTTATTTAGAATTTTAAGAAATTTATTTAGATTTTAAAATTATTTAGGATTTATTTGGATATATATAGTCTTAATATTAGATAGATACTAATTTAGTGTTAATAGATATTAATAAGATTTTATAAATTATTTGTATTATCTTTAATTATATTTAAGATTATAAATTATTGAGATAAATTCAAACTCTATTTTAAATTAATTCAAATCCTGAACCTACTAGGAAATTAACTTCATCCATATCCTATCCTTATTTAAATTCATCATAATCCTATCCAAATTAACCAATCCTATTCGTATTTAATTAAGTAGTGTCCACCATTATAAATAACTCATCCTTCATATTTTTCTTTCCCAAATTCCTCTTTTTTCGTCCAAAAAATTGTCAAAATTCGTCATAAATTCAGCCTCATTTTCTACTAGTTATGACGAATTAAAAAGACGATATCTCCTAGCTCCGGACTCCAAACAAGCTCCAGTTTTTTTTTGTTAGAACGATAATGAGGTTAGATTTCTGATAATATAAATCTTTTTTCTAAATTATTAGTATTAAATTCTGGAAAATTCGTAGAGCACAGCATGTCAAAAAATAGACGTGTTTCGATGTTTTCACGATTTCGGAAGAACCAGGAATCAGAATCATGAACCGTTTAAAGTTTCGGAAAGCTAATGTCGAGATCATCGACATATATTTTTCCTAGAATTTATTTCGAAGTATTTACATACTGTTAATTCTGTAGAACTTCTAGGTTAGAATTTAACCATCGGTGCACAATACAAAATTTATATGTGCCATAATTCCCAAACAAATTTGAATTCAGACGAGCCGTAAATTCCAGTATATTTTTGATGCTGAAATCTACAGAAAATCATGCATGAAAGTCGAGTTTGTATCGGTTGACTTTTTGGTCAACAGATCGCCTCGATTTGTGTGCCATGAGTCTCGAGTTGATAAAATTTAGTTTCTTTTGACAAAATTTAGGAATTAACATAAAAATCAGAATAATAAGATTAAAATAGGATTTTAGAGTAATTATTCTAGAATTAAATAAATTAAAAGAAATTAATGGTTATATTATTATATAGTTATATGAATATATATGTAAGTAAATGCTAATTGATAATTATGACTAAATATTCAGACTGTATGACCCTAGGACATCGTGGACTATCCCATACTTACCTTGACCATGTTGACCCTAAGAACTTATGAATTTGTCTGCCTTGCGTACACTAACGTACTGGCATAGACACCTGTCAGTTGACTGACTGATTTCGTACAGTACTTGAAGACGCGACACCGGCGTAATTCAATACGTAATTGACCGTGTTTGATGACTAGTGTTACCCCTAGTATACCCCCTGATTCCAGTGTAAATGTGGTTGAGTATGTGCTAGTGTAATGACTAATGATTATATTATATTATATTTATGTGTACATAGGATATTGGATTGTTCTACGCGATTTTTGGAGCAGGTTATTGGTACATCGCAGCTTTCTTGCCAGACAAGTATACCTTGCCATTGTATTGTTATTCTTATTCCATATGTTGCATGCATCTTTATTTTGTCTTTAGTTCATATATTTTAATTGTTATATAAAATGCTCGCGACGGTGACGTCGCGATATATTTTTATTTATGTATTGCATTGACCTTGTTCATGAGACTACCCCATTATCATGTAGCACCATTAGGTTTCATTTGACTATGACACATATTTTTACACGAGTTGTGAGTCTCATATAGATCACGGACGCACGTATTGACTGATCATCGGTACGTGTGGGACGTGCATTAGGAATAATTGCTGTTAGAAACTTTGCATGCTAGTAGACTCAGCAGTTATTAGAGGTCTAGGGATATAGCCTATTGTAGTACAGTGGTCCCATCCTTGTCCTTGTTTGGTTGCTGGATTGGGTTAGGGTACTAAGGATAGGCTATGGACCAAATCGTGTCATGGATGTGACATGCTTAGAGCATGGGGTGGGGAGAACAACAAGTACCGCATTTGAGCTCTTTTACACTTTTTCTGTGACGCCCGGATTCTCCGCTGGAGATACGGGTGGTGATGACCCATATATATACATTGGCGGGCCTCCGCCGTTCAAAAGACGACGTGCCTTTGGGCCCCTGGATCTTCAAAAGAGAACCATGCCAAATCCCAGTTTTCAGCCAGATAGCTCACTTGTGGGGAAAGGTATTCTTAACTGCATTCACGTAGACGGTTAGGCGACCCCTTTGGATATTTATTTCAGTACTTTATTGGCATGTGTTTAAGTATCTTGTTATGTCCCTCTGAGGACCTGGTCCGCTGCCAGGTGTACCTGTTCTTGAGTATTTGCAGGAGCACAGATTTGGATGGTTATAGATGCTTCGTGGATGTCTTCTCTTCGAGCCGTGATCGATAGCTGGTATACTTATATTGGGCTTGATTGTGTTGTACTCATATTGTATTTACTTTTCCCATTTGAGTTGGTAGTGAATTTGTTTCCATCCAACTATCATCCTTAGATACTTCTTATTGAGATCTAGTTTTATAGATACTGGTTATTTATTTCTATATGGTTTTGGTGGATGAGATTTAGATTTTACCCTGTGACTTGTGACATATGTTTATACCACTTGTGGATTTTGTATTCATATTACAGCGTACGTATGGATTTGGTTTCCATATATTGGAGTTGCCATATCCATGCGGCTGGCATGCTTACGTGTTCCTAGTCCTACGTATTTGGGACTGGGGCGTGACATATTTTTGTGGTGGCCCATGCAGGTCGAGAGCATATTGTCTCGGTTACGTTACTGTACCGAACAATCCTGCACATAGGACTAGAGTATAGGATCTCATCCATAATTGACTATGATTCACCTTCCTCCTCTATGATCTATTCGAACAATTGTATCCTGCTTGATTCCTGTACTTCCCTAATAAGTTCCTTGAGTATATATGGCCTTCTGCTATAATATAGGAACCCCTGTTATTAAAATGATAATTATAGTAGCACACCTATTAAGAATACAACGAGAATATAGACACACCACTAAGTTTAGAATATCTAGTGAACCCTAGAATTCTTTATCTTTAGAATTGATTTACCATTACCCCCTGATGTATTATGAAGACTTGAGAGTAGTATAGACACTACTAGAGTTAGTTAGAAGTTTTACCATAATGTTTGACCCTAGTATTCAGGAACCAATGGAGAACCAATATTGAACATTAGGACTGAACCTAACCCTCATAATTGGATAGTATTAGAGAACTATAAAACTTATGTCATTGTCTTGTTACTAGTAGACAGCACCCTAGGAAGCCTAGAGGAATGTAATCAACCCTTTCCCTTAATCATACCCCGAACATGACAACTAGCATGCCACCCCCTTAGAGAACCATGATGCTATCTAGAGCCCTCTATTTTTGATTTTATAACTTGTCCCCCTGCAACCTTAGCATTTGCTAATTGTGTGACGACTAAATTATGATTCTTCTTTCTTCATCATTTAACTCGTGCCATATAACTCATATGATTGAAGGCCAAGTAATCTTATTCTATGTTAGGACATGTAGTTTGCTAGGGTATAGCTTGGTAATTTGAACTTTGAATTTTGTGCGTGATAGTTGGGATTTGATAGTTTACGTAGTTCCCTTAGGTTGTGACCTAATGATTACCCCTTATCTTTAAATCACAAAATTTGTACCCATAGCTCGATACGAGTTAAATCCCTTTCCCCTTAACGGCTAGTAACTCTTCTATCCCAACGATTGACACCTATTCTATGAGTACTTGACCCTTACCTATATAATGCAATAGGAGACCCTAATAAGAGTTTCTGTTCTATGTACATGTGCAAGGTTATTTTTGTAGGTATCCTTAAGGTAATACAATAGTAGTTAAATTATTTTAAGTTGGATAGTATACCTCACCACCTAGTATCACGTAGTCCCTGTGATCCATTGATGAAGTGTAACTGAATGACATTAATTGTATGCTAGCAAAGACGACAGTGTTTATTCAGACTATAGAATTTAGAGGTCCATGTCCCTATTGGTCGACTAGCGACTTAGACAAGGAATTAGTATGACAACTGTAGAGATTGTATAGTCTTTCATTATTATTGCTTATTTTACTTTTGTTTTTGTGAATTTGAATTATTATGAACATTCTTTCATCATAATCTAGCGTATTCATATTTGCTGTACTACCTTGACTTATGCTGCTATTATAGCCTAGTTTTTGCAAGCTTATTCTTTATCGAGCTTGTTCATGACATACGTATTATTGGGGGCCCACAATAATACATTTCAAAATTAGTGTATTAGGGTCTAGCTAACCTTAGTGCGCTTGGTTCACCCTTCGCATAACTACTTTACGTGGATTGAGATATGTAGTGATTAGTAGACGAATATACTTACCCTCTAGATACGATAAAGTATATCATATCAAGTACATAACTGCACCGATGTGAGCATACGAATAGGAAATTACCAAATTAAGATTTCAATCCATAACTGTCTTGACAATTCCCATTTGAATTTTTTAAATGCTTTGATTCCCATACTTCCATTCTATTACCCCTCCTTGAACTCTTTTCCGTTGCTTTCCATCTTCCCTTGTTTCGGAAAGACGATATCTCGTGCTTGGATATAAGTGATACACGGATAGTACAAGATATACCCCATAGGCCAATCACATTATTTGGTGACTATCTTTCATAATTGATTAAGGGCATATCACATATGATATAGTTGGTGTTAAAGTTTTGAGGATTGAATGACATGAGAAAATAAATTGAGGAATATTTTTCTTAAGTGTAAGAGCCTTATGTGATAGATGGGTAAATTCTAATTTGGGTAGAAATTGCAGTATTAAACTTGAGGAAAATTCTTTTAGATTGTGATCAAGTAGGATTAGATTGAGAGATTAAGTCCTTTTAAATGTAGAGAATTTTAAAAGAGGGATTAAGATAATGAGTATTTAATGAATTTTAAAAATCTTGATATTGAGGACCCAATATTTATACTTTGAGCACATGATTTAAATTTTGAATATTGAAGGATGAATCATCGATTTAAATTTTGAGGATAAATATAGAATTTTAGACTTGAACAATTGGTTAATTAGATTTAAATTTTACAATTTGATGATTTGAATTAAAAGTTTAATTTTGATTGTTGGGTCACCTATTTAAAATATTGAGGATGTAAATTGAGTTTAAATATTTGAATAGTACAAAATTCTTAAGTTAAGAATAGGAATAAGATTTGATTAGAATTGTTTATTATTCAAAGTCTAGAGGAGATTATGATAGTTGGAAATTATGATATAAATTTTGATGTGGGATGTCATATAGACTTGAGTCAGATTTGGATGTTGATTATTTAAAAATCGAGAAGAGATTACGACAGGTTGAATTTTGATTTAAACAGTGGTTATATTAATTTTGAAGTGATCGCGATAGATTCGAATAGATTTTGTTATTTAAATTTTTGGAAGAGATTGCGATTGACATACCTTATGTACGAATGTGAAGGATTTAACAAATTATGTCTTATTTTAATTTCGAGGACAAAATTATTTTTAGTTAGGTAGATTGTAAACTCCCTCACCCAAAATAGGTATTTTGTGTATATTTTATATTATTATATTTATTATATATGTTGAATTTATTTAGAATATGCTCTTAGTTAATTAGAAAATAAATTTCTTGATATATTTACTTATATAAATATTCATTTAGAATTATTTTAGGTTATTTTAGATTTTTGGAGATTTTTCTAAAATTTTTGGTAATTAAAACTTAGAAAACATAAATTTCTAGGACTTCTATGATTTACTATACGACCATACTTGCATGTCGTTCCTACCAAATATTTATTTTAGTTTAAAATATTTAATTATATTTTTTTGTAATTTATTTAGAATTTTAAGAAATTTATTTAGATTTTAAAATTATTTAGGATTTATTTGGATATATATAGTCTTAATATTAGATAGATACTAATTTAGTGTTAATAGATATTAATAAGATTTTATAAATTATTTGTATTATCTTTAATTATATTTAAGATTATAAATTATTGAGATAAATTTAAACTCTATTTTAAATTAATTCAAATCCTGAACCTATTAGGAAATCAACTTCATGCATATCCTATCCTTATTTAAATTCATCATAATCCTATCCAAATTAACCAATCCTATTCGTATTTAATTAAGTAGTGTCCACCATTATAAATAACTCATCCTTCATATTTTTTTTTCCCAAATTCCTCTCTTTTTTGTCCAAACAATAGTCAAAATTCGTCATAAATTCAGCCTCATTTTCTACTAGTTATGACGAATTAAAAAGACGATATCTTCTAGCTCCGGACTCCAAACAAGCTCCAGTTTTTTTTTAGAACGATAATGAGGTTAGATTTCTGATAATATAATATTTTTTCTAAATTATTAGTATTAAATTCTGGAAAATTCGTAGAGCACAGCATGTCCAAAAATAGACGTACTTCGATGTTTTCGCGATTCCGGGAGAACCAGGAATCAGAATCACGAACCGTTTAAAGTTTCGAAAAACTAATGTCGAGATCATCGACATATATTTTTCTCAGAATTTATTTCGAAGTATTTACATACTGTTAATTCTGTAGAACTTCTAGGTTAGAATTTAACCATCGGTGCACAATACAAAATTTATTTGTGCCATAATTCCCAAACGAATTTAAATTCAAACGAGCCGTAAATTCTAGTATATTTTTGATGCTAAAATCTACAGAAAATCATACATGAAAGTCGAGTTTGTATCGGTTGACTTTTTGGTCAATAGATCGCCTCGATTTGCGTGCCATGAGTCTCGAGTTGATAAAATTCAGTTTCTTTGGATAAAATTTAGGAATTAACATAAAAATCAGAATAATAAGATTAAAATAGGATTTTAGAGTAATTATTCTAGAATTAAATAAATTAAAATAAATTAATGGTTATATTATTATATAGTTATATGAATATATATGTAAGTAAATGCTAATTGATAATTATGACTAAATATTTAGACTGTATGACCCTAGGACATCGTGGACTATCCCATACTTACCTTGACCATGTTGACCCTAAGAACTTATGAATTTGTCTACCTTGCGTACACTAACGTACTGGCATAGACACCTGTCAGTTGACTGACTGATTTCGTACAGTACTTGAAGACGCGACACCCGCGTAATTCAATGCTTAATTGACCCTGTTAGATGACTAGTGTTACCCCTAGTATACCCCCTGATTCTAGTGTAAATGTGGTTGAGTATGTGCTAGTGTAATGACTAATGATTCTATTATATTATATTTATGTGTACATAGGATATTGGATTGTTCTGCGCGATTTTTGGAGCAGGTTATTGGTACATCGCAGCTTTTTCACCAGGCAAGTATACCTTGCCATTGTACTGTTATTCTTATTCCATATGTTGCACGCATCTTTATTTTGTCTTTAGTTCATATATTTTAATTGTTATATAAAATGCTGGCGACGGTGACGTCGCGATATATTTTTATTTATGTATTGCATTGACCTTGTTCATGAGACTACCCCATTATCATATAGCACCATTAGGTTTCATTTGACTGTGACACATATTTTTACACGAGTTGTGAGTCTCATATAGATCACGGACGCATGTATTGACTGATCATCGGTACGTGTGGGACGTGCGTTAGGAATAATTGCTGTTAGAAACTTTGCATGCTAGTAGACTCAGCAGTTATTAGAGGTCTAGGGACATAGCCTATTGTAGTACGGTGGTCTCATCCTTGTCCTTGTTTGGTTGCTGGATTGGGTTAGGGTACTAAGGATAGGCTATGGACCAAATCGTGTCATGGATGTGACATGCTTAGAGCATGGGGTGGGGAGAACAACAAGTACCGCATTTGAGCTCCTTTACACTTTTTCTGTGACGTCCGGATTCTCCGCTGGAGATACGGGTGGTGATGACCCATATATATATATTGGCGGGCCTTCGCCGTTCAAAAGACGACGTGCCTTTGGGCCCCTGGATCTTTAAAAGAGAACCATGCCAAATCCCAGTTTTCAGCCAGATAGCTCACTTGTGGGAAAAGGTATTCTTAACTGCATTCACGTAGACGGTTAGGCGACCCCTTTGGATATTTATTTCAGTACTTTATTGGCATGTGTTTAAGTATCTTGTTATGTCCCTCTGAGGACCTGGTCCGCTGCTAGGTGTACCTGTTCTTGAGTATTTGCAGGAGCGCAGATTTGGATGGTTATAGATGCTTCGTGGATGTCTTCTCTTCGAGCCGTGATCGATAGCTCGTATACTTATATTGGGCTTGATTGTGTTGTACTCATATTGTATTTACTTTTCCCATTTGAGTTGGTAGTGGATTTGTTTCCATCCAACTATCATCCTTAGATACTTCTTATTGAGATCTAGTTTCATAGATACTGGTTATTTATTTCTATATAATTTTGGTGGATGAGATTTAGATTTTACCCTGTGACTTGTGACATATGTTTATACCACTTGTGGATTTTATATTCATATTACAGCGTACGTATGGATTTGGTTTCCATATATTGGAGTTGCCATATCCATGCGGCTGGCATGCTTACGTGTTCCTAGTCCTACGTATTTGGGACTAGGGCGTGACACCATTGTTCGGTAAGCCCATAAGCATTCCCCAAGCTTCTCATTCCAATCAGGCTTGTTGGATATAACAAACTTCTTGAGGAGCTTGATTATAGTTTTGTTAAAGGCTTCTACTAAGCCATTGGCCGCCATATTCTGGATTTAATTCTTGTCGTAGAACCAAAATAATACTTGGCTAGCAAATTGAGGACCATTATTGTGGATTATCCTCCTAGAAATACCGAAGGGATAGATCATATGATGCTTGACAAAGCTAATCATATTGGATATTTTTACTTCAATGAGCGGTACTGCTTCTGCCTACTTGGAGAAATAACCAGTTGTTGCTAAGAATAAACCGATAACCTCTGACGAAGGTTGGCTGATAATGTCTATGCCCAATCTTCAAATGCTAAGACACAGCCGTAGGGTGTAAAAACTCTGATGGATGATGTATAAAGTCAGCATAAATTTGGCAGGCTCTGCATTTACGAGCATAATCTACCGTATCCGCTACCATGGTGGCCGAGTAATAGCCCATCCTTTTGAGTCAGTCCTGCAATTTAGGGCGTGGCTGGTATGCTCCACAAGTATTATTATGTGCTTTACGAAGCTCCTGTCTTGCTTCAATCTCTGAAAGGCATTGCATTAGGAGCCCATCATACGAGCGATGATACAACATCTTAGATGCTACATCATAATAGAACCGAAGCGAGCGTCTTTTAACAGACGTAGCTTATTTCGGGTCATCTGGAAGAATTCTAAAGGCTGTGTAGTCTATAAAATAAAACCTCCAGTCTTTATATCGCTGCTGTTACTGAATGTTGTCTTCTCATAGGAATGGCCAGCGATGTCGCTAACCAGCGAGTATATCTGCTTCCATATTTTATAGCCGAGGGATATACTCAATGAAGAATCCAATGAAGGTTGAATCCAACTCAATCGTAATCTAATGGTATGGAATAAGGTATTCATAACGAACTTCGTATTCCCCTCTAATCAGATTGACTATCAGTTTAAAGTATCCATAGGCTTAAAGATACTCCACATACAGTTGTTTAGCTAGATGGGGACAAATGAGAAAAGCATTGTATTATGCTACATTATTGGAAGAAGGTTCTCTAAGGGAATATGTATGATGTATTAGCAGCTTGTCAGGAGAAACAAAGACTATCCCAACACTAGCAGCAATATTACCTTTAGTCCCTTATGGATGGCGAACACCAAGGTGAGGCATTCTTTCTCTATGGGGTTGTACCTTTGTTCGACACCCCCATCATGCGTCTGAGATAATAAACGGGTTATTCATGGCCTTTGTTGCTCTTCTGTGCAAGCATAGCTCCTAGGGAATGATCCCTCGCTCGAACATACAAAAAAGTATTCCCATAATTGGAGCCCCCAAAACTGGGGGATTGGTTAGATACTATTTGATGTCATCGAACTCCTGTTGGCATGCTTCGTTCCAAACAAATGTTACACCTTTTTTCATCAGTTGAGTAAATAGCGGCATCGATCTTATAGATTTGAGATAAATATCTTGATATACACCAATCGGCCTTGTAGTCCATGAAGCTCCTTAAGGTTACGTGGAGGACGCATTTCAAGGATATATTTCACTTTGTCAGGGTCAAGATGGATACCCTTAGAAGTTATAATAAACCGAGGAACTTGCCACTAAAGACTCCCAGGAAAGACTTGGTGGGATTTATTTTGAGTTGGTGTTGATACATCAATTCAACACTGTCCTTCAATCTTATAGGTGATCATCTTTGAGATGACTCTTCACTCGATATCGTCTACATAGCATTCGACGGTCTTCCGTAAGTACTCAAGAAAGATTGTATTCATGGACCGTTGGTATGTTGCTCATGCTTTCTTTAGTCCAAAAGATATTACTCTATAGCAGTACACACCAAATAGTGTCTAGAATGATGTGTGCTTTTCATCATTGGAAAATATCTTGATTTAATTATATCTCGAGAACCCATCCTTGAACGACATACACTCGAAGCCTCATGTATTATCAATCATGACGTCTGTAATGGGGAGAGAAAATTCGTCTTTTGGTCAAGCCGAATAAGATGACCAGGACCATATTGGCCACCCAGTCAGGATGTTTCTCTTTCCGAGCAAAGCTACATGCTATCAGTTTCTTAACTTCAGCTTCGATCGCATCCATCACATCTGGGCGAAACCGTCGATGTTTCTACTTTACTGGTTTATTATTATGAAGAATATTCCGCATGTGTTTATCTATTTGAGGATCCAGACAAGGCATATCTTCTTTAATACAAGCAAAGACATCAATATATTCACTTATGAGATCCACTAAGGCCTGTTTATCCTCATCAAAGAGACTTTTGCTTATAAAGATTGATTTTGGGGAAGTCTGATCTCCAACATCAATTTGAACGATCTCATCTTCTGTAGGTGGTTCTCGCTGCTTGAACCATAGTTCCTATTATGAATTCATCTGTTGTGCCCACAGATCATTCTCAAAGGGTTCCAACGATTGGTCATCTTCGTCACTTGAATCGGCTAACACCATATTGATAGAGAGAGCATGTTTGAACATTTTTTCTATCTTTTTGTCAGAATCCTAAGATGACAATTTAGAGGAGTAAGAAGGCTTTTCCTCTTCCGATTCTGAACTTTCAAGAGTTGTCGTAGGAGTGACATATCCCAGCTGTTACGCCCAGTCCCAAAATACGTAGGATTAGGAATACGTAAACATGCATGCTATGTATTCAACCAGACTATTCTCTAACTCGAATACGTATAAGCTGTATAGATGATATAATAATCTAAGAAACATCCATAATATTATCTCAAATACTATGATCTAAGAACAAAGGTAACTGCAGTAGAATGATAAGAATACATCAAATAATGATACCTAAAATTCTGAAGAAATAAACATCCACCAATATACTCCACCAATCCAGTTCAGCAATATCCTGGAGACAAAAATCTGAATCAAGGTCCTCAGAAGACATAACAAGGTACAAATTAAACATGCCAAAGTAAATAATAAATAACTCGAGTGTGCTTAGTAGCATAACTATAGTAACCGTCTATGTTAATGCACATGAGAACAATACTCGTATGCTAGACCACCGATGTATAAATCAATATAAATCTTCAGGCTCTGTCAGAGAACCTGCAGTAACAAAGAAAAATTTGGAACTCTGGTAAGAGTTTACGATAACATGGTAAAAAGTGGTAAACCAACTGTAGAAGTATGAAAAATACGCTGCAGAGTTATACACAGTATACAGGAAACCCACAAAAAGCAGAGTTTCAGCACTATGTGGCGTAAGACATGACTTCAGAGCCATCGACGTACATCAGAGCTTCATCGCTAGTACAGCATAAAATATAGCTCCAAAACAACCAGCATAATGTAGTATTTTCAGATTGCTTCAGCGTAAAAAGGTTGTTACATCGCCACTTTGGCGTAAAACCTGCTCGCTTTTAATGGAGCGGGAAGTTATACGGGGAACTCTTCGTATTCCTCGAATGAACCTGTCAGATCATGCAGTGAACCTGACTCCTGACAAAGAGTACTGCACAAATATCCAGACGACGGCTGTAATGATGGTTCGGCATAGAGACCCAGACCGTCGTTTAGTGATATTTCCTTGATACAAATTGCTTTTACGCACTCAAAGAAATACGCTGCCTAGTTTTATACAGGCAGATATGAGCTTTTACGCTCAGCAGAAGACGAAATAAACTGCCACGTCAAAAGCTGCTCTTCGTACAAAGCTCGAGGCATGTCTCTGTAGTTAATGCGCGTGATGGGGGCAGATCTCTGCATTTAATGCACGAGATTTGGTTCTATTTTCAAAGACTAGGTGAGCCATAATTATGACTAATACGTCCACATCATCACCTCTGCATATTACGCCATCAGGCTATTTTCAGGTATAGGAGCACGTTGTACGCTATCTCCTTGAAATACGCCAACCTGGCTATTTTCAACTATAGGAGTACGCCGTATGCTATCTCCTTGGAATATGCCAACTCAGGCTATATTTGCATTGGTGCGTGATAAGGCTATTTGGTCTAGAATACGCTCAAGACCTCAGTTAAGGAAGGAAGATCGGCTATCTTTTACGCTAGCTACCTCTCCATGCAGCATCAGGCTTTTACGCCTACCTGGCTTTTACGCCAGTTTGACAGCTACTTGGCTTCTATGCCAACTTGACAACTATTTGGCTTTTACGCTATGGTGACAGTTATTGTCTTATACGCCAAACTTTTCTATGCGAGGGGCAGTTACCTACGTGGCTTGCATGCCATGATCTTCGCAGCAGTTATAGGCGTTACCTCATCATGGAAAATGCGTCACACGTGGATTCAGAAGATCATTTATATGTGGGTGGAAGTTATTATAACCGTTGCGTAAAAAGTGCCACACTCTCCACTGTCCGGCTTCTACGTCGACTGGACGGTTACTGTTACTAAAACCCTATAAATAGAGACCTCCGTCGGCGGAGGTCTAGGGTCAAAAACTCGAAGAACCGAGGTCAAAAGGTCAGAAAGTTATTCTTGAGAGAGAAGAGCACAGACAGAGAGTAGTGATGCCTGAAAAATACGTTGTAGAGTTATACGCAGTATGCAGGAAACCCACGTAAAGCAGAGTTTCAGCACTGTCTGGCGTAAGACATGACTTCAGAGCCATTGGCGTACAGTAGAGCTTCATCGCTAGTACAGCGTAAAATATAGCTCCTGAACAACCCGCGTAATACAGTATTTCCAGACTTCTTCGGCGTAAAAAGGTGGTTACATTGCCCCTTCGGCATAAAATCTACTCGCTTTTAATGCAGTGGGAAGTTGTACGGGGAACTCTTCATATTCCTCGAATGAACCTGTCAGATCATGCAGTGAACCTGACTCCTGACAAAGAGTACTGCACGACTATTCAGACGACGGCTGTAATGATGGTTCGGCACAGAGACCCAGACCATCGTTTAGTGACATTTTCTTGATACAAATTGCTTTTACGCACTCAAGGGAATACGTTGCCTAGTTTTATACAGGCAGATGTGAGCTTTTACGCTCAGCAGAAGACGAAACAAACCGCCACGTCAAAAGCTGCTCTTCGTACAGAGCTCGAGGCACGTCTCTGCAGTTAATGCGCGTGATGGTGGCAGATCTCTGCATTTAATGCACGAGATTTGGTTCTATTTTCCAAGATTGGGTGAGCCATAATTATGACTAATACGTCCACATCATCACCTCTGCATATTACGCCATCAGGCTATTTTCAGCTATAGGAGCACGCTGTACGCCATCTTCTTGAATACGCCGACGTGGCTATTTTCAACTATAGGAGTATGCCGTATGCTATCTCCTCGGAATATGCCAACTCAGGCTATATTTTTATTGGTGCATGATAAGGCTATTTGGTCCAGAATTAGCTCAAGACCTCAGTCAAGGAATGAGGATCGGCTATCTTTTACACTAGCTACCTATCCATGCAGCATCAGGCTTATACGCCTACCTGGCTTCTATGCCAGTTTGACAGCTACTTGGCTTCTACGCCAACTTGACAACTATTTGGCTTCTACGCCATGGTGACAGTTATTGGCTTCTACGCCAACCTTTTCTACGCGAGGGACAGTTACCTACGTGGCCCGCATGCCATGATCTTCGCAGCAGTTATACGCGTTACCTCATAATGGGACACGCGTCACACGCGAATTCAGAAGATCATTTATACGTGGATGGCAGTTAATGTAACCGCCGTATAAAAAGTGCCACACTCTCCACTGTCCGGCTTCTACGCTGACTGGATGGTTACTGTCACTAAAACCCTATAAATAGAGACCTCCGTCCACGGAGGTCCAGGGTCAAAAACTCGGAGAATAGAGGTCGAAAGGTCAGAAAGTTATTCTTGAGAGAGAAGAGCACAGAGAGAGAGTAGTGATCGACGATTTTGACATCGAGCATCCCCTCCCTCTTGTAATCTTTGAAGCTATTCCTTCTTCTACAATACTTCTTCATCATCGTGTGGTCCAAGGGACAAAGTGATCGACCGCAGATCAGACTCCTATAGCAATATTTACCCAGGTTAAATTTTGTACTTGACATCATCATATAGGATTAATTGTACTTCTTGTTTGTAAACCAAAGAAAGGGTTTCGTATAAACCTAGTTTTATTTCTTTTGTTTATTATCAAACACAAGATGGCGACTCTGTTGGGGACCCCTTTCTCTTCTGACGAGAAAGCAATTGCTCAACACGATGCAGTATCAGTAAGATCAACGAAGAAGACCTTGGTCGTCCAATTCGACCAATCAGTCTACGAAGATATGCTTCGCGCAGGGGGTAGCTCTCACTCTCTCTCTGTCCAAGATAACAGAAAACTGTGTAAGGTGTGGATGCCCCGGACATCCTATACTATTCCTGCCGACTCTCTGGATTCTTCGACCAACAAGGTTGTCACTGCCACATTTTAGGAAAAATGGTATTTTAGTAATTTCCTATTTAAATAAATATTGTGCATGGTAAATAATTTTTGTTGTATTATTTAATTATTGTTGGATGTTATTTAATTATTTTGGACTTATTTTAGTGGACCCAACTAGTGTAGTTTGGACCCATGGACCAACATGAATTAAATAGTTAGACTTGGCCCATTTAGAAAGCCCATGGTTAGGAGATGGATTAAATTAATTAAGTGATTAGACTAGAAGCTTCCTTCCTTAATTATTTCTTCATGAGAGGCCCCAAGGGGTACATTGAACATTTTACAATTGCTTGGGGAAGGGGGCATGGCCGGCCTATATTAGAGGGGGAAAATTTTTCTCTCCTCTCATTCTCATTCCAAATCTAGATCTAGAATTTTCCACTCCCAAATTCCCTCCATTCCCATTCCAATTTCCCACCAAATTTATCCCAAATTCTTCCCAATTCACCATTAGAAAGTTGAGAAGCAAGGATCTAGAAGAAGGAAGCAAGGATCTACAAAGAGGAGCAAGGATCTACAATTTGGAAGCAAGTTTATCTCAATTGGAGGTTTCATTGGGAATCCATCTCCTAATAGGTATAATTTAGTTTTTCCCATTAAAATAGCTTCTAAATCTGAGATTTAACCATGTAAAATTAACCTATATGTATGTACTACCCATAGGACTTTGTTTTATGTTCATAGGAGACCCATGGAGAAAGTTATGGTGCTTTTTGTGTTAATTTTGTTGAAATTTTGAATTTATATTTTGTTGTGTGTGTCAATTGATCCTATAGATCAATTGGGCATGTGCTTATGTGTTTGGGGCTTGTGTCGTGTCCATATTTGGGTACATGTGGTTCGTATCCCAACTATTTGGTGATACGTGTTATTTTGGGGGCTTCCTCCGACACGGGGCTTTGTACATGTCGTATTTTGACACGGACACATAGATCTACTTTTGACACTTTGATTTATTCATAAACATTATTTGTGACTTGTTTGTGTCCTTCGGGGTACATTTGGTTGTGTGTCGGACTCGTGTCGCATACGTATCCTAGATCTAGTGGGATACGGTGTGATACTCTCCAAATTTGGTGTGTTTTTGTGTAGATCTAATTATTTATGCTTTAAATCCTTTATTTATAATTAGTAAATATATATAGATATTATATATTATTTTAGTGTATTTGTTATGGTATTTATTGTAGCATAGATCTATATATTTCTATGTGTTCTAATGTGGTGTATAAATATATGTATGTAGCTTTCTTGTATGCAAATATATATGTACTTATGTTAATAACATAAATTATACATAAATGTTTTATAAAATATATTTATGTGTTTAAATGTGTAATTATATTATTTATAATTATTATATATTTAATTGTTAATTTAATGAATGTATTTTTATGTGTGCTTCTAGCCATGTAAAATACGTACATATGTGCATGTGTTTGGTATTTTAATTTTGTAAGTTTATATGTATGTATATATAAGAATATAGTTATTAAATTGTTTATATATATATATATATATGCATTTTGATTTATATATGTATATATATAGGTGTTTTGTGAGGTATAATACTAATAATAATATATTATTCTATTTGTATAAATATTGGTTTGTATATACATTATTTAGAGTGTGCATTAATTATATTATTAGTATACTTTGTGTGGGTATCAATTGGGATCTAATTTTGATTCTTAAATTATTGTATTTTATTTCTATATTATTTATATAGATTTCTTGTGAGGTTGACCTTGGTTTGACCATGTTTGACTTTAGTTGACTTTAGAGTTGACCATAGTTGACTTTTAACTTAGAATTGATTTATTTACCTAGGAGTTGACTAGTTTGACTTGTTCTCTTTCCGGGACCTTGTTTTAATATGGTATTCCATATCTAGGTCTTTGAGGTACCGAGTCAGACATCTGTGAGACTGTACTTTGGACTTCAGGCGAGTACATTCTCTGATAGTTTCTCATTTATGATATCCTCTATGTTCGTTATATCTAGTAAAGATATACATGTTTCTCTTGACACTATGGTTACACGGATTGGTATATCCGGATCTCGTCATGAGATGTTATTCCTTGGTATATGGTGTATATGGTGCAAGTATTGTTTCATTGGTTATCTTGTACATGTACAGACACCGATTTTTGGGAGGAGTCGCTCTCTTCTTGGGAAATCTAGTGCCATAGCATACCGTGGTTTGATCTATTATACCAGTTGGGGGTGGGGAGTATTAGTATAGATATATGATCAAATCCCTATTGAATAAAGTATTGGTAAGCGAATAGTGTTAATCATGCACCGCACGTATGATTAGCCAGGCCGCATTGTATCTTGCCCAAGCCGATTACATGTTAAGCTAGTACTCACACACTTAGTCATTAGTATTATTGTTTCATTAGCATATTGTTCATTATTGTATTTCCTTCCAGTATTTCCTTATTGTCTATATATTTCTATTGTGCATCTTGTTTATCCACAGCTATTTACTGTTACATAGTTTTTATCATAGATTAGAACTGCTGTTAGAGATGTACTCTGCTCCTTTCCTGACTGGATATATTTTTTCAGATGACACTGAGGAGTACCCTACCTATTATGGACCCTAGGATGTTGTGGGTTTAGATTCTGAGACCCTGGCTCAAGAGGGACTTATCCCAACTGAGACAGTTGACCCTGGAGTGTAGCTTTGTAGTATGATAGTATTCTTTTGTACTGGATTTGTCTCCAGCTTATTTTTGTTACTCTTCAGACTCATTGATGTATTATTTTAGACTCATGAGTTGTATGGTGACTATTCTATTCTTATCTGATTCGTGCTCATTCTATCTTAGTTCTGTGATTGAGTATACTATCATTATTGGTGGTTCATTATATTAGATAGATTATCTAGACAGCGTTCTACCGCCAATTCTGCGGCGTAGGCTGGGCGTTGTTTCCGACTAGTACCCTTACCCCGTGTGCGGGTCGTGACTAAGGTTGTAGCTTCGCAACCTGCACGCCCCGCGCGTAAAACTTTATCTGCCGTCTGTGACGTGGTAGACAAAACTTCTGGCAATGCCTCAGTGCTAGTCCAGAAGTCTACACCGCGCTTTGCGAATAAAACTTTGTCTTCCATCTGTGACATGGCAGACAAAACTTCTGGCAATTCCTCAGTGCTAGTCCAGAAGTCTACTCCACGTTCTGCGCGTAAAATCCAGTCTCCCGTCTGTGACGCGGCAGACCAAATTTCTGATAATGCCTCAGCGCTAATTCAGAAATTCCCAACGTGCTCCGCGCGTAAAAATGTATCTTTCCTCCGTAGAAAAGCAGATAGTCCCTGCAATTTACGCAAGGGAAAACAAGTGGCAGATTTCTCAACTTCTCGGCCTTTGAGCCATCAAGAGAAGAATCTACCCACTCTTCAGATTACGCGAGAAGCTGATGGTCGAGTGAGGACTTTCTCAGTTTTATGCCAACCTGAGCAGAGTTCCAGATTACGCCAGGATAAACCTCTCGGCGTAAAGAAGGCCCAGTTTGCGGATAGACACGCTCCTCGGGGATCATCTGCTACTTATATGGCTGAACTGCTGTATACGGGTGGCAGGGGGAGAGTTATGGTTCCCAATCTTCGCATTCCAACTGATGTAAACATGAGGAACAAGCCTTCTTCTTCTTCTGTTAATTCTTCTGACTTGTGCGAATTCTTGATCCAGAAACGCAAAGACAGGAGTCATAACCAAGATTCTGTTCCCCTAACTATCAAACGTGGGGAGATCATGTGGGAAGATGCGTCAACATCTAATGTTATCACGACATATGGGTCACATGAGGATTCTATCTTTATTGTCCCGCCTACTCACGATGATCATCATCCAATAATCTTTGTTCGAATGCGAAATAGACCGATTGTACAAGAAGAATTTCACGAGTCTGAGGAGGGCAAAATGCAAATCCACAAGTATAGCCCACAGGCTTTAAAGATTATACAAAGTATGGGTTATGATTTAAAGTTGAAACAAGGCCTCAACTATGGGAAAGGCAGACGAATACCGTTGTATGGTAATCCTTACTATCAACAAACTCGTTTTGGGTTGGGGTATACTACATCTCTTGCAAACTCAAAACCTCGAGAGTCTGATCCTGTAATACCCGAGGCAAGTCCTTCTAAATTAACTTCTGTGGACAAATGCCATGACATGTCTGGGGGTAGCCTACCTCGACAAAATAAGGCAGCATCCAAAGCTGGGGGTAGAATTCCCTCAGAATTCGAAGATGATGCAACGATGACGATCTTCCCGGAAGACCATAAAACGCAGCCATCGGGAGCCCGAAGGCCAAAGGGGACTTTCTCCTTCAATGAAGATGACATCGTTGAAATCTTCAATATATTGACGAAGGAACACAAACTTCGCCTACCCAACATCAGATACCCTGAGAGGGCTGGCAAAGTCGATGACCCAGATTATTGTCTCTTTCATCTGTACATTCATCACCCTACAAGGACGTGCTATATACTGAAAAGGAGAATCCAAGAGTTTATCGACGCCAAAGTTATCACCTTGCATCTGTAAATGAGGGGACAATCACTGCAAATTGATTTTATTCTAACGTAACAATTTGCTCCCTCAAGAAAATACCGGATGATGAGTCTCTAAAGTTTCCCCAGCAGATTCTTCAGGTCTATCCCCTCTCAATAAAATCACTCTATAGTGAATTTTTTGGACATGAGTTCACGTTCATATTACCTTTGAACTATTGTCCAAACAGTTCTTTATTTCCCCAGCTGAGTTTGTCATATTCATATTACCTCTGAACAAAACTTCCTGGTCTGACTATCGATTATCACGTCCATATTACCTCTGATATCGGTTGTCATATCAACTTAACACCCGTACTTAACTCTAAGTACGCCAGTGGTGTTGAGTCCATAAAAACTGCCATGTCCATATTACCTTTGAGCAGATATATATCTCCATCCCCAATGGAGTCACAACTCAAAAGTATATCATGTTCATATTACCTCTGAACAAACTTTTTAAGTTTTTGGCTATCGATTATCATGTCCATATTACCTCTGATATCGGTTGTCATCTTAACTTAACACCCGTACTTAACTCTAAGTATGCCAGTGGTGTTGAGTCCACAAAAACTGCCATGTCCATATTACCTCTGAGCAGATATATATCTCCATCCCTAATGGATTCACAACTCAAAAGTATATCATGTCCATATTACCTCTGATATCAGTTGTTATCTCAACTTAACACCCGTACTTAACTCTAAGTACGTCAGTGGTGTTGAGTCCATCCATATTACCTCTAGATATATATCTCCATCCCTAATGGAGTCACAACTCAAAAGTATATAATGTTCATATTACCTCTGAACAAACTTTTCGAGTTTTTGGCTATCGATTATCATGTCCATATTACCTCTGATATCGGTTGTCATCTCACCTTAACACCCGTACTTAACTCTAAGTACGCCAGTGGTGTTAGATCTACAAAAACTGTCACGTCCATATTACCTCTAGCAGGGTTTGTCCTAAACTTATTACTTCCACTCTCGTGTACAAGAAGTAATAGGTCCACAAAAAAATCCCCTGTGGAATGCCCGCAACGGAAAACGAAAGGTTCATGTCCATATTACCTCTGAACTATCCTCATTTTCCCGGCGAAGAAAGAGTCAGTCCCTATTCATCCCTACAGAGTCGTATTTTATTGCGTCTATATTACCTCTATCAGGATTTGTCTCAAACCTATTGCTTGCACTCTCGTGCACAAGAAGTAATAGGTCCACTAAAAATCCCCCAGTAGGATGTCCTCAACAAATACGGTATCGTACTACGTCTATATTACCTCTGGTTCGGTGTCTAAAATTCGCGCAAACAATCATAAAGAAATGGAGGGCTCTTATATGATTGCAAATGGCGCTTACAGATTAGCCAAGCCTAATGGAAATTTGGCAATAGCTACTATCAACTGCAAAATCCTAAAGAAGTACTATACTTGATCTCCTTCGTTTAATGGAGTATGATGAAGATCTTATTCTGACAATACCATGCACAAAGGTTAGCTGGATCATATTCTATTAGGTTCATGTGACCTCCGAATAGATATCCTTAACTAATTTGTAAGCCTATTATGTTAATATTACCTCTGATAGTGTTTAGTATACAAATTTAGTTGGATTATATTCTTTCAGGTTCATGTTAACTCTGAATAGATTTACATTCAGCAAAACCTTAATGAAAGTATGTCATGTTAATGATACCTTTGATATCACTTCCACCCTAACCTATCATTTATATTCAAAAAAATGATGGGTCCACCAAAGTCAGATAAAGTCTCTTTATTATCTCCAGAAAGAGCAAATTACATATAAAAGCAAAAAGTACATCATTGGGGAGGAGAAGTCAAATCACGGATCTACTGCGCCAGAGAGGCCAATCTCTCATTCCTGGAGCTCAAAACTGTAGCACGAGCCCGTTCCAACCTTGCCTCCTCATTGTTCAAGGCAGATATTTTAGACCGAGCACGTACAAAATCTGCGTGGATGACAGCCACACGTGTCAGGTTTTGCTGAGATGCTTCCAGTCGGTTCTTCAACGCATCTCTAGCTGCCGATGAAGCGAGAGCCCTCTCCTTGGCCTTAGCGAGGTCGTATTCCAATTTGTGGACCCTCGCTGCCTCTTCCTCATATTCGGCCTCGCACTTGGCCAGCTGGGGAATGACATACTCCAATACGGTATGCTCTTCATTCATCTCTTTCTGCTGATCCTCGATGGACTTGCTCAGAGTTTCCATCTCCCCAACAAGCCTCGCAGTCAAAGAGTCATATTCAGCCTGAATCAGGTCATCAATGCTGCCCTAGAATAGTTGTAAATAATTATTAATGGGTTGTTCCAAACCATTAACTATCTGCTCCAGTGCATCAGCTCTCCCAGCATCGTTGAAATCTCTGATCGACGCTATCGCAAACTGGGAGGACCTCCTCAGAGCCTCAAAGCCCAGATTCTTCTCCAACACCATTGATATCAGCGTTTTTAAAGTGGTGTAGAAAATACTAGTATACTGCTCAATTAGCATGGCGAGATCCGAATGGGCGCTGGGAGTGGTTGCAATATCGGTGAATCCCCTTCAAGGAACGACTGTAGAGGGTGTCATCACAATCGTCGCTTCAGTAGATGGCGCAAAAAAAGTAGCGCACCAACAACGGTCGAAGTGGCTGACATACTCAAAGGAGGCATAGTCGTGATAACATGCTCATCCTCCTCTCGAGATATTGGAACTGTATCGGGCGAGCCGGCACTCGAAAATGTTTCCTCTTCAAAGTCGGGCACCTCCGTGTCATCGACAGGAGCTACAACAAAGCCAAAAGTTGCATCGACGCTGCCCTCCCCGTAGATGTCTTCCCCTGAAAAGAAGACAAGAGAAAGTTAAATATCAACCTGATGTTAATTTTTCTAAAAGAGGCGTAAAGACGACATTTACCCATGGCCGATGGTATATATATCGCGTCTGCAACCAGTACAGCTAAATTATTTCTTAATGATGCTAAGCGAGCTGTCATACCTGGAGATGGGGGTGCACCAAATGACACTGGCAGGTATTCTTCCAGGTCTTCACCAAAAAAAACTTCGACATGTAGTTTGTGCATGCAACCCCCATATTGACATCAAAATATTATTTAACATGAAAATAATACATTAAATAATCTGAAATATTATTAAGGTAATTTCTGGAATTTTATTTTATATATAAAATATGAAGAAATTTTTTTATTGAACTATAACTAGCCTTGGTGCAACGTGTCCGTGTCATGGTTGTACATGGGTTTGGGGTAGTTTTTGCACGTAAAAATTATGAATTTCATGCATGGAAATATTTATGAACATTATCTAACATTAACATGGATTCATACAAGATTTTGTTCATAAAAAAAATAGGAAATTGATCAAAGGTGAAAAACTTATACGAATGCGGTTGCGGCGGGGACCTTTCTCCTGACTATAACCAAACGGAGTACAAACGAACTCCAAACTTTTATTCACTTGAAGGGGTGCTAGGAGGCTTCAAATAGATAAAGAAAAATAGGTTTTGGGGGGCATTTTTGGCTGTTGTTTATTGAGCAACCAACAACAACAAGGTTCGGCTGCTATGGGGTCTTTGTGCAAGGCCGGCCTTGGGGATGGTGCTATGGTATGGAGATGGAAGAGGATTAAATAAAGATGTTAAAAGGGGAGGGGGAGCTACTATGGTCCTACAAGAAAGAGGAGGGGCGGCTAGGGCTCGGGAAAAGGGAGAGAGTTGCTTATATATGCTAGTTTATAGGCTTTTAGGTATTGGTTGTTTGGTATTGGGTTTGGCCTAATAGGGAGGTGTATATAGGCCTAATATGGTTTGTTTGGTGTTACGACCTTCACCCGGTGTGATAGCATGAGTATGTGGGTACGTCCAGCCTACGTCGCAGCATCATGGTAGAACGTTGTCTTGGTCAACAACATTATCTAATCATTTCACACAACAATATATAAAAATTTGTCAATGATATCCGAACTCCAAAAGGAGGACAATATGATAATGATGTAATACTCAATAACAATAAACTAGAGAAAAAAAGGCATGATAACATATAAAGGAATAGAATTATAAAATCACAGCTAGAGAAGTAATAGCAATATCCAAGTCTAAAGTTTAGCTACACCATCAAAAATACTATGATATCAACAACAACTCAATGTCTAAAGATCTAGAGACAAATCTAGTACAAAATGCTAAGTAATATAACTAGGGTATCTAGTGACACCGGCTAGTCCTCCCGATAATCACCCCTGAATGTTAGGGCCCATGGTCGCCACTCCCTCATGTGGTCTGTAATATGTTGGACACTGATCCTTTAAGTCGTAGTCTGGAAAATATATCTAGTTAGGATGGAACAAGTACAACCCAATAGCAGTTCCAAATTAATTGATAATGACTATAAGCAGAAATAGTTAATATAATACAAGACGAGAAGAACAATGAGCTGATATCATAGTATGGTAGAAAAGAAAGATAGATAATCTGTAGAAACACAATAAAATAGAATATAAAAAAGAACTGAAACTAAACTAAGTGTTTGAAATACTAGTTAGATATGTGATCGGCTTGGGTTTATCATGGAAAACTATCAAGCTATAACATAATCATATATATAATATGATTGGCTGTTGTCTGCAAGTAATACAATCATATAAGATTGGCTGTTGTCTACAAAGTAACACAATCATACGTGAGGTGTATGATTGGTTGTTGTCTATATGATGCATGCAATATTTATGGGTTTTGATCACATATCTATCTAGCACTTCCTCATAGTATGGATCCCAATCACGACACGTCACGACACAATAATTACTATACAAGGTCTATAATACAAGCACGATGATCACAGTCTATATAATCACGGAGAATATCAAGATAATCAATGAAGAGTAACATCTTCTGACGAGGATCCAAGTATACTAATTCGTGTACCATCGTGTCAAGGGTCAAGTAGAACATTACTAAATACTTGTATTATAGTAATTATCAAATAATAGAAACTATCAGAGAATGTACTTGCCTGTGGTCCTGAGCAATTGATGCAAATCGGTGTCCGAACTGGTATCACACTAACCTATATATGGAATTCCAAGTCAAAATAGTGTTTTGAAATTACAAAAATGCTAAACTAGCTTGAAACTAGGTCTCTAGGCCCATACTAGGTCAAACTAAGTCAATACCTATGTTAGAGTCCATAAATACCTATATGGTTGATCTATAGGGAAAACTAGCTAATATTAGCTAATACACTCTATTATATAACACTTACTTATAATATAATCTCTATGTAATTAATATCTATAATATCTTAGGATCTATAATTATATTACCTTAGCCTATAACACTTACTTTGGTTATAAAATTACCTTAGCTATATACTCTATTACCCAGTCCATGGTAATATAATTACCTTAGTACTAGCTTAACATTTGTATTCTAACTCCCATAACTTGACCTTGATTGTTTGTCAGGTCGAGAGGTGGCAGACCCCTCTAAAGTTGATGCTCCCACTCTCATATATCTACTATTCGGCGACATCCTGAATACAAATCAAAAGAATCAATTTAAGGTGATAGATACAAACTTATCAAGGAAGGACAATAAAATTCTAAAGGAAGCAATCAATTAGAATATCATTGTGAAGATCAGAATTTCCTAGTGTGATTGAGCATACTCTCATCCTAAATCTTATTTTCTATATCCTATTGCAGTCTCGCAACAGTACAACTAAGTTGTCGCACTACCACGATATCATATAATTTGCGAAACTAGACCTACATGGGCCACCACTAAAACTGTGTCACGACCCGCACCCGGTATAGGGGCATGAGTCGTGGGTACGTCTAGCCTACGCCGCAGCATCGACGGTAGAACACTGTCTAGGTTACAATAAATACTATATAACTAAATACCTGTCAATGATATCAATCTCCATAAGGAGGACAATATACATATCACAATATCTGATAATGTAAACTCAATCACAAAAACTATAAAAGTGTAAGGCACGATAAAAGTTAAGAAGAAAGACATAGTCAAACACCATGTCTCAAAATAAGATAAATCACAGTTTAGCTGTCCAACATAAAGTCTCCACAAGTCTCACATAAACTAAGAATAAGTCTAAACATAAACTCAATAAACCTTAAATAAGTCTCAGTGCATAAGATAAATACTGCCTAGATAGCTGCAGGTAATGTCTCCTCTAAAGGAATAGTCTCCTCTAAGATCTCTAGTGTATAGTCTGCATCTATATCCGGTCCATAATATGTGGTACAGAAATCCTCAAGATCCTCTGGAAAAAATATCCAGTCAGGATTGGAATAATGTAAAAGCACTAACAGTAGTTCCCCATATATTGACAAAAACTATAATACAGTGTAATGAAATACAAGACAAATATGGATACTGGCAATAAAAAATACTGGAATAAAGAAATGCTGGAATAAAGAAATACTGGAATAATCATCATTAATGTACATCTAGCAATGAAATGGAAATATAAGTGCACGCTAGAACAATGACTAGAATATAATGAGTACTAGAACAATAACTAGAACATGTAAGGATGCTAGATCAATATACTAGAGATACATGTCAAGAACATCTAACTAAGTGTGTAAAACATCAGCATATCATGTGATCGCCTTGGGACTGATCAGGCTTGTTATGTATTACTAACTATGATTCATGTAAGGTCAGGCTAACCATCCGGATAGCTATGATACGAGCAATAGTCAGGCTAATCATACATAACAGGCTATGATTTATGTAAAGTTTGGGTATGATCACATAAGCTACTAATATTTTCCTGTTTTCCCCAGCTAGCACGATGGATTCCAAATCATGACTCCTCGTGACAGATCTCGATGATGCCAACTCGTGTAAACAACAGTGTCAGAATCATGTACACTATACAACTAGAATTACAGAGATAATCAACATAATGAAAACTGTCAAAGAATGTACTCGCCTGTGGTCCTTAGCTGGCAATACTAATATCCTGGTTCCAAAGTATAGCCTAAATAATCCAATAGTCTTATAGACATATCATATAATACAATATTGCATCAGACATTACACTAACACACACAATCAAAACATAATGATCTCAGAGACAACACTAGGGTATCACGTTTGTAGTTGCTATGCATAACAGACAGTCAATGATACGGTCTTGCCAGTACGTCAGTGTACATATGGCAGTCTGCTATCATACTACATGGTCACAGGTCAATGTAACTACGGGGTATCCGTGGTTACACATGGGTCATCTAGTACATAGACATATTATACATATTTTTAACTAACATATACATTAATATCCATTAGTTACAAATATAATAGAAATATATATATATATATATATATATATATATACACTTAATAGAATTTATACTTTGTACATATATATATTTTAAACATGTACTAGGGATACATGTACAATACATATACGTATGTATATATGCTACTTTAGAATTATACTATATATATATACTAATATACATTTAAACATATACTAATACGTATGCCAATACGTACATACCAAATATATATACATCCGTATACCATCATATACTAAATACACAATACACGTATATTAAACATGGCTAAATACGTATGCATACAATGATAAAATATATGTGTGTGCGTACGTGTACATGTACGCAAGAGGGAACTCGAACCTGTGTATATGGGATGAGGCGTTCGTGTCGAGGTCGTCGCGAAGGTGTTGCTCGTTTTAGTCGAGCGGGTCTCCGGTCGTGCAGGCGGGTCATCAATGGGGTGGCAGCAAGTTCCGGTCGACGTGGGCTTCAGGCGAACGGTCTCCAGTCGAGTCTCCGGCATTCAGGCGCTGTGCAGGCGGTTATCGACGAGGTCTGGCGGGTTGAAGTCGGCAGTCTGGTCGAGTGCAACGTTCAACCAGTAGGAAGTCACGGTCCGGTCGAGTGCAGGCGAGTTCTGGCAACGAGTGCAGTGCGAATGGGAGTGGGTTGTTCGAACTCCGTCGTTGGGCTGTCGACGTAGTCCGACGGGTGAAGGGGAGTCAGGATCGAGGCAAGCTGGTGGGGTACAGGTACAGTGGGTCAGCGGTCAGCAAGGAGATGGCCGGGGTTGGGCGAGTGGAGGCGCTGAAGTATGCGAGGTCAGCGGGGGAATGGTGAGGCGATAAGTTCAGTCGAGTCCTCCGGCGAGGGCTGAACTCCGGTGGGTTGAGTTCACGGGAGGGAGGAGGTGAATAGTGGAGATGGATGGGGGAAGTCGGTTGTGGCTTTGGTGTTAGGTTGAAAAAAAAGGAAAAGCAAAGTAGAATAATATATATATAGGTAGTGGAATTTGGGTTGACCTAGAATTAGGCTTGGTCAAACCCTCTTGGGATTGGGCTTGTCATGGATATTTTCAAGGGCTAGGATTCAATAAATTCGAATGAAATTGCTAGAATTCCATTGGTTCAAGGTCTTGAAGGCCATGGTTCAAGGAGATTGATGTTGCATTGCACACTCCCTAAAATTATGGAAAAAATATACATGAAGGAGAAATGGGTTTATTATATGTCGTGTCCACGGGGTGGATACCTTAATACACTTTTGCATAAAAGTGCCCAATAAATAAAAAATTGCATAAGGTGAGGTTTATGATTTTAATTTATTAAAATAAATGCAAATGGTGTTCTAAAATTAATTAAAAGTACAAAGGGCTGGAATTAAGTGGGACACAAGTGTCATGAATGAAGTAGACTCAAAATAGAACATTACCCTGATTTGGGTTGCTAAAAAAGGGTCGAGAATGTGTCTCCAATTTCAATTGGAACACACAAGGGTACAAGGTTTGATTTATATAGAATTAAATACAATTGGTTTCGACGAATATTGTGTGTCTAAAATGAAGCACAACAAGATATAGTTATGAATCACACAAGGATCAAAATAACAGTTTGGCACGTCTAGGACAAGGGTGTGAATCTGTTGGAAGACAATGGCTAGTGTAGTGCTCTAATTATCGAAGCAACAATAAAGTGCAACAATCAAATAAAATCATAATTTTTAAATATAATTAAACATCATGCAATCATTTATACATTAATTATAAAAAGACAAAAATACCCTTAATCTGAAATATGGGGGTGACAACTTGAGACATCTCTAATGGCGCATGAGGGGTGAGAAATAGAAGAACTATCATCCCACTAGGCGATCCGAAGAACTCAGGGGTTGAACAGTTGCACCATTTTTATAGTACAGTAAGAAACAAAAATCCCATACGATCACTAGCAGATTCTCCCCTCCCAATGAACTATCTGAACCATATACGCGGTGCAGACATAATGCAATGACGTCATATGATATCTAGAAAACTAAACCAATACCAACTACTAACACAAGACTTGAACTCTCGTACCGGTGATCAGTCGACACGCTAGTCCATGCACTCAATCACTCACTCACTCAGATAGTGATCGTATTTGAAACAGTATGAATTCAGAAAATACTACATATCTTTACAAATACTAGGTACGTTAACTACTTCTAAGACACGTGCACACATCTAGCAAAATAAAAACTAGACATAATATAAACTGAACATACAATCAAGCAAGGTATACTTGCCTTCTAAACCAAGATGCGAGCACAACAATTCTGGTCGGGAGCTCTCGACTGGGATGTCTCGAACATCAACCAATTAATTACTACACTAATTATACTCTTATTCTTCTAGTTTAATTAGGTTAATATTTAGTTATTAATCCTACGTTGGTTGCAGATACAAGTAACTAGCCCTCAAAATATTACTAACCATTAACATTATCAAAAACTATTTTTAAAATATTATTTAATAAAAACTATTAATTTTGGAATTTATTGAAAAATAGAATTTTTAGTGACGTCGTCTCCTATAAATTATGAGTCCAAAACTAAGTAGAACCCAAAACTAGGTCATAATAGGTTACCTACTAGTCACTAAAAATTAATTTTTGACGAATAAGTAAATCTGAAATAATACTTAAAAATTCAGAATTAAAATATAATAAAGTAATTTTAAATTCTAAAAATATGGGTTTTTAGTCGGAGTTTAAGTCTAAAACTGTCGGAGTCAAGTTTTGTCAAAATTAGGTCAACTTGCTACATAAAATACCTAGAATTCTAGTTTGTATAAATAGAAATAAAATCTGAATAAATATGATAAAATCAATAATAAATACAATAAATACTATTTTTTTATCTATAAAAAAATAATTAGGATTTCACCATCTACAAGTTGATCCTATTAGGATTGGCAACCAAACTTTGCTAGTATGCATGCCAAAGGGTGGTACATGGGTGTTGTGATAATATAATCATCAAATAATATAATTTTGATATAATTTCAGAATATATAATTTTTGAAAAAAAAATATTACTTCATCAAGAAAATTTAGGGTTTTCTATCTATGAACAAGTCCTAACAAGGTCCATGGGTCTCCAACATGCATATATCAAAACTAGGTCAAAACTACCTATAAAATATGCTCAAAACTCTAATTTAATATACTTCAATAAATCTAGAATTATTTATAAAAAATGAATATATTCCATATTATTAACATCTATATGAATATATTAACAAGAATTAAAAAGGATTTTGAACGAGGTTTCATGTATGCACAAAAGTTTTGGGTTGAACCTCAAAATTAGGGTTCATGGGTTGCATGGATTCTTCAATCATAAATTAATAGAGTTTACAAAATATTTTATACATATATACAAATCTATATAAACATATGACAAGAAGATATTAAGAAGAGAAGGATTAAAGAACTTACTAGAAGAAGAATGAGAGAATTGCTAGGGTTCTTGGATGGAAGAGATGGTGTGGTCACGTGAGGAGGGGAGTCGACTTCATGATGGTTGTGGCGGCTTGGAGGAAGGAGATGAAGAAGAAAATTAGTGCTTTGTAGAGGAGAATTTAAATTAGGACTTTTAGAAGATAGAAGGCTTATATATATATATATATATATATATATATATATATATATATATATATATATATATATATATATATATATATATATAGAAGAGAGGGGAAGAAATTTGGCCAAGGGAGGAGCCGTGGGCTTTGGGTAGGATTACGATTGTGATGGATAGTTAGTTTGTTAGGATGTTTCCTAATTACGTTGTTAGTTATTTAAAAGTCAATAACTAACCAAATAATTAATTTATGACAAGGATTTGATTTGATTTCATAGGATTAAAATAGTAATAAATAAATAAATAAATCCTTTAAAAGAGAAAAATAGCCTAATTTGGCATGGAGGAATTATGAGTTGCTTCTTAAAGAATGTTTGGATGAAAAATAACCATAAATGGATTATTTATATAAAAATATCTAAATATTAAATACAATAAACTATGTTTGTTACACTAGTGCCATACTAATATTGAATGGTCAAATTTTGAGTCATAGAAAGATCCTGCAAGTAGTGTCTCCCATGTAGGCTATTTTCTAGGAAGGACATTGTAGATTTTGGGGTCATCCTATGTCATTAATGTCAAAACTACGGTGAAGTATCCTAATAAAATAAATGGATTTAAATTAAGTTAAAAATAACCTAAAATAAAAATAAAATAGACATAAAATACCTATTTTGGGTGAGGGATTTTACACCCAGAGTATACGGGGATTACACCCAGGAGCTTCAGGAGGATCGCGTTCCAGTAGTGGATCCATTAGTAGAGGCGTAGAGTCTAGCAGTCATTTTATACTTAGATTGTTAGACTTTGAGATACTCTGAGTTGTATATTTGAGACTTATGTTGTTATTGAGATAGCTAGACTCTAGACTCATTGATGTTGTGATGTATATTTTAGACTTCTCTTATTTTCCTTTATATCATCATCGTGCCATTCCTCTTCCTTATAGAATTATTGTGATTGAGTATTGATATTGTCATTATAGGTATATTCATCTTGTCCTCCTTATGGAGTTAAGATCATTGGTAGGTTATATATTATTGTGAGCTATGATATAGTATTGAGACCTAGACAGTGTTCTATCGTTGATGCTGCGGTGTAGGCTGAATGTACCCACGACTCCTGTCCAAATTCTGGGTACGTGTCGTGACAATTAGTATAGTATAGATCCAACCATGGCATGTTACGACATGGGATTCTCCAAGAAGGTAGCAATTATCTCCAAAAATCAGTGTCTATACAAGTACAAGAGCAACAGGGCATGTACAGGATATGCCAGGAACAACCGAGAATAACATCTCATGACGGGATCCATAAAATACCAATCGGTGTAACCACGTATTAAAAGGTCAAGGATATCTACACTAATTATAAGAAACATAGAATATATTATAAACAAAAAACTGTCAGAGAATGTACTCGCCTGAGGTCCTGATCTGACAGTACCAATCTGTATCTGAACTGATGTCAAACTAACCTATATATGAAATATCATGTTATTTGGTGTAAAGAAGATGATAAATGAATTAAATGTACTAAGTATAATTTCTAGGTCAATACTAGGTCAAAATAGTCAAACTAAGTCAATTTTAAGTCAAACTAGTCAAAATTGGTCAAACTAGTCATCTCTAGGCTGTACTAGCTTATATCCAAGTTATTAGGTCCATACCTTGCTTATCTAGGCTATACTAGCTATTATAAGATACTAGAGTATCATATCTTTTAAGTATCAATATATAACACTTATACTTAAGTAACACTAGTTAGTCATTAGCTAATACTAACTAAATATTGGTTACCTTGGCTTTGAGCATCCTTGGTATCAATAACTAACTACCCTCTTGGTATCCAATACCAAATACCAATTATACGTCATACCCAATGTTACCTTGGTTCCATCTCAAGGTAATATTAAACCTACTATCAACCCATACTAACCAACACTAACATATACTAACTAACATATATCTATTACCAACTTAACTTACATAACTGATATCACTAATTAATCTTATATATATATATATATATATATATATATATATATATATATATATATATATATATATATATATACTAATTGATATCTTAACTTTAATACTTAACTAGTTTAACTTACTGATAACTACTATCACAACTATACTAACTAACTGGTATCACTACTAACCAACTAACTAACATTATATATATACTAACCGTTGTACCAATAGTCAACACTAACACCAACACCAATAATAACCACAGACAACAAAAACACCAATCACAGTAGCAGCTATGGCAAATTTGCTGCTGCACCCTTTCCTCCAATGTAACAACTAGGATAGTTGACATTGCTTCCAACTAGCAGTACATTTAGTGCACTGCTACTATTGCAGTTCCTAACACTGCTGCACTACTAAAGCAGTTGCTGCTGGTTACTCCTCCATCACAGTAGCTACTCTCCCCCCACACAAGCTAGAACACTAACAACAACAACAACAACAACTAAGCCTATTGTTGCTACTCTGTTAGAGACAAGGACTCCACACATTGTTGCTTTACTTAAGGTAGTACAAACTTCCCCTATTGCTGCCTATACTCGACACCACACAATGTAGTGCACTGCCTCCATTTAACAGCAGTAAATTGGACTGCTGCTGCTCTACTCTGTTAAACCCAATATCTAACTCCTCTTACCCGATAATATACTACTCACCCTCTTATTTGTTCACAGTGAGCACAGTGAACATAGTTCACTCACTGCTCACACACACACACACACACTCTAATATAGATACACAATACTATATACATATATCTATATACCCTCTAATATAGATACACAACACTATATATATATATATATATATATATATATATATATATATATATATATATATATATATATATATATATATATACACTTACACTTACATATATACATGACTAATGCAACTGGCTACAATAAGAATTGAAGAGTAACTACTCAAATCCCCCAAAATATATCCCGTATCATTCCGTATCACAAGATACTATGATACGCTCTACTCATGTCCAATTGTGGACATGTATCTAGTCCCATCTTATCAGTCTAAGTTTAAATAGATCTAATTGGTCTCATGACACACACTTGATGCATTAATCTCAAAATTTCTCCAAAGTGGGCACAAATCACTATATAGAAATCACAATACAAGTCATATAAACCTAGTTCTTGTTCCTATGTATAGCTCTAAGCCAAGAGAGGTTTCCTAATAGTCAAATGCATGAATTAGAGTCTAATTATGGAGGAAATTTAGAATTTACAAATTAAAAGATGGATTCCCAATGAGTCACTCAAATGGACACGATCCGGACATAAGCTCCTTGCTAATTTCTCCTTCTCTAAGTGGTCCTTGCAATCCAAGCTCCAATACTTTTTAATTGATAAAAATGGAAGGGAATGAGAGTGAATTTGGTGAATTTTGTGGAGGGATAAAGTTATTTGGAGAAGAACTAAATTGGGGATCTAAAATTTTAAATAAATTAATTAGAGGAGAGAGAGAGACCTCCCCCTTATATGGTTGGCCTCCTCTTGCCCCTCCTCTAAGTAATTCATATTGACAACAATGACCCTACTAGTTAGTTATGAGGTTTAGTCAGGAGGGCTATATTATGAAGCTTCTAATTCTTTATGAACTAATATAATCTCCTTAATTAATTAAATGAATGGTCTAATTGGGTCTAGTCTAATGTTGGGCTCAATGTGTTATGACAAACTAATGGGTCCACTAATGACAAGTCCAATAAAATAGGCTAGCCCACTAACAAATAATTAAATAGCACAATATAATATAATTAATTAGTAGCACATATATAAATATTAAATTACTAAATAATAAATATGCTAATAAAAAATACCCTCATCTAGAAATATGGTAGTGACAGTATCAAAGCAAGTTCTCTTGATTACCAGATTAACGTTCTGTGAGTAAAATACATGGAAACAATACAATCATTCTTTCCCATCAATGGTGAAAGTTAACTCCCTGATAGGCCACCCCTATTTGATAGCATTAACTATTTTTTTCTGGAAAGCACACATGAGTACATTCTTAAAATCTCTTGGCTTTGATCTTTGGACATATGTTACTAATGATTACAAAAGGGTCGACAAAGAAGATAATGAACATACCAAAGATAAAAAAAAAGTAGCAAGCATTGATACAAAGGTAATGTACATGCTCTACTGTACTCTAGGCAAGGATGAATTCAAACGTATTTCCAAGTGAAAAATATCACATGAGATATGGAAAAAGTTGGAAGCAACTTATGGAAGCGACGAAGAAGATAAAGAAGAACCTCATAATGTTACAAGCTTGTTTCCTAGTGAGCAAGCAGCAAGTATAGAAAAAGATGCAGGCATTCTGTGCAAAAGTGATACTAGCAACTCAAAGGAAGAAGATCCTCAACATATTACGAATCTATGCTTAATGATAAGCGAGGTAAATGATGATTCAGGAGTAAAAGAATTTTCCTATGATAAATTATCTGACGCTTTTAATGATTTATTTGAAAATTTCAAAAAGTTTAGGAATAATTATAAGCAAGCTCGAAAGGATATCAAATCCTATCAGCTTAAGAATGAGCAGCTCATTTGTTTACTTAAGGAAGCTAGAGACAACTCCTCTTATGATGACTCTACTTAATTCTCCAAAATTAAGCTTAGCTTATAAGAAGCTCTTAACTACTTTGATGAAAGCAATCAAGACAACGCTAAACTTAAGAAGGACCTAAAATAGGAAAAGGAGAAGTACTCTAATTCTTCACTCAGAATTTATATTCTCACTGCTAAATATAGTGAATTACTTGCAATCTCTAAAAAGTTAGAGAACGGATTGGGTAAACAGGTCATGCAACCTATTGCTCAATATATTACTAAACATGTACAACACTTGACCAAACTAAAGGTTACCAACATGAGATACTCACAAAAGAGTAACAAGATGATTAGTAAATCACACAATCACGCTTTTATCTATACTAGATCACAAAAATTATTCATGTAACACATCATATTCATGCACCAATTTCAAGCTCAAGCAGTTTTATCAAATTTTACTACTGCAGTTTGAAAGGATACACTGCATACTTCAGTAAAGCTAGAAAAATGGTTAATATGAATATGTGGATATGGGTTCCTAAAACTAATCATCGTGGATCCAATTCTTGGATACCAAAGTCTTCATCTAATTGTATAGGTGAAACTCTTTGCGGCAAGATGTAATATCAAGTAATACATTGGTGATGTCAAAAAGCTACAAAGAACATCATCATGACAATTGTACCAACATAAACATGACTATTAAAGTCATTCTGTAAAGCTATCGATCAATTTCCATTTATCAGCTATTAAAATTTATGCATGAATCCCCTTGTTGAAATTATATTATGTTTTTACAAGAAGAAATATTTTGTGAAAAGTTTTTTTCTAATCTAAGCTCTTCAAAAAGGTAAAACTATCTTGGATATAAGCCAAAAGGGCCCTTCTGTCACCAAGATATAAACAACCTTAAGCGACACGGTATTTAAGTGTCTTCGGACCACCACTAGTTGGGATCTGGCCCCTACAGCTAATTCATGATATTTAAAACTTTGTTGAGCAATGATGTACAAAAAAATGTATGCAAATATTTCTATTTATCTCAGTAAATGACTTAAGGTTATACATCACTATTAACTAATGCCTGATAAAAACTCTTAATTATATGACCGCTATTATTATTGGGAAATTATTTTATTGATATATATATACATATATATATATATATATATATATATATATATATATATTTGAGGACATATTAATGTTATTTTTGAACCATATATACAAGAATATTTTACTATGTTATTTATTTTATTCAAAACCAGAAGATTCTCACATATATTGTAGGACAGAACTCGGATAGTTTGGTCCGAGGTTGGGCTGAATTCGGTCTGTGTGTTCCAAACAGCACTAGCAACTCTTGGGTTTTGAAGTTATATATCCCTTCCTCCTTCATCCTTCCATCTTCCAAACGAAAATTCCTCTTCCATATCAAAATCCTAAACCTAACTTCTTGATCTTACTCTCCAAAGGTCCTCTTCCTTCAAGCTCTTGGATCTTGGGATTTTTCAATGTTCTCCACCATATTCTCTCACCTTTATGAGGTATACTTCTCTCATTCTCTCTAAATGGCTCCAAAATTTTCTAAGAAAAAGAGGAAGACTGGAGAAGCCTCCTCCTTTCATCCTACTCAAGAGGATACTCAACACTCTCTTTTTTTTCCATCCATGCCATCTTCGGGAGAATATGATAATTTTATATTTACATCTATTAAAAACTCTAATTTTTGGTTTGAAGACTTTGCGAAAATAAACATTTGTAAGGACAATCCCTTAATTTTACAGTATTCCATGCCCAAAAACCCAAGTTTATAGAATTTTATCTTGATTGCCTAATAACTACTTGGAAAACCATTTATTTGAATGTTATTCATATTTTTTCTGCAACCTATCCCATAAAAAAGGGACTATCTGATCAAGAGTCACGACGGTTCTGAGACAGAGCTTAACCTGAGTCTCGGTTAAGAACGACGATCATATACATTTCATATGGCGCATGATAGACCATGTCCCTGAGATTTGATAAAAGAAGGGTGCATTAGCGGACGAGATAAATATTAAGTTTAATGATACAACTTTGGACAAAATTTTCGAGATCCCAAATGATGGTGAAGCCCTAGTTGCAATCGATCAACTTAATTTCATAGACGACATGACTCTTGAATATTTTAAGGATATTTTGTGTGCTCCTTACTCCTGTCCCAGCGGAAAGTTTCTTGTTCACTACCTTAACCAATACTTTTATGAACTTTACCGTATCATCTACTCCTTTATTTTGCCTAAGCAAACCTCAAAAAATATGGTTTTCTATCGAGAGATGGCAGCCCTGTATCACTTCTATACCTTCACTCCTTTTAGCCTTCTAAGACTATGACCAGACAAATAATAAATTATTGCAAAACTAAGCTCCAACTTTCATATGCTATGTACTTGCCTATCATTTTTGAGTACTTTAGTATTCCTATGGAAGAACCTAACCTTCTATTTAAACCAGCCTACCTAACCAAAGCCCGCATGACTCAGCCTACCTTTTCTTTTGATGATGATGACTCATCTGGATCTGATTCTGATGCCCTTGCCATCTAGCTGAATCGACTCCTCAAGCCCCAGCTCCTACTGCACCTTCCTCCTCTACACAACCTGCTACCTTGGATTCGATCCAAGAGATATTCTGCGAGCAGTTTAGGTTATAAAACAAGATAATAGCTTCTCAGCAGCGTGAGTAGAACAAGATGATCATCACTCATCTTCGCGACCAAGCTAATGGCACCACTATTTTGGCCCATACCTTGGCCAACTCTATTACAGATCTTCATTACCATTAGGCTTATTATCCTACCACACCATATTAAGTGTCTTATGATCCCTCTCACTCAAGATACCAGATCGATGACCTGTTTGTCTACTTTGATCCTACTGGAGCTTATTTTGATGATTATCCATCTGCTGATGACCCTGTTGCTGATAATGATTTATGACTGCTCATGAGATAGTTACGTATGTCTTAGTTTATATTTTAGCTATGTGGACTTTTATTATTTCAGTGTAATAGAAACATCTATGCTCTATGTTTAAACTCTCTTTGTTATTTCTGACATTTGTGACACTTTGCATTTAGATTAACTATTTGAGACTTTCATTTCTGTGCTCTTGAAATATGATCTTTGCATAACAAGTTTATCTGCAATATATTTTCAAATAAATTGTATGCGCTATGTTGTCTTATAATATGGTGTATTTACTTTTTTCTTCATTATCCAGGTCATTCATTTTGGGGTAGTTGTGATTTCCTCCTATGATATAATGACAAAGTGGAAGGAATGACCAAATACGAATATAAATAATCTGATACAAGATATAACTAATAACAATAATAATCGAACTGTGATAATATTTGTGATACTCATACTCATTGTAAAGAAATAACAGATTACATGTGACTATGATGATATTTGGGATACTCATACTCGCTGTAAAGAAATAAAAAGTTATAAGGGTTTCGACTCAGTACTTATTGAATGGAAAGCTCTTCTTACTGGGTATCTATTCTATTTGTAAATCTTGCATCAAATACTACATCAAGGATACATCAATTTATATTTAGGCATAGTTTGTCAATTATCATAATGGGGATATTGTTGACACAAAGTGGTCACGGTCAACATGATTCTGATAATCGACAAATATCAGAACTAAATAAAAAGAAGCAGATGCCAGATGTGAAGTGAAGCAACTAAGATCAAACTCCATAATTGCCAAAGACAGACATTTGCACCAGTCTCTGAATCTTTTATGTCTAGTCTTTTCTATATCTTCAGCAAATGTAATCTTTAATTTATTGAGTCTAAGACTGATATAAGTCGAGTCGCACTAGCAATTTGAAGTACTTGTCCATTCACATATACCTACCTCAGTCTACCTAAAAAAGATTATCTCGGTCCACTCAAATAAATATCGAACCTATCTACCAAATTAACCTACATTCAAAACCAAACCCTACTAGAATAGGCAACCAAACTTGGACCAAATTCGTGCAAAACTCGGGCCGAACTCGGTCACCTATTTAGTATAAAATCTACCCAGTTGTAAATCTCTAATTTTTTGGCCCAACGTTCAAAAAATTGAATTAAAACCTATCCAAACTTTGGCCGAATTTGGTTTGCTAATACCCTATAAATATGATTGTATTTCCATCAATTTGAACAGACATACCTATTCATATTTTCATTATATTATGAGCAATACCCTGAGCTTTAACCTTTCTATCACCAAGACGAACTCCCTAGCCTTCTAAAGTGCTAAGTGAGATATCGATTAGAAGTTTACTTGAGTTATAATAGCTTGTTTCATCAAGCCCCTATTCTGTTTGAAGTCTGCATGCTCTTCGTATCAAATGCACGTGTGGGAAGTTGCAAGAGTTCGGATCAAATCTCGTGGTTGTAAGAAGTGACAAGCTTTCAGATCAAATCTTGTGATTTACTATTGGTGATTATAGTGGATACAACTCCGAGCAAGAGTTATCAGGCCTAGAATAGTCCTCTCAGAGAAAAACTATGATAAAATCTTTGTGTTTGCGTTTTCTCTCTTCTTAACTCAACTGCAAATTTATCTGTCTTATTTTTCTATACTTATACATATTGCTACTAGTAGTAACTTACATAATTGCTTTACTTAACTGCTAGTAGTTGATCACTGTTTGCATGTCAATAATTTTTAACTGGTGATTTTAATTTGCTGCATATACAAACTCTATTGACCCCCCTCTAGATTTTCCATACACGATCCTTCATAAAATATATGTAATCTACTTGGGATCATAACTGCTCACTGTTGGTTATATATGAATGAATACGCACATGTTCTTCTCTCAACAGTGAGAACACAATAATGTGTATACTTTTGTTTTGGAAGCACAAGTGTACTTTTATTAGCTCTTATAGTAGATTAGCACTGGATGGCGTACTTTTGTAGGATTTGGAGAAAGTGTTCATACTGGCATACTTTTATAGGGATAGCAGCATGGGCATACTCTGGTTAGAGATAGCATACCGGGGCACTCTGATAGAGATAGAACACTTGCATACTCTTGATAAACATAGCACACTGGCGTACTCTAACAGAGTGCGACCATACTGTCTACTAAACGATAACCTAGGTCTGCGTGCCAGAGATCTTTTGCATTAATAACTTTGATCTCCTGACTTTCCACATCTGTCAGTTGTCAGTTCATCATATTAAATGCTGAGGGGAGAGACCATGAAGAATGTACGCCTGCCTTTGCTGAGTTGGACAGATGATACGAAAGTACACCTCTGCTCTATTCTCTAAGAAAGTGCACCTCTTCTTCTAACTTGGAGAAGGTACACCATTCGTTCGCTGAGGATGTTTTTGTGATAAAATATGCTACTTATCCTTTGGGTCTAGTATTGTTTGGGGGCATAATTTTTATGCTTGTATAATATCTTCTTTGACCATGATACCCATATTACATAATTTAACCACACTGCTTAGGGCACAGACTGCGTAACCGACTGATCATCATTACTAAGGAAAGCGTTACGGATAGAAAATATAAGTGCTATGATTAGTATATTAGAGACTCAAGAAGTTACAAAACTGGACAGGTTATCGATATGACTTGGTTAGTAGGGGATTATAGTGGAGGACAACTACTATGCGTATAGGATAGCCACATTGGTATACCATAGGTTTTCCAGGAGGACCTATAGAATTTTATGAGTTTTGAGGATGCCCAGTAGCATTCTTGGAATGTTACAGATGACTGTTAACAGTATATGCATACCTCTAGCCATAAGCTATGTGGACTAGTCGAGTAAGCCTGAATCCCATCGATGTGTACGAAAGTTGTCCTCTAAATTACACATTTGGGCGGTTAGAATACCCTTACATCAGTTATGAGTTTATTAAAGTTTACATAGCTTGTATTTTCTTTGTATTTTGTTACGACCCTCTAAGGACCTGGTCTCCTGCCAAATTTGTTGTGTTGATTGTCGTTGAGTTCTGCTGAAGCTATTGATGAGTATCATCTTAGTATATAGATATCGCTATTCGGTATTTTTATCATATCTTCCCTTGTTCATCTATTATGTTCTTATTATTTATTTTCTGCTAATATAGTCTAGTATTTGTAGACTCGTGTTATTTTATTCATGTCTATTCAGACTTATGTAGTGTGGGGTGCACACTATGATATATATTGTCCATACTTTTATTTCATTTATTATGGATTAAAATATGGATATATTTATTGAGTTATCTAGATAGTGACACAACAGCTTATACATATTTGAGTTGGACTGGAGTCCACATGATACATAGCTGGCAATTACCACGTGACTTGGTCCCATATATTTTAGGACTGGGATATGACACATTTATAATGCATAATTTAGTTATAAATGACATATAATAAAGGCGTACAAATTTGTGAATGGTAAAATAGTTTTTTTTTTTATAGCATGTTTGGCTTGTAAACTGTGACTGGAGACTTACTTAAGGCATATATTATGTCACATTATGATTGAAGACTCATTTACAATATGTATTATGGCATGTTGTGGTTGAAGACTCATTTATGTTTGTCATTGATTCAAAGTTGGAACAAACTTTTTTGTTTAACAAACAAAAGAGTACAAAGAAGTACTAAACTGAAAAATCTAAGTACAATATTTTTTTCTTTCGTGGAGTGTGACAATGGAGATTGAGTACTACAGTTGACTCATTTACTCCGTTGACAGTCCGACGAGAGAATATGAATGCTTTCGCGAAGTCTCTCTCCGGTCTCTGTCTGTGTGTGTGTTGTGGGAATGCTACCCTAATATTTATTGGCATCCAGAATAGATAGCTCATGCACGTGCTTCTGTTATGCACCTCCGTTTGGTGGCTGTATGGGGCTCCTTCAACAGAATACGGTTGCAACTGTGGACGTATATCATGGTCACGCTGCCACGTGGCATCGGTTGTGATATGCTGTTAATAAAATCTTGGTTGGGAGATAGGGTTGTTTTAACCCATTGTGTGCATGACTTAGTCAACTAGACACGTGGTCAGCACTGATGGTGTGAAGATTATTTTGGTTCTAACGAAAAGATTATGCAAGCTGAGGGGCGCATGGAGTCGTGGCCTCATACGAATGAACACGTGGCGCTAGATGCCTGACAAAGTCAATAATGTACTGACGTAACTTTCTTTCTTGTGGTGTGGCACCTTTCTTACGCTTTTCGAAGCATTCAGGGCAATAAATGCCATGTCATAAATTTTATGTCAGGCAATAAGTATTGTGTCAGGGCTTTATGCGTCTCCTAACTTCGTCGTTGTGCAGGCCGCATGGATTCTTCTATGCGGCTTGAATCAAATTTTGAGGATGGGGTTCAGATTTTCCAGGCTTCTATAAGACCCCCTTCAATGTTTTTAAACTGACAAGTTTAGAATACTTTGAACAAGAAGCATGGGTGACGTGCTGCATGGGTGACGTACTACATGGACATGATGTCGTATAGACGTGTCTGTCAGGCTATCCAATCTTCATTTAATGAAGGATTTTTTTGATCTCTGGGCAGATTTCTTGGGATTCTGAGCTCCCTTGGTCCAGACTCTGAGGTAACAGATCACATTAGATAATATGGCTCGACAATTGAGGCATCGCCGTCATCTCTTTATGTCACGCGGATCAAGGCAAATTCGGGATTCGAAATGACCGTCATCATTATCCCGAGCCGTATATTCTTGCCTATATAAGGAGGCCTTGAGGAGAGAGAAAAGCTTTTACATAACTTTAAGTTTTCTCTCTCTCCTGATGCCATGGCCCCTCCTAAAGCTTCTTTCTCTACTTCTTGTAACTACCACTTTCCACCATATGACTATTTTGGTAATTTTGTATGTTATTAAATTTTTTATATATTATTTTATATTAGTGATTGCTTAGAATTATATTAGTGCTAGATAGTGGCTAGCCAATTAGAATTTGCAAGTGTTAGTTAGTACTAATTATTTTTAATCATGACTTTAGTAATTAGAATTAATTAAGTTTAGTTGTCATGAAGAGAATATTTTGCTTAGTTGTAGAGATTTCTTCTATTAGTTAATTAGATTTTATTTATGACAAATGGAGAGGGGCAAACTTGATATTTTAGCATAACGAAACCTTACTATAAGAGAAAAGTTTAATTTAGGGCTCATCCATTCATTTTATTTTATTCATTAGCCTCATTTCTCCAAAGCTTCTTCCTTCCCAAGCAAGCCCAATTCTCTATTAATTTTACTCAATAAACTTCTAATTTCACCCAATCTCACCATTATGAAGGCCTAGAGCATTGTAGAGCACCAAAAGATCCATAGGAGATGAGCTTTCTAGGAGATTGTGTCCGACTCATCTCTTTCGTGTTCAAATTCAAAATTCTCCAAGGAGGCTACGAAAATACTAGGTAATTTTCTCAAATCTATCAAATTTATAGTTAGGAACAACCTTTGGTCATGTATAAACCTTTCCATGGTTAGTTTTGATTTTCTAATAGTGCATCTAGGTACTAGGAGCCCTCAATTTGGTAGATTTAAGTTGATGTCATAATTTTGGGGCTCAATTTAGGAAAAACCCCAATTGAGTCCGTTGTGTGTGTGTGTATTATGTCATAATAAAGATTATTGACATTTATTTGATGGTGTGAAGGTGCTCATGTCACTACCATATTTCTAGATGAGATTATTTTTGTCATTTAGCATATTTTATATTTAGTGAATAAATATTTATATATTGGGCTACTAATTATTTATTATGTGTTGTGCTATTTATTTATTTGTTAGTGGGCTATCCTATTTATTTGGACTTATCATTAGTAGATCCATAAGAACTTATCATGATACATTGAGCCTAATATTTGCTTAGGCCCATTAGACTCTTTCCCTTAATTAATTAAGGAGATTATATTAGTTTCATTAGGAATTAGAAGTTTTCTAATATAGCCCTCCCTAATTAAACCTCATTACTAACTATTTGGGGTGTATTAGACATTACTTGTTGCTTGGAGAGGAGGAAAGGGGGCCGACCATTAGAGAGGGTCTCTCTCTCTCTCTCTCGCTTCTCTCATTAATTCATTCATTCTGGATCTCTAATTATGTTCTTTCCTAAATTGACTCATATTTCCACCAAATTTACCTAATTTACTCTTATTTCCTTCCAATTACATCATCTAAGGATCATTAGAGCTTGAATTACATGTAGCTCTACCAGAAGTGGGACATAAAATGACTATTCCGATCTAAGACTATGCTTACTGGAATACCGTAAAATCTGACTATCTAGCGTACATACATCTCCTGGAGCTTCTCCGTAGATGTACCTACTTTGAATGGCAGAAAGTGGACTGATTTGGTCAACCTGTCCACGATGACCCAAATCACATCTTTACCTCCTAGAGAACGTGGAGTCCTGAAACAAAATTCATAGTCACATGCTCCCATTTCCACTCTGGAATGGGTAAAGGCTGAAGCAATATACCTGGCCTCTGTTTCTCCGCTTTTACCTGCTGGCAAATCAAGCATCTAGATACAAAGCAAGCTTCCTACCGCTTTATACCATACCACCAAACATGCCCTTTTATGTCTTTATACATCTTGTTGGCACCTGGATGCATAGATTACTAAGATCGATGTGCCTCAAAAGAATCTTCTCGTACAATGCTACACTTGGCACACACAATCTGGTACCATGCCACAATAATCCATCATCTGCGATGCTGAAGTCTTCTGCCAACCCTATCTGGACCTATGCTCTGATGCTCCAGAGAGACTCATCTTCGTGCTGTACGGATCGAATCTGATCCATCAACTTTGAATGTACCTAAAGTCCCCACATCTATGCTGTGACTCCAGGAACTAATACCTCAATATCCAAACTGTCAAGATCGGCCAATAAATGTTTATCTCTTGTAAAGTACATAGCCCCGGAATACTTGCTCAAGGCATCCGCGACTACATTGGCCTTCCCTGGATGGTACTGTAAAGAAATATTAAATTCTTTCATCAACTCCAACTATCACCGCTGCCTCATGTTGAGCTCTTTTTGTGTAAATACATACTTCAAGCTCTTGTGGTTTGTAAACATCTACACTCTCTCTCCATATAAGTAGTATTTCCGTAATTTAAAAGCAAAGATAACTGCTGCCAACTCCAAGTCATGGGTAGGATAATTCTTCTCATGCGGCATTAATTGCGTGGAAGCATAGGCAATCACCTTTTCGTTCTGCTGCAACACACAACCCCGACCCTTACCCGATGCATCACTGTATATGGAAAATCCTCCTACTCCTAATGGCAATGTCAAGATTGGAGCTATATTTAACCTCTTCTTCAGCTCCTCAAATATTGACTAATAATCCTTAATCCAGATGAACTCTACGTCCTTCCTGGTTAGTCTATTCATTGGCTCTGCAAGCCTAGAAAAATCCTGAATAATCCTCCGATAGTAGCCTACCAGTCCAAGGAAACTCCTGATTTCTGCCACTGAACTTGGGGTAGACCATAACTGCTAAAATCTTCTTCGGGTCCACTGAGATTCTATCTCCTGTAATAACATGCCGGAGGAATTCAAACTTATCAAGGAAGAACTCACACTTCGAAAGCTTGCTATACAGCTTCTCCTTCCTGAGGGTCTCCAGAACTATCCTTAAGTGTTGCTCGTGCTCCTCTGGGGTCTTCAAATATATCAGAATATCATCAATGAAGATAATAATATACTAATCCAGGTACTGATGAAACACCTTGTTCATCAGGTTCATGAATACTGCCGAGACTTTGGTCAACCCAAACGACATCACCAAGAACTCGAATTGCCCATACCGAGTCCTGAAAGCTGTCTTCGGAGTATCTTTTTTCTTTACTTTCACCTGGTGGTACCCCGACCTCAAATCTATCTTTGGGAATACCTTCGCTCTGCTCAACTGGTCAAATAAATTATTAATCCGTGGCAATGGATATTTATTCTTGATAGTGAGGTTGTTAAGTGTCCTATAGTCGATACACATACGTACTAACCCATTCTTCTTTGGTATAAAAAGTACCAGAGCACCCCATGGTGATGAACTGGAATGGATAAAGCCCTTGTCTTGTAACTCATCCACTTGCTTCTTTAACTCTGCCATCTCACTGTTGTTTACTCTATAGATGTGCTGTGATATCGGCTCTGCATTTAGCACCAAATATATGGAGAACTCCATATCTGTGTCCGGTGGCAATCCCGGCAACTCCTTTGGAAAGACATCCATGAACTCTACAATCAAAGGATACGGCAGCTCCTGCTCTTCTACCAAAGTTTCATAGAAGTCGCCTTCGCTTTTCCCTACTGATCCTCGGATGAACTCAAATTCTAGCTCTCCTCGCATCTGAAATAAAACTCTGCCTCCACGATAATTGATACAAGAGTGATGCCTACTCAACCAATCCATCCTGAGTACTATATCGTAACTCGGAAGTGGCATTACGAGTAAATATACACTCAGCTCTCGGCATCCTAAAGAAACTCTCTGGTCCTTGTAAACATTACTGACCAGGATAATGCCACCACCGATCGTGATCTTTTAAGTCCTTGCCAACGGTTCAGACTTAAGATGATATCTCAGAGCAAAAGATACGGACACAAAATTATGAGAAGCATGAGAATCAAATAAAGCATGAGCTGGAAAGGAATCAAGATAAAGTGAACCTGAGATGACATTGCCAATCGGCTCCTCCTCCTCGACTGTCAAGGCAAAAGCTTGCCCCTGTCTCTGAGCAAGTCTTTGTTGCTGGTGCTGAGCAAATTGCTACTGCTGCTGTAGTATATGTCATCTCTGTTGTCTCGCTGGTGGTCTAGCGGGTGCTCTATGTGCCTGACCTCTACCCTGAACTGGATGAGTTGGGACTTTAGGATAAGCCCTCAACTGATGATCTCCCAATTCATAGAATAATCATTGGACTAGTCTTATCCTATATAAAGTGCAAGAAATAGCTGCCATCTGGATCTGCTATATTTGTTGTGTCGGCGCTCTAGCTGGCCCGTGCTACTGCTGCCTTTGATGCTGGTAGTGCCTCTGGTGCTGCTGCTCGAAATGAGGCCTCTTCGCTGGACCCGTGTTGGTACTGGATCCTCCTATGTCCCTCGGCCTCTTAGAGCTAAGCTCTAAGTCATCCTATGCCCGCTGCGCTTGTTTGAAAATCTCCTCGAAGGTGGCGGTAGGATCTCCGTTCGTGTGGGATTAGACCTCCCGGTTCAGGCCCTTCTTAAACTTCCTGGCTCTACCTCTGGGGTTCTACCCGTCCACGAAGTGACCTAGTCGGCAATACTCTGCCGCATACTCGTCCACTGACATATCTTCCTGGATGAGGTACTGGAATTGGCTCTCTAAGGATGTCCGAGCCATGTCTGGAAAGAAATTCTTCTTGAAAAGCTCTTTGAATGCTTCCCAAGTGAGTCCTGGTATTACGATCCTGGGTTCTATCTTGAACCATGTCAAAGCAATATCGAACATCATGTACCCGCTCCTCTATCTATAATATCTCTGGAATCTACACCAGCCGCAGGTTCTGCTCTATGTCCTCAATCCAATCATCCCTATAAAGGATTCCCTCTGTGCCTATGAAGTCCTTCGGTCCCATCTTCTTAAAGTCTATGATGGTCCCTGGCCTCGGCTACTGAGGAATAAATTAAGATGGTATCGTCTGTGGCTGGACTGTGGTAGCTCTCCCAGCTGCTGCTAGTGCGATCTGGAAAGCATTCTCCATATTCTGTCATTGGACCTCTAACTGATGCTGTGCCTCCATCATCTGTTGGAAGAGCACGAATAACTGCGTCTGATCAACTGTGGGTGGTGGGGGTGGAAGATCCCCAAAAACTGTCTGCCCTATCCTCGGTATCGGAGGTAGAGCACCTCCAAAAGCTGTTGTTGATATGCCCACATGGACCAATAAAGCTGACCTCATAAATGTAGGTGCCGAACCATCGTTTGAGGGTACTGCCCTCATGGATGATAAAGTGACTGATCGTGCTGTCGTGGCACCTGAGCACTGGGAATGCGTCTTCAACGGTATCCTGATGATAGATTGAAATAAGGAATCAATATTGAATATGATACAAAATCATCAAAGAAGGACATAACTTTATTCAAAGTAAAGCAATATTCAATAGATAAGGATTGCAAAACAGATATTGGAATGTTTTCTAGTTGTGATTGAGTAAACTCTCAGCCTAAATCATATTTTCCTAAAGCTGGCTTGTAGCAGTACTCTAGACGAGCACAACTACGATATAGCACTACTTATGAATCTAGACCTGCTTGGCCACCACAAAAACTGTGTCACAACCCGCACCCAGATATTTGGGCATGAGTACGTGGTTACGCCTAACCTACGCTGTAGTATCAGCGGTAGAACGCTATCTGGGTTATTTCTAACTATCTAACATCTCAATAATATAATATGGGACCTGTCAATCATCTCAACTCCAAACGGAGGAATAATATGGTATCTCACAAGTATAACTAATCTCAATCATAAAATAAATTAAGAAAGATAAAGCACGAATGGAATAGCGAATGAATGAATAAGATACAATCCACAATCTGAAATAATATACAAACAGTGAATATCAACAAATAGTCTAATACATGCCAACACAAATAACTAGACCTCCTCGGCCTCTGCAACTAAGTCCTCTTGGTCTATAAGAGTATCCTCTAAAGGTACGCCATCCTGTGGCCTGTAGAATATGGGACACTGCTCTATAAGCCAATCATCTAGAAAAATATATTCAGTCAGGATTGGAGCAAAGTACTTATCTCTGAAAGCAGTTTCAATAACATAATTAAGCATATAAAGCAGATAATAGAAATAAAATACAAGATCCCTAACATATGAAAAAATGAATAATAGGTATACAGGTAATGTACGAGAATATAGATCAATAATATGAATATCTGTAATATGATAAAATAACTGCAATATAACTAATGTGTCTCAGAATACAAGTTTATTATGTGATCAGTTTGGGTGAACATGATCAATAAGGTAACACGATTACAAGTATGGTATATAATCAGAATGTACACGATAAAAAATGGGGCCTTAATCATATAATCAACTCCTACTCTCCCATCCCCAACTAATACCAATGGATCAAATCACAATACGCTACGAACACGAATATGACCACTGAATACGAGCAGTAGCTGTACACAAATATAATCATACTAAACACGAGCAGTATATGTACACGAATAAGCATACTGAATACGAATAATGTGTGAACACGAAATAAAAATCAATACCCATTGTACACGATAAAATACATATACAGGAGTACCCGCTGAACAGGGTAGGAGATAACATCTCCTGAAAGGATCCATATAGTACGAGTCTGTGTAATCACTGTATCGGGATAAAGTATACTATTCTAGAATATGTATATATACACTATTATGAATTAAAAATTATCAGAGAAATATACTCGCCTAAAGTCCTGAGCATGGTGTGTCTATCGATGCCCAAGTTGGTGTCACACAGACCTATATATGTACATTGCATCAATACAAGGTTCGAAAATAAAAATAAGTTAAATTGATGCAATGCTAGGTTATAAAGTCATTTCTAAGTCAAACCAACTAATTCTAGGTTGCAAGAGTCTAACCCTAAGATACGAGGTCAATACACTATAAAACTAAGCTATACTATCTAATCTACGATACTATAAAACACACAAAATGCCGTATCTCAAGATACGCAAGTTTCAATGTATGAAAATAGTAATTTATATATATATAAATTTATATATATATATATATATATATATATATATAGTGTCTTAAGTAATTACTGAAATTAGGATACCTTGCGTATCTACCGATAGTAGCCTGCCGTGCACCAATGCGTATCTCACTACCTATCTCGATATTCAAACCCAATACCTTGGTATCGACCCATTACCTTGGTATCCCAAGGTAATTCAAACCTCATTTATAGCTAGTATATAGTAACCCCATATAACAAACTATATGCTATCATAGACTAAGTACTATAATATATTATTATAATACATAGATACTAACTACTAACTAATATACTATACTAACTATACTAACATAAACCACTACCTAATTTACTAAACTAACCTACTGACTGATATTACATACAAGCATACATATCTAACTAACTATAGATATTACTACATATCTACACAGGCACATATATATAGCTAACTATATACTAAACATACTAACTATCTATAAACCACTAACCCATACCTACATCTTAGCACTAAACTAACTAACACTAATATACATATCTTACTAATTGTAACTGAAACTACCTAATTGTTGATACTGCAGGTACTAAACTGAACTTGCTGCCTAGTTGAATACTGCAGGTACTGATACTGATGTATTGTGCAGATCCTGCACTATTCTTGCTGTCTCAAGCTAATACACTGATACTGTGCAGCATTGCACAGTTATTGATACTGATGTTGACTCCCTGTTGCAGTTGCTCTCTGTTGAGATGCTGCACTGCAGAGGTTGGTTGCTGCTACTGCTGCAGCATGCAGTTGCTTTTGCTGAATGCAGTTTGCCGAGCTTTGCACACTCCTCTTGCTGCAGTGGGCTTATTGCCATGGCTGAATGCTAGCTGAAGCTACTAAGGCACACTGCTACCCACTGCTAGCTAGTCGCCTACTGCTACTTGGAGTTGCTCTTCTTGCTGTTTTCAGTTGCAGTTAGTTGCTGCAGTTCCTCAATTGTTGGTTCAGTTGCTGTAGACTCTTTGTTGGGAATGTTGCTACTCTTCTCGGTTGCAGGCTTGCTGATATGCACTGCAATGGTGCTTGCCTTCTCTCAGCTAGCTAGCTGCTATGCTAGCTACTTCTACCTGTTGTACTGATATATTGTAATGTTTCACTAATTTCTGCTCATGTTGCTGGATATGCTTCGATTCACTGTTGAATTACTGTAGTAGGAATGTGTTGCTAGATGCTACACATACTGTTGAATTGCTGTAGTAGGAATGTGTTGCTAGATGCTACACATACTGTTGTAGTTGTTGAATATAATTGGTTGCTCATTGAATTCCTACAGTCCCGAGCTACTCTCACACTGCACACTACTCTTACTCACATCTCAACACAATATGCATACACATACATAACCATATGCACACACCTCTCTCTCTCTATATATATCAATTCTCCTATACGTAGATAGACATATATACAAAAATACACCTATACACGTATATATATATAGACTCCAACATATATACATACATAGATAGATCAATACACTTACATATATACCCATCTATATTAAACCACATATATATACATATAGATATATATATAACTATATACACTTACACACACACACATAAACACATATATCATATCCTCATATGTTCAACTATATAAATCACTCTACCTATGTATGTATGTATATATATATATATATATATATATATATATATACACTCTTACCTATATACATATAGGTAAGGATAACAAACACACTTACATAACACATATAGATACACATATACACTTAACTATATACATACTCATATACATATCATATAATATATCATACATTTATATACACAAGCACACATAGAATATAAGGGCAAATGAACAAACACGTGCACCGCACCCATATCACACTCATTCTATGATACGCTTGTGATAAGGCTCCACCACACAACCAAACGTATTCCGAAGGACACGAGCAAGTCTAGAATACTAATTATGACTAATACGAACAATAATAATAACAACTACGTGTTCGTGTCAAGAATTGATATGCACAAATCTTCGTATCGGAGGAAAACCCCCCAAAATTAACCCGTATCGTCAAATTGACGAGATACGACCTATATGTACCCAATTATGGACATGACACTAGTCACAAACAAGCAATCATATATTATATTGATCTATTTGACCAATTGACAAATACTACATGTGCCAATCTCAGAATTCTTCCAAAATTAAAACAACAATACACATAACTTCTACCATAGGTCTCCTATGAACCTAAAACCAAATTCTATGGGTAGCCTATGCATGTAACATGATTTTTCACGGTTAAATCTTAGATTTAGAACCTATTACATGAAAAAAACTGAAATATACCTATTAGGAGTTGGATTTCCAATAAAAATCTCCAAATATATAAATATAGCTCCTCCTTGTAGATCTTGGCCTCCTCTTTGTTGCTTCTTGCTTTCTTCTTGTAGATACTTGTTATAGTAGCCTCAATTGAAGAATAGGAAAGAAATTTGTGAAGAAATTGGTGAAGGAATGGTGAGGGAATGAAGGAAATTGGAAAGGGGAAAAATGTAGATCTAATTGGAATAAACTAAAAGAAATGAGAGACACTCTCTCTCCTCCTCATATGGCCAGCCATATACCCCTTCCCCAAGCAATGTGAAATATCCAAAACACCCCTTGGGGCCTCTTATAAAGAAATTAATTAAGGGGTAAGGTTCTAGTCTAATGGTTTTACTAGTTAATTCTTCCTCCTAATATATGGGCCTAATTCATGGGCTCAATCGAAACAAAACTAAAATGTTGGGTTCATGCATCTAATTAATTGGTTAGGTCCACTACACAAGTTCAAAATAATCTAGCATCTAATAATAAATAAATAATACAATAAATAAATAATCACATATGCACAATATTTAAATACAATAAATCATAAAAATAAAAATACCTGTGTCAATTACCAAACTACCCTTGATTGAAAATATGAGGGTGACAGCCACGGATCCCAAATCCATAAAGTTAAATTTGTTTGGACCAAAATTAGGGTTTAATAATAAAATTAGATTATAATAAGATTAAAATACTATTTTAGATTATTTTATTTATAAATAAAATTGATTAAAATGGAGGAACCTATTCACCCACTTTTGTAACCTAACTTGTTTAATTTATGTGAAGGGTAGATCAGACGACGCCTTGAGTTGCGACTTCATCCTTTTTTAGAGCATGCAAGATACCTTGTCACTACTACTATTTATTTACATTCACATATGCACATTTATTTTTGTTATTTATTTTCTTATTTGTGTATATTATTAAACTGGGTGTCTAAGGAAACTTAGGTGCAATGACGAATGACATCGTCTTTGTTTCTTATTTCTTTTATTATGTATATAGACCTAGATTTAAGAGACCACCACATGATTGTGGGACATCTTTATGTTTCACTTGGCCATGACATATTTCTTACACGAGTTGTGAGTCTCGTATAGATCACAAACTTATATTTCGACTAATCATCGATACGTCAGGACATGCGATAGGGAATAACTACAAGTAGAATTGCTTGCCAGAAGACTTAGCAGTTATGTAGAGGTATCATCGTGTTATCTATGCGACATATATAGAAGCTTGCGGTATGGAGGACAGTTGTTAGTATATGGGATCTCATTGTCATTTACTTTTTTCTCTAGTTTTCCACGGATGTGTGTCGAGCATTTATTACTTTTTCTCTAGATAACCACTAGTGACTCGGTTGAGCACTAGGTGAGTTGAGCACATGTATGAGTCGAGAGCTCGTCATTAGAATATTATCCTCAAAAGTGCATTTTACAAAAAATGGTTAGGAGACCTTATGGATGTTTATTTTCAATATATTATGGCATACTTTTATGTATCTTGTTATGTCCCTCTGAGGACCTGGTCCCTTTCAAGGTGTAGACGATCTTGACTATTTGCAGGAGCATGGATCATGACTTCCTACTTTTGTCTCTTTCTAGGAGGTCTTTCCTTCGAGCATCTTTGATCATTAGATATACTTATTTTATTTCTCTTATATTCTAGTTTGGTAGTAGATTTGTCTCTACCCAACTAATTGTTCTTAGGAAGCATTTTATACTTGATTCAGTTATATAGTTGATTGATTATTCTTTTTTATTTGATTCTGTGGATGTGATCTAGTTATGCCATGTGACTTATGACATAAATCTATACCACTTATGAATTGTTATTCATAATACAGCATACGTATGTGTTATAGTTTCCATATATTGGAGTTACCATATACATACGGCTGGCATGCCTACGTATTCCTAGTCCTACCGTATTTTGGGACTGGGGCGTGATACTATTTGGTGCGTATCGTAGAGTGTCGTATTTGTAGCATATAAAGTGTTTAATTTAATGCTCTAGAGGGTGTTATATATATATATGTGTGTGTGTGTGTGTGTGTGTGTGTGTGTATGTGTTAGTTATGAGGGTGCCTATGTGTAGAGAAGGTAGAGGGGAGACTTGATTGCATTAAGATGAGTGACAATAGTGAAGGTATAAAGAAAGAACTACAAGAAGAGGAAGATATTGACTGTGTAGTGCTCGATACAACATATATAGTTACTATGACTGTGTTGTGAAGGTTAGAGAGAAGGAGCAGTCGGGTTAATATGAGACAGTGCACTATGTGCACTGTCTAATTAGAAGACTAAATAGTAGCTTAAGTGAGGAGTATTCACTGTGTGCAGGCCATAGAGGGGTGCACAGAGGTATGGCACTATAGGATACACTAATAAGTGTATAAAGGTAGAGCAGTATGGTGTGTGTTTCTGCGGGTGTGTGTGTATACAGGTATTACAGGGGTATCAAATCACAGTAGTAGCAGCAGGGTGTCAGTAGTATTGGCTAAATCTGAGACTAGATACAATAGTAGTTAGCTCTGTGATATCTTTGTGAATATTTTGGTATACCCAAGGTATTCATTATAGATCTATAGGCTCGAATAACTGATGAGGAGGGATAATTGGCTGCAGGTTAGAAGTGCAGTAGCAGTGGGCTACTGTCGATAAGTACTTCATGAGGAGGGTGTCTCACTGTAGGTTTATAATAAATTAGAGGTGGCTTTGTCTATCATAATTCCATAACATGGTGAGATTGAGCCTGTCTGTAGACAGTGCAGTCAAGCTCAATGCATAGGTATTAAAGTTGATGTTAGTAATGTTGTTGAGGTAAATATGAGTGTATATTGGGCATATTAGTTTAAGGATATATGAGTATTGAGTAGCACGAGTTATAAGTCTAGGAATATGTATTTATGTGGTATTGTGGTGTCTGAATGTTAGTGAGTATGGGGAAATTAGATGAGTTAAGTATTTAAGGTGTATGATGTTTGCAATGCACAAATGTTATCAATTAGAATAAAATATATCAGTATATCACAGTACCTGATACACAGGTAATAGAGTATCAATATTAGTTAGATAGTTGTTGCTATTGGGATATCTGTTGAGTGAATTAAATAGTTATTTAAGTTAGTATATCTTGAGGGTATAAATTGTTAGTAGGTTAGTATATGTTAATGTATGTTAGTTAGTGAGGGTTATAAGCTAAGTAGTATATCTATATATGAGTTAACATTGTATAATTAAGTTATCATTAGTGTTGAGTTAGTATAGTGGTATGTCAGTTATAAATTAGAGTATCTTATTATATAGTTGTTAGTGATATTAACTATTATAGCTAGTTAATAGCCATGTGAGTCTAATTAAGTTAGCATTGACCTAGAAACTTGTGTATGATCTAGTTTAGCCTAGTTTAACTAGTGTGTCACGCCCCAGTCCTAAAATATGTAGGACTAGGACACGTAAGGATGCCAGCCATATGAATATGGCATTCCAATATATGGAAACCATAACACACGTACGTTGTAATATGAATAATAATTTACAAGTGGTATATATATATGTGATAGGGCATAACTAAATCTCATCCACAGAAATCAAATATAATTAAATAACCAATATCTATGAAACTAAATCTCAATATAAAGTATCTAAAGATGATAGTCGGATGGAAACAAATCCACTGCCGAACTAGAATATAGAACAACAAGACAAATACAATGTAAGTACCAATACTTAAAAATACTGAGACTCGAAGAGATGGCCTGCTCGAAATATAGGTAACCAGTCCGGATCTGCGCTCCTGCGAATACTCATGAATATCTACACCTGGAAAGGGACAAGGTCCTCAGAGGGACATAACAAGATATATAGAAGCATGCCATAAAGTAAATACTGAATAAACAAAGGGGATGCGCTAACCATCTAAGTGAATGCAATTTAAGGACAACTTAGTGCATATGGGAAGTATAGACTATACATATGCTGACGTAATTCACCAATCGGCATAACTGGGTAGTATATGCCACATATGCCCCCATAGGAGGGCGCCCTGTAATATAATAACGTCTATCTCCGAAGAGCATGGCAGCAGTAGTATATCGTCCATATCGCTCCGAAGAACATGACCGCAATATAGTATATATCGTCCATATTACTACGTCGAGTATGGCAGCAGTGTAAAGAAAGTGGGTGTCCCATACGCCTACTAGTCGTCCTCCCCGCCCAATGTAGATACACAAGTCGTGAAAACGACATGGACATCTCGTACTATAATTCAAGTCTCTATAGGAATAAGCAACTAAGCTACATACCGTCACACGTGTTGCTCACACCGATGGCCAGTCGAGTATGAGACACGCGTCCCTACAGGCACTCACTCTGTGACATGTAATGATACGTGTCAAGGCTTGGGGAGTCATACCAATAACTCCACAACTTTAGGTGGGTCTACTAGACTCTAGGTCAGACACAAGTCCTAACGTCAACGCATTAGTTGACTGCACCCAATTCTCTCTCGGACGTGCACAGTCATATAATATTGACATAAATAAACATGCAACTAAATAATGATTGAAATTAAATAGTACAACAAAGGCAAGATATACTTGCCTGGCAAGTAAGCTGTGAAGTACCCATAACCTTCTCCTGAAGTTACGCAAAATAATCTGATATGTCCTATATACATATAATATAATACAATACAACATCAGTCATTACACTAGCACGTGCACAATCATAAATACCTTGAACTCAGGGCATATAATATAATACAATACAACATCAGTCATTACTTTAGGTGTCACGTCTGAAATTGTTATGCAAGACTGACAGTCAAATGATACGAGGCTCGCCAGCATTTTAGTGTACATAATGAAAGTTTGCTAACAATATTACATGGTCACAGGTCAACGTAACTACGGGATATCCGTGGTTACACTCGGGTCACCTAGTAAATATATAAATATACATTATAATTATCTAGCATATATCATTAATACTTATAATACATATATACACCAATAAAATACATATACCATGTATATACATGTATATATGCTAATTAAATATGTATGCAATATATATATTGTATATGCACTAATTGGATTTATACTATATATATTAACATATACTAGGGATACATATATAATACATATACACACACATACAAATATGAAAGGGGGAAACATATTTGTACCTCGGGGTACGTGTACGGAGATGCTGATGACGACGATGTGGTTGACTACTATGATGACGAGGACGACGAGGGTGATGACGACGTTAACGATGATGATAATGATGACGATGACGATGGTGATGGTGAAGGTGATGATGAAAATAAATGGTGGTGGTAATGAATGGTGATGATGATAGGTTGGAGATGATGGCCAAAAGTTTGCTGGAGTCCGGCCATACTCAGGCAACCGAGGGGGAGCAGGGAGAAAGAAGAACAGGGAAGAGGAGGGATAGAGGAAGAGGTGGATGCGGCCTTGAGCAGGGAGGAGGACGAAGGCGAGGTCGGGTCGACAGAAAGGGGTGACCTGGGACTATTCAGACGAGAGAAGGAAAGCAGGGGGAGGTGGAGGATGAGCCAGTGGGTGTCGCTCGGTGGAGGTTGGAGTCCGGTCATGGCGGTGGCCGGTGGCTCGGGTTGGAGTATTAGAGGAGGAGACGCGGTGGAGGTCGAGATGGCCGGAGGGGGAGGAGAATCCGTGGGAAGGATGATGTACAGCGGTTTCCCAGCGAGGCGAGGGGATGGACAGTCGAGGGAAGAAAGGTGGATAGTGGCGGTGTCGTGCTGTCTCCGACGGGATGGCCGACAGCAGTCGAGTATGGTGCAGTCGACTTCTCCGGCATTCAGTCGGGCACCGGCGGGTCCAGGCGAACGCTGGAGGTCGTGCAGGCGGTCGTGATATCGACTGGCGAGTACAACACAGCGGCGGAGAGGGAGATGGCGAGATGGGGAGGAGAGGAACGGTGAGGCAGGGCTACGCCAGTGAGTTTTTCGGCGGCGGTGTAGGCAGGGACGGCTCAGGGGAGATAGGGATGAACAGTTGTATAGGGTTGGGTATTGGGTTTGTGTTTGTGAAAAGAAAATAGGAAAGGATTATTTATACATGGTGTTGGGTTGACCTAAAAAGGGTTGACTTGGTCAACATTACTTGGAATTGGGCCTTGGGCTTGCCATAGGGATGTTTGGAGGGCTAGGATTTGCATTATTTAAATACAAGGGTAGGTTTAAAATAACAGGGCGATGTTTGCGCGTTGCATATTCCGAAAATTATGGAAAAAATTTTGTGAAGGGGAAAACGAGTTTTCTTCATGTATTGTCCAATGGTGTGGGCATCTCTATGCACTTTTGCATAAAAGTGCCCAACAATTAGAAAATTACACAAAGACAGAAATTGAATTAAATTAATTAAAATTAGTGCGCACGATGTTCTTGATTTAATTGAAAGTACATGGGGATAAAATTAGGTGGGATGCAAGTATAATGGACATAGAGGGCTCAGAGTAGGATTTATCATAAATTAGGTTGCACGAAACGGGTTAAGATTGTGTCTCCAATTTTGATTGGAACACACAAGGATACAAAGTTGAAATTATTTAGAAATTATTATAAACGTTCGCGACAAATATTGTGCGACTAAAATGTAGCACAAGGGAGCATAGTTATAAGTTACACCAAGGTCAGAATGGTAGGCGGACACGTCTAGGACAAGGTTATGAATTTTATAGGAAAATAATGGCCAGTGTAGTGCTCCAATTATCGAAGCAATGGTAAGGTACGCTACGTGTCATAAACAATACAAAATTAAATAAATACCGTGTTCTATTTCTATTTGGATTCAAACTAGCCATAGTTTCTCTATCTATGCCAAGTAGACCTAATTTTGGGTGAAGAAGTTTACAATCTACACAACTTAAAACAATTTCATCCTTGAAATTAAAATAAGGCATAATTAGTTAATGCTTCACGTACATAAGGCAAGTCAATCGCGATCTCTTCTAAAAGTTTATAACTTATTTAAATCTATCGCAATCACTTTTAAATTAGATTAACCATTGTTTAATTCAAACTTCAACACCTCGCACTATCTTCTCAATTTTTTAAATCATCGACATCCAAATTTAACTCAATCCATATAACATCTTCGCATATTAAATTTTATATCACGATCTCCAATTATCATAATCTCTTTTAGAAATAATTCTAATCAAATATTCCTCCTATTTTTTAACTTGAAAATTTCGTACTCTTCAAATTTTAAATTCAATTTATATCCTCAATATTTTAAATAGGTGATCCAACAATCAAAAATTTAAGTCTTAAATCAACAAATTTGAAATTCATTCCGTCGATGTTCATGTTTAGAGTTCTATTTATTTTCCTCAAGATTTAAATTGATGATTCAACCTTCAATACTCAAATTCTAAATCTTGTGCTCAAATCATAACTATTTGGTCTGAAATATTACGGTTTTTAAAATTCATCGATCCTCATCATCTTAATCATCCTTCCAAAATTCTAAAAATTAAAGTGACTTGAACCTCTCAATCTAATTTTACTCGATCGCAATCTAAAAGAAATTCCCCTCAAGTTGACAATGCAACTGCTACCCAACTTAGAATTTACCCATCTATTACATAATGCTCTTACATTTAAGAAATCTTATTCCTCAAATTTACTTAATCATGTTACTCAATCCTCAAAAATTTAAACACCAAATATATCACCTATGATATACCCTTAATCAGTTATAAAAGGCAGTCATCTAGTAATATGATTGGCCTATGGTGTATATCTAGTACTCTCTGTATATCAACTTATGCTAGGCACGAGGTTTTGTCTTTGAAATAAGGAAAGATGGAAAACAATAATAAAGAGTTCCAAGGGAGGTAATAGAATAGAAGTGTGGGGATCAAGGCGTTTAAAGAATTTTAATGGGAATTGTCAAGGCAGTTGTGGATTAAAATCATATTTTGGTAATTCCTATTCACATACTCATATCAGAACCGTTATGTAACTGATGCGATATGCTCAGGCATATCTAGAGGGAAGGTACATTCGTCTACTAATCACTATATATCTTAATCCACGTAAGGTAGTTATACGAAGGACGAACCAAGCGCACTATGGTTGATTAGACTATAATACACTGATTCTAAAATATATTAGTATAGTACTCCAATAATACATGTGTCATGAACAAGCTCGATAAGGAATAAGCTTGCAAAACTAGGCTATAATAGCAGCATAAGTCACGATAGTTTTAGAAATATAAATACGCTGGATTATGATGAAAGAAGGTACATAAATTAATTCAAGTTCACAAAAACAAAATGAAATAAAAAAATAAGACTCTACAATCTCTACAGTTGTCATACTAACTCCTTGTCTAAGTTGCTAGTCGACCAAATAGAGGTATGGGCCTCTAAGTTCTTACAATTTGGACAAACAATATCTTCTTATGCTAGCATACAGTTAATGTCATTCAGTTACACTACATTAATGAGTCAAGAGGACTATGTGTTACTAGATTGTGAGGCATACTACCCAAGTTAGAAATATTAACTAATATTATGATAGTCTTAAGGGGATCCTGCAAAATAATAAGGTATAAACTCTTATTGGGGTATATACAGAAAAGGACTTTGTACTTATTAGGGTCTCCTGTTGCCTTATATAGGTAATGACCATCTTAAGTCTTAATCATAGTGCTTATAGAACAAGTGTCAATAGTATAAATGGAAAAGTTACTGGCCTTCAAGGAGAAAGAGGATATAATCTATATTGAGGTGGGGTACATGTTACGTGATTTAAAACTAAGAATAATCAGATCACAATCTAAAAGAATAACTCAAACTATCAAGTTCTAACTACCAAGCACAAAATTCAAAGTTCAAGATTGCAATTATCATCTTAACAAACTATATATCCTTAACATAAAGGAATATCACTTGGCCTAAAATCAGAAAGGTTAGGTGGCACGAATTAAAAGAAGAAGAATAGAAGAACATATTTAGTCGTCGCACAACTATAGCGAGCACTAAGGTTGTAGAGGAACAAGATATAAAATTACAATAGAGGGACTCTAGATAATATCACGGTTTTCTAAGGAGAAGGTGGTAGCTAATCTTTGTGTTCAAGGTTTGATCGAGAAAAATGTTATATTCATTCATCATGGCTTCCTAAGGCGTTGTTTGCTAATACCATGACGAGAACCTAAATTTATTGTTCTATAATACTATCTTCCTATAAAAGTTAAGTTTTGGTCCTAATATTCAACGTTGCATTTCTATTGGTCCCTCAATGCTAGGGTCAAACAATATGGTTAAATTTATAACTTACTCTAGTTGTGTCTATACTACTCTCAAGTCATCCCTAATTATCAAGGGATAATGGTCAATTATTCTACAAGTAAGGGTTGTTAGAGTTTATTAGGTAGTCCAAACTTAATGTGTGTCAATGTCCTAGTTGTATTCTTAATAGGAATATTATCCTAATTATCATCATAATAGCAAGGATTCCTATATTACAGGAGAAGGCTATACTCAAGGGACTATCAGGGAAGCACATGAATTAAGCAGGATGCAGTTATTCAAATAGAATAGATTGGACGGAAGATAAGTCATAGTCAATTGTGGATGAGATCCTATACTCTAATCCTATTTGTAGCTTGCTCGGTACAATAACGTAACCGAGGCAATATGCTCTTGACCTGTATGGGCCACCACAAAAATATGCTGTAGAAGCATAAAAAATACGCTGGATAGCTCTACGCAGCATATTCATGCAAAGCAGCATAAAAACAGGACTTCAGAGCCTTCAATGTACAATCAGAGCTTCTCCACCAAGCACAGCGTGAAATATAGGCTCGAGGACCATCCACGTAGGGCAGTATTTCCAGGCTGCTTCAGCATAAACCGGGTGCTTCATCGCCTTTATGGCGTAAAACTCATCCTCTTTCAATGCAGCAATGAAATGTACGAGGGACGCTTCGTATTCCCTGCAATGAACCTGTCAGATACTGCAATGAACCTGACATCTTGACTTCTGACAAAGGGATACTGCTCGATTACCCAAGCGACGGCTATAACGATGGCGCGGTACTGCAACCCAGGCTGTCATTTACTGCCATTTCCCTTGCGTAAACCGCTTTTACTTACACAGAGGAATACGCTACCTAGTTTTACACAGGCAGATGAGAGCTCCTTTCGCTCCGCGGAAGACAAATCGCCTGCCACGTCAAAAGTTGCACTCCGTACGGGACTCGAGGCGCGTCTCTGCATTTAATGCACAGGGTGGTGACAGGCCCTCAAGGCACGTCTCTGCAATTAATGCGCCGAATACTAACAGATGCCTGAGGCACGTCTCTGCGTTTGATGCACAGAAGGGTGGCAGACCTTCAAAACACGCCTCTGCATTTAATACGCAGGATGATGGCGGATCTCCATATTTAATGCAGGGGATTTGATTAAATGTCACTGAACCATCGTTTAGTGATATCCCCTTTGCGAGAGCTGCTCCTACGCATATAAGAGAATACGCTGCCTAGTTTTACACAGGCAAACATGAGCTCCTTATGCTCCGTAGAAGACGAATAGACTGCCATGACAGCGGTTACTCTTCATACAGGGTTTAAGGTACGTATCTGTATTTAATGCGCAGAATGATGGCAAATCTTAAAGACAAGCATCTGTATTTAATGCACAGGATGGGGGCAGATCTCTGCATTTAATACAAATCTGATTATCTCCAAGAGCCATAATTCTGGCTAAAACGTCTATATCATCACTCTGGCACGTTACGCAGCGGCTTCTACGCCTATTCAGCGTCGGTGCCTGTTCGACTTTTATGCCCATTCAGCTTCGGTGCCTGCTCGGCTTCTACGCCCATTCAGCTTCGGTGCCTGCTCGACGTTCTGTGCCTACTCGGCTTCTACGCTCACTCGGCCTCTATGACCACTCGGCTTCTATGCCTACTCGGTCTCTATGACCACTCGGCTTCTACGCCCACTCGGCCTTTATGACCACTCGGCTTCTACGCCTATTCGGCTTCTATGCCGGTTTGATAACTATTTGGCTTTTATGCCATGGTGACAGACATTGGCTTCTATGCCAACCTCTTCTACATGATGGATACCTACCTACGTGGCTTCTACGCCATGATCTTCGTAGCGATTATACGTATTTTGTCCCTTAGTTGGACCTGCGTCACACGCTCATTCAAAGGATCATCTATACGCAGGCATTGGTTATTTTAACCGTTGTGTAAAAGGGTGCTGTACTTTCCACTACTCGGTTTTTACACTGATTGAGTGGTCACTGTCACTAAAACTCTATAAATAGAGACCTCAATCAACAGAGGACAAGGTCGAAGAATTGGTTGAACAATCAGAAGTAGGCCGACAAACTGAAAGGAGAAATAGAAGAGAGAGAGAGAGAGAGAGAGAGAGAGAGAGAGAGAGAAGTATCCAGAGCTCAGGCAAAGAGAAGGGATCGACGACTTTGGCATCGGGCATCCACCCTTTTTAGCAACCCTCGAAGCTGCTATCTGTCTTCCACAGCACTTCTTCAACATCGTGTGATCCAAGGGCTAAAGTGATCGACTGCAGATCAGACACCTATAGTAATATTCACCCAGATTAAATAAATTATACTTAGACATCCTCGTGTAGGATCTAATTTGTACAATCTTGTTTGTAAACATAAAAGAAGGGCGGGTCTTCGTACAAGACCTTGTTTTCCGCATTTATTAAATCTTTTCTCGTTTATATTATCCAAAACAAGATGGCGACTCTGCTGGGGACATCTTTCTCTTTTGATAAGAAAGCTATTGCTCAACACGATACGATATCCTTAGGATCCGTGTAGAAGACACTGGTCGTCCAGTTCGACCAGTCTGCCTACGAAGATATGCTCCAAACAAAGAGCAGCTCTCACTCTCTCTCTGACCAAAACAACAGGAAGCAACGTAAGGTCTGGATGCCCAAGACATCCTCTACCATTCCTGTGGACTCTCCGATCTCTCCGATCTCTTCGACCAATGAGGTTGTAGCATTGCTCTCTCCGCACCTTGCGCGTAAAATTCAGTCTCCCATCCCTGGCCGAACAGACAAAACTTCTGGCAATGCTTCAACGCTAATCCAGAAGTATACTCCGCACTATGCGCGTGAAATTCAGTCTCTCGTCCCTGGCAGAATAGACAAAACTTCTGATAAAGCCTCAGTGCCAAATCAGAAGTACAAGATACGCTCCGCGCGTAAAACAACATCTAACCTCTACGGAGAACCAGATGATCCCTGTGATCTCTGCAAGGGAAAGCGAGCGGCGGACTACTCAACTTCTTGGCCTTTACGCCAGCAAGGGAACAATCTGCACGCCCTCCGAATTACGCGAGACGCTGATGGCCGACTGAGGACATCCTCAGCTTTATGCCAACCAGAGCGAAGCTCCAAATTATGCCAGGCGAAGTCCCTAGGCGTAAAGAAGGCTCCAGTTATGGAAAGACACCCTCCTCGGGGATTATCTGCCACCCAGATGGCCAACCTATTGTATACGGGTGGCAAAGGGAAGACTATGGTTCCCATCATCTGCATGCCCACCAATGGGAACAGAAGGAACAAGCCATCATCTTCTTCTTCTGCAACTCCTCCTGACCTACGCAAAAATCTAATCCGGAAACGCAAGGAGAGGGGATCTTCCAGCGTGGCTATTACGCCTCCTAGCGAGCACTGCTGTAATAGTCACAGGATTGTAATTAATTATTGTTGTTCTAAAGCAAAACGGTCAGTTTTCGACCGGCTGAGCTACTCTCCATCTTTCCTAGTAGAAGGGCCCGCGCATGCATCTGTGAACATGGCTTCACATATACCTGGAGGAAGCTCAGACTCAAGACGTCCGTCCTCTAGAACTCCGAGCCAAAGAAAATTCAACATGCTCCTTAGGGACACCAAAGCTGGGGTGTTCTAGAACACTCGTTCATGGTCACGATAACTGACTTCGTGCTCTTCTGATTCTAATGCTGGGGGTCGCCAGTCTCCCGAATCAGATACTGAGAGTATAGAGTCAACTTCTGCAGCGACCTATACTCATCCTTCAATGACGCCCAGGGAGATGGGAGTTTATGCCATTGGAGATGAACACGAAGAAGCCTCGCCATCAGGGAATGCTGAGCAACGCATTACTACACTAGAGACATCTCTGAAGCAAATGCAATCCATGATGGACAACATGCACCAAATGATGTAACTCAACAGGCGGCTGCTGTGGCTCAAACGTCGGTCCTGCCTACTCAGATACGTGTGGGGGTGGACCTACCACCATCCAACACGATCCAAGAGCCTGCTCTAGATCAAGAGTCAGCTGGTTCTTCACTTCCTCACCGGGAGAATGTACTACCTCCTGCGAGAGTCACGATACAACCAACTCCGCACCATTCCGTGGTCTCGCTACCAGCTAAAAATCTGATGCAAGCAGTGCAGGATTTGAAAGCCCAATTTGACGCCTTGAAGCACAAAGATCAGCTCAAGAAATTAGGAATCAACCAGCCATATCCAGCTATCTGGGAAGAGGTCCCTTTTCCTTCGAGGTACAAACCTCAGACTATGGCACTGTTCGAGGGAAAAACATCACCAAGTCATTTCATGAACTATTTCAGTATGATGACGGTGTTGCTACAAGAGAATGACGTCCTCCTTACCAGTGGTACCGCAGCCTGGCAGACAACTGCATTACTTCCTTCGAAGACTTCAAGGCTCTATTTTTCACACGATTCTATGAGGGAGGAATGGACATGTCTATGTCCTCTCTCATCGAAGTCAAGCAGAGGGAAAAGGAGGACGTTTGCACCTTTGTCGAACGCTTTTGCCAAGACACTTTACAGATGCCTCCAGGAGTTCCAGACTCAGCGTTGGTGGACATTTGCAGGAAGAACCTTCTTCACGTGATCTCGATGTTCACAGGACCATATCAGTTCCATGATTGGCCCTCGTTCATCATCTCAGCGGTAGCCGCCGAGGACAACAGTCGCAAGGCGCATGACAATGGCATCATGATCTCTACCTCTGACAGAGGCAAGAGGTCATCCCCTAACGACGACCATCCTCACAGTTCCAAAGAAAAAAAAGCTCTGGCGATCAATACGTCCAAACAGAAGACTGCGACAACCACGCAGACAAAACCTGGGACTTCCAGGCCCGTCGAGGTATACTCTTTCGACGACGATGATATTTCGAGTATATTCGAGTGTCTCGTCAAAAGTGGCAAGATCACCCTTCCGGAGGAGAGGCGGCCTAGTGAAGCCGGCAGCGCCAACAACCCCAAGTACTGCATCTTCCACAGATACGTACATCACCCAACAAAGGCGTGTTATATACTAAAAAGAAAGACGTTCACGGCCAACATGATCTCTCTGAAATTTGGCAATCTGCCTCCCCAAGAAGTACCGGAAGGTGTTACACCTATTTCCCGGACAACGATGAACATCGTTAATATCCCTCCGGCAAGGGGTCAAAATTATGACCTGTTACCCCTAACTACCCAGAGAGGCAAGATTATGTGGGTTCACCCAGACTTGGTGTCGGAGCTCAAAAAAGAGACTAATGCTACTAAAGCTAAGTCCAAGAAGAACTCCAAATGTAAGCCATGCCATATGGTTGCAACTTCTTCGACACCAGACGAAGACAAGGTTTTGGCCACAGCAACCCGTTCAGGGAAGGCTTACCTCAAGGACTGTGGAGCAAGTCAGGAAGATGCACCTGTAGACGCTTTAGCTGCCAAGCCTTCGGAACCGGAGCCTGCCGTACCAAAGGCCGGTCCTTCGAGACCAACTTCGGCGGACAAGGGGAAGCAAAAAGACGTACGCTTCGATAAACCTGTAAAAAACATTCAAAATAAAGGTTTAGAGAAGTCGTACAACTTCGATATCCTGGCCCAACTGGCCAATACACCAGCTAGGCTGTCCATCTTCGAGCTACTCAGGCTCTCACAAGACACTCGTTTAGCCCTGAGTGAAGCATTGATGTAGGCGGATACATACTTGACCCAACTCAAGTCCTTCGATGAAGAACCCGCGGCGTCTCCTCGATGCCACAGTGTGATGGTGGTGGTCCAAAATATCACTTTCACTCAATACGACATGTTATTAAAATATAACAGGCATGACAGACCCCTCTACCACACCGGGTACATCGGTTCCATGGAGGTCGACCAGATTCACATAGATCCGGGATCCTTAATCAGCATCATTCCTCATAGTCTGCTCAGACCACTGAGGATTCCTACCAGCGAATTGGCTTACACCACCACTACTATCGTGGGTTTCAACGCCGGAAGAAGTAAGCCGTTGGGAAAAATTCGCCTGAGGATCCAGATTGGCAATCTCAGATCAGTGGCTATATGCTACGTCATCGATTCAGAGGTATCCTACAACATCCTACTGGGAAGACCATGGATCCACGACCACAACATCGTTCCTTCGACTCTACATCAATACTTTAAATATGTAGAAGCCTAAGGGATAGTACAAACGGAGGTTCCCGACCTAAACCCATTTAAAGGAGTAGAATCCTACTACTCCGATGCCGTGTTATACTCTCAAGACTACAAGGAAGAGGTGTCGGCCCAAGCAGAGAAGGAATCCCACCGGGAGCCTGAAGAACCTTCTGCCAAGCAACCTCTGTCAATCAAGGTAAAAGGACGGACTACCCGTCCAAAAGCCACAGAGCCTATGGCTATCCACCTGAACAAGACCAGGTCAGGGAAGGGGGTGATCCTCTGGTGATCACTCTGAGACAACAGCCTCCGCCCTTAATCATCAAACTTTGGCGCAACAAGCAGCCGAGTGATGTAAATGCAACTAGGAGTGCGGTTTCTGATAATAATAAAGGACCTCTTTTCCAGTATATCGATGCCCGGATTCCAAATCAGGAATCCTCTCCCTATGACGATATAGAGCCTATAGTATGAAAATTCTTAGCAGCTATAGATTCTTATCATCCGCATATATGGGAAGTGGCATCATCATCCATTGTCACCACGACATATGGACCACATGAGGATTCTATCTTTATTGTTCCACCTGCCCGTAACGGCCAGTGTTCTATAGTCTTTGGCCGCATGCGCAACGAACAGACTATACAAGAGGATTCCTTTGATGATGACTCAGGTGAAATGCAAGTTCATAGGTACAGCCCGCAAGCCTTGAAGATCATACAAAATATGGGTTACAACATGAGGATGGAACCAGGTCTCAACCACGAGAAAGGCAGACGAACACCACTGCTCGGCAATCCCCACTATCAACAAACCGGTTCCGGTTTAGGGTATGCCACCTCCCTTACGACTTCCAAGTCGAATGAGGATATCTTTTCCTCCTTTCAAAATGGCTCGTCGCCCTCCTGCTCATCTCATGCTCTCGAGCAAACATTATCAGCAAATATGGTAGTGACGGATTCCTTCGAATCAGACGAACAAGAATCCGAACCATTCGAGAATGACGCTTGGGCTCAGCAGATGGATACACAATGGGAGTTCCGCTTCGAGCAGAGAGAACCTCCCACTAAAGATGAAGTTATCCAGATTGACGTAGGGGATAAACCCTCACCAAAGCCGATATTTATCAGTAACGACCTTTCCGAAGAAGAAAGGGAAGAAATTACCCAGCTGATAAAAGAATATATCGACATCGTTGCGTAGAATTATAAGGATATGCCAGGTCTTGATCCAAAGGTGGCTACTCATAAACTCAACATACTGTCCGATTCAAAGCCTGTGAAGCAGCACCAATACCGGTTCCGTCCGAACATGATGGATGCCATTGAAGCTGAAGTCAAGAAGTTAATAGCCTGCGGCTTCATCCGTGCGGAACAATATCCCGACTGGGTCGCCAATGTTGTCCCGGTCATGAAGAAGAATAGGAAAGTACAGATCTGCATCGATTACCGAGATCTGAACGCAGCCTGCCCCAAGGATGAATTCCCTCTTCCCATCACAGACGTCATAATCGACAATACATGCGGCTTTGAACGTATGTCTTTCATGGACGGATTCTCAGGATACAATCAGATCAAGATGCATCCTGAAGACGAGAAGCATACCGCCTTCCGGACACCACTAAGGGTATATTGCTATACGGTAATGACCTTCGGATTAAAGATCGCCGGGGCTACGTACCAACGAGCTATGAGTGACATATTCCATAAGAATTTATGCAAGACAGTGGAGTATTACGTGGACGATGTAGCTGTCAAAAGCCGCCTCAGAGATAATCACATCCGAGACTTGAAGACAGTATTTGAATTGATGCACCAACATCAACTCAAAATAAATCCTACAAAGTTCTTTATGGGGGTATCTAGTGGCAAATTTTTGGGATTTGTCATCACCGCCAAAGGCATTCAAGTGGATCCTGATAAAGTCAAGGCCATCTTAGAAATACGACCACCCCGCAATCTGAGGGAACTCAGGGGATTTCAAGGTCGTCTGGCTTATATCTAAAGATTCATATCCAACCTCTCCGGGATATGCCAGCCCTTTTCTCGTCTCATGAAGAAAGGCGTATCCTTCATATGGGACGAAGCCTGTCAGCAAGCGTTCGAAGATATCAAGTGCTACATTACTAGCCCGCCAGTTCTGGTACCTCCCGTCATAGGAAGACCATTCGTGCTATATGTTCGAGCAATGGATCATTCTCTGGGAGTTCTTCTCGCACAAAAGAACGATATGGGCCATGAGCAGGCTATTTACTACCTCAGCAGAATGATGGTCGGAGCCGAACACCGGTACAACCCTGTGGAGAAAGAATGCTTGGCTCTGATGTTCGCTATTCAGAAAACGCGATACTATGTCACGGGATAAACCATTCATATCATCTCCAGGATCAATCCTCTTCGGGTACTGATGAGCAAGCCAAGTATTCTTAATTCCTGACTCGCGACTTGGGCGATGTTATTAATGCCATATGACATGGTGTACGTCCCTCAGAAGTCCGTCGAAGGCCAAGCATTGGCTGACTTTCTAGCTGCTCATCCCATCCTGGAGGCCTCCAAACTATACGAGGAAATTCCCGACGAAGTTGCAGAGTATAATTCCGCAACAGAAGGCGATGCATGGCAACTGTTCTTCAATGGCACCTCCAGGACTGGTCCCAGGGGAAACATGGTTTCAGGACTAGGGATCGTCCTAGTCACTCCTGATAAACTCGTTATCTACCGAGCATATTCTCTTAGCAAGCCCTGTTCTAACAATGTGGCGAAATACAATGCTCTACTAATCGGGCTCCATGTCGCTAAAGAGCTGGGGGTCGAATCTCTGGAAGCCTTAGGTGATTCTCTGCTGATCGTCAATCAAGTCAGAGGAATATATGAAGTCCGGAATCCCGACCTCATCCCCTATCACCGAGCAACGGTCGAGATAGCCATGACATTCAAAGGATTCTTCCTTGAGCTTGTACCTCGGTCTCAGAATCTGGAAGCTGATGCCCTAGCCAGTCTAGCTGTAGATTTAGCTACCCCTATAAGAAGGCAGAATTTGGTAATCCTTCTTAACAGAGACCTATTCTATGTGAAAAATAACTTTCACATCGAATACAGCTACACGATGGACACAGATCCTCGTAGGAGAGACTGGAGAAGTCCTTTTATAGATTTCATAGCTTACGGAATCTTGCCAGAAGATCCTAAAGAACCAATATCTGTCAAAAGACGATCATTACGCTTCTACTTTGACGCATCGTCACAATGCCTATATCGCCGGTCTTATGACGGGCTATTATTACGATGTCTCTCTGGTGATGAAGCACAGCGGATTATCCGTGAAGCTTACGATGGCGTATGCAGAACGCATCAACCCAGTCCTAAACTACAGGATCGCGTCAGAAGAATAGGCTATTACTGGCCCACTATGATCGCAGACGCAATCCAGTATCCCAGACGATGCAGAGCCTGTCATGTCCATGCAGACTTCATACATCAACCGTCCGAACATCTACATCCTACGGTTGCATCCTGGCCTTTCGAAGCATGGGGTATGGATATCATTGGTCCTATTCACCCGTCTTCTTCCAGAGGTCACCGGTTCATACTGGCCATCACGGATTACTTCTCCAAATGGGCAGAGACGATCCCTCTTGCTGAGGTAAAGACATTTAACGTGACCAGCTTTATCAAGCATCATGTTATTTACCGCTTCGGGGTTCCCCGAAGGATAATCCATGACAACGGGCCTCAGTTCATCAGCCATGCGTTTTACCGATTCTGCGATAAAAATCAGATACAAAATGTGGCCTCCACGGCATATTATCCAGCTGCTAATGGGTTGGCGGAGGCCTTCAACAAAACCATTATCAAACTCTTGAAGAAGTTTGTCTCTTCAAACAAGAGAGATTGGAATGAGAAGCTAGAAGAATGTCTCTGGGCATACCGCACCACGGTACGAGCACCGACAGGTTGCACGCCATTCTCATTGGTCTACGGGAGTGAAGCAGTTCTTCCTATCAAAATTCAAATTTCGTCACTCAGGATAGCCATGGCTAACGAGTTAACTCAAGAAAAGAACGACCTGTTAAGGATTCAAGAGCTAGAAGGATTAGACGAGAAACACCTCCAAGCTCAGCAGCGCCTCGCGCTCTACCAAGCACGCATTTCCAGAACTTTTAATCAAAAAGTAAAGGAAAGTGTGTTCAAAACCGACGAGCTAGTTTTGGCTGTCAGAAGGCCGATGATTCTTACTAACAGGAGTAAAGGCAAATTCCAGCCCAAATGGGAAGGCCCTTACGTGATCGAGACAACGTTCTCAAACGGCGCTTATAGGTTAGCCCAGCCTAATAGAGACCTACTAATAGCTCCTATCAATGACAAATTCCTGAAGAGGTACTATGCTTAAACCTCCTCTGCTCAAGTAGAATAAGGTGATCTCATTTTGACAAAACTACTTCCAAAACAAAACTAGTTGGATCATATTCTGTCATGTCCACATATGACCTCTGAATAGATTTGCTCTGCTAAAACTTACCGAAAGTATATCACGTCCATACTATCTCTGATATCACTTTTACCTAAACCTGTCATTTATATTCCGAAATGATGGGTCCACAAAGTCAGATAAAAAGCCTCTTTATTATTTCCAGAAAGGAGCAAGAGTACATTGAAAAGCAAAAGCAAAAGTACATCATGAAGGGAGAGCGGTCAGGTCGCGAAGCTGCTGCACCATTACGGCCATCATCTCAGCCCCAGAATTCAAGACATTAGCGCGGACCCGCTCCAACCGTGCCTCGTCATCTATCATGAGGGACAGTTCGGCTCTAGCCCAAAGAAGACCGGCACGGGCGACTCCTGCACTCGCCAAGTTCCGTTGTGCTGCGACCAGTCGGCCATTCACCACATCTAGACCTTCCGACGACTGAGAAGCCCACTCCTTTGCCTGAGCAAGCTTTGTCTCCAGTTTGTGGGCCCTTGCTACATTGCCGTCATGCTCGGCCTGGCACTTCGTTTGAAGGGCGAGAGTCTCCTCCATGACGACTTTCCCTTTATCCATCTCCTGCTGATTAGTCTGTATGAATTTATTCAGACCTTCTTTCTTTTCAATAAGATGCGCAGTCAAGGAGTCGTATCTCGCCTGGACCAGAGCTTCAATATTGCCTCGAACTAGCTGTAGGTATTCGTTAATGGGTTGCTCCATGCCATTAACCATTGCCTCCAGCGCGTCAGCCACCCCGGCATCACCGAATTTCCTGACCGCCTCTATCGAGAACCGAGAGGACCTCTTCAGTGACGCGTAGTCCAGCTTCTTCGCCAACACCATTGACTTTAGCATTCTCAAAGTGGTATAGAAGATACCGGTGTACTGCTCGGTCAGCGCAACTAGGTCCACATGAACGCAGGGAGTGTCCACGATGGTGGCGACTTCCCCCCAGGAATCACCATAGACAGTGTTGCCACGGCTGTCGCCTCAACAGGAGGTACAACAAAGGAAGAATCGCCAACACCGGACGAAGTGACAGGCGTGCTCAAAAGAGGCACTATCGCAATGACAGGCTCGTCCTCCTCTTGAGATATCTCAAGAGTCTCCTCGACAGGCAAGCCAGCACCCGAAGAGGTCTCCTCTTCAAAATCATGTACCTCCGTGTCACCACTAGGACCTGACACAGAGCCAACGGGCGTGTCTACATCACCCTCTCCGAAGAGGTCTTCCCCTGAAAAGAAGACAAAAGGAAGTTAATATCAACGCAATATTAATTTTCCCACAGAAGAGGCATAAAAGACGATATTTACCCCTGGCCGACGGCATATACGTCGTATCTACAATCTGTACAGCTAAATCATTTCTTAATAATGCTAGGCGAGCTGTCATACCTGGAGAAAGGGGTCTGCAAACTGACACTGGCAAGTAGTCCTCCAGGTCCTCCTCAAAATCCAACCGAGGCTCATCGGCTGTACTCGTGCTAGGTGCGCTCGCAGGCGCGGTAGAAGTCCCTCCCGATGTCGATCCGACTAGAGGTATACGAAACTTTATTATACTCGGCCCCGAAGGCGACCTCGTTCCACTACCTGAAGCGGTAGCAGCGACGATGGCATCCAGCTGAGATTCTCCGACACCACCAGCCGGAACTATGGAAGATCCCTCTCTAAAAGGCGAGGAACCTCCAATCAAAGAATCGTCCCCAGCACGAGGAGATGCAAGCTCACCTCAAGGAGCATCAATGCCAGGAATTCGGAGAGAATGATTTACCGTCTTCTTCTTCCTCTTACGAGGGTAAGCTTCTTTGGGAGCTAGAGCCCTTCGCTTCATAGAAACTACCAAAGCCCCTACAGGCGGAGGTACTTTACCCCTAGGGACCGACACCAGGGGCTCATCCGGGGTAACGGACTTCTCACCCTCGTCGGAAGAAACCGAGGGGACTTCAACTCTTTTCCCAGGCTTGGAAGTGGGCACCCTAAAACTTCCACGCATATCAAAATCGCGATGGAAGGTATTCGTTGCCACATAGAACTGGGCATACGAATGCAGGATGCTTAGCTCCATGGAGAGTGTGATGACCGACACGATAAAAATTGCCCCAGTGCAGCCCATGATAAAATATCGCCATCCCCTTGCTCCATCAATGAGTCCACTTCTAGACCTGAAGCTGGTGATGGCATTGCCTACGTGCAACTGATCATACCCAAACTGCCGGGTAAACCGACTGGGCAAGTAGGGCTCCAAGAAGCAATATTCTTCGCTTCTGTACAGCATATAGGATGGTCTAATATAGACCAACCAATTAAAAGCTTCGGAAGAAAGAATGGTCTTCTCTCTACCCGAATCCTCGAGCCTAATCCCCGACTGATTGCAATGTACAGGAGGGACGGTGCAGAAAAGCTCCCAACTATGACTGAAGCCTAGCGCCCACCGACAGTCTACAACTGTGTTCACATTCCAGGAAGACTTCCGGTAGTTCAACAAGAAACTACCCCTCGAACTACTGCCGGAACCGGGAGACATCACCCGTGGGTTATCGAGAATTAACCACCCCATCAAATACAGGTATGGTAATTCTATCCTGGGAAAGCTATCATGCCAAATTTTATCGACGAGTAGCCGGTCAATCATGGCCCTCAGGCCAGCTTGTATACGGCACACCATGGCAGGGAGCAAGCACAGTCTTACCACGAACACCAGACGTACTGTAGGCCATAGCATGTTGCGGTGAATGCGGTCCGCAGATACGATGCCAGGCACTACTACTCGGCGTAGCCATATAAAGAGAAAGCCAGCCAGTTGAGCCTCCCTGGACAGAGGCCTGCGACAGTGCCTCAAATAACTATAGGCCTTAGTGCCTTCAGGATACTTTCCTGTCCCTTCGTCGAGGAACCGGTCCGGAGCCCCAGCATCCACAATGAGATCGTCAACTACTTGAGCATTAAGAGTACTCAGGGGATTCACAGGCAGATCTTTGCCCTCCAATACCTTCTCCGACTTAGCAGTCCTGGACCAGTAAAAGAAGAGGTAGGACGTCCATTTGCTGATGTGAGCCAAATCTAAGGGCTCATCATAAAAAGTGGTACAAGCAAGGTAGTGGCACATCAGCTTCTGATAGACTTCCACTACCCGAGGGTCTGAACCCCCCAACTCCTGGTTCGTGGGAACATACTCTTCGTATGGAGTATCCCCCATCGGCAGTCTTGAGATCTCTGCCATCTCATGCAGGGCCAATCCCAACTCCCCCAGTGGAGTGGCGAAGGTCCCGGTAAGCAAAATATATCTGTAAACCCCCTCGTCAAAAATAGGATTTAATTAATTATTTTACTGAGATAAAACCACAACCTAAAATCCCACGTACCCAAGTTAGGGTATCAGTCTACACCAAGCTTGTTATGCCACGACTCCTGTATACCACCCAAAAATCTAGTTCTTTATGTTTCCGACGCATTAGTAATTACCGAGTTGAATTATTAAATTAATTTAAACTTAAAATCAATTTACCTCTAGCAAAATCAAACCAAGCCACATGCTCTTTCACGTGGACCAGCCCCACCCCACCAAGGCTGGACAGGCCCAAGCCCAAGGCCAGCCATCAAACCTCCCCTATATAAACATACATGCTCCTACATGAAACCCTAATTGTTACTAATCATCAGAAACCCTAGTCGACCCCTCCCCTACTTTCGGCCTGCCCACACAGCAAGCCGCCACCTGCTCATCCCTCGACACCGGACTCCAACCCACCCGCCATCACCGCCACTCCAACCCGATCTTCCATCCAACCCCGACCTCCCCGTATCCCGACAGCCACTTCCCCAGCCCCGATCACCACGCTCAGGCGGACCCGACCTCCCCGCGTCCCAACAGCCACCCCCCCGCGCCGCCTCGACCAGCAACCCCGCTGCCCAGAGCTGCCGCTGCTGCTGCGATCACCCGCAGTCGCTGTTACGAGCCGCTACCGCCGTTGTCTTGCTCGTCGGCTGCCGACCGGAGCACCGCCACCCCACCGGAAGACGACCACGCTGAGGAACATCGCCAGCCGCTAGGTAAACGCCTATACCCCTTCCCCATCGTATCGTATTCGTATGTGAGTATCGTGTCATCGCGTCGAGAGTTGGATCCTTGGAAACAACGTTATTAACCCTAATCTTTATATAAAATGGCATAACAATTAACTAGAGTTAGAACTCATCGAATAACCATCGATTAACTTAACTTAGACCTGTCATCTAGGTCCAGTATCTCATCCAGATAGTGGACATAAACCAAGTATGGTTGAACATGGAAATCAAGGGCATGTTTTCGTACAGAGCAGAAATAGTTGTCAACCATAAACCGATAATCATTGTCGCAAGGAACACGTTGACCAAAGAGAGAGCACGAGTACACCGTAGCTACGTGCACATGTGACGCTTTATTTGGTCAGCAGTAAACCGGCAATAATATCTAGGAGCAACTTCGTAATTACTTATATATTTCTTCATGTCTGATATTAGATTATTATATTATATTTGTGTTTAGGATCTTTGGATCAGCTAGGAGACTTTGTTGGAACCAGCTTCTGGCATTCCCAGCTTCAGGACACACGCAAGATACCTTACTATATTTACTGTCTAATTTAAATATGCATAAGTTGTATTGTATTCTTGTTGCTCGTAATTTATACAACTGTGCGCGTCCGAGTTGTCTCGGGTGCATTCGACGGGTACGTCAATGTTTAGTATATATATATGGACTTAGCTCTTAGCAGACTTAACCCATTGGACGATACTCTGTTATTGTCTGAGACCTGATACCTTACACGATCACTGAGATATATTCATATTGGGATGCGAGTTTGCGCACTCGACTAGCTATCGTCGCGTATCACCTACATCACGGTTAGTATATTGTCAGGATATAGTTTAGAGACTTGGCATATAGATACATGGTATGCACGTCGTGTAGTCGACTTGCGTATCTACATTGGGCGGGGAGAACAACTAGTAGGTGTAAGGGGTACACACATTGGAGCCGTAGTTTCGGAGGAGCCTCGGATCCAATGCCCTTTTCTTTATATTAATGCCACGTTCTTCGGAGCGATATGGACGATATACTGTACTGATGCCATTCTCTTCGGAGCATGGATGTTATGCCTATACCTACTCATACGCACCAGGTTGTTCTCACATTGCATCCACTTAGACGGCTAGCACACCCTTATTATATTTATTTTATTCAGTATTCATATATGGCATGTTGTTTTCTTGTATCTTGTTACGTCCCTCTGAGGACCTGGTACATTTCCAGATTTAGACGAGGCTTACTACCCTACCGTATACGGCCCGGGGCAGGAGACGAGATTTGCTATAGCTGAGGAGTTGGAGGTGCAACCGTCAGAGTTTCCGTGACCAGTTGGTAGGCCTTTAGCCTAGATAGAGGGCATCATTATCTACTCAGCTGATGCTCTAGTCATTATCTTTTATATCTTATTTTAGTATTTTATTTCGTCGTAGTAGTGGGTTTGTTTCCACCAGACATCACTGGTTGTACTATGATTGAGACTGGTATTTATCAACCAGCAGTTTATTTAGTGTTTCTTGCTCTTTATATTATGAATGAGATTAGATTACCTGTTATTGATTGATATTGGACATATAGTATTATAGGACAACGTAGCACTCTTCGTGGATCCATTAAATTAGGATATCTTCGGAGACGTGTCAGCTGGCCATTGCCACGTGGCCTGGTCCCATATATTTTGGGACTGGGGTGTGCCATGGTTTTAGTGGTGGTCCATGCAGGTCACTTTCTCGCTTATGGTATGGTAACATGGCCAGCGAGCCTGCAATAGGATAGAAATTATTAGGTCTTATCCACTTTTGATTCGTCCTTGAACTTCCTTCATACTGCTTCTAAATAATCTGCATCCTGTTTGTTTGCTCTCATACTCTTTTAATGAAGCTCTATCTCTTGTAGCAAGATGAATTTGTGCAGTAGACGAGGAGTACCCCGTGCCACGGTGCCAGATAACACCGCTCAAGGAGATGAGGTACCCCAAGGGCAACCCCCGTTACAGACCCCGCTGATACATTGGCACAAGACATCGCAGGGCGATCCTACACCGCCACCTGAGGGACAGACTTCCCAGACGATCCCTACGCAGCATTGTGAGGGCCAGACTTCAGGAGCTACACCGATACCGCAGACTGAGAGGCCGACATCTGAGAAGACGCCTACTGCACAACCAGAGATTCCACTACCATCGCCCCCACCTTATCCACCCCAAATGCCACAGCTAGATGGCCAGCCACAGATGCTTCAGTTCTTTCAGGCAATGATGCAAGCACAGTGGCAGCAGACAGAGATACTGCGACAGAGTCTGATGGCAGTACTAGAGAGGACACCTGTCACGACCCCAGTACCAGCACACCGACAGGTGGCACTATTAGATGGTTCTGACAGATGGGACCAGATACCTTCTCAGGCAATGAGACTGCGGAACAGATCTCCGATTGGATCGCCAACACGGAGATGCTATTAGAGGCCTAACAACTGCATCCAGACCTTTGGATGATCGCAGTGAGGGCCCAACTAAAAGGCAACGCCCATCACTGGTGGGATTCCATCGAGCGTAGTGTAGGCAAGAACCAGACTTGGGAACAGTTCTTGGAATACTTCAATGCGAAGTATTTTCCAGCAACAGTCAGAAATGTCCTGTACTCCCAGTTTCTACACCTAGAACAGGGGAATATGACTGTTGACGCCTATGACGCAGAGTTTAGCCACCTTACCAGATTTGGAGCCGTCCTGATACCCAATGATCTAGAGAAGGCTCAGAGATTCCACCACGGCCTAAATTTCGAGCTACAGAGATATACCACTGCACATGTAAGGATTTCTTATGAGGAGGTTCTCGCAGAGGCGAGGATCTAGGAGGCCATTGTCAGAAAAGTTAGGCGTTCCAGCACGACCACACCAGCTAGATCCCAGCCCGGAGCAGGAGGACCCATCCGTCATCCCGGAGCACAGACACAACAGGGAGCAGCACCATATCCACACCAAGAACTTCCGACTTGCCACTTCTGTGGTAAGAGAGGTCACTTCGAGAAGGACTGCCGGAAGAGACTTGGGACATGCATGATTTCTGGAGCAAGCCAGCACCTTGTCAGAGATTGCCCACAGCGCAGGGAGGCAGCCCCACAGGCCGAACAAAGTCCAGCAGCACCTGCCCCGAAGATATTACCCCCACCAGGAGGACAACGTCCACCAGCACCCGGAGGATTCCAGAGGGGACCACCCTTGGCCCCACAGCAGGCAAAGTTTGATCAGGCCCGACAGCAGGCAGGAGGACAGAGACAGGGACAGGCCTTTGCATTAGCAGCCGCTGAGAAGGAAACAGAAGGAGAAACAATCACAGGTACCATTTTAGTCGCATCCTTACCTGCGACAGCATTATTTGATTTTGGGGCTACATTGTCATTTATATCTAGTAGATTTGTAGCAATGCATAGAGTAGCGAATTCCCCCTTACCTAAGAGTTGGAAGATTCTTACCAGAGGAGGTATCGTGTCGGTTACCAACACTATTAGAACGTGCTCGGTAGTCGTATGTGGTAGAGAGTTGAGAGCGCGATTCCTGGTATTGCCTATGCCGTACTTTGACGTTGTGTTAGGCATGGACTGGTTAAGCCAGTATAACGCCGTACTGAACTGCCGGAAGGGTAGCGTCACTTTTAGACCACCAGATCAACCGGAGTTCGAGTATATATGAGGGACCGTCGAACAAGGAGTAGGACAGACAGCAGGAACTTGCATGACTATGGAGATTGCGCCCCCACCAATAGTTACAGAATTCGAGAATATTTTCCCTAAAGAATTGCCAGGCTTACCACCAGATAGAGACATGGAGTTCACCATTGAGCTAGTACCAGGAGCAACACCAGTATCTTCTAATATGTACCGATTGGCGAAGAAGGAGTTAGACGAGCTGAAGCTACAATTGGAGGAGTTGCAGAGCAAGGGATTTATCCATCCTAGTGCATCACCATAGGGAGGACCCGTATTGTTTGTGCCTAAGAAGGATGGAACAGTACGTATGTATATTGATTACAGAGCCCTTAATGCTTTGACTATCAAGAACAAGTACCTCCTGCCGCAGATTGATGATTTATTTGATCAGTTGACAGGAGCAGTGGTGTTCACAAAGATCGACTTAAGATCGGGTTATCATCAAGTGAAGGTGCGAAGAGAAGACATTCAAAAGACAGCATTCAGGACTCGTTATGGTCACTACGAGTTCTTAGTGATGCCTTTTGGACTGACGAATGTGCCAGCTGTATTTATGAACTTGATGAACAGAGTATTCCATCAATACTTGGACCACTTCGTGGTAGTCTTCATCGACGACATTTTGGTGTATTCGAAGAGCCACGAGGAGCACGAGAAGCACTTGAGACTAGTATTAGAGACACTGAGGAGAGGGAGACTTTATGCCAAGCTTAGAAAGTGCGAGTTTCTCCTAGATCGTGTCGCCTTCCTTGGATACGTCATCTCAGGAGACGGTATCTCAGTAGATCCGGCAAAGATTTCATCTGTATAGACATGACCAACCCCTACCAATGTCTTAGAAGTGAGGAGTTTCCTAGGACTTGCCGAATATTACCGGAGGTTCGTAGAGAACTTCGCAAAGATTGTAGAGCCAACGACCCGCTTGACCCGTAAGGAGCAGGAGTTCACTTTGATAGAAGAGTGTTAGAAGGCATTCGATGAGCTGAAGAAGTGCTTGACTATAGCACCCATCTTGACCATACCTTCTGGACCCGGAGGATTCGTAATCTACAACGATGCGTCTGGGAAAGGATTATGATGCGTCTTGATGCAGCATGGAAAGGTTGTAACTTATGCTTTTAGACAGTTGAAGACACATGAGAAGAACTATCCCACCCACGACTTGGAGCTTGCAGCGGTGATCTTTGCGTTAAAGCTTTGGAGTCATTACCTATATGGAGAAAGAGTAGAGATATTTACTGATCATAAGAGCCTGAAATACGTCTACACTCAGAAGGATCTAAATTAGAGACAGAGATATTGGCTCGAGGTGATGACAGACTTCAAAATAGAGCTACAGTACCACCCAGGAAAAGCCAACGTAGTAGCAGACGCATTGAGCAGAAGACCTATGGAATTCTTCTTGACTACCCAACAACATCTGTTGAAAGATCTAGAGCAGATGGGTATAGAGGTTGTTATACCCGGAGTAGACGGACAGTTGTCGAATTTCCAATTGTAATCGACACTGGTAGAGAGAATCAAGGCTGCTTTGCCGACAGATGCTAGATTTCAGAGGCTCAGATAGAGGACAGAGGCTGGATTACAGACAGGATTGCGGATACATGAAGACGGAACACTGAGATGCGGAGATCATCTCTATGTCCCAAATGGAGAACTTCGGCAGGAATTATTGACAGAGGCACACAGTTCCACCTACTTCGTTCATCCAGGAGGCACGAAGATGTACAAAGATCTAAGACAGTACTACTGGTGGCACGGAATGAAGAGAGAGATAGCACGCTTCATGGCCAAGTGCCTAGTGTGTCAGCAAGTCAAGGCTGAGCACCAGAGGTCTGCGGGATTGCTTCAACAGCTTCCTATACAGGAGTGGAAATGGAAGCATATCACTATGGACTTTGTTACAGGCTTCCCGAAGAGTCCTAGTGGGCGCAATGCAGTATGGGTAATCGTGGATAGACTCACCAAGTCCGCACATATTTTACCCTTTAGAGTTGGGCAATCGACGGAGGCTTTAGCAAATATGTACATGAGAGAGATTGTGCACCTACATGGAGTGCCATTTAGCATTGTGTCAGACAGGGATACGAGATTTACGTCTTACTTTTGGCGGAGTATGCAAGAGAGTCTTGGTACTCACCTAAAGTTTAGCACAGCGTATCACCCACAAACAGATGGCCAGTCGGAGCGCACCATTCAGACGCTAGAAGACATGTTAAGAGCGTGCATGCTGGACTTCGGAGGATCATGGAAGGACCACTTATATTTGGTCGAGTTTTCCTACAACAACAGCTATCAAGCTAGCATTCAGATGGCTCCCTATGAAGCGTTGTATGGCAGGAAGTGTCGTTCTCCAGTATGCTGGAGTGATATAGGCGAACGACAGATTCTCGGACCAGAGTTGGTTGTTCGGACGGTAGAAAAGGTAAAGAAGATCCAAGGAAACCTTCGAGCAGCACAAGACCGACAGAAGCATTGGGCGAATGCGCATCGTCGACCCTTAGAGTTTCAGGTTGGAGATCACGTATTCTTAAAGATCTCACCTACTCGAGGGACTATCAGATTCGAAGGCAGAGAGAAGCTGAGTCCGAGGTACATAGGACCATTCGACATATTAGAATGCGTCGGAGAGGTTGCTTACAGATTAGCATTACCGCAGACCTTGGAAGGAGTTCACGATGTCTTCCATGTATCCCAATTAAGGAGGTACATACCGGATCCTAGTCATGTGCTTGACCATTCTGAAATCTCAGTCGGCCCGAGCCTATCATATGAAGAGGAGCCTGTGGAGATTCTATACAGAAGTGAGAAGGTATTACGAGGGCAGACCATCCCCCTAGTTCGTGTTGCATGGAGGCATCATGCACCAGGCGAGTCGACCTGGGAACGCGAGAAGGATATTCGCCAGCGTTACCCCCACCTCTTCGAAGGCCTAGGTATGTGGTAGTATTTTAAATTCAGTCGTTAGTTCTTACCATACATATGTTTTAATTTCGAGGATGAAATGTTCTAAGGAGGGTAGATTGTAAACCCCCTCGTCAAAAATAGGATTTAATTAATTATTTTACTGAGATGAAACCACAACCCAAAATCTCACGTACCCAAGTTAGGGTGTCAGTCTACACCAAGCTTGTTATGCCACGACTCCTGTATACCACCCAAAAATCTAGTTCTTTATGTTTCTGACGCATTAGTAATTACCTAGTTGAATTATTAAATTAATTTAAACTTAAAGCCAATTTACCTCTAGCAAAACCAAACCAAGCCACATGCTCTTTCACGTGGACCAGCCCCACCCCACCAAGGCTGGACAGGCCCAAGCCCAAGGCCAGCCATCAAACCTCCCCTATATAAACATACATGCTCCTACATGAAACCCTAATTGTTATTAATCATTAGAAACCCTAGCCGACCCCTCCCCTACTTCCGGCCAGCCCACACAACAAGCCGCCACCTGCTCATCCCTCGACACCAGACTCCAACCCACCCGCCATCACCGCCACTCCAACCCGATATTCAATCCAACCCCGATCTCCACGCATCCCGACAGCCACTTCCCAAGCCCCGATCACCACGCTCAGGCGGACCCGACCTCCCCGCGTCCCAACAGCCACCCCCCCGCGCCGCCTCGACCAGCAACCCCGCTGCCCAGAGCTGTCGCTGCTGCTGCGATCACCTGTAGTCGCTGCTGCGAGCCACTACCGCCGCTGCCTTGCTCGTCGGCTGCCGACCGGAGCACCGCCACCCCACCGGAAGACGACCACGCTGAGGAACATCGCCAGCCACTAGGTAAACGCCTATACTCCTTCCCCCTCGTATCGTATTCGTTGTGAGTATCGTGTCGTCGCGTTGAGAGTTGGATCCTTGGACACAATGTTATTAACCCTAATCTTTATATAAAATGGTATGACAATTAACCAGAGTTAGAACTCATCGAAAAACCATCGATTAACTTAACTTAGACCTGTCATCTAGGTCCAGTATCTCATCCGGACACTGGACATAAACCAAGTATGGTTGAACATGGAAATCAAGGGCATGTTTCCGTGCAGAGCAGAAATAGTTGTCAACCATAAACCGATAATCATTGTCGCAAGGAACACGTTGAACAAAGACAGAGCACGAGTACACCCTAGCTACGTGCACATGTGACGCTGTATTTGGTCAGCAGTAAACCGGCAACAATATCTAGGAGCAACTTCATAATTACTTATGTATTTCTTCATGTCTGATATTAGATTGTTATATTATATTTGTGTTTAGGATCTTTGGATCAGCCATGAGACATTGTTGGAACCAGCTTCTGGCATTCCTAGCTTCAGGACACAGGCAAGATACCTTGCTATATTTACTGTCTAATTTAAATATGCATAAGTTGTATTGTATTCTTGTTGCTCGTAATTTATACAACTGTGTGCGTCCGAGTTGTCTCGGGTGCATTCGACGGGTACGTCGATATTTAGTATATATATGGACTTAGCTCTAAGCAGACTCAACCCATTGGACGATACTCTGTTATTGTCTGAGACCTGATACCTTATATGGTCAATAAGATATATTCATATTGAGTTACGGGTTTGCGCACTCGACTAGCTATTATTGCATATCACCTACATCACGGTTAGTATATTGTCAGGATATAGTTTAGAGACTTGGCATATAGATACATGGTATGCACGTCGAGTAGTCGACTTGCGTATCTACATTGGGCGGGGAGGACTACTAGTAATCGTATGGCGTACACACATTGGAGCCGTAGTTTCGGAGGAGCCTCGGATCCAATGACCTTCCCTTTATATTGATGCCACGTTCTTCGAAGCGATATGGACGATATACTGTACTGATTCCATTCTATTCGGAGCATGGATGTTATGCCTACACCTACTCATACGCACCAGCGTTGTCCTTATATTGCATTCACTTAGACGGCTAGCACACCCTTATTGTATTTATTTTATTCAGTATTCATATATGGCATATTGTTTTCTTGTATCTTGTTACGTCCCTCTGAGGACCTGGTACCTTTTCAGATTTAGATGAGGCTTACTACCCCACCGTATACGGCCCGGGACAGGAGACGAGATTTGCTACAGCTGAGAAGTTGGAGGTGCAACCGTCAGAGTTTCCGTGACCAGTTGGTAGGCCTTTAGCCTAGATGGAGGGCATCATTATCTACTCAGCTGATGCTCTAGTTATTATCTTTTATATCTCATTTCAGTACTTTATTTCGTCATAGTAGTGGGTTTGTTCCCACCAGACATCACTGGTTGTACTATGATATCTTGAGACTGGTATTTATCAACCCACAGTTTATTTAGTGTTTCTTTCTCTTTATATTGTGGATGAGATTAGATTACCTGTTATTGATTGATATTGGACATATAGTATTATAGGACAGCGTAGCACTCTTCGTGGATCCATTAAATTAGGATATCTTCGGAGACGTGTCAGCTGGCCATTGCCACATAGCCTGGTCCCGTATATTTTGGGACTGGGGCGTGACAATATCGCTCCATCAGTACCAGAAACAGGTTAGGGTTAGGAGGTAACCCAACACTGGTAGCACTCACAGCTGCAAACAGACCGATGTTCTTCAACTCGGTCTAAAAATGCTTCAGGGCCCAATCAACTAAGCGAGCCCATCGAAGGTTTGAAGGGGTGATCCACCAGCCACACCGAGGGTTCACCTTAGGGTATACTCCCCCACGCCCCATAAAATGATTACAGAAAGTCAGTAACTGGACCGGCTGGATCACCAAACTGTCTTCACTCGGGACACTACCCGGGTACAGCCCCCTGAACAGCGTCACTGTCACTACCACATTCTGAAAACAGGGGTAATTTTGACTTTTTACAATATTTAATATTATGGTAGTTATAATTAAATAATTGCATGATAGTGTATTTGATTTAAATAATTTTGTGTGATGTGTAATTAAATATATAATTATATGCAGTGTTAATTATTTTATTTTAGCTAGCAGACTAGACCTAGAAGCCCAGTAGACGAACCCCTGTCCGAATTATAGAATTCTAGATTTTATTATTTTATTTAGAATTTGATATTTGGAGATTGTAATTAATTACCATATTTTATTTAATATTTTTGCGCATTGCCTTTGCTTCGATATTTGGAGCATTATCTAGACTTTTGTCTTCCAACAAATTTTACCATCTTGCCCTAGACATGCCCGCCTTCAATTCTGCTATTTTTGCAACTCATAATTGTGCTCTTTGTACATTATTTCTAGCCGCACAAAAATCGTCGCGAACGTTTATTTTTAAATTCCTATTTTGTATCGTTGTGCGTTCCAATTTAAAATTGGAGGCCATTTTGACCTATTTTTCGTGCGGCCCAAATTAGGGTAATATTCTGTTCTGAGTCTTCTTCATTTTTGGTATTGATGACCTGACCTGATTTTGGCCCCATGTACTCCTAATTAATTGTTGAACATAACTTGTATTTATTTCTATTTAAATTGAGGATACCATTTTATCTGATTCTAAAATCCCAATTTAATTCCAGTGCCCTGCTGATTGAGCCCATACCGATCATACAATGCCCCCTGACCCTACAAAATACCGGACACTGAATCGCCCGCCAAATTTTTATTATTTTATGTGTTTGTGCAATTTCCCAAATTTAAGGGGGTTAAATTGCAAATCGGCATTTTGTGCCAACACCCCATTATTTAAACCAATGAGGGAACCTAATATTTTTTAATTAAACTCTCACCCTTATTTCCCACATGAATTAATTCCCCATGTTCAATCTAGACCACTCATTTAGAGGGTCAATCACAACCCTCCATCAAAATCCCCTCATCCCTATTTAATGTCATGTCCCATCCTAAACCCTAATCCCTAGACTACCTAGAAAACCCCACCTCCTCACAAGCCCCCACATCCCCTCTCTCAACCGTATGTAAAATTTTTCTTCCCTTCTCCTTCTCTTTTCTTCTTCTTCTTCTTCTTCCTTTTTCTTCTTCTTCTTTTATTTTTTGGGTTTGAATTCAAAATCTGAAAAAAAGGGGGGGGGGAACATCCTGTTCATCCCCGACCGGCGGCCCTCTGTGAACCCGACGGCTTTTCCTCCCTCCGCCGGGCATCACGACCACCATCAGCCAGCGGCCGAGCTCCCTGTGCTACACCCCGACTCCTCCCTGCCGAGCTGCGCCACCATCAGCCACCCAACAGCCCGGCCTCCCTGCTGCTACTCCGGCGGCGACGTACCCCGCATCAACACCCACCGGCGGCCGAGCCCGACCCGCCGTTCACCCGCATCTCCCCGCTGCTGTGTCCATCTACCTCCGGCTACATCTCGATCACCTCCATCTACCTCCGGCCTCCCACCATTCCCTTCCCGGCCAACTCCTCCACCTCTACTCTCCCTCTGCCGATTCTCTAACACCATCTCCACCACCTTCATCATCTCCTAGCCACCACCACCACCAACAGAGATCCGGCTACATCCCCACCAGCCACCTCTCCTCCACTCCGGCGAGTCTCCGGTCGTACTCCGGCCGACCCCGCTGTAAGTATTTTCCCTCTCTCCCTCTTTCTTCTTTAGTTATAGTTATATATATATATATATATATATGTATATATATATATGTATATATTTATATATATACGTATATACGTTCATGTATATACTAATATATGTATTTGTATATATTAAATAATGTGTAGGTACATGTATGTGTAAAATTAATTTATATGTAAATGTATATATTTAATTAAAGTGTATGTATGAGTATGTATTTAATTTAATTGGTATGTAGATATATATGTATATATATATATATATATATATATATATATATATATTGATTTATTTCTATAATCTCTATTTAATAAAAGTATATTAGTATAATTTAAATATGTACTAATTTTAGTGAAGGATATAATTAATCGGTATATATGTACTATATACATATTGGTATGTGTATTTGTATATATATAATTAATGTAAAGCATCTATATATATTTAATTAATGTATTAGTATGGTTAATGTAATGTATATATTTTTGGTATATATTTAAATAATGTGTATATATGTATTGTATATAAATACGTAGATGTGTATATACTAGTATATGTTTTGTATATATTAAAATGTATAGTATAGTGTATGTATATATATATGTATGTATATATATATATATCTAATGTATATGTATGATTGTATATATATTTAATTAGTGTGTAAGTATATATCTAATTGGTATATGTAAATATTAGCATGTATATTATTCATAAATAAAATGCTTAAATAGATGTATGTAGGTATGTATGTAATGTATAGTAATTTTAATTAAATGCTTTAAATATTGGGATATGTATAGTATATAAGAATTGGTATCGTATAATTTAATATATGTACATGTATATTTTTATTTTTCATTCAATGTTATACATGTATTAAATATGTGTTTTAGTATTTCATATTATATATAATGTATTGGCATATATATATATATGTGTATATATATTTTATAAACCCTTGGCATTTTAAGGTATATACACATATATTGTATATGTGTTTAATTTGATAGATATAAATACGTGTTCTACTATAAGTATTTTATATATATATATACTTAGCATATTTTCAAGGTATGTTTAATTGGTATATATAAAACCGTATTTTGGTATATATATATATATATGTAGATTATATTTTCGTATTGGCTTGTATATATAATATAAATTGGTATATTTACCTGTATATAGTATTGTATAATTTAACTGGTATAAATGCATATATTATTATGTGTATAATTATTTTTGATATATATTGGTATATATATTTTGTATAAAACCTTAGCATATTTTTAATAGATATATATATTCATATATTTTGCATATGTACTTAATTTGATATATATAGATATATTGTAAGTATATATGTTATTTAAGATATGTATATTACGTATCTATCTACTAGGTGACACTAGTGACTAGTACCCTGCCTGGCATGGCCCTAAGGCCAGTGTTTTGACTGTGTGTTAGCGTAGCTTCTGATGCAAATGTTATATTGTGATATGTTTTTAGGACTGTTGGTTCACCCAGGGGATACTCTGGAACAGGACATCCATAAATAGCAGCTAAGCACCCAAGGCAAGTACATTCTCTGATAATTTCCAATTCTTGATAATTTCTATAAATTCAACAATCATGAAATGTTACATCTGAATCTTTGACACTGTGCTACACGGACTAGTATAGCTTGGATCTGCAGTCATGAGATGTTACCCTGATTATCGTATTGACATTGTACACGACATAAATATTTAGACATCGTACATGATAGACTTGACTTGCTCGTGTATCGTGACGTGTCATGGTTGGATCCACAGTACTAGTTGGGGGCGGGGAAGTAGTTAGTAAGAAATGTGATCATAACCTCTTATTGTAGTATAGAAATTGTAAGTGTTAATCATGCTCTTCACCCATGATTAGCCAGGCCCTGTAGCCATCGTACATGTTCCCAAGCCGGTCATATTTCGAAACTACTATTTCAAACACTTAGAATATATTACAGTTCCCTAATTTAAATCATATACTACATCACCCGTATATGATACTGTACCTTGTTCTTTCCATTTCTTTATGCACTGACTATATCACATTGTCTATTGCCTGTCTCTTTATATTGCCTGTCTCTCTTAAATTGCCATTGCATTTATTTCACTGTCTTCTCAGTAGCTAGCATGACATATTTTATTGTATTATAGACATTACCAATTAATGGAACTGTTATTTGAGATTGTGCTTTGCTCCTTCCTGACTGGAAATATTTTTCCAGACTATGCCTTAGAGGACCGCTGTCTGACACTTATGGTGAGTAGCTGCAGACTTGATAGTAGTTGTGATTCCAGGAGGTCTAGCTAGAAATTACTATTTTTAGTTAGTTCTTTTAACAGTCTATTTGGTACCGGATTTGTCTCCGGCATTTTGATGATTCTTGGATATTGTTGAGTTAGAATTTTACTTGTGGACTTGTGTTGTGTTTAATTTAGTTTTATTATTCAAAATCTTATCGTGCTGTAATCCTATGATTGAGTATGTGTTCATCTTATTTGTGTCATCCGTACCTCCTAATGGAGATTGGATGCTTGCGTGACAGTAGTTAGATAGTATCAAGACCTTGACAGCGTTCTACCGCCGATGCTGCGGCGTAGGCTCGACGTACCCACGCACTCGTGCCCCTAAACCGGGTACGGGTCGTGACACGTTTTTAGTGGTGGCCCATGCAGGTCAGACTTCGTATTTAGAGCGATGTCGTGGTAGTGTGGCATCTTTGTTACACTACTGCGTGCCTGTAATAGGATCTAGGACATAGGATACTAGGACGAGAGCAAATACTCAATCACAATTCCTTGAGAGATTCCTGGGATGACCCCTGAGAATCTTGTTAAAACTTCCAATTTAAATCATTCCCTTGTTCCGTCCATTCTCATTTATTGATATTGATTTGATTATTGTTAATTAGGTATTAAATTAGGATTTTGGTTTCATTGTAGGGTTTTGATTTCATATCAAGATATATTTGCAGACTAATTTATGGTATTATTTGAGGACGCATGTCAATGAGGACAGTGAAAATGATTAACATTAGAGCTATTGGACTACAAAAGGTGTGGATTTCAAATTTTAATTTAAGATTGAGAATGAATTTTAAATTTTTTTTTTTTGAATTCTGAGAAGATTGAGATTGTTATTAAAATTTTATTTTGAAGATTTCAATGAATTGCAAAGATTTTGAAATTGAGGAATTGAAATATTGTTATTAAAATTTTATTTTGAGGATTCAGATTCGATTCAATAAACCTCGACAAGTCTGTAAGGATTTTGTGTGATTAAATTTTCATTTCAGTATTTAAATAATTAACCTTGAGGAAAGTGTATGCATTATACTTTAAATGTTTATTCGAGGAGTTATTCGAGGAATTTTAATTAAGGATAAGATTTTATAGTGGGAGAGATATATTAGTATACAACAGTTGAGGTGCATGTGTAAGGATTTGTTTTGAGCATGATTGAGATCTCACTGCCCACTAACTTGGGTGTCCATTTAAGATTGTATTAGAGAGAGCAGTACTTAGTATAGAGTGTTGCATTTGATATGTACTTGGGTGATAAGAATAACTAGCATCAACTGTTGCAGTAGGTAAGGAAGCTAGCAGTGAGAGTGTTTGTGATAGAACTGTGATACCTAGGGGATAGAGGTATCAGACCTTAGATGCACCTTGACCTGTGTAATCACAAATAGGATTTTCTTTCTAATCTATTTATCTTGAATGTTGCTTCCTTAGAACTGTACTGTCCTTCCTTGATGATATCGCATTTTGCCTAAATTGATTTTTTGGGATCTGTCTTCAGGATGTCGCCGCAGACACGGTCTATGAGAGCGGGAACATCAGCTTTAGAGGGGTCTGCCACCTCTCCACCTGATGGGCAGACAGCCGTAGTTCCTCCTACATCTCCGATGCATGTAGGTGATCCTCCTCCTCCACCTATTCAGAAGATTGCCGCAGCTGTGACGGACAACCTTCCTCCTCCACCGACTCCGATTCCCGGAGGTTTGCCCATTGATGGAACGCAGATGTTTACCTTGATCCAAGGCATGGTAGATGCCCAGAGAGTGACGGCAGACGCTCAGCGAGTTTAAGCTGAGGCTCAGAGGGTGCAAGCAGAAGCGCACCAGGCACAAACCGAGCTGATGAAAGAAAACATGGAGAATGCTCATCAAGTGACTCTCCAAGCTTTAGAGAAAGTAGCACAATACCAGCAGTTTCCTGGCCAGCAGCAGAGATCAGGCACTATAGTGGATTTCAAAAGGATGATGCCTCGAGAGTTCAAAGGCACCGAAGGGATACTCTACGCTGACGACTGGTTAGAGGATATAGAAAGAAGCCTGCGATTGACCCAGATTCCGGAGAACTTGCAGATAGAAGCCGCTGGCAGTCAGATGTTCGATATCGCACTCACGTGGTATCGCACGGAGCCGAGAATTACTGCACAAGGACTTACTTGGGAGACCTTCAAGGAACTCTTCAAGGAGAAGTTCTTTCCCGACGTGGCATTGGGAACCTTGGAAAGTCAGTTTCATGGCTTAGTTCAAGGAAACATGTCGGTCGACGAGTACGCTGCAGAATTCTGTAGATTGAGCCGTTTTGCATCATCTATGATTCGAGACCCAGGAGATCGAGCCCGGAAATTTAGAAAGGGACTGACAAGAGAGATTAAGTCGCGCACTTCTGGTCGGCGTACCGCTACCTATGAGGCTATCTTGATGGATGCTCAGATTGTATAAGAGGATCTGGATCTCAGGCCTAAGAGGAGCCACAATACTTTTGGAGATACAAATGATAGCGCAGGACCAGCCAAGCATCCCCGTATTCAGTACCAATAGCAGTACCAAGTACCATTTCATAGTCAGCAACAACCATGGACATTTCAGCATCCACCGCAGTACCTAGCACCAGTTCCTATCCAGCAACATCCATGGGAGTATCAGTATCAACAGCAGTACCCGGCACCAGTTCCTGTACAGCAGGATCAACGAACTTGTCACTTCTGTAAGAAGCCAGGTCACCTTTGGGAGAGCTGTAGAACGAGGCTAGGACTTTGTTTGCACTGTGGCGCTGCGGAAGATCGAGTAAGGGATTGTCTTCGAGTTTCTTATCTTCCCGGCCCACGCGCAGCTTCAGATTATAGAGATCCAGTTAGGCTACCTGTGGAACCGTATATTGCTCAGCACCCGCAAAGGGAACCACCCCAGCAGGGCGGGCATTTACGATGATGGTCGAGGAGACCGATACTGCAGGTAATATGTTAGCAAGTTCTGTTCTTCCTTCTTTCTGTTCCTACCTATTTGATTGATTGACTGATACCTTAGTACCGTAGCTTGTATGCATGATTCTTGTTATAATGTAGTTAGTAGCACACCCTGATACAGAGACTGCAATACTATGACAAAAGACACCATGACCATACATATTCTCCTTAGATTGCATGTTGTATGAGTATAGGAAAGATTTTTTCAAGCCATGATTATTGGTGTTGACCATAGAAGACTTATGAAGAGGTTATTACTTGACAAGAGGAACAAGATGATTAAAATTTGAGGGAATAATTATGTGTATGAATAAACTCTACTTTGAGGATTTTAATTTCGAGGACGAAATTCTTTTAAGGTGGGTAGACTTGTCACTACCACATTCTGAAAACAGAGGTAATTTCGACTTTTCACAATATTTAATATTATGGTAGTTATAATTAAATAATTGCATGATAGTGTATTTGATTTAAATAATTTTGTGCGATGTGTAATTAAATATATAATTATATGCAGTGTTAATTATTTTATTTTAGCTAGCAGACTAGACCTAGAAGCCCAGTAGACGAACCCCTGTCCGAATTATAGAATTCTGGATTTTATTATTTTATTTAGAATTTGATATTTGGAGATTGTAATTAAATACCGTATTTTATTTAATATTTTTGCGCATTGCCTTTGCTTCGATATTTGGAGCATTATCCAGACTTTTGTCTTCCAACAAATTTTACCATCTTGCCCTAGACATGCCCGCCTTCAATTCTGCTATTTTTGCAACTCATAATTGTGCTCTTTGTACATTATTTCTAGCCGCACAAAAATCGTCGCGGACGTTTATTTTTAAATTCCTATTTTGTATCGTTGTGCGTTCCAATTTAAAATTGGAGGCCATCTTGACCTATTTTTCGTACGGCCCAAATTAGGGTAATATTCTGTTCTGAGTCTTCTTCATTTTTGGTATTGATGACCTGACCTAATTTTGGCCCCACGTACTCCTAATTAATTGTTGAACACAACTTGTATTTATTTCTATTTAAATTGAGGATACCATTTTATCTGATTCTAAAATCCCAATTTCATTCTAGTGCCCTGCTGATTGAGCCCATACCGATACAACGCCCCCTGACCCTACAAAATACCGGACACTGAATCGCCCGCCAAATTTTTGTCATTTTATGTGTTTGTGCAATTTCCCAAATTTAAGGGGGTTAAATTGCAAATCGGCATTTTGTGCCAACACCCCATTATTTAAACCAATGAGGGAACCTAATATTTTTTAATTAAACTCTCACCCTTATTTCCCACATGAACTAATTCCCCATGTTCAATCTAGACCACTCATTTAGAGGGTCAATCACAACCCTCCATCAAAATCCCCTCATCCCTATTTAATGTCATGTCCCATCCTAAACCCTAATCCCTAGACTACCTAGAAAACCCCACCTCCTCACAAGCCCCCACATCCCCTCTCTCATCCGTATGTAAAATTTTTCTTCCCTTCTCCTTCTCTTTTCTTCTTCTTCTTCTTCTTCCTTTTTCTTCTTCTTCTTTTATTTTTTGGGTTTGAATTCAAAATCTGAAAAAAAAAGGGGGGGGGGAACATCCTGTTCATCCCCGGCCGGCGGCCCTCTGTGAACCCGACGGCTTTTCCTCCCTCCGCCGGGCATCACGACCACCATCAGCCAGCGGTCGAGCTCCCTGTGCTACACCCCGACTCCTCCCTGCCGAGCTGCGCCATCATCAGCCACCCAACAGCCCGGCCTCCCTGCTGCTACTCCGGCGGCGACGTACCCCGCATCAACACCCACCGACGGCCGAGCCCGACCCGCCGTTCACCCGCATCTCCCCGCTGCTGTGTCCATCTACCTCCGGCTACATCTCGATCACCTCCATCTACCTCCGGCCTCCCACCATTCCCTTCCCGGCCAACTCCTCCACCTCTACTCTCCCTCTGCCGATTCTCTAACACCATCTCCACCACCTTCATCATCTCCTAGCCACCACCACCACCAACAGAGATCCGGCTACATCCCCACCAGCCACCTCTCCTCCACTTCGGCGAGTCTCCGGTCGTACTCCGGCCGACCCCGCTGTAAGTATTCTCCCTCTCTCCCTCTTTCTTCTTTAGTTATAGTTATATATATATATATATATATATATATATATATGTATATATATATGTATGTATATATTTATATATATACGTATTTACGTTCATGTATATACTAATATATGTATTTGTATATATTAAATAATGTGTAGGTACATGTATGTGTAAAATTAATTTATATGTAAATGTATATATTTAATTAAAGTGTATGTATGAGTATGTATTTAATTTAGTTGGTATGTAGATATATATGTATATATATATATATATATACATTGATTTATTTCTATAATCTCTATTTAATAAAAGTATATTAGTATAATTTAAATATGTACTAATTTTAGTGAAGGATATAATTAATCGGTATATATGTACTATATACATATTGATATGTGTATTTGTATATATATAATTAATGTAAAGCATCTATATATATTTAATTAATGTATTAGTATGGTTAATGTAATGTATATATTTTTGGTATATATTTAAATAATGTGTATATATGTATTGTATATAAATACGTAGATGTGTATATACTAGTATATGTTTTGTATATATTAAAATGTATAGTATAGTGTATGTATATATATATGTATGTATATATATATATATCTAATGTATATGTATGATTGTATATATATTTAATTAGTGTGTAAGTATATATCTAATTGGTATATGTAAATATTAGCATGTATATTATTCATAAATAAAATGCTTAAACAGATGTATGTAGGTATGTATGTAATGTATAGTAATTTTAATTAAATGCTTTAAATATTGGGATATGTATAGTATATAAGAATTGGTATCGTATAATTTAATATATGTACATGTATATTTTTATTTTTCATTCAATGTTATACATGTATTAAATATGTGTTTTAGTATTTCATATTATATATAATGTATTGGCATATATATATATATGTGTATATATATTTTATAAACCCTTGGCATTTTAAGGTATATACACATATATTGTATATGTGTTTAATTTGATAGATATAAATACGTGTTCTACTATAAGTATTATATATATATATATACTTAGCATATTTTCAAGGTATGTTTAATTGGTATATATAAAACCGTATTTTGGTATATATATATATATAGATTATATTTTCGTATTGGCTTGTATATATAATATAAATTGGTATATTTACCTGTATATAGTATTGTATAATTTAACTGGTATAAATGCATATATTATTATGTGTATAATTATTTTTGATATATATTGGTATATATATTTTGTATAAAACCTTAGCATATTTTTAATAGATATATATATATATTCATATATTTTGCATATGTATTTAATTTGATATATATAGATATATTGTAAGTATATATGTTATTTAAGATATGTATATTACGTATCTATCTACTAGGTGACCCTAGTGACTAGTACCCTGCCTGGCATGGCCCTAAGGCCAGTGTTTTGACTGTGTGTTAGCGTAGCTTCTGATGCAAATGTTATATTGTGATATGTTTTTAGGACTGTTGGTTCACCCAGGGGATACTCTGGAACAGGACATCCATAAATACCAGCTAAGGACCCAAGGCAAGTACATTCTCTGATAATTTCCAATTCTTGATAATTTCTATAAATTCAACAATCATGAAATGTTACATCTGAATCTTTGACACTGTGCTACACGGACTAGTATAGCTTGGATCTGCAGTCATGAGATGTTACCCTGATTATCGTATTGACATTGTACACGACATGTATATTTAGACATCGTACATGATAGACTTGACTTGCTCGTGTATCGTGACGTGTCATGGTTGGATCCACAGTACTAGTTGGGGGCGGGGAAGTAGTTAGTAAGAAATGTGATCATAACCTCTTATTGTAGTATAGAAATTGTAAGTGTTAATCATGCTCTTCACCCATGATTAGCCAGGCCCTGTAGCCATCGTACATGTTCCCAAGCCGGTCACATTTCGAAACTACTATTTCAAACACTTAGAATATATTACAGTTCCCTAATTTAAATCATATACTACATCACCCGTATATGATACTGTACCTTGTTTTTTCCATTTCTTTATGCACTGACTATATCACATTGTCTATTGCCTGTCTCTTTATATTGCCTGTCTCTCTTAAATTGCCATTGCATTTATTTTACTGTCTTCTCAGAAGCTAGCATGACATGTTTTATTGTATTATAGACATTACCAATTAATGTAACTATTATTTGAGATTGTGCTTTGCTCCTTCCTGACTGGAAATATTTTTCCAGACTATGCCTTAGAGGACCGCTGTCTGACACTTATGGTGAGTAGCTGCAGACTTGATAGTAGTTGTGATTCCAGGAGGTCTAGTTGGAAATTACTATTTTTAGTTAGTTCTTTTAACAGTCTATTTGGTACCGAATTTGTCTCCGGTATTTTGATGATTCTTGGATATTGTTGAGTTAGAATTTTACTTGTGGACTTGTGTTGTGTTTAATTTAGTTTTATTATTCGAAATCTTATCGTGCTGTAATCCTGTGATTGAGTATGTGTTCATCTTATTTGTGTCATCCGTACCTCCTAATGGAGATTGGATGCTTGCGTGACAGTAGTTAGATAGTATCAAGACCTTGACAGCGTTCTACCGCCGATGCTGCGGCGTAGGCTGGACGTACCCACGCACTCGTGCCCCTAAACCGGGTACGGGTCGTGACAGTCACAGAGCCAGAAGGGCGGCTGACAAACGACCCCTGGTCAGCTCCTCTCAGATGAAAGATCTTCGCTGACACATTAGGAATGTGGGCGCAAGAAGATAAAATATCTCCGTGCATCATCTTCCTCAAAGAGGCTATCAGCACAGAAGACGACCTAGTGCGGTCACGTTCAACGTGTGCGAAGGATTTTCAGTCATTCTCTCTTTCCCAAAAGCTCTACCTTCCAGGCCGGGTGCACTACTCATCGACGTGATGCTTCGCGCAGAATGAAGTTCGCCTTGTCCAACCAGAGACGCTCTCGCTTGGGCCAAAGAACGAGAAGAAGAATCAACCTTCTTTCCCTTAGCGGAGGAAGTTTGTTTCGAAGCCATTACTGGAAACTTTGAAGAAGAAACGAAGAAGAACTCGAACAGTCGAAAGCTTTCTCTCACAGAAGACGGATGTAAAGTTTTTTCCCTCAGAAACTTAGGATATATATAGAGTTCGGATGGACTCCTCGGACCCCGAACCAAATCTCCTAATTAATATTCGGTTATGATTGGGTCCTACGTCAGCCAATTTATTCAGAGAAGGCGGACAGTCGGCGAATTCGAAAAGTTTTTCGCGCAAAGCAGGTTCGTGGTTTCTACGCTAAGAAGCTTTCTACGCTCGACAGCTACAGATCTACGGTTTTACGCTCGCAAGCTATAAGTCTATGGTTTTACGCCTGGATGCCTTTGTGCTCGGTAGCTTTTATGCTCGAGAGACTACAAACCTACGACTTCATGCTTAGGAACTACAAGTCTATGATTTCACGCTCGATGGTGTTTAGTTTATGCTCAGAGGCTACCAACTTATGATTTCGCGCTCCATGACTTCCCGCACATCTGAAAGATATGCAGGCCAGAGTACGCGTACATCTGAACGATCCTTAAGGCGGTCAATTACAGGAGTTCACACAAAAGATACTCCTTCTTGACCTCAAGATATCCCAAGTACCCGAAGCATACAGAGTTAAAAATTAAGAAATTACTCTTCTTCATGGGTCGATTTGAAAGTTCATCCAGACTCCAGTCTGAATATTTTATCTACCAAGATGGCAAATTAGTTTGACAGCCATTTCTCGCCCTGTTCCAAGGGATTTCTGAGAAATCATTCTTGAAGATGATATCTGAACAATGAAATTCTGTTATCAGAAGTAACATTTCAGAATTCTACGCGGTTCCTCACTCCTAAAACAGCAGGGCAGTTCGAGCACTCGAACGCTAAAGCGGCTTTCTACGCATCCATAGTTATGCGTAAAAGACAGGACAGGACCTAGCACTCTTTCTAAACATAGTCGGCGTAAAGAATCAGACTTGTCGAAGCTACACATATTCAGACTTCACAGCAAAGTATGGCAAGGTGATCATATGCACGAAAGAAAGGCAATTTTAGTAAAGATTAAAGTCATGATTACATATGAGGAAAATCCAATCTACAAGGGTTTTTCTTCATTTCTCATGATTATATATGAGGGAAATCCCGTCTACAAAGGGGTTCCTCATCGTCGGCTGAAGATCGCACCGAGAAGCTATTCTGCCAGGTTCTCACATTGGTGAAGGTCTTCCTCTTCTTCCAAGACGGTTCGTCGACATTCACAGTCGATGAACAAGAAGATGATCAGTGGCAGGCGGATACAGAACTGGGCATGGACCCATACAGCCAACAGAAGAAAAGCAGAGTAAATCTGCTTTCTTACATCCTGCGCCACGGAGGTAACGGAGAAGGTGCCACTTGCAAGCAGCGTGGTGAAATACGATTCTTCTTCTCTCCCGAAGAACCACCATACAAAGTTGTTGATTATCCCGAGCAATGGAGGCTATGATATCCTGCCATGATCCATCGTTGCAGAGAATATTTGCTCGAAGATGCCATCTTTTTTGGCTCCTTACATGCTAGAAGAGCATGATCTCCTTCTTCCTCAAGTCGAACCGACGAACTCCGGCCATCATCCCTGTATGATGAAGGAAGTGTGGGAAGAACAGGAGAACTCCTCAGCCTTTTTATAGGCGAGAGAGAGCACCGATCCCCAATAAATTCGCCATAAAGTCAGCCTCGACCGTTTCAAAACTCCATTCAGAAACATTTTGAGTTACGAGGAGCGGGTCATGCTTCATTCAAAGTGTTTCAAATTACGAGAAATTTAAAAGCTTTGAAGGGGGTCTTGTAGAAGCATGAAAAATACGCTGGATAGCTCTACACAGCATATTGATGCAAAGCAGCATAAAAAGAGGACTTTAGAGCCTTCAACGTGCAATCAGAGCTTCTCCGCCAAGCGCAGCATGAAATATAAGGCTCGAGGACCATCCGCGTAGGGCAGTATGTCCAGGCTGCTTCACCGTAAACAGGGTGCTTTATCGCCTTTATGGCGTAAAACTCATCCTCTTTCAATGCAGCATTGAAGTGTACGAGGGACGCTTCATATTCCCTATAATGAACCTGTCAGATCCTGCAATGAACCTGACGTCTCGACTTCTGACAAAGGGAAACTGCTCGACTACCCAGGCGACGGCTATAATGATGGCGCATCTCTACATTTAATGCACAGGGTGGTGACAGGCCCTCAAGGCAGGTCTCTGCAATTAATGTGCCAAAAACTGACAGATGCCTGAGGCACGTCTTTGCGTTTGATGCACAGAAGGGTGGTAGACCTTCAAAATACGCCTCTGCATTTAATACGCAGGATAATGGCGGATCTCCACATTTAATGTAGGAGATTTGATTAAATGTCACCGAACCATCGTTTAGTGACATCCCCTTTGCGAGAGCTGCTCCTACGCATACAAGGGAATAAGCTGCCTAGTTTTATACAGGCAAACATGAGCTCCTTACGCTCCGCAAAAGACGAACAGACCGCCACGACAACGGTTACTCTTCGTACAGGGTTCAAGGTGCGTATCTGCATTTAATGCACAAAATAATGGCAAATCTTAAAGACAAGCATCTGCATTTAATGCACAGGATGGGGGCAGATCTCTGCATTTAATGCAAGAGATCTGATTATCTCCAAGAGCCATAATTTTGGCAAAAACGTCCACATCATCACTCTGGCACGTTACGCAGCGGCTTCTACGCCTATTCAGCTTCGGTGCCTGCTCGGCTTCTACGCCCATTCAGCTTCGGTGCTTGCTCGGCTTCTACGTCCATTCAGCTTCGGTGCCAGCTCGACTTCTACGCCCATTCAGCTTCGGTGCCTGCTCGGCCTTCTGTACCTACTCGGCTTCTACGCCCACTCGACCTCTATGACCACTCGGCTTCTACCCCTACTCGGCCTTTATGACCACTCGGCTTCTACGCCACTCGGCCTTTATGACCACTCGGCTTCTACTCCTATTCGGCTTCTATGCCGGTTTGATAACTATTTAGCTTCTATGCCATAGTGACAGACATTGGCTTCTACGCCAACCTCTTCTACACGATGGATACCTACCTACGTGGCTTCTACGCCGTGATCTTCGTAGCGATTATACGCATTTTGTCCCTTAGTTGGACCCGCGTCACACGCTCATTCAAAGGATCATCTATACGCAGGCATTGGTTATTTTAACCGTTGTGTAAAAGGTTGTTGTACTTTCCACTACTAGGTTTTTACACCGATTGAGTGGTCACTGTCACCAAAACCCTATAAATAGAGACCTCTATCAACAGAGGACAAGGTCGAAGAATTGGTCGAACAATCAGAAGTAGGCCGACAAACTGAAAGGAGAAATAGAGGGGAGAGAGAGAGAAGCATCCAGAGCTCAGGCAAAGAGAAGGGATCAACGACTTTGGCATCGGGCATCCACCATCTTTAGCAACCCTCGAAGCTGCTACCTGTCTTATACGATACTTCTTCAACATCGTGTAGTCCAAGGGCTAAAGTGATCGACTGCAGATCAGACACCTATAGCAATATTCACCCAGATTAAATAAATTATACTTAGACATCCTCGTGTAGGATCCAATTTGTATAATTTTGTTTGTAAACATAAAAGAAGGGCGGGTCTTCGTATAAGACCTCGTTTTTCGCATTCATCAAATCTTTTCTCGTTTATATTATCCAAAACACATGCCACGCCCCAGTCCCAAAATGCGTAGGACTAGGACACGAAGCATGCCAGCCGTATGAATATGGCACTCCAATATATGGAAACTATAACACACGTACGCTGTAATATGAACAATAATTCACAAGTAGTATATATATGTGACAGGGCATAACTAAATCTCATCCACAGAAATTAAATATAATTAAATAACCAATATCTATGAAACTAAATCTCACTATAAAGTATCTAAAGATGACAGTCATATGGAAACAAATCTACTGCCGAACTAGAATATAGAACAACAAGACAAATACAATGTAAGTACCATTACTTAAAACCACTGAGACTCGAAGAGATGACCTACTCAAAATATAGGTAATCAGTTCGGATCTGCGCTCCTACAAATACTCATGAATATCTATACCTGGAAAGGGACCAGGTTCTCATAGGGACATAACAAGATATATAGAAGCATGCCATAAAGTAAATACTGAATAAATAAAGGGGGTGCGCTAACCATCTAAGTGAATGCATTTTAATGATAACTTAGTGCGTATGGGAAGTGTAGGCTAGACATATGCTGACGTAATTCACCAATCGGCATGACTGGCTAGTATATGCCACATATGTCCCCATAGGAGGGCGCTCTGTAATATAATAACGTCCATCTCCGAAGAGCATGGCAGCAGTAGTATATCGTTCATATCGCTCCGAAGAACGTGGCAGCAGTATAGTATATATCGTCTATATCACTCTATCGAGTGTGGTAGCAGTGTAAAGGAAGTGGGTGTCCCATACGCCTACTAGTCGTCCTCCCCGCCCAATGTAGATATACAAGTCGTGAACACGACGTGGACATCTCGTACTATAATGCAAGTCTCTAGAGAAATAAGCAACTAAACTACATACGGTCACATGTATTGCTCACACCAATGGCCAGTCGAGTATGAGGCACGCGTCCCTACATGCACTCACTCTGTGACGTGTAATGATACGTGTCAAGGCCTGGGGAGTCATACCAATAACTCTACAACTTTAGGTGGGTCTACTAGACTCTAGGTCAGACACAAGTCCTAACGTCAACGCATTCGTTGACCGCACCCGAGTCTCTCTCGGACACGCACAGTCATATAATATTAACATAAATAAACATGCAACTAAATAATGATTGAATTTAAATAGTACAACAAAGGCAAGGTATACTTGTCTGGCAAGAAAGCTGTGAAGTACCCATAACCTGCTCCTGAAGTTGCGTAGAACAATCCGATATGTCTTATATACATATAATATAATACAACACAACATCAGTCATTATACTAGCACATGCACAATCATAAATACCTTGAACTCAGGGCATAGCTAGGTATGTCACTGGTCAACTAGGGTCAAGTATGCGTCTAATCGCACGGGTGTCGCGTCTGTAATTGCTGTGCAAGACCGACAGTCAAATGATACGGGGAGCGCCAGCATGTCTGTATACATAATGGAAGTTTGCTAACAATATTACATGGTCACAGGTCAACGTAACTATGGAATATCCGTGGTTACACTCGGGTCACCTAGTAAATATATAAATATAAATTATAATTATCTAGCATATATCATTAATACTTATAATACATATATATACCAATTAAATACATATACCATGTATGTACATGTATATATGCTAATTAAATATGTATGTAATATATATATTGTATATGCACTAATTGGATTTATACTATATATGTCAACATATACTAGGGATATATATACAATACATATACACACACATACAAAAATAAAAGGGGGAAACATATTTGTACCTCGGGGTACGTGCACGGAGATGCTAATGATGACGATGTGGTTGACTATAATAATGACGAGGACGACGAGGGTGATGACGACGTTAACGATTATGATAATGACGATAATGACGATGGTTATGGTGAAGGTGATGATGAAAATGATGGTGGTGGTAATGAATGGTGATGATGATAGGTTGGAGATGATTGGCGGAAGTTTGCTGGAGTCGGGCCATACTCAGGCGACCGAGGGGGAGCAGGAAGGAAGGAGGACAGGGAAGAGGAGGGAGAGAGGAAGAGGTGGCTGCGGCATTGAGCAGGGAGGAGGACGAAGGCAAGATCGGGTCGACAGGAAAGGGTGGCCGGGGACTGTTCAAACGAGAGGAGGAGAGCAGGGAGAGGTAGAGGATGAGGCAGTGGGTGTCGCTCGGTAGAGGTTGGAGTCCGGTCATGGCGGTGGCCGGTGGCTCGGGTTGGAGTATTAGAGGAGGAGACGCGGTGGAGGTCGAGATGGCCAGAGGGGGAGGAGCATCCACGGGAAGGATGATGTACAGCGGTTTCCCAGTGAGGCGAGGGGATGGACAGTCGAGGGAAGAAAGGTGGATGGTGGCGGTGTCGTGCTGTCTCCGACGGTATGGCCGGCAGTAGTCGAGTATGGTGCAGTCGGCTTCTCCGGCATTCAGTCAGGCACCGGCGGGTCCAGGCGAACGCTGGAGGTCATACAGGCGATCGTGGCATCGACTGGCGAGTGTAGCACAGCGGCGGAGAGGGAGATGGCGAGATGGGGAGGAGAGGAACGGTGAGGCAGGGCTATGCCGGTGAGTTCTCCGACGGCGGTGTAGGCAGGGACGGCTCGGGGGAGATGGGGATGAACAGTTGTATAGGGATGGGTATTGGGTTTGTATTTGTGAAAAGAAAATAGTAAAGGATTATTTATACATTGTGTTGGGTTGACCTAAAAAGGGTTGACTTAGTCAACATCTCTTGGAATTGGTCCTTGGGCTTGCCTTGGGGATGTTTGGAGGGCTAGGATTTGCATTATTTAAATACAAGGGTAGGTTTAATATAAAGGGGCAATGTTTGCGCGTTGCACATTCCGAAAATTATGAAAAAAATTATATGAAGGGTAAAACGAGTTTTCTTCATGTATTGTCTAATGGTGTGTGCATCTCCATGCGCTTTTGCATAAAAGCGCCCAACAATTGGAAAATTACACAAAGACGGAAATTGGATTAAATTAATTAAAATTAGTGCGCAAGATGTTCTTGAATTAATTGGAAGTACATGGGGATAAAATTAGGTGGGACGCAAGTGTCATGGACATAGAGGGGTCAGAGTAGAATTTTATTATAAATTAGGTTGCACAAAACATGTTAAGATTGTGTCTCCAATTTTGATTGGAACGTACAAGGATAAAAGTTGTAATTATTTAGAATTTATTATAAACGTCCGCGACGAATATGTGCGACTAAAACGTAGCACAAGGGAGCATAGTTATAAGTTACACCAAGGTCAAAATGGTAGGCGGTCACGTCTAGGACAAGGTTATGAATTTTATAGGAAGACAATGGCTAGTGTAGTGCTCCAATTATCCAAGAAACGGTAAGGTGCGCTACGTGTCATAAACAATACAAAATTAAATAAATACCGTGTTTTATTTCTATTTGGATTCAAACTAACCCTAGTTTCTCTATCTATGCCAAGTAGACCTAATTTTGGGTGAGGTGGTTTACATAGTGTGACTTAGAAATTGACCTAGAAAGCATAATAGTGCATTCTTAAACTAAATTCTTATTATTACACCAATTAACACAATATTTCCTAAATAGGATTCTGTGACACCAGCTTAGGCATCAAGAGACACCCTAGCTCAGGATCAGAGGCAAGTACATCAATCTATTATTTTTTAGTCATGATAATATATATATCACATATTCTAGAACTGTTTACTTGATTTCGACACAGTAGCTACACGGACTGGTACTAAATTGATCCTGTCATGGGATGTTATCCTCTACCGTGTTCAGCAGGTACTCCTTCACATGTATTTCATTGTGTGTATTAGGTTTTTATTATCATGTACTTCATATTTACATATCGCTCTCTCATCCCCAACCAATACTTATGGATCTAATTACGACACATTACGAACACGAAAGTTGGTTATTTGATCAAGCCTAGTGTATTCATGTATATGTCGATTGTATATCACATGTGTAATCGAGTTACCATATTATATTCATTTTCAACCCAAACTGGTCACATAACGAACTTGCACTCTAAGGCACATTAGCTAATTTTATCTATTTCCATTACTTGCAGTTATTTCTTATTGCCTATTATTCCTTTCCAGTATATTACTTGTTTACTTTGGTTCATTTCTATTTTCTCTTACTAGTTATCTTGTATTTATTTTTATAACTTGTCATATATGTTCTACCATGTATTTAAAACTACTTTTAGAGTTTTGTACTTTGCTCTAATCCTGATTTGATATATTTTTCAGATGATTGGCTTGAGGAGCAGTGTCCCACTTACTACAAGCCGTAGGACGATGAGACATTAGAGGATACTGTCATGACCTGCACCCGGTGTAAGGGTACAAATCGGGAACAATGCCCAGCCTACGCCGCAGAATCGGCGGTAGAACGTTGTTTGGGTAATCTATCTAGCAATATAAAGAACCACCAATAATAATAATATACTCAATCACAGATCTTAAGATGGAATGAGCACGAATAAGATAAAGAATAGAATAGTCACATACAACTCATGAGTCTAAAATAATATATCAATGAGTCTGAAAGAAATACTAAAAAATAAGCTGGAGACAAATCCAGTACAAGAAATACTATGAAGCTACTAAACTCGGGTCATCTGTCTCAGTTGGGATAAGTTCCTCCTGAACCAGGGTCTCAGACTCTAAACCCACAATATCCTGAGGTACATAATGTGTAGGGTACCAGTCCTCAGTATCATTTGGAAAAAATATATCCAATCAGGAAAGGAGCAGAGTATATCTCTAACATCAATTGTAATCCATGATAAAAACTATGTAACAGTAAATATATATGAATATATAAGGTGCACAATAGATATAAGAGATACACAATAAGGAAATAATGGAATAAATACAAGAATGAACAATATGACAATGAACAAGAATACTAATGTCTAAGTGTATGAGTACTAGCTTTAACATGTGATCGGCTTGGGAACTTGCACAAGAGTATAATGGCCTGGCTTATCATACGTGTGGTGTATGATCAACACTCACAAGGAATAATACATGCACAAGGAGGGTATGATCATATATCTACACTAAAATATTCCCCACCTTCGACTGGTATAATAGATCCAACCATGGTATGCTATGGCACGGGATTCTCTAGGAAGGTAGCAAATCTCCCCGAGAATCAGTGTCTTTACATGCATAAGATAATCAATAAAATAAGACTTGCACAAGATACACCATATACAAGGAATAACATCTCATGACGAGATTCGGATATACCAATCTGTGTAACCATCGTGTCAAGAAATATGGATATCTACACTAGATACAATGAACATAGAGGATATCATAAACAAGAAACTATCAGAGAATGTACTTGCCTGAATCTAGGTGAACAGTCTCACAGATGTCTGATATAGTGCCTCGAAGACCTGATAGGGAATATAACATCAATACAAGATTTTAGAAAGAAAATAAGTTAAACTAGTCAACTTCTAGGTCATCAAGACAATTCTAAGTCAAAAGTCAAACTAAGTCAACTCTAAGGTCAACTATGGTCAACTATGGTCAAACTATGGTCAACATCCTAATTCTAGGTTGCAAAAGTCTACACAAGGATATTGGGTTTAAATACTAAAGTCTAAGTCACAAAACCATATCATAAATACTAGGATACTGTATCTCCGGATACGAAAATCCATAGGTATAATTAAAACCATATTATTAAATAAATTCTTAAAGACAAACATCAAATAGGTACCTTGGTTTTGAACCAACTTGGTATCACTACATAAATCATAATCTTGATACCCAAACCCAATACCTTGGGTACCCCCAATTACCTTGGTATCTCAAGGTAATATCCCAAACTTGTTTATACTAACTACCCGTAATATACATATGCTATACTAATTATACTTATACTATAATGAAATTAGCAATTTAAGAATATATTTATTTATATATTAAATACCAATATATATATATATATATATATATATATAAATCTGCCAACTGTCACTAAAAATAGCCTCTGATACTCTGATACGTTGCCCCTTTAGTGACAGTTCTGCCCGTTGCTAAATCTGTTGTCGCTGCTGCTGCTGACTGTTCCTGCTGCTGCTGTTGCTTTGACGACGGGTTACGACTGTCGCTAAACTGCTATCACCGCTGCTACTGAACGTTTCGGCTACTGCAGCTTTGGCGATGGCTGCGGATGTCGCCTTTGCTGCTGTTGCTGCTACAACGGCTGCTGTTGTGTTGTTGCAACGCGGCTGCTGTTGCTTTTGCTGCTGTCACTAAAACCATTGTATATATATCTATATATATATATACTTATATATACATACCACTATATAATATATATACTTACAGCTATAATTATTAATACATGCAATTACTACATGTAAATATACATACACTCTTACTCGTCACGTACACATATATATATAGTAACATATGTATATACATAACCCTAAATTAAATTATATATACATATAGCTTATACATATAAGATATATATATATGTGCATAATATTACATATTATAATATATATATATATATATATATATATATATATATATATATATATTTAGCTACCACCATATAGAATATGTACATAATAAATACATGGTAACATACACACATACATAGTATTATGTATATATATAACTATACATATATGTTTACCTATACATAATCATACAATAATATGTCACGCATATTATATAAATAGGAATATAACAATATATAACTATCTATTGAACATATGCATATCTACACATACTAATATATATAATTATACTTACAATTAGAAGAATAGCCACCTAACAATATATACACTTATAATATATACATATATACATAGATCTAAGACACAATATTATATAAATATAATTACACAACAATATATATATATATATATATAATTTTATATCACAATGATAAGAGAACTAGATCTACAATTTAAATTACGCTAACACATGGATCGTATCACCTCGTATCCCACTAGATCTAGGATACGCTTGCGATACGAGTCCTCCACACATCCAAACGTACTCCGAAGGACACGAACAAGTTATATATATTATTTATGAACAATACGAAGAATCAAATATAAATCTACGTGTCCGTGTCAAAATATGACATGTACAAAGTCCCGAGTCGGAGGTAAAACCCCCAAATCAATACGTATCACCAAATTATTGGGATACGACCTACACGTACCTAATTGTGGACACGACATTAGTCCCAAACATACAAGCACATGTCAAATTGATCTATAGGACCAATTGACATATACAATAATTGTCAATCTCGAAATTCTTCCAAAATTGACAAAAAAAATACCATAACTTTCTCAATAGGCCTCTGATGAACACAAAACTAAATCCTATGGGTAGCCTATACATGTGGGTTGATTTTCCATAGTTAAATATCAGATTTAGAATCTAAATTAAGGAGAAAAACTGAATTATATCTATTAGAAGATGGATTCCCAATGAAACCTCTAAATGTGATAAAATTGGCCTCCAACTTGTAGATTCTTGCTCCTTTTTTTAGATCCTTGCTTCCTCCTTCTAGATTCTTGCTCTACTAGCCTCCAATGGTAATTTGGGTAGGAATTGGGATAAAATTTTGTAGAGAAATAAAGTAAAAATGAAGAAATTTGGTTGAGATAAATTTTAGATCTAGTTTCCAAATAAAAATAGGAGAGAGAAATTATTTTCCCATCTCTATATAGGCCGGCCCCCCATTTTCCTTCCTCAAGCTACCATAAATTGTCAAATATACCTCTTGGGGCCTCTCATAAAGAAATAATTATGGAGGAAACTTCTAGTCTAAAGGTTAATTAATTTAATCCATCTCCTTAATAATGGGCTTTCTAAATGGGATAAATTCTAACAATTAATTCATGTTGGTCCATGGGTCTAAACTAAACTAGTTAGGTCTACTAACACAAGTCCAAAATAAATAAATAACATCTAACAACAATTAAATAATACAACAAATAATTATTATCATATATAATATTTAATTAATTATAAAATTACTAAAATACTCTTTCCTAGAAAATATGGTAGTGATAAGTCTACCCTCCTTAAAATAATTTTGTCTTCAAAATTAAAAGATGAAAACTATCCCCAGAAAACAACAAATCGTAACAAAAGAACTAAGAACAGAATTAACTATGAAAGAACATAACATAAAAGGAAAGAATATACCTCAAGGCACAAACAAATATGGATAACGCTCTCGCATTTCATCCTCTCTCTCTCTCCCAGGTAGACTCTCCCAGAGAGTGATGTCTCCATGCGATGCACACCAAAGAAATAGTATGGTTCTTCAGCATCTTCTCTCTCCGATCCAGAATCTTAACTGGCTGCTCTGGATAGCTAAGAGTACGGCCCACCTCTATCTCCGAGTGATCCAATACATGACTAGGATCTGCAACGTATCATCTCAACTGTAACACATGAAACACGTTGTATACTCCCTCCAATGCAGGTAGCAAGTCTAGTCTATAAGCAACTATACTGACCCTCACTAAAATAGTGAAAGGTCCAATGAATCGTGGACTAAGCTTCCCGCCTCCACCAAAGCGAATCATTCCTTGTGTCAGAGAAATCCTCAAAAACACCAAACCACCCACCTAGAACAAAATACTACCTTAAGAACTTAATCTATAATAAACAACCAATAATAAGCACAAAACAAAATCTAAAACTATACCTCGAACTCCAAAGGTCTTCGGTGGCTAACGGCCCAATGCCGCTGTCTGTCCTCCGCCACTCGAAGTCTGTCTCTGATCAACTGAACCTTCTCCACTGCATCCACAACCATCTCTGGCCCAAGCAAAACTCTCTCCCCAATATCGTCCAATGACAAGGGAGTACGATATCTCCGGCCATACAGAGCTTCAAAAGATAACATCTTTATACTAGCCTGGTAGCTGTTGTTATAAGCAAACTCTACCAAATAAAGATGGTCCTCCCAAGAACCCCCAAAATCTATTACACAAGTACGCAATATATCCTCGAGAGTCTGAATAGTCCTCTCTGACTGCCCATCTGTCTGGGGATGATATGCAGTACTGAACTTGAGCTGAGTGCCCAAACTCTCCTACAAACTCTTCCAGAAATAAAATATAAAACGACTATCCCGATCTGAGACTATGCTAATGGTAACTCCATGTATCCTAATAATCTGCCTCACATTCATCTCTGCCAGCTTCTCCGTAGACAAACCCACCTTGAAAGGCAAAAAGTGGCCGACTTGGTCAACCTATCAACGATTACCCAAATATCGTCTTTCCCTCCTAAAGATCATGAAAGTTCGGGTACAAAATCTGTAGTAATGTGCTCCTACTTCCACTCTAGAATGGGTAATGGCTGAAGTAACCCTCCTAGCCCCTGCCTCTCATCTTTCACCTGCTGGCACACTAAGCATCTGGATACAAACTGTGCCATTTCCCTCTTCATGTCATACCACCACACACCCTTTCGCATCTTCCGATACAACTTGTGGCACCTGGATGTATGGAATACTTAGAGCGATGTGCTTCCTGTAATACCTCCTCATGTAGCTCCTCACTAGGCACATACAATCTAACTCCATGCCTTAAAGATCCATCCTCAGTAATGGTGAAATTATCCTCTAATCCTGCTCTCACCTGAGCTTTGATGCTCCTCAGAGATACATCCTCATACTGTGCTGCCTTGATCCTGTCCATCAAATCTGAATGTATCTGTAATCCCCACAACTACATCGCACCACTAGGAACTATTATCTTAATGCCCAAGCTCTCCAAGTCTTCAAACAAGTATCGATCATACGTCAAGAACATAGCTACCGGATACCTACTCAAAGCATCGGCAACTAAATTAGCTTTCCCAAGATGATACTGCAAAGATATATTAAAATCCTCCATCAGCTCCAACTACCGACGCTGCCTCATGTTCAACTCCTTCTGCGTTAAAACATACTTCAAGCTCTTGTGGTCTATAAAGATCTCCGTACGCTCTCCATTCAAATAATGTTTCCACAACTTCAGAGCGAAGATGAGTGCTGCCAACTCTAAATCATGGGTAGGATAGTTCTTTTCATGAGAACGCAATTGCTTGGATGCATAGGCAATAACTTTTCTATTTTGCTGAAGAACACAACCCAAACCTTTCCCCGATGCATTACTATAAATAGTGAAACCTCTAGAACCTTATGGCATCATTAAAATAGGAGTAGACGTCAACCTCTTCTTCAATTCCTCGAAAGCAACCTGGCAATCCTCTATCCAAACAAACTCTACATCCTTCCTGGTGAGTCTAGTCATCGACTCAGCAATTCTCAAAAAATCTTGCACAAACTTCCTGTAGTAGCCTGTCAATCCCAAGAAACTCCTAATCTCTGCTACCGAACTCGGGGTCTTCCAAGATTCTACTGCTTCAATCTTCTTCGGATCCACTGAAATACTATCACCAGTCACAACATGCCCCAAGAATTATACCTTGTCCAGGAAGAACTCACAATTGGAAAACTTTCCATACAGCTTCTCCTTCCTTAGCACATCCAACAAAATCCTCAAATGCTCCTCATGCACCTCTGACGTCTTCGAGTATATGGGTATGTCATCGATGAACACCACCATGAACTTTTCAAGGTACTGATGGAACAGATACAAAATTATGGGAAGTACCACTATCAAACAAAGCTAAAGTTAGAATGGAATCAAAATGAATAGAACCTGCGATGCTATCTTCGGTGGGTTTATCCTCCTCGATGGTCATAGCAAATGCTCGTTCCTGACGTGCACATCCCTGCTGCTGATGCTGGACATAATGTTATTGCTGTGTCGGAAGCAGTCCCCTCGGTTATACTGCAGATGGTCTCGTATATGCCCTCGGAGCTGAAGCTACTCCCTGAACTGCACGACGAGGATTGGTAGGACACTCCCTCAACTGATGCCCTTCAGTACATAATATAAATAAACTCCCAACCTCTTATTACAAACTTCCTAGATGTGGCCGAACTTCTTGCAGAAGTGGCAGGAAGATTGCTGTAACTGTCTCTGCTGCTGTGGTACCTGGTAAAAAGGTGCCCTAGCTGGAGTCTAGTACTGCTATGGCTGCTAGAAAGGCCTGGACTGGAAATAAGGACGTTTGGCAGATACTGCACTGTCGTTGGCCCTCAGAAAAGAATTACGATCTCTCTTGGGCTTCAAACCAAACTCCCTCTCAACCTTGCGTGCCTCCGCAAGTATCTCCGAGTATATCTCATAAAAAGATAGAATGAGGATCAATATAGCACATGATGTAAGACACCCAAGGAAATGACAGATTAAGAGATTAAGTATCAATATCAAAGGAGAATAGTTGAATGAATCAAAAGAAATTTTCCTAGGTGTGATTGAGTATCCTCAGCCTATAGCCTATATCCTATCGCAGGCTCGCAGTAGTATAACTAAATCGTCGCACTACCATGACATCGCATAACTTACGAAGCTTGGATCTGCATGGGCCACCACTAAAAACGTGTCAACTGTCACTAAAAATAGAGATGAACTGTCCTCAGCAGAATTGAAAAGTGATTGCCTATGCCACTAGGCAATTGCGTCCTCATGAAAAGAACTATCCTACACATGATTTAGAGTTGGCAGTAGTCATCTTCGCTCTAAAGTTGTGAAAATATTATTTGTACGAAGAGCATGTGAAAAACTTCACAGACCATAAGAGCTTAAAGTACGTTTTCACACAGAAGGAGTTGAACATGAGGCAGCATCGGCGGTTAGAGCAGATGAAGGATTTTGATATATCTTTGCAGTATCATCCTGGAAAAGCTAATGTAGTTGTCGATGCTTTGAGTAGGTATCCGGTAGTTATGTTCTTGACGCAGGATCGATATTTATTGGAGGACTTAGAGAGCTTGGACATTGAGGTGATAGTTCCTGGTTGTGCTATACATATATGGGGATTGCAGTTACATTCAGATTTGATGGACAAGATCAAGGCAAGACAGTATGAGGATGTATCTCTGAGGAGCATCAGAGCTGAAGTGAGAGCATGATTGGAGGATGATTTCACAATTACTAAGGATGGATCCTTGAGGCCTGGAGTTAGATTGTGTGCACCTAGTGGGGAGCTGCGTGAGAAGGTGTTACAGGAAGAACATCACTCTTAATATTTTATACATCCAGGTGCCAACAAGATGTATCGGGATATGCGAAAAAGTGTGTGGTGGTATGGCATGAAGAGGGAAGTGGCATAATTTGTATCCAAATGCTTAGTGTGCCTGCAGGTGAAAGCCGAGAGGAAGAGGCCAAGAGGGTTACTTCAGCCATTACCCATTCTAGAGTGGAAGTGGGAGCACATTACTATAGATTTTGTATCCGGACTTCCATAATCTTCAGGAGGGAAAGACGCAATTTGGGTCATCGTTGATAGGTTGACCAAGTCGGCCCACTTTTTGCCTTTCAAGGTGGGTTTGTCTATGGAGAAGCTGGCAGAGATATTGTGAGGTAGATTGTTAGGATACATAGACTTCCCGTCAGTATAGTCTCGGATCAGGATAGTCGTTTCACTTCTCATTTCTGGAAGAGTTTGCAGGAGAGTTTGGGCACTCAGCTCAAGTTCAGTACTACATTTCATCCCCCAACAGATGGGCAGTCAGAGAGGACTATTCAGACTCTCAAGGATATGTTGCACACTTATGTACTAGATTTTGGGGGGTTCTTAGGAGGACCATATCTATTTGGTAGAGTTTGCTTATAACAACAGCTACCAAGCGAGTATAGAGATGTCACCATTTGAAGCTCTGTACGGCCGGAGGTGTCGTACTCCCTTGTCCGGGGACGATGTTGGAGAGAGAGTTTTGCTTGGGTCAGAGATGGTTTTAGATGCAGTGGAGAAGGTTCAGTTGATCAGAGATAGACTTTGAGTGGCACAGGATAGACAGCGGTATTGGGCCGATAGCCACCGAAGACCTTTGGAGTTCGAGGTATAGTTTTAGATTTTATTTTGTGCGTATTATTGGTTGTTTGTTATAGATTAAGTTCTTAAGGTGGTGCTTTATTCTAGGTGGGTTGTTTGGTGTTTCTGAGGATTTTTTCGATACGAGGCACGATTTGCTTCAGTGGAGGCGGGAAGCTTAGTCCGCGATTCATCGGACCTTTCAGTATTCTAAAGAGGGTCGGTGTAGTTGCTTATAGAATAGACTTGCCACCTGCATTAGAGGGAGTACACAACATGTTTCATGTGTCACAGTTGAGACGATACGTGGAAGATCCTAGTCATGTATTGGATTACTCGGATATAGAGGTGGGCCCTACTCTTAGCTATCTAGAGCAGCCAGTTGAGATTCTGGATCGGAGAGAGAAGGTGCTAAGGAACCTGACTATTCCTTTGGTGCTGTCGCATGGAGGCATCACTCTCCGGTGGAGTCTACCTGGAAGAGAAAGGATAAAATGCGAGAGCGCTATCCATATTTGTTTGTGCCTTGAGGTTTATTCTTTCCTTTTATGTATTGTTCTTTTATAGTTAATTCTGTTCTTAGTTCTTTTATTATGATCTGTTATTTTCTGGAGGTAGTTTTCATATATGATTTTCCAGGATAAAATTATTTTAAGGAGGATAGACTTGTCACTACCATATTTTCTAGGAAAGGATATTTTAGTAAATTTATAATTAATTAAATATTGTGCATGATAATAATTATTCGTTGTATTATTTAATTTTTGTTAGATGTTAGTTATTTATTTTGGACTTATGTTAGTGAACCTAACTAGTTTAGTTTAGACCCATGGACCAATATGAATTAATTGTTAGAATTTAGCCCATTTAGAAAGTCCATTGTTAAGGAGATGGATTAAATTAATTAAACCTTTAGACTAGAAGCTTCCCTCCTTAATTATTTCTTCATGAGAGGCCCCAGGGGATATATTGGATAATTCATGGTAGCTTGAGGAAGGGGAAAGGGGGCCGGCCTATATAGAGAGGGGAAAATAATTTCTTTCTCCTCTTTTAATTTATAAACTAGATCTACAATTTCTCTCAACCAAATTTCTTCATTTTCACTTTATTTCCCTACCAAATTTTATACCAATTTCTTCCCAAATTACCATTGGAGGCTAGTGGAGCAAGGATCTAGAAGAAAAAAGTAAGGATCTACAAAGAGGAGCAAGGATCTACAAGTTGGAGGCCAATTTTATCATATTTGGAGGTTTCATTGGGAATCCATCTCCCAATAGGTATAATTCATTTTTTCCCTTAATTTAGGTTCTAAATATGAGATTTAACCATAAAAAATTAACCCATATACATAGACTACCCATAGGATTTAGTTTTGTGTTCATAAGAGGCATATTAAGAAAGTTATGGTACTTTTTGTGTCAATTTTGGGAGAATTTTGAGATTGACAATTATTGTGTGTCAATTGGTCCTATAGATCGATTTGGAATATGCTTGTGTGTTTGAGACTAGTGTCATATCCATAATTGGGTACCTGTAGGTCGTATCCCAACAATTTGGTAATACGTGTTGATTTGGAGATTTTTCCTCCTACACGTGACTTTGTACATGTCATATTTTGACACGGACACGTAGATTTGTATTTGACTCTTCGTATTGTTCATAAATAATATATATGACTTATTCGTATCCTTCGGGGTACGTTTGTATGTGTGGAGGACTCGTATCGCAAGTGTATCCTAGATCTAGTAGGATACGGGGTAATACGATCCATGTGTTGGTGTAATTTAAATTGTAGATCTAGTTCTCTTATCATTATGATATAAAATTATAAATATATATATATATATATATATATTATTGTGTAATTATATTTATATAATATTTTGTCTTAGATCTATGTATCTATGTATATATTATAATTGTATATATTGTTAGGTGGCTATTCTTCTAATTGTAAGCATAATTATATATATTAGTATGTATAGATATGCATATGTTCAATATATAATTATATGTTGTTATATTCCTATTTATATAATATGTGTGACATATTATTGTATGATTATGTATAGGTAAACATATATGTATAGTTATATATATACATAATACTATGTATGTGTGTATGTTACCTTGTATTTATTATGTATATATTCTATATGGTGGTAGCTATATATATATATATATATATATATATATATATATATATATATATATGCTACTATATTATAATATGTAATATTGTGCACATAGATATATATATCTTATATGTATAGGCTATATGTATATATAATTTAATATGGTGTTATGTATATACATATGTTACTACATATATATGTGTATGTGAGGAGTAAGAGTGTTTGTATATTTACATGTAGTAATTGCATATATTAATAATTATAGATGTAACTATATATATTATATAGTGGTATGTATATATAAGTATATATATATATAGATATATATATATATAATGGTTTTAGCGACAGCAGCGAAAGCGACAGCAGCCGCGTTGCAATAATACAGCAGCAGCCGCTATAGCAGCAACAGCAGCAAAGGCGACAGCCGTAGCCGTCGCCAAAGTAGCAGCAGCAAGAACGTTCAGTAGCAGCTGCGACAACAGTTTAGCGACAGCCGCAACCCGTCGCCAAAGCAGCAGCAGCAGCAGCAGGAACAGTTAGCAGCAGCAACGACAACAGATTTAGCAACGGACAGAACTGTCACTAAAGGGGCAGCGTATCAGAGTTTCAGAGACTGTTTTTAGTGACAGTTGGCACATTTCTATATAAATACTTATATATATATATATTGGTATTTAATATATAAGTAAATGTATTCTTAAATTGCTAATTTTATTGTAGTATAAGTATAATTAGTATAGCATATGTATATTACGGGTAGTTAGTATAAACAAGTTTGGGGTATTACCTTGAGATACCAAGGTAAATACCAAGATAATTGGGAATACCCAAGGTATTGGGTTTGGGATATCAAGATTATGGTTTTATGTTGGGATACCAAGTTAGTTCAAAACCAAGGTACCTATTTGATGTTTGTCTTTAAGATTTTATTTAATAAAATTTGTTTTGGCATTGTATGTGAAATTTTACCTATGGATTTACGTTTCCAAAGATACGTATTCTAGTATTTAAGATATCGATTTTGTGACTTAGACTTTAGTATTTAAACCCTATATCCTTGTGTAGACTTTTGTAACCTAGAATTAGACATTTGACCATAGTTTGACCATAGTTGACCTTAGAGTTGACTTAGTTTGACTTTTGATTTAAAATTGACTTGTTGACATAGAAGTTGACTAGTTTAACTTATTTTCTTTCCAAAACCTTTTATTGATATTATATTCCCTATCTAGGTCTTCGAGGCACTATATTAGGCATCTATGAGTACATTCTCTGATAGTTTCTTGTTTATGATATTCTCTATGTTCATTGTATCTAGTGTAGATATCTGTGTTTCTTGATACAATGGTTACACTGATTGGTATATCCGGATCTCGTCATGAGATGTTATTCCTTGTATATGGTATATCTTATGCAAGTCTTATTTCATTGATTATCTTGTGCATGTACATACACTGATTCTTGGGGAGATTTGCTACCTTCCTAGGGAATCCCATGCCAAAGTATACCATGGTTGGATCTTGTAAACCCCCTCACCCAAAATTAGGCCTAATTTGCTTAGATAGTAAAACTAGGGCTAGTTTGAACCAATTAGAATTAGAGCACGACATTTATTTAATTATGCAATAATTTATATCGTGTAGCGCACCTTACCATTGCTTTAAAAATTGGAGCACCTCACTAGCCATTGTCTATCTACGAATTTCACAACCTCATCCTAGACATGCCAACCTACTATTCTGACCCTTGTGTAACTTATAATATTGCTCTCTTGTGCTATATTTTAGTCGAACAATAAACGTCGCGGTCATTAATTCTTAATTCTAAATAAATTCCAACTCAGTACCCTTGTGCGTTCCAATTGAAATTGTGGACACAATCTTGACCATTTTGTGTAACCCAAATTTTATTAATATTCTACATTGTACCCTCTATGCCCCTGACACTTGTGTCTCACTTAATTTTAATCTTATGTACTCCTAATTAATTTCAGAACACCGTGCACAGTATTTTAATTAATTAAAATCCAATTACCGCCTTTGTGCAATTTTCTAATTATTGGAGGCTTTTATGCAAAAATGCATTGAGGTATCTCCACCATTGGATAATTCATGAAGAAACTCAAATTTCCCCTTTCTCAGAATTTTTATATAATTTTTGGGATGTACAGCGTGCACATCGTCCCCTATCTAAATTCTATCCCTTGTATTTAATTAATGCAAGTTCTAGCCCTCCCAAACATCCCAAAGAGAGCCCAAGGCCCACTCCAAGGAGAGTTGACCAAGCCCACATTGTCCTAGGTCAAATCCCCAAACCCAAATTTTATGTGTATATAAGCAACTTTTCTTTCCTTTTTCTTATTTTCTAAATCACACCTAAACCTATCAAGCTACCAGCGGACCTTCACCCATCTTCCTATTCATCATCATATTCTCCCTCACTATTTTGGTCGTCACCCTCCACCGGAGTCTCGTCGGAGTATCAACCGTGTCCGCCTGTACCATGCCTCGTCGCCGTCTGCACAGTCCTCGACCTAGCCGTCTCCTCCCTGAGCAGCAAGAAGCCGACCCCGGGCCTCACCGGAGGACCTCCTAACCACGGCTGCTCCTTCTCCGTTCTCCTCCACGGCCATGCCAGACTCGCCTGACCTTTCACCTGTCCTGACCATCACCCGCTGCCTCGTCGCATAATCCCGGTGAACCGTCATCGCTTCGGCAGCGCCGAGGAGACTCGGCTATCACTTCCCCCACGCAACTTGGACCCTACCTATTGCTGGAGCGTGTCGCGACTGCGTAAAGGTACTTACGTCGACGTTGGCCGCCTGAGCGTGTGGTGCGGACAAGGCAGTCAGCTACTCTGTGACGTGTCCAACGATTCGTCTTCTGGTCGATAACCTCGCCACTATTGGGGGGAGCTCGACGAGAAGGCACCCCCGACCTCTGACCATCTCCTCCCTTCGACCACTGTCATCTCGAACTCCATCATTCCCTGCTCCTTCTCCTGCTCCCTGTCCTCCTTGTCGGATACTCCCTGAGTGACCTCCTTCTCTCTGCTCAGCCTCCACAACAGCCTGACCTCCCTCGCTGGCCGGAGTTCAGTAAGCCACCACCTATATCATCAGCATCGACACTCTTCATCATCATCATCACATTATCACCGTCGTAGTCATCACCTTCGCCATCATCATCGTCGTTGTCGTCATCGCCTCGATTATCATCATCATCAGTTCCGTCGTTGTCGTCGTCATCATCGTCACCTCCTATCATCTCCACAATCATCATCACCATTAGAATTATTACAATCACCACAATTATAATCACCATCATCGTCACCAATACCTTAACCCTAATCGCCCTCATCCTCCTCCTCGTCACCGTCGTGTCATCGTCATCGCCACCATCGTCGTAGCCAATAGTCATCATCACCATCACCAGCCCACAATTATCATCACCAGTCTACATCATCATCGTCAACATCAATACTCATCATCATCATCATCCCATAGCCTCCTTGCCACCACCTTAATCTAAATCCACACATTCACCATTGACCACCATTATCGTAGCTATCGTCGTTATAGTCGTCATCATCGTCGTCAACCTCACCGTCGTACCCGTATACGTACTCTGAGGTATGAACCTGTCTATCTTCTCCTTTTAAGTATGTTCGTGTGTGCGCCAATAGGACATTAGTATTTTTGTACTACAGTTAGTAGATAGCAGACCTTGAGTCGGCAAACCCAACTCGCGTTCGTACACGTACACGTACGTGTACGCGAACATTATTCAATCTGTATATATATATATATCTAGTAGATGTATACTTAGTTAATCATTAGCATATTATTAATTGGTATATATATTTATGTACATATTTAATATATATATGTATTCCAATAGTTATGTAAATAAATTGCTGGTTATATTATTCTATAAATATGAATATATATGTAAGTAAATACTAATTGATAATTATGACTATATATATTTAGACTGTATGACCCTAGGACACCGTGGACTGACCTGTACTTACCTTGACCATGTTGACCCTAGGAACTTGTGAATTATCCGCCTTGCGTACATTAACGTACTGGCATAGACACCTGTCAGTTGACTGACTGGTTTTGTACAGCACTTGAAGATGCGACACCCGCATAATTCAACGCGTAATTGACCGTATTAGATGACTAGTGTTACCCCTAGTATACCCCCCTGAGTCCAGTATAAATATTGTTGTGTATGTACTGGTGTAATGACTAATAACTTTATTGCATTATATTATATGTACATAGGATGTTGGATTTATTCTACGCGACTTCTGGAGCAGGTTATTGGTACATCGCAGCTTTCTTGCCAGGCAAGTATACCTTGCCATTGTACTGTTATTCATATTCCATATGTTGCATGCATCTTTATTTTCTGTCTTTAGTTCATATATTTTAACTGTTATATAAAATGCTCGCGACGGTGTCGTCGTGACATGTTTCTATTTATGTATTTGCATTGACCTTGTTTATGAGACTACCCCATTATCATGTAGAATCTTTAGGTTCATTGGCCGTGACACAGTTGTTACACGAGTTGTGAGTCTCATATAGATCACAGACTGGCGTGCAGGGTTTGGCCTCCTGTACATGTGGGCCATGCGTTAGGAATGACTGCTGTTAGAAACTTTGCATGCTAGTAGACTTAGCAGTTATTAGAGGTCCATGGGCATAGCTTATTGTAGTACGTGGTCCCATCCTTGTCCTTATTTGGTCGCAGGATTGGGCTAGGGTACTAAGAATAGGCTATGAACCAAATTGTGTCATGGATGTGACATGCTTAGAGCATGGGGTGGGGAGAACAACAAGTATCGCATTTGAGCTCCTTTGCACTTTTCTCCAGTGCACCCGGATTCTCCGCTAGAGATACGGGTGGTGATGACCACTATATATTATATTCTTATCAGGTGGGCCTTCGTCGTTCGAAAGACGACGTACCTTTTTAGGCCCCTGGATCTCCAAAAAAGAGCCATGCCAAATCCCAATTTTCAGCCAGATAGCTCACTTGTGGGGAAAGTTATTCTTAACTGCATTCACTTAGACGGTTAGGCGACCATTGGATATTTATTTCAGTACTTTATTGGCATGCTTTTATGTATCTTGTTATGTCCCTCTAAGGACGTGGCCCTTTCCAGGTGTATCTGTTATTGAGTATTAGCAGGAGCACAGATTCGGATGGTTATATGTGTTTGGAGGATGTCTTCTCTTTGAGCCCGTGATTGTTAGCTGGTAATCTTATATGGTGTTTGTGGTATTGTCCTTATATTGTATTTGCTCTTATATTCGAGTTGGTAGTGGATTTTTTTCCACCCAACTATCATCCTTAGATACCCCTTATTGAGATCTAGTTTCATAAATATTGGTTGTTTATTTATATTTGATTTTCTGTGGATGAGATTTAGATTGTACCATGTGACTTGTGATAGATTTATACCACTTGTGGATTGATATTCATATTACAACGTACGTATGGATTTGGTTTCCATATATTAGAGTTGCCATATCCATGTGGCTGGCATGCTTACGTGTCCTAGTCCTATGTATTTTTGGGACTGGGGCATGACAGATCTATTATACCAGTCGGGGGTGGGGAGAGTGTAGATTTATGATCATACCCTCCTTATGTATATTTTTTCCTTGTGAGTGTCGATCGTACACCGCACATATGATCAGCCAGGCCATTATACTCTTGTGAAAGTTTTTAAGCCGATCACATGTTAAAGCTAGTACTCACACACTTAGACATTAGTATTCATGTTCATTGTTATATTGTTCATTCTTGTATTTATTCCAGTATTTCCTTATTGTGTATCTCTTGTATCTATTGAGCATCTTGTATATTCACATCTATTACTGTTACATAGTTTTTATCATTGATTAGAACTGCTATTAGAGATGCACTCTGCTCCTTTCCTGACTGGATATATTTTTCCCAGATGACACTGAGGACTGGTACTCTAGAGTAGGAAAACCCTTTTCCAGTGACTCAGGAGGCTTAGACTTATATTGTTTAGACATTGTATTAGTCTTATTTTAGCCTCATGGCATGTATATTATTATTTTTGGGAGTTGTTTCTGCATAGACTCATAGTATGGACTTATGGATGTATATATGATTCTTATTCCATCTTTCTATTCAATATCGTGCTCTATCTTTCTTAGTTTGATATTATTATTGAGTCTTTATATTTTATCAGGTCATTATACTCGTTTCTCTATTTGGAGTTGAGAAGGTGTGACATTTACCATATTTATATTATATGAGATGTTAGATAGTATTATTGACCCAAACAACGTTTTACAACCGATATTGCAGTGTAGGCTGGGCGTTGTTCACGTACTCGTACCCTCAATCTGGGTGCGGGTCGTGACACTTTTTTAGTGGTAGCCCATGCAGGTCTAGAGATTGCAAGTAGTACAATTTTGTAGTAATGCTCAGACTTAGAGTACTACTATGAGCCTGCTTTATGTTACATAATATAGGCTGAGAGCATACTCAATCACAGCGAGGATCACTTCCAACTTATTGTTGTTGTTATCCTTTTTAATTTGAATACTTGCTTTACTTGAATTATTATGTCCTTCTTTGATGATATCGTATCGTACTCAAATATTGATTCTTTTATTTTAATCTATCTTTAGGATGCTGTCGAAGATGCGATCTCATCGCTCAGAGATGGGTCACTTTGTCGCCTAAGAGGAGGGCACCCGTAGATACTGCTCTATCATTTCTAGCTCAGAGGGTCATTTCACCAATCTAGATGGACATTTTTGCAATAGCTTTTGGGGGTGCTCCACCTCCAATCTAGAGGACGATGTCCACAGCTTCACAGAGGACAGTGCCTATATCTTCAGAGGAGCTACCACCAACAGCAGCAGTTGATCTACCGCAGGTGTTTACGCTCTTTCAACACATAATGGAGGCACAAAGGGCCCAGGTAAAGGCCCAACAGTGCCATTCTGAGGTCATGAGTTAGGGCATTGAGAATGCCTACCAGCTTGCACTCGCCGTTGCGAGAGAATTGCCTTGGTCCAGCAACAGGTAGCTCCACCTCATCCTGTCCGGCAGCAGCCGAGGCCGGGGACCTTCATTAACTTCAAAAGGATAGGGCCTAAGGACTTTAAGGGCTTTGAGGAGATTTTCTATGTTGATGACTGGATCGAAGACATAGAAAGGAACCTGCAGTTGGCAATAATTCCAGAGAGCCTGCAGGTGGAGGCAGCAGGGAGCATAATGTTTGCAACTACATCGACATGGTTCATGACCGAGCGAAGGATCACAATATTTGGACTTATATCAGAATCTTTCAAGGAGCTTTTCAAGAAAAAAATCTTTCTAGACGTGGCTTTGACTTCTCTAGAGAGCCTGGTTCAGTACCTAGTCCAGGGTAGCATGACAATGGATGAGTACGTAATAGAGTATTGTAGAATTGGTCGCTTCATGGAGGGACAAAATCCTGAGAGAAGGCCCAAAAGTTTAGAAATGGTCAGGGAGTTCCAATCCCATACTAGCGAACATCACACCACTACATTTGAGAAGATCCTGGTACAGGAACAACATACAGGGGATGACTTGGAGCTTGACTCCAGGAGGATGAAGGATCCTTCAGGACTAGTAGTAGTGCGGGCCCAACAAAGTAGCCTCACTTTTAGCAGCAGCATCAGAGACACTTCCAGCAATCGAGGCAATAATTTCTTGCACCAGCTAGAGAACCAGTACATCAGGCACCCTAGATTCAGAGGCCAGCTCAGCCGATTATTTCTTGCCCATTCTGTAAGAAGTTGGGACATGGATGGGATGCGTGCAGGATGAAATTGGGCCACTATTTGTTCTGCAGATCAGGAGACCACCAGCTGAGGGCTTGTCCATGGACTCCAGTTCATCTAGTTCAGGGTGGGACGCAGGTACAGAGAGTGCCCATAAGACCACCAGAGGGACAGCAGAGAGGACCTTCATTGCCGATACAGTAGTAGAGGTTCGTACAGCACCAGCAACAGTAGAGAGGTACGAAGTTGGGGCAAGCTTTTGCCTTGATCGTTTAGGAGGAGGCATCAGTTGGTGATATTATCTCAGGTTCAGTCTATCTTGATTCTTTTCCAACTCATACTTTATTTGATTTTGGTGCTTCGTATAGCTTTGTATCTGTATTTTTTTCTTTAAAGCATCATCTTGAGACTGAACCGTTGGCGAGGACTTGCGAGATCACTACCGGGGGTAGCATTATCCTGGTCAGTAATGTTTGCAGGGATCAGAGAGTTTTCTTGGGAAGTCATGAGTTGAGCGTGTGTCTACTCATAATGCCACTTTCAAACTACGACATAATACCCGGGATGGATTGGTTCAGTAGGCACCATGTTATTATCGATTATCGTGGAGGTAAAGTTTTGTTTAAGATACCAGGAGAGCTAGAGTTTGAGTTCGTCAGAGAAGCAGTATAGCAGAGCGAAGAAGACTTCTGTAGAGCTATGGTGGAAGAGCAGGAGCCGCAACATCCGTTGATTGCATAATTTATGGATGTTTTTTCGGAGGAGTTGTCGGGGTTGCCACCAAATAAGATATGAAGTTCTCTATAGACTTGGTGCCAAGCACAGAGTCAATATCATAACACGTCTATAGGGTGACCAATAGAGAACTAGTAGAACTGAAGAAGCAGGTAGATGAGTTACAGGATAAGGGCTTTATCCGCTCCAGTTTATTACCATTGGGTGATCCGGTATTATTTATATCGAAGAAGGATGGGCCAGTACGCATGTGTATCGAATACAGGGCTTTTAAAAATCTCACTTCAAAAACAAATATCCGTTGCCACTAATTGACAATCTGTCTGATCAGTTAAGCGGGGCAAAGGTATTTTCTAAGTTAGACTTGAGGTTGGGTTACCACCCAGTCGAAAGTGAAGAAGAAAGATATTCTGAAGACATCTTTCAGGACTCGGTATAGGAAGTTTGAGTTCTTGGTGATGCCATTTTGGTTGACCAATATCCTGACGGTATTGATGAACCTAATGAATAAGGTGTTTCATCAGTACCTGGATCAGTTTATTATAGTATTCATTGATGATATATTGATATATTTGAAGACTGTCACTACCACATTTTCTAGGAAAGGATATTTTAGTAATTTCATATTTAAATAAATATTATGCTTGATAAATAATTATTTGTTGTATTATTTAATTATTGTTAGATGTTAATTATTTATTTTGGACTTGTGTTAGTGGACCTAACTAGTTTAGTTTAGACCCATTGACCAACATGAATTAATTGGTTAGAATTTAGCCCATTTAGAAAGCCCATTGTTAAGGAGATGAATTAAATTAATTAAATTATTAGACTAGAAGCTTCCTTCCTTAACTATTTCTTCATAAGAGGCCCCAAAGGGTATAATGGACATTTTATAGTAGTTTGAGGGAGGAGAAATAGGGGCCGGCCTATTTATAAAGGGGGAAAAATTTCTCTCTCCTCTTTTTATTCCAAAACAAGATCTAGAATTTTCCTCTACCAAATTCCTTCATTCCTATTACATTTCTCTACCAAATTTCATTCCAATTCCTTCCCAAATCACCATTAGAGACTTGAAAAGCAAGGATTTAGAAGGATAAAGCAATGATCTACAAAGAGGAGCAAGGATCTATAAGTTGGAGGCAATTTTATCTCAATTGAAGGTTTTATTGGGAATCCATCTCCCAACAGGTACAATTCAATTTTTCCCCGTAAATTAGGTTCTAAATCTGAGATTTAACCATGGAAAATCAACCCATATACATAGGCTACCCATAGGATTTGGTTTTGTGTTCATAGAAGACCTATTGAAAAAGTTATGGTACTTTTTATGTCAATTTTGGGAGAATTCCGAGATTGATAATTATTGTGTGTGTCAATTGATCCTATAGATCAATTTGGCATGTGTTTGTGTATTTGGGGTTAGTGTCATATCCATAATTGGGTACGTATAGGTCGCATCCCAATAATTTGGTGATACATATTGATTTGGGAGTTTTTTCCTCCGACACGGGACTTTGTATATGTCATATTTTGACACGGACACGTAGATCTATATTTGATTCTTCGTATTTTTCATAAATAATATATATATAACTTGTTTGTGTCCTTCGGGGTACAATTAGATGTGTGGTGGACTCGTGTCACATGTGAATCCTAGATCTAGTGGGATACGGTGTAATACTCTCCATATATTGTGTAATTATATGTAGATCTAATTCTTGTGCTCTTAATTCATGAAATTTGTATTTGTGCATATATATATATATATATATATATATATATATATATATATATATATATATATATATAGATATTATATATGTATTATAGTGTATATATAATTCTGCTTCTTGTATCCTAGATCTATGTATTATGTATGTACTAAGAGTATATATATTATGTAGCCATTCTTCTACATATATAAATACATATGTTATAGTATATGTGTTATGTGTAAATATGTATATTTGTTGTTACAATATATATATGTATGTTATTATTATTATATGTGTTTGTTAGGTACATATATTCTATATTGTTGTAACAATACATATATATGATACTATGTTAATTTTAGGTGATATTGTGTAGTACATACATAGTGTAGCATGTATAAATATATGTATGTTTAATTGGATAATTTATTACATATAGTTTCTATATGATTATATATATATATATATTCATATATGTATAATTATCAATATATTTATGTATGTGTGTGCATGTTGCTATATCATAGTATGTACATAATAATAAGGAGGGTGCTTGTATAGTTTTATTGGTATTTATATATATAGATATATATATATTTATTATGGGGTTTTTATATATATATATGTTATATATATATATATATATATATATATATATATATATATATATATATATATATATGTTATATATATATATTTTAGTATGTTTTAGCGACGGAGGGATTGGTGACAGCCGCTGTCACTTAATATAGCAGCAGCAGCCGCTGTAGCAGTGGCAGCAGCATTAATGACTGTAGTCGCTGTCATTAATATAGCAGCAGCAGCGGAAAACATAGGCAGCATCAGCGACAGCAGATCGGTGACGGCTGCAAACCGTCACAAAAATAGCAACAACAGTGGAAAAGTCAGCAGCAGTAGCGACATCAGTTTCAGCGACAGTCAGAACCGTCACAACAAGGGTAGCGTATCAGAATATCAGGTTTTCAGCACAGCTTTTAGCGACAGTTGGCAGATTATATATATATATATATATGATTATATATATATATATATATTTATATATATATGTATTAATATTGATGTAATATATTCTTAATTGCTAATTTCTTTATATTTATAATATTTAGTATATGTATTATATATATATTTATACGGGTAGTTAGTATGACAAGGTATTGGGAATTAACTTGAGGAACCAAGGTAATTGGGGATACCCAAGGTATTGAGTTTGAGCACCAAGATTGATTTAATATTGTGATACCAAGTTGGTTCAAAACCACGGTACCTGTTTAATGTTGTAATTATGGTTCTATATTATTATAAATAATTGTTTGATATATATAGTGATGTTTACCTTAGAATTTACGTATCCGGAGATACGGTATCCTAACATTTAAGATATAGTTTTGTGGCTTAGACTTTAGTATCTTGAACCAATATTTTGTGTTAGACTTGTGCAACCAAGAAATAGATAGTTGACCATAGTTGACTATAGTTGACCATAGTTGACCGTAGTTGACTTTTGACTTAGAATTGGCGTATTGACCTAGAAGTTGACTAGTTTAACTTTTTTTCTTCCCAGAACCTTGTATTGATGTTGTATTCCATATCTAGGTCTTTGAGGCACCGTGTCAGACATCTGTGAGACTATTCATTGGACTTCAGGCGAGTATATTCTCTGATAGTTTCTCATTTATGATATCATCTATGTTCATTGTATCTAGTGTTGATATCCTTGTATTCTTGACACGTTGGTTACATGGATTGGTATATCTGGATCTCATCATGAGATATTATTCCTTGGTATTTGGTGTATCTTGTGCAAGTCTTGTTTCCTTGATTTTCTTGTACATGTACAAACACTGATTCTCAGGAAGACTAGCTATTTTCTTAGGGAATCATGTGCCATAGCGTACCATGGTTGGATCTATTATACCAGTCGGGGGTGGAGAGTATGTAGTGTAGATATGTGATCATACCTATCTTGTATCTTGAATAGTGTTAATCATATACCGCACGTATGATTAGCTAGGCCATAAATCTTGTATCTCTTGTATCAAGTTTCCAAGTCGATCACATGTTAAAGCTAGTACTCACACACTTAGACATTAGTATTCTTGCTCATTGACATATTGCTCATTACTATATTATTTCCAGTATTTTCTTATTATATATATATCCCTTGTATCTATTGTGCATCTTGTATATTCACATCTATTTACTGTTACATAGTTTTTATCATTGATTAGAACTGCTGTTAGAGATGTACTCTGCTCTTTTCCTGACTGGAAATATTTTTTTAGATGACACTGAGGAGTGGTACCCTACCTATTATGGACCTCAGGATGTTATGGGTTTAGAGTCTGAGACCCTGGCTCAGGAGGGACTTATCCCAACTGAGACAGTTAACCCAAGAGTAGTAGCTTCTTAGTATTCTTTGTACTGGCTGAGGACTTCACAATACTTTCATATCTCTTTGCAGTACCATCCAGGGAAGGCCAACGTAGTTGTTGATGCCTTGAGAAAGTATCCAGTGGCTATGTACTTGACGAGGGATAGACATTTACTAGCCTATCTTGATAGCTTAGGTATTGAGATACTAGTTCCGTGAGTTAAAACAAATATGTGGGGACTTCAGGTACATTCAGAGTTGATGGACCAGATCAGAGCCGCACAGTTTGAGGATGAGTCTTTAAGAAGCATCAGAGCGTAGGATTTTATGAGATTGGCTGAGGACTTCAGTATTGTTAATGATGGATCATTACGGTATTGTGCTAGATTGTGTGTACCGAATAGATCGTTGTGCGAGGAGGTTTATTAGAAGATGCATCGATCTCAGTACTCTATGAATCCAGGTGCCAAATAGATGTATAGAGACATGAAATAGCATGTTTAGTGGTATGGTATAAAGTGGGATGTAGCAAGTTTCTTATCCAGATGCTTGGTATGCCAGTAGGTAAAAGCAGAGAGGTAGAGGCCAGGTGGATTACTTTATCCTTTACCTATTCTAGAGTGGATGTAGGAGCATGTGACAATGGATTTTGTTTCAGGGCTTCCGCGCTTTCCAAGCGGTAAAGATGTAATTTTGGTCATTGTTGACAAGTTGAACAAATTGGCCAACTTTTTGCCATTTAAAGTTGGTACGTCTATAGAAAAGCTCGCAAAGATGTATGTGCAATAGATAGTTAGATTGCATATAGTTCCTATGAGCATAGTCTCAGATGAGGATAGTCGCTTCATATCCTACTTTTGAAGGAGTTTACAGGCTAGCTTAGGCACTCAGCTCAAGTTTAGTACCATATATCACCCCAGACAGATATACAGTCGGAAAGGACAATTCAGACTCTCAAGGATATGCTTCATACTTGTGTTTTAGTTTTCAGAGGCTAATGGGACGATCACCTTTACTTGGTAGAGTTTGCTTACAACCACAACTACCAGGCCAGTATCAAGATTTCACCATTTGAGGCACTATATAGACGGAGATGTTGCACTCCGTTATCATGGGATAATGTTGGTGAGAGAGAGCCTTACTGGTACTAGAGATGGTCGTGGATGCAACCGAGAAGGTGAAGCTTATCATGGATAGACTTCGGGTGGTACATGACAGACAGCTACATTGGGCTGATAGTCGCCGAAGATCGTTAGAATTTGAGGTATAGGTTTTGTTTGTATTATTTGTGATACTTGTTTTAGATTGAGTGCTAAGGTTTTATTTTGTGCTAGGTGGGCGATCTGGTCTTCTTGAGGATTTTTCTGACACAGGACACGAATCAATTTGGTGGAGGCGGGAAGCTTAGTCAATGGTACATCGGACCCTTTAGTTTTCTTGAGAGGGTCGGTGCAGTCCCATACAGACTAGACTTGTCTTTTACACTAGAAGGAGTACACAACGTGTTCCATGTGTCACAACTGAGGTAGTATGTGGCAGATCCTAGCCATGTATTAGATCATTCGGAGATCGAGGTGGGTCCGACTCTCAGCTACCCATAGTATCCTATAGATATTCTGGATCGTAGGGAGAAAGTGCTACGAAACCAGATAATTCCTTTGGTACGGGTCCCGTGGAGGCATCACTCTCCAAAGGAGTTTACCTAGGAGCGAGAGTCGAGATGCGCAAGCGATATCCTTATCTGTTTGAGTCGTGATGTATAATTCTTTCATGTTTGTTGTGATTGATTTTGTAGCTAGTTTCTTCCTTAAATTTTGAGGACGAAATTTTTCTAAGGTGGGTAAGATTGTCGCCCTCACTTTTCTAAATAGGGATAAATTAGTAATTTTGCATAGTTATTTTATTCTTAGAGATTATATTAACTAGAGTGATGCATATATTTATTTTTGTTTTGTATTATTTATTTATAGTAGTGGGCTAGACTATTAAATAGACTTACTACTAATAAACCTAATTAGACTTGTCATGACTTATTGAGCCCAACATAGACTAGGCCCATTAGACCCATTCCTCTAATTAATTTGGAGGATTAGACTAATTTGCATTAATGTAGAAACTTTCCAAAATAGCCATCCTTAATTATTTTTCATAATTAAAAATATAGGAGCATTATGGACATTTGATAGTAACTTAGAGAGGGAAAAAATGGTCGACTACTATAGAGGGGTTACTCTCTCTCTCTCTCCTCTTTATTTGCACTCATTTCTTGATCCCCAAATTTTTAGATCTCTATTTTACTTTATCCCTCTATCAATCCCTCTCAATTCATTCACATTCCCTCTTATTCTCATCACTCAAGGAGCATTAGAGCTTGGAGTTGCAAGGAGCACTAGGAGAAGGAGATTATGTCCGGATCGTGTCCATGGGAACAATTCATTGGGAATCTATTTTCCAATAGGTATAATTCTAAATTTACCTTCATTGTAGGTTCCAAATTATGTATTTGACTATTATGAACCCTTCCATGGCATACAACTACCTATAGGAAGAAATTCTAGGCTATTTGGTTGTATATTATAATTTCTACATGGTGATTTGTATCCATTTTGGGAGAATTATCAGATTGACACATCAAGTTTGTGTTATGACACTAATTTAGTTATATTAAACTTAGATCAGGGTTGGAATAGTAGCTACGTGTCCACAATTGGACAAGAGTAGGCCGTATCAAGATATGGTGCAATACCGTGTGATACAGAGCTCTATTTTGGATATTTTATATAATTACTCGTCAATTCTCATTGTAGCAAGTTGTATTAGCTATATTATTGTGTAATTGATATGTGTGTATAATTATTATGGTGAATTGTAAGTTTTGGCATCTCTATTGGGTGAGTATCGTAGAGTATCATATTGGTAGCATATCAAGTATTTGATTTAATGCTATATATATATATATATATATATATATATATAAATATATAGCATTATCACATATAAGTATGTGTATTCGTAGTAGATTATTATAGGTATATATATGTTTATAGACATATATATGTATGTATTTTGTGTTAGTTTTCAGAGTGCCTATGTGTAGAGGAGGTAGAGAGGAGACTTGATTGCATTAAGATGAGTGAGAATAGTAATGGCATCCCTCTGTGACTATGATGTGAAAGTCAGAGAGGGGGAGCAGTTGGGTTAATATGAGATAGTACACTATGTGCACTGTCTAATTATAAGACTCAATAGTAGCTTAAGTTAGGGGGATTCACTGTATACAGGCCACAGAGGGGTGCACAGAGGTGTGACAGTGTAGGATACACTGATAAGTGTATCAAGGTAGAGTAGTATGGTGTGTGTTTCAGTAGGTGTATATATACAGGTAGTACAGGGCTATCAAATCATAGTAGTAGCAATAGGGTATTAGTTGTGTTGGCTAACTCTGAGACTAGATGCAACAACAATTAACTCTGTGATAACATTGTGAATATGACACCCTCACTTTTCCAACTAAGGGTAGTTTGGTAAATTGGCATAGGTATTTTTATAGAATTATAATATTAAATATTATGCATACTAAATATTATTTATTGTATTATTTATTTATTGTTAGATGTTAGATTTTATTTTGGAGTTGTGTTAGTGGACCAACTATTTTAGTTTAGATCCATGGACCAACATTTGATTCTAGTTAGAATTGAGCGCAATAGTAAGACCATTCATTAGGAGAATGAATTAATCAGTTAAACCAATTAGACGAGAAACTTTCCTACTTAATTATTTCTTCATGATAAGATCCAAGGGGATTTTAGACTATTTATAGTAGCTTGTAGGAGGGGTAAGGGCCGGCCACCTATTGGAGTGGAAGAGACTCTCTTTCCATATTTGTTATTCCAAATCTAGATCTAGAATTTTCTCTCTTCCAAATATTTTATTTTTACACCAATTCCTACTCATTTTTTTTCATAATTCCTTTCTTATTCTTTATTGGAGGGTATTAGAACAATGATCTACAAGGAGGAGCAAGGATATACAAGTTGGAGGCTCTTGACACTCAATTTAGGAATTTTATTGAGAATCCATCTTCTAATAGATATAATTCAGTTTTTTCTCCCTAATTAGGTTATATATCTATAATTTAATTATTAAAAATTTTTCCATGTACTAAGGCTACCCACAGGAATTAGAATTAGGTTCATAGGAGGCATATGGAGAAAGTTATGTAATATTTTGTCTCAATTTTAGGAAAATTCCGAGATTGGCACATCTTGTATTTGTCAATAGGTCAATTAGACCAAATTGACATGTATTTGATTGTGTGGGACTAGTGTCGTGTCCACAATTGGATACGTGTAGGTCGTATCTCGATAATTTGGTGATATGGCTTAATTTGGTGGGTTTTTTTTTTGAGACGGGGGTTTGTGCATGGCACATTTTGTCATGGACAAGAAGTTGAGTAATTAACTCTTTGTGTTGTTCATAATTATGATTTTAGACTTGCTTGTGTTCTTCAAAATATGTTTGGTTGTGTGTTGGAGCCATATCACAATCGTATCATAGAATGAGTGTGATACGGGTACGATGCACTCTATGTGTTTATTTTCTTGCATTTCAATTCAATATAACTTGGTTATAGATATTAGAGTGATATAATCGTAATTGTTATATGATATATATGTATATATGTAATTATGTATATGTTTTACTTCTTATTTTGATGTGTGGATGGTCATAGAAGAATAGAGAGTTCACATACATCACTAGTATGGTTATATATATATATATATATATATATATATATATATGGATGAGTGTATATATATGTATCTATAGTTATATTTATATGTATGTGTTTGGTTAGTGATAAGTTATATATTTATATATGTTGTGTAGGTGTGTCTAAGTATTGCATTGGTTGTGAGGTGTGACTATGTGCAGAGAGTGGTATGTGTGTGAGTGAGTGTCGAGCTGTGGAGTGTGTATATACATAGTAGAGGGGATCGGGTTGCTGGTATCAGCACTGCACAGTAACAACAAGTAGCAAGAGCAACAACTGTAGTAGCAAGGGCAGCAGCTACAGTAGCATGAGTAGCATTTGCTGCAGCAGCAAGTAGCAAGAGCAGCATTTGCTACAGCAGCAAGTAGCAAGGGTAGTAGAAAGTAGCAAGAGCAACATTTGCTGCTGCAGCAAGTAACAAGAGCAGCAACTGTAGTAGCAAGGGAAGAAACTACAGCAGCAAGGGCAGTGCACTGCTGCAGTAGCAAACAGCTAGCAATGCTTGATACAGCAGCAAGCAGCAATGCATCAGCAAGTGCAGAGTACAACAACAAGTATGGTAGCAATGACTAGCAGTGTAGCGGAGTAGCATGTGCAGCAGAAACTTAATATGATGTGCACTTGAGAAAGGGGAAGTTAGACTTAAACGTATAGCTCAAGTCAGTGAGTTATAAAGGTAAACTAGTTAGTTATATATACAAATTTATAAACTTGTTAGTTATATATATGTATGTATATATATATATATATATATATATATATATATATATATATATATATATATATATTGATAGCTATCTAGTTGTATATACATATTAATTATTAGTAAGTTATATATATATATATATATATATATATATATATATATATATATATATATGAGAGATATATATGTAGATAAGCACTAGTTAGCATTGGTTAGTATATTTCTAGATTACATTGTATAATACCAAGGTAATGAGAGTTGAGGTATCTTGGATACGTGTATTAAATATAGAGGTATGTTATTATATAGTTTGTATAGTATTATATAAGTTTAAATGAATGATAGTATATAGTTAGGTAAATGTGTAGTCAGTTACATGTTAGAATTTAGTTTACCTTGTGATACCAAGGTAATTTCAAGGTATTGGTTTATACTGAAGGTATTGAGTTTGTATATCAAGATGGGTGTGTAGGTGGTGCGATACCGCTTTTGGTTCAAAGGCAAGGTATCCACTTAGCATTAGTTTAGCTAGGAGTATTATATATATTATAGTATTTTCATATCTAATAACTTGCGTATCTTATGATACGGTATTTTGTTGGTTCCTAGTATCTTAGCATAGCTAGTATGGCCTAGTTACATAGTGTATAGACCCAATATCCTACAGATAGACTCATACAACCTAGAAATAGCTAGTTTGACCAAGTTTGACTAGTTTGATCTAGAGTTGACCTAGTTGGACTGCTTTGACTTGGAAATGGCTTTATGACCTAGAATTAAACTAGTTTAATTTATTTTCATTCTAAACATTGTATTGATGCAATATACCATAGATAAGTCTATGTGACACCAGCTTGGACATCGAGAAACACACCTTGCTCAGGACCTCAGGTGAATATATTTCTTAATTAGTTTTTATTTTATAATATTGTATATATCTCATGTTCTATAATTGTATACTTGATTCTGATGCATTAGTTTCACGGATTGGTACTATATGGATACTGTCATGAGATGTTATCACCTACCGTATTTAGCGGGTACTCCTTCATATGTATTGTATCGTGTATATTGGGTATTAATTTATTATATTTTATGTCCATACACTGCTCGTGTTCAGTGTTATTATATTCGTGTACACACACTGCTCGTGTTCAGTGTGCCCATATTCATTTTCGTAACGTGTCCTAATTGGATCCATTGGTATTAGTTGGGGATGGGGGCGTAGGAGTTGATTATGTGGTCTAGCCGAGTGTATTCATGTACATGTTGATTACATACCACACTTATAATTAAGTTACCATATTGTATTTGTGTTCAACCTAAACCGATCACATAATGAACTTGTATTCCAAGGCACATTAGTTAGATTTTAGTTATTCCTTTATTTTGCCGATATTCTATTATATGTTCCTCTTTCCAGTATATTACCTGTTCACTCTAGTTTATTTCATTATGTTGCTTAGTTATCTTATATTATTTTATATTATCTGTTTTATATGCTCGATTATGTATTTAAAACTGCTTTCAGAGGTATGTACTTTGCTCCAATCCTGACTGGATATATTTTTTTAAATGATTGGCTCATAGATCAGTGTCCTACATTCTATGGACCGCGGAACGGGGTTCCATTAGAGGATACTCTTGTAGACCAGGAGGACTTAGTACCAGAGCCTGAGGAGGTTTAGTAGTATTTCTGGTGGACTTGTATTAGGCTTTTTTTTGAGACTTTGGCATGTGTATTATTTCAATCTTTTGGATGATTTATGATTCTTTTCCTTCAATATTCCATTTGTGCTCTATCTTCCTTAGTTGCTTTGTGATTAAGTATAGTTACATTTATGAAATACCATATTGTTCCTTCGTTTGGAGTTGAGATATTTGACAGGTACAATATATATTATGTGATATTTTAATATAGTAGAATTATCCCAGATAGCATTCTACTGCCGATGCTACGGCGTAGGCTGGGCGTACCCACATACTCGTGCCTAAATATTCGGGTGCGAGTCGTGACACATTTTTAGTGGTGGTCCATGCAGGTTTAGAGTTGCAATTAGAGCAATATCGTAGTAATGATCACCTAGAGTACTGCTACGAGCCTGCTTTAGGATATAGAACTTAGGCTAAGAGTTTACTCAATCAAAACTAAAAAATACTTCCAATATCAATTTTGCTATCCATATCTATTGAATGTTGCTTTGAATAAATTATGTCCTTCTTTGATGAGATCTGTAGAAGCATAAAAATATGCTGGGGAATTATACGCGTAAAACCCTCAACATACATGAAGCACGCATAAAATAGAAGCTTCAGAACTATATGCGTAAAATATGACTTCAGAGCTGCCCACGTAAAGCAGCACTTCAAGCCTGTTTTGGCGTAAAAGGTTGCTACACCTCCCTCCGGCGTAAACTATGTGTACTATTAATGCAGCGTGAAGTTGTACGAGGAACTCTTCGTATTTCTCGAATGAAACTGTCAGACAGAATAGTGAACCTGACTCCTGACAAAGAGTACTGCACGACGATCGAGAGGATAGTTGTAATAATGATTCTGCACAGAGCCCCAAACTGTCATTTAGTAGCATATCCTTGATACAAGTCATTTTACGCATTCAAGGAATACGCTGCCTATTTCACACAGGCAGAAATGAGCCTTTACGCTCAAGATGAGATGAAACCAAACACCACGTCAAAAGCTGTTCTTCGTATAGAACTCGAGGCACGTCTCTGCAATTAATGCGCGAGATGGGGACAGATCTCTGCATTTAATACAGGAGATTTGGTTCTACTTTTAATGACTGGGAGAGCTAAAATTAGGGCTAATATGCTCACGTCTCTATCCTTGCATATTATGCCATCTAGGCTATTTTCAACTATAGGAGCACGCTGTATGTTATCTCCTCGAATACGCCAACCAGGCTATTTTCAACTATAGGAGCACGCCATATGCTATCTCCTCGAAATACGCCAACTCAGGCTATATTTGCAAGGTACGTGATAAGGCTATTTGGCCCAAAATATACTCAAAACATCAGTCAGGGAGGATAATTGACTTGTTTACACTGGTTACCTATTACCTATGCAGCATCAAGCTTTACCCAGAACTTGGCTTTTATGCCAACAGGACAGCTATTTGGCTTTTATGCCAACAAGACAGCTATTTGGCTTTTACGCCAACAGGACAACAATTTGGTTTTTACGCCAACAAGATAACTATTTGGCTTTTACGCTAATGAGACAGTTATTTCACTTTTATGCCAACCATCTTTACGTGAGGGGCAGTTACCTACGTGGCTTGCATGTCGTGGTCTTCGAGAAGCAGTTATACGCGTTACCTCATAATGGGACACGCATCACACACGGATTCAGGAGATCATTCAGATGTGGGTAGCAGTTATTATAATCGCCGCGTAAAAGGTGCAACTCTCTCCACTAATTGGCTTCTACACCGACTGGTCAGTTACTGTAACTGATCTCTATAAATTGAGACTTCCGGTCACAGGAGAACAGGATAAGGAAGGTCGAGAAAAAGGTCGAAAGAGAGAAGATCAGAGAGAGCACATATAGAGAGTGTTGATTGACGACTTTGGCAACGAGAGTTCAATCCTACCTGTAATCTTTGAAGCTTCTTCTTCTTCTACAACACTTCTTCGTCATCGTGTGGTCCAATGGACAAAGTGATCGACCACAGATCAGACTTCTATAGCAATATTTCCTCAGTATCATTTTATTGTAATTAACATCCTCGTATAGGATTAATTATACTCTCTTTTTTCTTGTTTGTAAACAAAGAAAAGGTTTCATATAAACCTAGTTTCATTCTTTTGTTTATCATCAAACACAAGATGGCGACTCTGCTGGGGACTACTTTCTCATCTGATGAGAAATCCATTGCTCAACACGATGATGTATCCATCGAATCAACGAAGAAGACTTTGGTCGACCAATTCGACCAATCGGCTTATGAAGACATGCTTCGATCAGGGGGTAGCTCTCATTCCCTCTCTGTCCAGGACAACAGGAAGCTACGTAAAGTATGGATGCCCCGGATATCCTCTACCCTTCCTGTGGACTCTCTCTCTCCGATCAACAAGGTTGTGACATCTCAACCTATATGCTCTGTGCGTAAAAACCTGTCTCTCGTCTGTGATGTGGCAGACAAAGCTTTTGGCAATGCCCTAGTGCCAATCCGGCCAATCTCCCAATCGTTAGAGTTGTACGCCACCAAGAGAAGAAGATTATGTGTAACGCTGGAGGCTATTTGAGGACTCCCCCTATTTTATATGAATCTGTGTAAAGCTCCAGATTATGCCAGGATAAGCCCATCCGCGTAAAGAAGACCTGCTTCATGGGGAAATACGCTCCTCAGGCGGATGATGGATCGTATGGCACTCACATGGGTGAACTGTTGTATACTTATGGCAGAGAGAGGGTCATAGTTCCCAATATCCACGCTCCTAGTGATGTAAAAAGGCAGAATAACCCTTCTTTTTCTTCTTATGTTAATCCCACTGATTTACGTGATTTCTTGATCCAGAAGTGCAAAGACAGGGGATCATCTAACATGTTTATTATACCCCCTAGGGAGCATTGTTGTAATAGTCATAAAGTTGTAGTTAACTACTGTTGTTCTAAGGCAAAACGGTCAGTTTTCGATCGGTTGAACTACTCTTTGTCTCTACAAGAAGAGCCGACATTCGCATCAGTAAACATGGCTTCACACATTCTTCGAGGAAGGTCAAATTCAAGACGTCATCTCTCTAGAACTCCAAGCCAAAGGAGATTCGACAGACTCCTTGAGAATATTGAGGCAGGTGTTTTTCGAAATACCCGCTCGAGGTCACGATAACCGGCTTCATATTCTTCTGATTCTGACACTGGGGGTCGCTAGTTTCCCAAATATGATGCTGAAAGTATAGACTCGATCTCTACAAAGATCTATTCTAATCCCTCGGTAGCATCCAGAGAAATGGGAGTTTATGCCATTGGAGATGAACATGAAGAGGCTTCTCCATCAGGAAGTTCTGAACAACGCATCGCTGTATTGGAAGCATCGCTTAAAGAGATGCATTCCATGATGGAGAGTATGCGTCAGATGATGGTGACTCAACATGCAGCTGCAATAGCTCAAATATCGGTTCCTCTGACTCAACTACGTATGGGGGTGGACCTACCACCATCTAACGCAAACCAGGAGCCTGTTCTAAATCAAGAGTCAGCGGCTCCTCAACTCCTTAACTCGGAGAATGTATTGCCTCCTGTTGGAGTTACAATACAATCGATCTCTCACCACTCTGCGGTCCCTCTCCCAGCTGAAGATCCGATGTAGGCAGTTCGGGAATTGAAAGCCCAATTTGATGCCTTGAAGCATAAGGATCAGCTCAAGAAGTTAGCAATCAACCAGCCATACCCAGCTATCTGGGGCGAGATCCCTTTCCCACCTGAATACAAACCACAGGCCATAGTTTTGTTTGAGGGTAAGACGTCACCAAGCCAGTACATAAACTACTTTAGCATGATGACAGTGTTGTTGCAAGGGAATGACGCCCTTCTCACTCGAGTGTTTAAAGGCTGTGTGTCTAGAGTGGCCTATCAATGGTACCGTAGTCTAGAGGACAACTGTATTACTTCTTTTAAAGATTTTAAGACTCTGTTCTTCGCTCGATTCTATGAAGGAGGGATGGACATGTCTATGTCATTACTCATCGAAGTAAAGCAGAAGGAGAAAGAGAGTGTTCGTACTTTTATCAAACGTTTTCTTTAGGCTACTTTGCATATGCCTCCTGGAGTTCCGAATTCAGCCTTGGTGGACATTTGCAGGAAGAACCTTCTTTCACTGATTTCAGTATTCACGGGACCATATCAGTTCCATGATTGGCTCTCTTTTATCATCTCAGCGGTTGCCGCTGAAGATAACAGTCGAAAGGCGCATGACAATGGAATCATGATCTCTACCTCTGATAGAGGAAAGCGGTCATCTTCCAATAAAGATCATGCTCGTAGTTCCAAAGGGAAGGAAGCTCTAGCGATCAACACGTCTAGGCAACATACTCCAGTAACTAAGCTAACAAATCCTAGGACTTCCAGGCCTAAAGAAGAGTATTCTTTTGAAGACGACGATATCCCGAGCATATTCGATTATCTAGTCAAAAGTGGCAAGCTTACTCTCACCGAGGTAAAGTGGCCAAATTAAGTCGGCAGTACCAATAACCCTAAGTACTATATTTTCCACAGATACATACATCACCCCACAAAGGCATGTTATGTACTAAAAAGGAAAATCCAGGAGCTGATCGACGCCAAGGTCATCACTCTGCGTAATAGCGAGAAGATGGTCACTACCAACATGATCTCGCTCCAATTCGGCAATCTGCCCCCTTAGGAAATCCCGGATGGTGTAGTACCTATTCCACGAGCGATGATGAACATTGTTAATCTCCCTCCGACCAGGGGTCAAAATCATGACCTGGTACCCCTAACTACCAAGCGTGGTGAGATCATGTGGGTTCAACCATATCTGGTGTCAAAATTTGAGGAAGAGACTCAAGCTGCTAAAGCTAAGTCTAAAAAGAACTCAAGATGCAAACCATGCCATATGGTTGTAATATCCTCGACATCAGAAGAAGAGGCTTTGGCAACTGGAACCCGGTCAAGCAAGGCCTGCCTCAAGGACTATGTAGGGAACCAAGGGGAATCAATGGCAGACACTTCAGCTGCCAAACCTTCAGAGCCTGAACCTGTTATACCAGAGGCAGGTCCTTCTAGACCAACTTCGGTGGACAAGGGCAAGTAAAAAGAAGTTTGTTTTGATAAACCATTGAAGAATATTCAAAACAAAGGTTTAGAAAAACCATATTACTTCGACATCTTGGCCCAGTTGGCCAATACACCAGCCAGATTGTCCATTTTCGAGCTAGTTAAGCTATCCAAAGACACTCGTCAAGCCTTAAGTGAAGCGTTAATGCAGGTGGATGTATACTTGACTCATCTCAAGTCCCCTGACAAAGAGCCTGTGGCATGTCCTCAATGCCATAGTACGATGGAAGTGGTCCCTAATATTATTTTCACTCAAGAGGACATATTGTTGAAACATAACAAGTATGGCAGGCCTCTTTATTACACCAGATACGTCGGCTCCATAGAGGTAGACCGGATTCACATAGATCCGAGATCGTCGATCAGCATTATCCATCATAGTCTGTTAAGACGATTGAGAATCCCTACAAGCGAACTGTCTTACACTACCACCACAATCGTGGGCTTTAATGCCAGAAAGAGCAAACCGTTGGGGAAGATTCATTTGAGGATCCAGATTGGTGACTTTAGATCAGTGGCTACATGCTACGTCATTGATTCAGAGGTGTCTTACAATATTCTTGTTGGGAAGACCTTGGATCCACGATCACAATATTGTTCCTTCCACTCTACATCAATGCTTCAAATATGTAGACGCCCATGGGACAGTGAAAACAGAGTTTGCTGATCTTAATCCATTCGAAGGAGTTGAATCCTACTATTCTGACGCCATATTATACACCCAAGACTATATAAAGGAGGTGTCAGGCAAGATGGAAGAAGAATCCTACCGGGAACCAGGAGAACCATCTGCTAAGCAACCTTTATCAATCCAGGTGAAAGGGTGGACTACCCGTCCGAAAGTCATGGAACCTATGGCTATCCACTTGATCAAAACCAAATCCGGAGGAGGAAATGATCCTCTAGTGATTACTCTAAACCAAAAGCCTCCACCCTTGGTCATCAACCTTAGGCGCAACAAGCAGCCGACTGATGTAAATACAACCGGGAACGTGGTTTCTAACGATAATAAAGATTCTCTTTTCCAGTATAGTGACGCTCAATTTTCAAATCAGGAATCCTCCCCCCATAATTATATAGAACCTATAGCACAAAAATTCTTGGAAGCTATAGACTCCTATCATCCGTATGTGTAGGAAATAGCGTCAACATCTAATGTTATCACGACATATAGACCACATGAAGATTCTATCTTTATTATTCTACCTACTCGTAACGATCAACATCCAATAGTCTTCGGTCGCATGCGAAATAAACTAATTGTACAAGAAGATCCTCACTAATTTGATGCTGGGAAATAACAGATTCACAGATATAGCCCACAAGCTTTGAAGATTATGCCAAGCATGGGTTATGACTTGAAGTTGGAACCAGGTCTCAACTATGGGAAAAGCAGACGAATGTCTTTGCATGGTGATCCCTACTGTCAACGAACTCATTTTGGGTTAGGGTATACCACACATCTTGCAACTTCTAATGACTCTAAGTCAAGTGAGGAGACCATTTCCTCTTTTCAAGATGATTTGTCATCCTCTGATTCAGAAGATGAACTTGAACAGGTATTATCAGTAAATATGGTGTTGACAGATTCTCTCGAAACAAAGGGACAAAAATTTGAACCATTTAAAGATGAATCCTGGGCTCAGCAAATGGATACACAATTGGAACTCTGGTTCGAGCAAAGAGAACCACCCACTGAAGATAAAGTTATCCAAGTCGATGTTGGGGATAAATTTTTACCAAAGCCGATATTTATCAGTAACAATCTTTCCGAAAAAGAAAGAGAAGAAATGATCCAGCTAATAAAAGAATATATCGATGTCTTTGTATAGAATTATGAGGATATGCCAGGTCTTGATCCTAAAGTGGCTACCCATAAACTCAACATACGGCCCAATTCAAAGCCTGTAAAGCAACACCAATGCCGGTTCCGCCCGGATATGATGGATGCCATTGAAGATGAAATCAAGAAGCTAAAAGCTTGTGGGTTCATCCGGGAAGAACAACATCCTGATTGGATCGCTAATGTTATTCCAGTTATGAAAAAAATAGGAAAGTGCGTGTTTGCATCGATTTCCGAGATCTAAATGTGGCCTGCTCTAAAGATGAGTTCCCTCTTCCCATTACAAACGTCATGATCGACAATACGTACAGTTTTGAGTGCATGTCTTTCATGGACAAATTTTTAGGATACAATTAGATTAAGATGAATCCTGAAGATGAGAAGCATACTGCCTTCCGTACACCATTGGGGGTTAATTGCTATACAATTATGCCTTTCGGATTGAAGAATGCCGGGGCTACATATCAGCGAGCTATGAGTAACATATTCCATGAGCACTTACTCAAAATGGTAGAATGTTACGTAGACGATAGTGCTATCAAAAGATGCCTCAAGGATAATTACATCCAAGACTTGAAGACAGCATTCGAGTTGATGCGCCAACATCAACTCAAAATGAATCCCACAAAGTCCTTTCTTGGTGTATCTAGTGGCAAATTCCTGGGATCTGTCATTACCGCTAAAGGCATATTCAAGTGGACCCTGATAAAGTAAAGGCTATCCTAGAAATGCGACCGCCCCATAATCTGAGAGAACTCAGGGGATTTCAAGGTCGTTTGGCTTATATCAGGAGATTCATATCTAATCTCTCTGGGAGATGTTAACCTTTTTCTCGCATGATGAAGAAAGGTGTGTCATTCATTTAGGACAAAGCCTGTCAGCAAGCGTTTAATGATATCAAACGCTATCTCACTAATCCTCCAATTCTAGTACCTCCCATCATAGAAAGACTATTTTTGCTGTATGTTCGAGCAATGGATCATTCTTTAGGGGCTCTTCTCACACAGAATAACAATAAGGATCATGAACAGGCTATCTACTATCTAAGTAGGAGGATGGTCGGAGCTGAACACCGGTACAATCTAATAGAAAAAGAATGCTTGGCCCTAATGTTTGCCATTCAGAAGACTCGATATTACATGACGGGCCAGGCTATTCATATCATCTCTAGAATCAATCTTCTTCGGGTATTGATGAACAAGCCAAGTGTTCTTAATTCCCGACTCGCGACCTGGGCGATGTTATTAACACCGTATGATATGGTGTATGTCCCTCAAAAGTCCATTAAAGGTCAAGCCTTGGCTGATTTCTCAGCTGCTCATCCAATTTCGAAAACCTCCAAACTATATGAGGACATTCCTGACGAAGTTGCAGAATATAATTCTGTAATGGAAGGTAATACATGGCAGCTATTCTTCGATGGTGCCTCTAGGACTGGTCCCAGTGGAAATATGGTTTCAGGATTGGGAATTGTTCTGGTAACTCCTGATAAATTCGTCATCTATCGAGCATATTCTCTTAGCGAACCCTGCTCTAATAATGTGTCAGAGTATAATGCTCTACTAATCGGGCTTCAAGTTGCTAAATAATTGGATGTTGAATACTTGGAAACTTTTGGTGATTCTCAACTGATCGTCAATCAGGTCAGAGAAAAATATGAAGTCCGCAATCCAGACCTCATTCCTTATCACCAAGCAATGATCGAGATTGCCATGTCTTTCAAAGGATTCTTCCTAGAGCACGTACCTCGATCTCAAAATTTGGAAGTGGATGCTCTGGCCAGTCTAGCTGCAGATCTAGCTATTCCTATAAGAAGGCAGAATTCGGTGATCCTTCTTAACAGAAACTTATTCTGTGTGAAAAATAATTTTCACATAGAACGCAGCTATGCTATAAATATGGCTCCTCCTAAGAGAGATTGAAGAAGTCCCTTTATAGACTTCATATTATACAAAATCTTACCAGAGGATCCTAAAGAAGCAGTATCTATCAAAAGATGATCATTACGCTTCTATTTTGATGTTTCTTCACAAAGTCTATATCGCCGAACATACAATGGACTGCTCTTACGGTGTCTCTCTGACGATGATGCAAAATGGGTTATCCGAGAATCTCATGACAGTATATGTGGAGCACATCAACCCGGTCCTAAGTTATAGGATCGTATCAGGAGGATGGGCTACTACTATCCTACCATGATTGCAGATGCCATAAAATATGTAAGACAATGCAAAGCCTGTCAGGTTCATACGGATTTTATACATCAGCCTTCTTAGTATTTATATCCTACGATTGCATCATAGCCCTTTAAAGCATGGGGTATGAATATCATTGGTCCTATTCATTCCTCGTCTTCTAGAGGACATCGGTTCATATTGGTTATCACGGATTACTTCTCCAAATGGACGAAGGCGATCCCTCTTGCTGAGGTAATGATATCTAACGTGATCAGCTTTATCAAGCACCATATAATTTATCGGTTTGGGATACCCCGAAGGATAATTCATGATAACGGGCCTAAATTCATTAGCCAAGCATTTTACCGATTTTGCGATAAGAATCGGATACAGAATATGGCCTCGACGGCTTATAATCATGCTGCTAATGGTTTGGCGGAAGCCTTCAACAAAACCATCATCAAACTCTTGAAAAAGTTCGTCTCTTCGAACAAAAGAGATTGGAATGAGAAACTGGGGGAATGTCTCTGGGTATATCGCACAACGGTATGAACACCAACAGGTTGTACCCCATTTTTATTAGTTTATGGGTGTGAAGTAGTTCTCCCCATTGAAATCCAAATTCCATCACTCAGAATAGCAGTGGCTAATGAGTTGACTCAGGAAAATAATTATCAATTAAGGCTTCAAGATCTAGAAGGATTAGACGAAAAATGACTTCAAGCTCAACAGTGCATTGCATTCTACCAGGCATGCATTTCCAGAGCTTTAAACCAAAAAGTGAAGAAAAAAGTGTTAAAAGTTGGTAAACTAATTTTAGTTGTGAAGAGGCCAATGATCATTACGCACAAAAGTAAGGGCAAATTCTAGCCTAAATGGGAAGGTCCTTATCTGATTAAAACGACATTCTCAAACGGCGCTTATAGATTAGCCAAGCCTAAAAGAGATTTAATAATGGCTCGTATCAACGACAAATTCTTGAAGAAGTACTATGCTTAATCTCCTTTGCTTAAAGGGGTATGGTGAAGATTTCATTCTGATAACATTACATACAAAGATTAGTTGGATCATATTCTTATAACCTCTGAATAGATATGTTTGACTAATTTGAAACTTCAAAACCTATCACGTCCATATTACCTCTGATAGTGTTTTGTATACAAATTTAGTTGGAGTATATTCTATCATGTCCATATAACCTCTAAATAGATATATCCAACTGAAACTTACCGAAAGAATATCACGTCCATATTACCTCTGATATCACCTTTATCTTAGCCTATTATTTATATTCAAAAGTGATAGGTCCACAAAATCAGAAAAAGTATCTTTATTATCTCTGGAAATAGCAAAATTATAAAAAGAAGCAAAAAGTACATTATTGGGGAGGAGCAGTTAAATCATGAATCTGTTGCGCCAAGGCAGCCATCCTCTCATTCCTAGAGTTCAAAATACTATTGTGAGCCCGTGCCAGCCTTGCCTCGTCATCACTCAAGCGAGATAGTTCAGACCGAGCATTAACAAAACTGGCGCGGTTGACACCCGCATGTGCCAAGTTCTGCTGAGCTGTATCCATTTGGCCCTTCAGCACATCATGAACTGCCGATGTCTTGAGAGCCCGCTCCCTTGCCTGAGCGAGTTCAGCTTCCAATTCTTGGACCCTCGCTTCATTTCCCTCACATTCAGCTTGGCACTTTGCTAGCTGAGGAATAACCTCCACCAAGACAGCCTGTTCTTCATCCATCTCTTGCTGCTGTTCCTGGATCAATTTGTTTAAAGATTCCATCTACTCAGCAAGCTCTGCAGTCAAGGAGTCATACTCATCTTAAACCAGATCGTCGATGCTACCACAAGATAGTTGCAAATACTCCTTAATGGGTTGTTCTAAACCATTAACTATTTGCTCTAGCACATCAGCTCTTTCAGCATCACTGAAATTTCTAATCTGCGCTATAGGGAGAGATTAGAGGACATCTTCAGAGCATCGAAACCTAGGTTCTTCTCCAGCACCATCAATATCAACTCTTTCAAAGTGAGGTAGAATATGCTAGTGTATTGATCTACTATCATAACAAAGCTCGAATGGACGCTGGGAGTAGCCGTAATATCAGTAAACCTTCCTCCAGGAATGACTGCAGAGGATATTGCCACAGTCGTTGCTTCAACAGATGGCACGACAAAAGAATAGACACCAATAACAGTTGAAGTTGTTGGTATACTCGACGAAGGAGGTACAGACGAGATGGCGGGTTCATCCTCCTCTGATTTTATTTGAACCGCCACTGGTGAGATGACACCCGAGAATTTTGCGGATAAAAGATCGGCAGTTTCAAAGCATGCTTCTTCGACGTCGATCACCGTCGTTTCATTAAATGGATCCGCAACAAAGTCAGAAGTTGTGTCAACTCCGCCCTCCCCAGAGATATTTTCACCTGAAAAGAAGACAAAAGAAAGTTAATAGCAATTTGATGTTAATTTTCATGAAGAAAACGTGAAGACAATATTTACCCATGGCTGATGGCATGTATGTTGCTTCTGCAGCCTGTATAGCTAAATCATTTCTTAATAATGCTAAACAAGCTGTCATACCTGGAGAAGAGGGTGCACCAACTGACGTTTAAGGGAAGTCATCCCTGTCATCTCCCAGATCCACTCGAGGTTCATCGGGTGGAATCTCGCTGGAAATAATTACAGACGAAGGAGGGGTTACTCCCATTATTGGTCTGGATAAAGGTATATTGATTCAGAATATGCTCGGTCTCGAAGGCGACCTCGAAGCACTACCAGTAGCGGTAGTAGCGGTAGCAATCGCGGGCAAAGAATCTCCAATACTGTCAGCTGGAACTGTGGAGGTTCCCTCTCTAAAAGGCGAAGGACCTCTGATCAAAGAATCATCCCCAACTGGGGAAATAATAGGCTCACTCTTAGAAGCCCCCTTGGTGGAAGTCTTTTTAGGACCTTTGACCATCTTCTTCTTGCGGGGGGAAGGCTCTTTCAGATTGGAAGCCTTCCGTTTATTGGAGATAATCAGAGGCTCTGCTAGCGGAGCTATTACGCCTCTCGATATTATCAACAAGAACTCGTCTGTACTAGTAGGGTCTTCACCTTCATTAAATGAAATAGACGGTATCTCCTCCCTTCCAGTGGACCTATGGGTGGGTATCCTGAAACTTCCATGCACATCAAAATCACGATGGAAGGTGTTGATGGACGCGGGCACAGCAAAAATTGTACCAGTACAACCCGTGATAAAATACCGCCATCCTCTGGCTCCATCAATAAGTCCACCTTTGGACTTGAAGCTAGTGATGGGATTCCCCACATGCAACTGGTCGTACCTAAATTGTCTGGAGAACCGGCTAGACAGATAAGGCTCCAAGTAGCAGTGGTCCTCATATATGTATAGTAGGTGGGAAGGTCTAATGCAGACCAACCAGTAAAGGGCTTCGGGAGAAAGAATAGTCCTCCCTTGACCTGCATCCTTAAGTTTCGTCCCCTATTGTTTGATATGTACAGGGGGGACGATACAGAAGAGCTTCCAGCCATGGGCAAAATTTAATGCTCGCCGACAATCTATGATGCTCGCCACATTCCAAAGGGAATTCTTGTAATTCAACAAGAAGTTATTTCCCAAACCGCTGGCAGAGCTGGGATATATCACCCTGGTGTTGTGAAGAATTAACCATCCCATCAAATATAGGAATGGTAATTCCACTCGGGAAAATCCTTCATGCTGCGTATCATCACCTAGCAGCCCATCAGTAATGGCCCTCAGGCCAGCTTGTATTCTACATACCATGGCAGGAAGCAGGATCAATCTTGCTCCAAATACCAATCGTACTGTAGGACATAAGGTGTTGCGATGAATGCAATCCGCAGACGCGATGCCAGACACTACCCATCGACATAGCCAGACAGAGAGGAAGCCAGCCAGTTGAGCTTCCCTTGACAGAGGGTTACGATAATGTCTCATATAACTGAAGGCTTTAGTGCCTGCCGGATAACCCCCTATCTCCTCATCGAGAATATAATCTGAAGCCCTTGCATCTTTAATTAGATTATCGATCGTGTCGGCACTAAGCATGCTCAGGAAGTTCAAGGCTTATCTCGGCTATCTACAACCTTGTCCGGCTTAGCATTTCTGGCCTGATGAAAGAAAAGGTAGGATGCCCATTTGTTGATATGAGCCAAATTATAGGGCTCTTTATAGAAGGTGGTGCAGGCAAGGTAGTGGCTTATCAGCTCCTGGTATACTGCTACTGCCCGAGGGTTTGTATCCCTCAGCTCCCTGTTTGTGGGAATATACTCTTCATAAGGAGTGTCTCCCATTGGCAGCATGGAAATCTCTGCCATCTCATGAAGGGCTAAGCCTAAGTCACCTAGCGAAATAGCAAAAGTCCCAGTGAGCAAGTTCTATCTCTCCATCAAGGCTAAGAATAAGTTGGGGTTGACAGGCAGCCCAACACTAGTGGCGCTCACAGCCGCAAACAAACCAATACTTTTTATCTCCGTCTGGAAGTGATTCAGGGCCCAGGCAGTTAAACTGGCCCATCGAAGATTCCCGGGGCTAAGCCATCCACTGGTTCGAGGGTTGACCTTAGGGTACACTCCTCCCTGCCCCATAAAGTCATTGTAGAAAGTCGATATTTGAACCGGCTAGAATAGTGAAGTGTCCTTACTCGGGACGCTACCCGACAGTAATCCCCTAAAAGGCATAACAAGGCCTTAAGGACTGCTCATATAGGCTTCTTGGGCTTAGTTTGGGATTGTTTGTAGATAACATCCTCGAATAAGAAACCTGGTTTCTTATATTCAGTCTCATCTATGTATGTCAGGGGCTCCCCACTGATCATACTCAACAACACTCGTTCTCCTTGGGACGATATCAGAGTTCCCCTTTCTTGAGGATACTCATTTCCAGAGATAGGGAATGTCACATGGGACAAGTCCTCCAGATAGTTTGAGTTCAGCATCCCCGCAGCGGAGCCCATCATTTCAGCCAAAGGAGGGATCTGCAAGTCCACTGCAAAATGCAAGAAAATAAGTCAGTTTTACGCTAGACGCTATACTCTTGCAGGATATGCCAAAGACTAACAGTCTGAGCTTTTACGCCGGACTGCAAAAACTTGAGTCTTACGCTGGAATCTATTTTCAGTGCGTAAAACTCAAGGTTGGCAGTATACGCCAAGATCTAACAGTCTGAGTTTTTTACGCCAGACTGCCAAAATTTGAGTTTTTACGCCAGAATTTACATCCAGCGCATAAAAGTCAAAGTTTATAGTATACGCCAAATTTCGACAATTTGAATTTTTACGCCAGACTGCAAAAATTTGGAGTTTTACACTGACACATTAGGAATATGGACGTAATAATAAAATATCTCTGTGCATCATCTTCCTCGAAGAGTTTTTTAGCACAGAAGATGACCTTGCGCGTATACGTACAACATGTGCGAAGGGTTTTTCCTCTCGAAGTCTTTACCTGTAATGTCCGGAGCACAGCTCGACGGTGGAGCACTGCGTTCAGATCGGGGCTCACTCAGCCTAATGGGAGTTGCTCGTGCTTAAGTAGAGGAGCGAGATGAGGAAGCGACCTTCTTTCCCTTAGCAGTGGAAGCCTGTTTAGGTGCCATGATGAATCAGAGTTCTCAGGAAAGAGACAGAAAAGAAAGGTTTTTGGAAAGTAAGGGTTTTGCGAAGACAGATAAAGGATTTCTCTTTGAAGACCTTGGGCTATTTATAGAGTTCGGATAACTCTTCGAATCCCTAACCAAATCCAATATTTAATAGTCGGTTATGATTTGGGACTACGTTATCCTATCATTTTGAAAAAAGGAAGAAGGACAGTCATGCTGCATAACAGATCCGGATTTTATGCTCATAGGCTACAAATCTATGGTTTTATACTCAAAAGTTTTTACGCTCAGAGTCTACAAATCTACGATTTTATGCTCAGAGGCTACAAATCTAAGATTTTATGCTCAGAAGCTTTTACGCTCAGAGGCTACAAATCTACGATTTTACGCTCAGAAGCTTTTACGCTCAGAGGCTACAAATCTATGGTTTTATGCTCAGAAGCTTTTACGCCCAGAGGCGACAAATCTACGATTTTACGTTCAGAGGCTACAAATTTATGGTTTTACGCTCAGAGGCTACAAATCTACGGTTTAACGCTCAGAAGCTTTTACGCTCAGAGGATACAAATCTATGGTTTTGCGCTCAGAAGCTTTTAAGCTCAGAGGCTACAAATCTACGGTTTTACGCACAGAAGCTACAGATTTATGATTTTACGCTCAGAAGCCAACAGATGCTATGGTCTATGACTTTTCGAGAAGGTCAATTACAAGGGTTTAGGCAAAAAATGCTCCTTTTTGGCAATAAAATATTCCAAGTGCCCGAAACACACAAAGATCAGCATTGAAGATGACTCTTCTTCTTGGGCCAATTAAAGTTCATTCGAAGTCTAGTCAGAATCTTTTACATCTAAGTTAAAGTATGGCCTGTTTGGCGGACATTTCTTGCCCTATTTCACGGGATTTTCGGGGAAACCATTCTTGAAGATGATGGTCTGAACAAAAATTCTTCGTATCAGAGAAGTGAAAGTTCAGAATTTTTCTGCGACTCATCGTCCAAAAATAGCATCATAGTTGGATCCTTAAGACAACTTAATGCTAAGAAGCTTTTTACGCATCTTCCGTTACGCGTAAAAGTCAGGACGTGACCAGATAAGCATTTAGCAGAGTCAGCATAAAATTATTCAGACGTGTCGAAGCTGTATATTATCAGACTTTCTCACAGCAAATATGGCAAATCAGCAATGCGTAAAAGAAGACAAGTTTATTGATCATGATTACATATGATGGAAATCTAGCTTACAAAGGATTTTCCATTTTCATGATTACATATGATGGAAATTCTTTTTATATAAAGGATTTCTCATTTTTATTTAAGATCATGCCGAGAATCTATAGTGCCAGGTTCTCATCTTGGTGGAGATCTTTTTCTTCTTCTACGGCACTTCATCGGCTTCTACGGCCGATGAGCAAGAAAATGATTAATGGTGGGAGGATACAAAACTGGGCCTGCATTATTCAAGCCCACCCTCCATACGCCATGGCAACTACGTCCTAGAATTGTATTAGGGGTTCAGACCCAACAAAATACTTGAAGAAAGGACCAAACTGCCTACCTTCACCCAGCGCCATAATGGAAGAAAATACAGCTAGCAAGCTGTGTGGTCTAATGCGACCCTTCCTCTCCTGGACGAATCACTATATAAAATTGTTGATTATTCCGAGCAAAGGAAGCTATGATATCCTTCCATGATCCATCGTCGCAGAGGACATTTGCTCGAAGACGCTTCTTTTTATGGCTCCTTACATGATGCAAGAGCATGATCTTCTTCTTCCTTAGGTCAGCCCAATGGATCTCGGCAACCATCTCTTTTGGTGAAGGAAGTGTGGAAAGACAGGTTCACTCACTTGCCTTTATATAGGAAGAAGAGAACACATCAAATCCCAACAACTCCCTAAAATTTGCCGAGAAATCAGCCTCGTAGAACGAGTCAAATTTGACCGTTTCATGCTTCATTCAAAGTATTTTAAATTACGAGGAATTTGAAAACTTTGAAGGGGGTCTTGTAGAAGCATGAAAAATATGCTGGGGAATTATACGCGTAAAACTCCCAACATATATGAAGCACGCGTAAAACAGAAGCTTCAGAACTATACGCGTAAAATATGACTTCAGAGCTGCCCGTGTAAAGTAGCGCTTCAAGCCTGTTTTGGCGTAAAAGGTTGTTACACCTCCCTCCGGCGTAAACTATGTCCGCTTTTAATGTAGCGTGAAGTTGTACGAGGAACTCTTAGTATTCCTAGAATGAACCTGTCAGACAGAACAGTGAACCTGACTCCTAACAAAGAGTACTGCACGACGATCGAGAGGACGGCTGTAATGATAATTCTGCACAGAGCCCCAGACTATCGTTTAGTAGCATATCCTTGTTACAAGTCATTTTTACGCATTCAAGGAATACGCTGCCTATTTTACACAGGCAAAAATGAGCCTTTACGCTCAAGATAAGATGAAACCAAATACCACGTCAAAAGCTGTTCTTCGTACCGAACCCGAGACACATCTCTGCAATTAATACGCTAGATGGAGGCATATTTCTGTATTTAATGCACGAGATTTGGTTCTACTTTTAATGACTGGGAGAGGTAAAATTAGGGCTAATATGCTACGTCACTATCCCTGCATATTACGCCAACCAGGTTATTTTCAACTATAGGAGCACGCCGTATGCTATCTCCTCGAAATACGCCAACCAGGCTATTTTTAACTATAGGAGCACGCCGTATGCTATCTCCTTGAAATACGCCAACTCAGGCTATATTTGTAAGGTACGTGATAAGTCTATTTGGCCCAGAATACGCTCAAAACATCAGTCAGGGAGGATAATTGGCTAGTTTACGCTAGTTACCTATTACCTATGCAGCATCAAGCTTTACGCAGAACTTGGATATTACGCGAACAGGATAGCTATTTGGATTTTATGCCAACCAGACAGCTATTTGGCTTTTACGCCAACAGGACAGCTATTTGGCTTTTACGCCAACAAGATAACTATTTGGCTTTTACGCCAACGAGATAGTTATTTGGCTTTTATGCCAACCATCTTTACGTGAGGGGCAGTTACCTACGTAGCTTGCATGTCGTGGTCTTCGAGAAGCAGTTATACGCGTTACCTCATAATGGGACACGCATCACACACGGATTCAGGAGATCATTCAGACGTGGGTAGCAGTTATTATAACCGCCACATAAAAGGTGTAACTCTCTCCACTAATTGGCTTCTACGTCGACTGGTTAGTTACTGTGACTGATCTCTATAAATAGAGACTTTCGGTCACAGGAGAACAGAGTGAGGAAGGTCGAGAAAAATGTCGAAAAAGAGGAGATCAGAGAGAGAGCACATATAGAGTGTTGATTGACGACTTTGGCAACGAGAATTCAATTCCACCTGCAATCTTTGAAGCTTCTTCTTCTTCTACAGCACTTCTTTGTTCATCGTGTGGTCCAAGGGACAAAGTGATCGACCGCAGATCAGACTCCTATAGCAATATTTCCCCAGAATTATTTTTATTGTACTTAACATCCTCGTATAGGATTAATTGTACTCTCTTTTTTCTTGTTTGTAAACAAAGAAAGGGTTTCGTATAAACTTAGTTTCATTCTTTTGTTTATCATCAAATAATATCGTATCATACTTAATATTAATTTCTTTGTTCCATCTATCTTCAGGATGCCGCCAAATATGCGTTCCCAATGCTCAGGTACAATATCATCGAGGTCAGTTACTTCATCTCCTATGAGGGCAGCACTATCAGACGTTGTTCCAGCAGCTATATTTCAATGGTCCGCTTTACCGATCCAGGTTGGCATTTTTGCAGCAGCTCTCGGAGGTGCTCCACCTCCGATCCAGAGGGCAGCACTGATAGTTTCAGGGGATCTTCCACCCTTACCATCCGCATTTGATCAGACGCAGATATTTGTACTCTTTTAGTAGTTGATGGAGGCACAACAGCGTCAGTCGGAGGTTATGAGACAGAGCATTGAGAATGCTCACCAGATTATGCTCGCAGTAGTTAAGAGACCCGCCTTAGTTCAGCCACAGACGATACCACCTCAGTTCACCCCACAATAGCCGATGTCGGGGGCAATCATAGACTTCAAGAGGATCAGGCCGAAGGACTTTAAAGGCACTGAAGGGATAATTTATGATGATGATTGGATTGAAGATGTTGAGAGGAACCTGCGGCTGGAGCAGATTCCAGAGAGGTTGTAGATAGAGGCTGCGGGGAGCATGATATTCGATATTGCATTGACTTAGTTCAGGATGGACCATAGGATCTCAATACCAAGTCTTACTTGGAAAGCTTTCAAAGAGCTCTTCAAGAAAAAATTCTTTCCAGATATGGCTCTAACATCTCTAGAGAGCCGGTCCTAGTACATTGTTCAGGGAGGTATGACGGTGGATGAGTATGCGACAAAGTATTGCAGATTAGGCCACTTTGTGTAGGGGAAGAACCCAAGAGGGAGAGCCAGAAAGTTCAGTAAGGGCCTGAACAGGGAGATCAAATCACATACGAATGGAGATTCTATCGTTACTTTCGAGGAGATTCTAAGACCAGAACAGCGGGCAGAGAATGATCTAAAGCTTGGTGCTAAGAGGCTGAGAGACACAAAAGGATCCAGTACCAACACGGGTCTAATAAAGTAGCCTTATTTTTAGCTGCAGCACCAGAGGCACTTCCAACAGCCGAGGCAGCAGTATCATGGACCAGCTAGAGCGTCGGCACAGCAGATGCACCAGATCCAGAGGGCAGCTATTCTTTACACTTTTTATAAGAAGCAGAGACATGGATGAGATGCATGCAGGATAATATTGGGCCAGTGCTTATTCTGCAGATCAAGAAACCATCGGTTGAGGGCTTGTCCAAAAGTTCCAGCTCAACCTGTTCAGGGCGGAGCCCAGGCACAAAGAGCACCCGCAAGACCACCAGCGAGACAGCAGAGAGGACCTCCCCTACCACCACAATAGCAGTAGTTCACTCAGCAGTAGTAGCAGCAGAGAGGTATCTAGCGACAAGGATGAGCTTTTGCCTTGACCATCGAGTAGGAGGAGCCAGTCGGTGATGTTATCTCAGGTTCAATCTATCTTGATTCTTTTCTAGCTCATGCTTTATTTGATTCTAGTGCTTCACATAGTTTTGTATCTGTATATTTTGCTCTGAAACATTATCTTGAGTCTGAACCGTTGGCGAGGACTTGTAAGATCACGATCGGGGGTGGCATTATCCTGGTTAGTGATGTTTGCAAAGACCAGAGAGTTTTTTGGGAGGCCGAGAGTTGAGCGTATATCTACTCATAATGCTACTTCTAAGCTACGATATAGTGCTCAGGATGGATTGGTTGAGTAAGCAATATGCTAGTATCGATTGTCGAGGAGATATAGTTTTATTTTAGGCTCCAGGAAAGCCAAAGTTTGAGTTCGTTAGAGGAGCAACAAAGCAGAGCGAAGGAGACTTCTATGGAGCTTTGGTAGAAGAGCAGGAGCTACCACATCCATTGATTGCAGAGTACATGGACATCTTTTTGGAGGAGTTATCGAGGTTGCCACCATACAAAGATATAGAGTTCTCAATAGACTTGGTGCCAGGCGCAGAGCCAATATCACAGCACGTCTATAGAGTAAAAAACAGAGAACTGGCAGAGTTGAAGAAGCAGCTGGATGAGTTACAGGACAAGGGCTTCATCTGCTCTAGTTAATCACCGTGGGGTGCTCCGATATTATTTTTACCGAAGAAGGATGGATCGATACGCATGTGTATTGACTACAGGGCACTCAATAACCTCACTATCAAGAATAAATATTCATTGCTGCAGATTGATGATTTATTTGATCAGTTGAGTAGGGTGAAGGTATTCTCGAAGATAGACATGATGTCGGGGTACCACAAGGTGAAACTATAGAAGGAAGAAATTCTGAAGATAGCTTTTAGGACTCTGTATAGGCAGTTTGAGTTCTTGGTGATGCCATTTGGGTTGACTAATGCCCCGACAGTATTGAACCTGATGAATAAGGTATTTCATCACTACTTCGATCATTTTTGGTAGTATTCATTGATGATATATTCGAAGACCCCGAAGGAGCATGACAAGCACCTGAGGCTAGTTCTGGAGACCCTCAGGAAGCAGAAGCTATATTGCAAGCTTTCGAAGTATGGTTTCTTCCTTGATAAGGTTAAATTTCTCGGGCATATGATTATAAGAGACAGGATCTCAATAGACCCATAGAATATTTCAGCAGATGAGTCGTGGTCTACCCCGAGTTCAATAGTGGAGATCAGGAGTTTTCTTGGACTGGCAGGCTATTATCGAAGGTTTATTTAGGATTTTTCTAGGATTGTGGAGCCGATGACTAGACTACCCAGGAAGGACGTAGAGTTCGTCTAGACTGAGGATTGTCAAGCTACTTTTGAGAAACAAAAGAAGAGGTTGACTACAGCTCCAATATTGACATTGCCATCAGGGGCAGAAGGATTTTTTATATACAGTAATACATCGGGTAAGGGTTTGGGCTGTGTGTTGCAGCAGAATGGAAATGTGATTGCCTATGCTTCCAGGCAATTACACCCGTATGAGAAGAATTACCCTACCCATGACTTGGAGTTGGCTGTAGTTATTTTTGCTCTTAAACTGTAGAAGCACTACTTATATGGAGAGGGGGTAGAGATCTTTACAGATAATAAGAGCTTAAAATATATGTTTACACAAAAATAGCTCAATATAAGACAGTGACGGTGGTTGGAGTTGATGAAGGACTTTGATATTGCTTTACAGTATCATCCAGGAAAGGCCAACGTAGTTGCGGATGTCTTGACAGGTATCTAGTGGTTATGTACTTGACGAGGGATAGACATTTATTGGTCGATCTTTATAGTTTAGGAATTGAGGTATTAGTTTCTAGAGTTATAACACAGATCTGGAGACTTCAAGTACAGTCAGAGTTGATGGATCAGATCAGAGCTATACAGTTCAAGATGAGTCTTTGAGGAGCATCAGAGCACAGGTCTGGATGGGATTGGCAGAGGACTTTAATATTACAGATGATAGATCATTACGGCACGGTACTAGATTGTGTGTGCCAAGTGGAGCATTGTGGGAGAAGATTCTTCAGGAGACGTAATGATCTCAGTACTCTATGAATCCAGGTGCCAAAAAGATGTATAGGGGTATGAGAGAGTATGTTTGGCAGCATATTATGAAGTGAGACAGAGGCTAGGTGGATTGCTTCAGCCTTTACCTTTTCCAGAGTAGAAGTGGGATCATGTAACGATGGACTTTATTTTAGGGCTTTTGCGTTGTCCAGGAGGTAAAGATACAATTTGGGTTATCGTAGACAAGTTGACCAAATCAGTCCACTTTCTGCCATTTATAGTGGATATGTCTATGGAGAAGCTCATGGAGATGTATATGCATCTGATAGTCAGATTGTATGGTGTTCCTGTGAGTATAGTCTCGGATCAGGATAGTTATTTTATATCTCACTCCTAGAGGAGCTTGCAGGCTAGCTTGGGCACTCAGCTCAAGTTCAGTACCGCATATCACTCTCAGACAGACGTGCAGTCGGAGAGGACTATTCAGACTCTCAAGAATATGCTACGCACCTGTGTTTTAGATTTTAGAGGCTTTTAGAAGGATTATCTTTACTTGGTAGAGTTTTCTTACAACAACAACTACCAGGCCAGTATTAAGATATCACCGTTTGAGGTATTGTATAGACGGAGGAACCGTGCTCCGTTATCATGGGATAATGTTGGTGAGAGAGCTTTATTGGGACCAGAGATGGTCGTGGATGTTTGTAGTATTAAACGAAAGAATGAAAGTGTATTTCAATGATAGGGTTTATACGAGACCCGTGCTCTTTGGTTTACAAACAAACTTGTATAATTCAATCCTATACGAGGATACGGGAGTACAATTTATTTAATCTGGGTATAAATTGCTATAGGTGTCTGATCTGCAGTCGATCACTTTAGCCCTTGGACTACACGATGTTGAAGAAGTGCCGTGGAAGACGGGTAGCGGCTTCGAAGGCTGCGAAGGAGGGTGGATGCACGGTGCCAGATCCGTCGACCCCTACTCTTTGCCTGAGCTCCGGACTCTTCTCTCCTTCTCCTTCTCTCTCTCTCTCTCTTTCTCTTTTTTTTACCAATTCTCCGACCTGGTTCGATCTTCCAAATTGTCGACCTCATTCTCCATTGATAGGGGTCTCTATTTATAGAGTTTTGGTGACAGTGACCACTCCGTCGGTGTAACAACCGAGGAGTGGACAATACAGCACCCTTTTACACAACGGTTAAAATAACCAATACCTGCACATAAATGACCTTTTGAGTGAGCATGTGACACATGTCCAACTAAGGGGACAAAACGCGTATATCTGCTGCGAAGATCATGGCGTAGAAGCCACGTAGGTAGGTATCCCTTGTGTAGAAAAGGTTGGCGTAGAAGCCAAATGACTGTCACCCCTGGCGTAGAAGCCAAAATAGGCATAGAAGCTGAACAGGCGTAGAAGCCGAATGTGCATAGAAGTCGAACAGGCATAGAAGACGAACAGGCATAGAAGCCGAATGGTCGTAGAGACTGAGTGAGCGTTTGAAGCCGAATGAGCACAGATCCTGGATGGGCGTAGAAGCCGCTGCGTACCGTGCCAGAGTGTTGATGTGGACGTCTTCGCCGGAATTACGGCTTTCGAAGGTGTAATCAAATCTCTTACAGAGATTTACCACCATCTTGTGCATTAAATGCGGAGACGTATTTTGATGGTCTACAGCCCTTCTGTGCATCCGTCGTAGAGACGTGTCTTGAGGGAAACTGTCACCGCTCTGTGCAATTTGACGTAGAGACGTGCCTCGGGCCCTGTACAAAGTATAGCTTTTGACGTGGCAGGCGGTTTGTCTACTGCGGAGCGTAAAACAGCTCATGTTTGCCTGTGTAAAACAATGCGGCGTATTCCCTTGTACGCGAAAGAGCAGTTTACGCTGGGGGGACTTTGGTAACCGACGGTTTGGTGATATTTTAACCAAATCCTCTGCATTAAATACCGAGATCCTCTATCATACTGTGGGCGCGTCCCGAGGGGTCTGCCATCGTTTCCAGCCGTCGTCTGGGTAGCCGTGCAGCACTTTTTGTCAGGAGTCAGAGGCCAGGTTCACTGCATGACTTGACAGGTTCATTTTGGGGAAAACGAAGCATTCCTCGTACGTATTAACGCTGCTTTGAGAGCGGCTGAGTTTTACGCCATGGAGGCGATGAAGAACTATGTCTTACGCTGGAGCGGCCTGGACGTACTACACTTACGCGGATGGTCCTTTGAGCTTACACTTCATGCTGTATTTTAGCAGAAAAAGCTCTGTTGCACGCTTGATGGCTCTGAAGGCCTCTGTTTACGCTGCTCTGAATCAAGAGGCTGCGTAGATCCTCCCAGCGTATTTTTCATGCTTCTACAAGACCCCCTTCAAAGCTTTTAAATTCCTCGAAATTTGAAATGCTTTGAATGAAGCATGAACGGCCCCTCGTAACTCGAAACATTTCTGAAAGGAGCGCTGAAACGGTCGATACGGACTTTATGGCAGATTTATTGGGGACCGTTGTGATCTCTTTTGCCTATAAAAAGGCGGGGGGGGTGAACCTGTGCTCACCACATTCCCATCACCATGCAGAGATGATCGCCGGAGTTGGTCGGGTTGACCTGAGGAAGAAGGAGATCATGTTCTTCCAGCATGTAGGGAGCCGAAAAAGATGGCGTCTTCGAGCAAATGTCCACTACAATGATGGATCATGGAAGGATATCTTAGCCTCCCTTGCTCGGGATAATCAGCAACTTTTTATGGCACTGCTCCAGGAGAGAGGAAGGGTCATCTTTGACCACACTGCTTGCAAGCGGTGTCTTCTCCTGTTATACTCTCGGGGATGAGAGAGAAAACAAGCTGTAGCAGCCGTCTCCCAGGACTGAGTTAGGTTTAATATCTCAACCCAATCTGCCGTGGCACACGGAGCATGGGATCTGCATAATTTATGCAAGTCCCAACTCTGTCATTCTCTCGCCACTGATCATCTCCTTCGAAGAAGAGAAAGACCTGCACCGATGCGAGAACCCGGTAGAACGGATTCTGGGGACGATCTTCCGACGACGAGGGGGTATCTCCTTTGTAGACGGAGTTTCCCTCAGATGTAATCATGAAAATGAAAAGAAAACCCTTGTAGATTGGATTTCCCTCATATGTAATGTCACGACCCGCACCCGGTTTAGGGGCACGAGTGCGTGGGTACGTCCAGCCTACGTCGCAGCATCGGCGGTAGAACGCTGTCAGGGTCTTAATACTATCTAGCCAATCTCACACAAGCATCCAATCTCCATAAGGAGGCACGGATGACACAATAAATTGAACACATACTCAATCACAGAATGACAGCACGATAAGATATCGAACACAAAATTTAATTTAATACAACACAAGTCCAAAAAGTAATAACTAACTCAATAATATCCAAGTCATCTAAAATGCCGGAGACAAATCCGGTACCAATAGTCTGCTACAAGAACTAATCAGAAAACTAGAAGGATTAGTGATTCCGGCTAGACCTCCCGGAATCACGACTAAACAAACAAGTCTGCAGCTACTCACTATATGGTCCATAAAGTGTCGGACAGCGGTCCTCTAGGGCATAGTCTGGAAAAATGTTTCCAGTCAGGAAGGAGCAAAGTACAAATCTCAAATAACAGTTCCATGTAATTAATAAGGACTATAAAGTAATAAACAGATGATGCTAGATACTGAAAAGATAGTGAAATAATGAAATGGCAAAATAGAGAGACAGGCAATGTAAAGAGACATGCAAAATAGGCAATATGATATAGTCAGTGCATAAAAGAAATGGAAAGAATAAGGTACAGTATCATATACGGGTGATGTGGTATATGATTTAAAATAGGGAACTGTAATCTATTCTAAGTGTTTGAAATAGTAGTTTCAAAATATGATCGGCTTGGGAACATGTACGATAGCTATAGGGCCTGGCTAATCATGGGTGAAGAGCATGATTAACACTTACATTGTTCTACACTACAATAAGGGGTTATGATCACATTTCTTACTAACTACTTCCCCGCCCCCAACTAGTACTGTGGATCCAACCATGACACGTCACGATACACGAGCAAGTCCAATCTATCATGTACAATGTCTAATATACATGTCGTGTACAATGTCAATACGATAATCAATGTAATATCTCATGACTGTAGATTCAAGCTATACTAGTCCATGTAGCACAGTGTCAAGGATTCAGATGTAACATTTCTAGATTATTGAATTTATAAAAATTATCAACAATTGGAAATTATCAAAGAAAGTACTTGCCTTGGGTCCTTAGCTGGTATTTATTGATGTCCTGTTCCAGAGTATCCCTTGGGTAAACCAACAGTCCTATAGACATAACACAATATAACATTTGCATCAGATGCTATGCTAACACACAGTCAAAACACTGGCCTCAGGGCCATGCCAGGCAGGGCACTAGTCAACTAGGGTCATCTAGTAGGATATACATAAATAAATATACATATCTTACTAACACTAATACTTATAATATATATGTATATCAAATTAAATACATATACAATATATATATATATATTTATATATTAAAATATGCTAAGGGTTTATACAAAAATATATATATATACATATATATATATGCCAATACATTTTAGAATATATATATATAATCAATATTATCATTTAAAATGTACTAATACTAATACACCAAATTCAATTTATACTAGCACATACTTTTTATTAAATAGATATTATATCAAAATAAACCAATATATATATATACATATATACAAACCAATTAGAAATATTGTGAACATATTAAGTATACCAAATATGCATATATACATATACCAAATTAAATGCAATACTATATACTAGTATATATAAGTACATATATACATCAATACACACATACTAGAGTATACATATACCAATATGTATATAGTACATATATACCAAAAATATTAATTTAATATATATATTTTACCAATATATAATTATACCAAAATACATATATATATGTTTGTACATATACCAAAATAGTACGTATACTATATACAATTTGAGAAATTACACTATATTTTTATAGATATATATATATACACATATACACATACCAATTAACATATACTAATATATATATATATATATATATGCATTTATATACCAAATATATATATATATACTAAAATTAAATATATATATATATACAATATATATACATGTACCATTTAATAATACATACATATATACCAATTTATTGATTACATACATATACTAAATATATATACATATATACATGCATACCCAAACAATTAATTAAATACAACCCTATAGAATTATCATACATTATAAAATTAATTATACCTGTACACATATTATACTAAGGTATATATATATACACTATACTAATACATGTATTAAACATTAAATAAATAATTGTTATACATATACACATATTATATATATACTCACGTATATACGTATGTATATATATACATATATATATATGTATAAGAAGAAGGAAGGGGAGAGAGGAGGCTCACAGGGGGCTTGCTGGCCGGACTTGGGATCGAACGGTGGTCGGAGTATCGAGGTGCAGCCGGAGGGAGTTGTAGGGGGTGGTGGTGATTAGGTGATGGAGGTGGTGGAGATGTATGGTGAAGATGGAGGTGGTGGTGGTAGTGTAGATGATGGTGGAGGAGTTTGGGAGCAGCGGGGGTGAGTAGTGGCCGCCGGAGGAGGTCGGCGGATGGAGTGCAGGGGTGAGGGGGTTGTCGAGCAGCAGGGAGGAATGGGGGCAGTCCGACGGAGGTGCTGCTTGCAGAGGGAGTCGGGGCTCGGGCTGTGCTGCACCGCCGGGGTCGACTGGAGCGGGGTGCAGCAGTCGGAGCAGTTGCAGCGGAAGGAGGGAGCAAGGTGGGCCGGGGAGTTGGGAGTTCGTCGGAGGGACAGCTGGCCGACGGTGGGAGCAGAGGTGGTGATGATGGTAGATGGAGATGGGGGTGGATGTAGATGTAGATGGAGGTGGTGATGGGTGAAGCTTGGCCGGCCGGAGAGAATGGAACGCCGGCGCCGGAGCACAGGGGCAGCCGCCGGGTTGACAGTATAAGGGGGGAAAATGCACTGTGTTCCCCCCTTTATCTCAATTTGAATACAATGAAAAAAAATAAAGAAGAAGGAGAAAGGAAGAGGGAGAAGGAAGAGAAGAAGAAAAGAAAAGAAAAGAAGAGAGGAAGGAGGAGAAGAAGAATTACATACGTAGGAGAGTGGGAGGTGGCTTGGTTGGGGAAACCTAGGTTTCTAGGGATTAGGGTTGATGTAGATAGGACATTATATAGGGAGAGAGGTTGTTGAAATGAAGGGTTGTGATTGACCCCCTTTTAAATGAGGGGTCCAGATTGGACATGAAGGAATTTCTCATGTGGGAAAAATACAATTTGGTCCACAAATAAATAACCTTTCCATTTGGTCTTGGACAATGGGGTGATGACACCTACAATTGAATAATTGCAACTTAGCCCCTTAAATTTGGGAAATTGCACAAACACATAAAATGGCGAAATTTTGTCAGGCGATTCGGTGTCCGGTGTTTTGTAGGGTCAGGGGGCACTGTATGATCGGTATGGGCTCAATTTGCAGGGCACTGGAATTAAATTGGGATTTTCAGAATTGGTTTAAATAGTATCCTCAATTTAATTAGAAATAAATACAAGTTGTGTTCTAAAATTAATTAGGAGTACATGGGGCCAAAATCAGGTCAGGTCATCAATACCAATAATGAAGAAGACTCAGAACAAAATATTTCCCTAATTTGGGCCACACGAAAAATAGGTCAAGATTGTCCCTAAATTTCGATGGGAACGCACAATGATATAAAATAGGAATTTATTAAATAACGTCCGCAGAATGGAAGGCGGGCATGTCTAGGGCAAGATTGTAAAATTTGTTGGACGACAAAAGTCAGGATAGCGCTCCAAATATTGAAGCAAAGGCAATGCACAATAATTAAATAAAAATACGATAATTAATTACAATCTCCACTAATTAAATTCTAAATAAATAATTAAATACAAAATTCCAAAATTCCTGACAGGTGTTCGTATACTGGCTTCTAGGTCAAGTCTGCTTGCTCAAAATAAATGAACACTGCATCTAATACTATATTTAATTACACATCACACAATCATTTATTAAAAATCAAATATACTATCATGCAATTAATTAATTATAACTACAATAATATTAAATATTATAAAAAGTCGAAAATACCCCTGTTTTCGAAATGTGGTAGTGACATATAATCATGACATTGATCTTTTAATAAAATTGTCTTGCTTCTTCATATGATCATCTTGCCATATGTTGCTGTAAAGTCTGAATATGTGTAGCTTCAACACGTCTGAATCTTTACGCCGACTTTGTAGAAAGAGTGCTAGATCCTATCCTTTACGCATAGCGAATAGTCTATAGAATGCTGTAGAGCATTTTGAATATTTTTAGAACTGTCCTGTTGCTAGGACTGAGGGACCGCGTAGAGCTCTGAGCTTCTGATAAACAGAATTTTTTGTTCAGACTTCGTCTTCAAGAATGACTTCCCGAAAATTCCTTGGAACAGGGTCGAGAAATGACTGTCTAACTGAGTTGCCATCTTTTGATAGATGAGATATTCAGACTGGAGTCTGGATGAACCTCCAATTTTGGACCCGAGAAGAGTAATTTCTCAATGTTTGAACTCTATATGCTTCGGGTACTTGGGATGCTTTGGGTCAAGAACGAGTATCTTCTGTGTGAACTCTTTGCAATTGACCACTTTGGGGACTGTTTCGAATATGCGGAAAGTCGTGGAGCGTGAAATCATCAGTCTGTAACCTCTGGGCGTAAAACACCATCGAGCGCGGAATCGTAGACTTGTGGTTCCTGAGCGTGAAGTCATAGGTTTGTTGCCTCTCGAGCATAAAAGCTACCGAGCACAAAGGCATCCGGGCATAAAACCATAGACTCATAGCTGTCGAACGTAAAGCTGTAGATTCGTAGCCTTCGAGCGTAGAAAGCTCCTTTAGCATAGGACTGGAGATCTGTAGCTTGTGAGCGTAGAACACCATCGAGCGTGAAATCGTAGACTTGTGGTTTCTGAGCGTGAAGTCGTAGGTTTGTTGCCTCTCGAGCATAAAAGCTACCGAGCACAAAGGCATCCGGGCATAAAAGCATAGACTTATAGCTGTCGAACGTAAAGTTGTAGATTCGTAGCCGTCGAGCGTAGAAAGCTCCTTTAGCGTAGAACTATTTGATTTGTAGCTCCTGAAAAGAAAGTTTCTTCGAGCATGAAGTTTGTGGATCTGTTGCCTCTGAGCATAAACCGAGCGCCACCGAGCGTGAGATCGACGATTTGTTATCTGCTGAGCGTAAAGTTGTATGTTTGTGGCCTCTCGAGCATAAAAGCTACCAAGCATAAAGGCATCCGGGCGTAAAACCATAGACTTGTAGCTTGCGAGCGTAAAAAATCGTAGATTCGTTGCTGTCGAGCGTAGAAAGCTCTTTTAGCGTAGAACCCGCTGAACCGTTTTGCACGAAAAACCTTTCGAATTTGCTGACTGTCCGTCTTCCAAGAGTAGTGGGCTGACGTAGCATCCAATCATAACCAATCTGTGAGAATTGGTTAGGGTCTCGAGGAGTTCATCCGAGGATTCGAGGAGTCGACCCGGACTATATATATCCCAAGTTTTTGAGAGAAAAACTTTTTATCTGTCTTCTGCGAAAGAGAGCTTTCGACTGTTCGAGTTTTTCTTCGTTCCTTCTCCGAGCACTTCGAGTCTTTCAGAAATGGCGTCGAAACAAACCCCCTCCGCTAAGGGAAAGAGCATAGGTTCTTCCTCTCATTCTTCTGCCACAGCAAGGGAGTCTCTGGTCGGGCAAGGCGAGCTTCCCTCCGAGCAAAGTATCCCGCCGACGAGTAACGCACCCGGCCTTAGAGGTAGAGCCTTTGGGGTGACAAAAAATGACGAAAAATTCTTCGTACACGTTGAACGTGACCGCGCTAGGTCGTCTTCTGTGCTGATAGCCTCTTTAGAGGAAGATGATGCACGGAGGCATTTTCATCTTTTACGCCCATATTTTTAATGTGCCAGCATAAAGACTCCATATTTTCATAGCCCTGTGCGTAAAAGCTCTGGCTACCGAAAGTTGGCGTATATCGTAAAATTTGAGTTTTACGCTTTTGGAGGGGACTTCCGGCATAAAATAACCAAATGGTTACGATCCTGCGCAGAGCACAGACTATCGTTTCCTTGGTCTGTACATTTGTGCAAGATTTGTAATGACATATTTCCCTTGCACTTTTGCAGTTAATCTGGGCGAGTCTCCACTGGCCGAGGTGATGGGCTCCGCTGCTGGGATGCTGCACTCGAACTACCTGGAGGATCTGTCCCACGTGGCATTTCCCATCTCCGGACCCCAGTATCCTGAGGGAAGGGGGTTTCTGATATCGGTTCAGGGCGAGCGGACGCTGCTGAGCATGATTAATGGCGAGCCCCTGACCTACGTAGATGGGGAGAAGTACATAAAGCCGGCTTTCCTCTTTGGGGACATGATTGACAAACAGTCCCAGACGAGGCCCAAGAGGGAGCCCTGGGTTTTCTCTGCCGAGAATTTGGTTTTGTATTTGCCCACGATGCAGAGGGATTATCCCATCTCGGCCTTATTCCATGCGACGCATCGCAGGAAGATGTCGTGGATGCTGACTCCTGATCTTCACGGTAAGCCGGGGAAGATCTTTCATCTCAAAGGAGCTGACCGGGGGTCATTTGTCAGTCGCCCTTCCGGCTTTGTGACGTTGTTCCGGGGACTGTGCCCGGGTAGTGTCCCTAGTGAAGACAGCTCGGTGATCCAGCCGGTCCAATTGCCAACCTTCTGCAACGACTTCATGGGACGAGGGGGGTATATCCCAAGGAGAATCCTCGATATAATGGGTAGATCGCCCCAACAAACTCCCGATGGACATGCCTAGTGGGCTGGGCCTTGAAGCACTTCTGGAGAGAGCTGGAGGTCATTGGGCTATATGCCGCTGTGAGTGCGACGAGCGTCGGGTTGCCTCCGAACCTTAACTTGTTCCTGGTGCTGATGGAGCGGTACATTACGTTCACTGGGACCTTTGCCACTCCACTGGGGGAGTTAGGATTGGCGCTCCATGAGATGGCAGTTGTCTCGAGACTGTCGATGGGGGATACCCCCTATGAAGAGTATGTTCTCACTAATCGGGAGTTGGGGGATTTTGACCCTTGGGTGGCGGAAGTATATCAGGAGTTGATGTGTCAATACTTCGCGTGCACCACTTTTTATAACGAGCCTTCTGATTTGGCTCATACCACCAAGTGGATGTCCTACCTCTTCTTTCACAGAGCCAGGGCTGCCAAGTCGAAGAAAGCCTCGGGGGGCAAAAATGAGCCCGTGAATTGTTTGGGCGTGCTTAGCGCCCAGGTCGTCGTGGGTCTTATGGAGGAGGCTGCAGCTCCGGATCAGATCCTCGTCGAGGGGGTAGGAAAGTACACCGAAGGCACTAAGGCCTGTAGTTACTTGAGGCGCTGTCGCGGTCCTCTGTCTAAGGAAGCCCAGTTGGCTGGTTTCCTCTCCATATGGCTGCGTCGAGTAGTAGTGCCCGGCACAGCATTCGCGGACCGTATTCACCGGAACGTCCTATGGCCGGCAGTGCGCCTGGTGTTCGGGGCAAGACTGGGCTTGCTTTCCGCCATGGTGTGCCGTATACAGGCTGGCTTGAGAGCCATAACTGATAGGTTGCTCGTCGACGAAGCTCGGCGTGAGAGTTTTCCCAGGGTGGAGTTACCATACCTATACTTGATGGGATGGTTAATTCTCCATAATCCCCGGGTGATGTCTTCTGGCTCCGGTAGCAGCTCGGGGGGTATATTCTTGCTGAATTACAATGATTCCTCCTGGAATGTGAATACAGTCTTAGACTGTCGGCTGGTGTTGAACCTCAGCCACGACTGGAAGATCCTCTGTATTGTCCCCTCCGTTCATCGCAATCAATCAGGGGTACGGCTTGAGGATTCAGGTGAAGAGAAGACCGACCTTTCCCCGGAAGCTTTTAACTGGTTGGTCTGTATTAGACCCTTCCATCTGCTGTATAGGAGCGAAGACCATTGTTTCTTTGAGCCCTACTTGCCTAGTCGGTTTGCCCGGCACTTTGGGTACGATCAGTTGCATGTGGGCAATGCCGTCACCAGCTTTAGGTCCAGGGGCGGACTTATTGATGGAGCCAGAGGGTGGCAATATTTCTTTATGGGTTGTACGGGGGCAATCTTTATCGTGTCGGTCGTTACAACCTCCACGGAGCTCCACATTCTCCATTCTTACGCCCAGTTCTATGTGGCGATTAACACCTTCCATCGTGATTTTGACACACGTGGAAGCTTCAGGGTGCCTTCTCCCAAGCCTGGGGGCAGAGTTGACGTCCCCTCGGTTTCTTCGGATGAGGGCGAGGAGTCTGGTACTCCGGATGAGCCTCTGGTGTCGGTGCCGAGGTGCGAAGTGCCTTTGCCTGCGGGGGCTTTGGTAGTCTCTTCTGGGAAGCGACAGGCTTCTGCTCCGAAGGAAGTTTCTTTTCGTAAGAGGAGGAAGGAGGCGGTTGCTCATCCTCTCCGCATTCTTGGTGTTGAGGCTCCCGGGAATGAGCCTGCCTTTCCCTATATCAGGGATGATTCTTTGGCTGAAGGTTCTTCGCCTTTTAGAGAGGGACCCTCTACAGTTCCGGTCGGCGGCGCCGGGGAATCCTCGCTAGAGGTCGCTGTCGTGGCTGCTGCTCCAGGTAGCGGAGCGAGGTTGCCTGTGTGGCCGAGGCAGATGGGAGAATCTTTCCCGAGGTCAGCAGCGAGAAAAACTCCCATCGTGTCAGCGAGCACGTCTGGCGAGATTCCAGCTGATGAACCTCGACAGCGTCTCAGTGGAGGCTTGACGGAACTCTTGGTGATGTCGATCGGCCCACCTCCTTCTCCCGGTATGATGGTTCGCATTGCATCATTAAGGCGTGGTTTAGCTACCTCGGGTGCGGATGCGTCGTATATGCCGTTGGCTCCGGGTAAATGTCGTCTTTATGTCTCCTTTTAGAAAGATTATCATCATACTGATATTAACTTTCTTGTCCTCTTTTCAGGAGATAGCGCCCACGGGGAGTATAGCGTTGAAGCGCATTCTGGCTCCGCTCGGGCTCCTGACGATGATACGGAGGCGTCCGACTTCGATGAGGAAGTGGCTTCGGGGGCCAGTACGCCTGGAGTAGTTTCGTCACCTCAAGAGGAGGATGAACCCGTCATCGTGACCTTGCCTCTTGTGAGTGTGGCGATGACTTCGACCGCCGTTGCCGCACCTTCTTCGGTCGCGCCATGCGTCGATGTGACACCTGTGGCCACCTCGTCTGCAATTATCCCTAGAGAGCGACTTGCTGATATTGCGGCCGATCCCGACGCCCAGTCGGATCTAGTTGCGTTGACCGAGCAACATAGCAGCCTCTTCTACATCGGTTTGAAAATGATGATATCAATGGTGTTAGCGAAGAGTCTAAATTTCGCGCGCCTGAAGAAGACTTCTCTTGCTTCGATCGGGGTCATCAGGGAGCTCGGCAATTCTGGGGTAGCCGACGCCCTGGAGGCGGTGGTTAATGGGTTAGAGCAAACCATTACTGAATACTCGCAGCTGACTCGGGGCAGCCTCGATGCTGATGTCCAGGCTCGGTTCGACCTCATGACTGTGCGGCTTGCTACAAAGCTGGAAGGCCTAGATAACTCCATCCAGAAGTATAAACTGGAGATGGATAGGAGAAAAGCTGTCGTGGAAGAGGATCTTGCTGTTGAGATGCAGTGTCGATCCGAGCATGAAGGGAATGCGGCGAGGCTCTCCAAGCTGAAGGAAAAACTCGCTCGGGCAGAGGAGTGGGCTTCTCAGTCGCTGGCGGGTCTACAGGTAGCAGCTGGTCGTCTAAGCGCAGCGTGACAGAATTTGGACTGTGCAGAAGCTGCTCGTGCGGGCTGTCTTCCGGCGAAGGCCGATCTGACCCTTACGAACACTCCCGAGGTACGGCTGGAGCAGGCTCGCGCCGACGCCTTGGCTCTTAGGAATGAGAGGATAGCTGCACTGGAGCGGATGATTTGCCATCTGACTACTCTGCCATTATGATGTATCCTTTCCTTTTTTGCTTGCCTAGATATAATTTTGCCTCCCTTTTGGGAATAAATAAAGGCGACTCCTTTCTGACTTTTGTGGACCCGTCATTTTGGAATGTAAATGACAGTTTTTAGGCGAGAGTAATATCAGAGGTAGTATGGACATGATAAACTCTCGATAACCTTTTAGCAGAACATCTATTTAGAGGCCTTACGGACATGATAGAGTGTAACCCAACTAATTATGTTCTGGAAGTAGTTTTGTCAGAATCGAGATCCTCGCTATATTCCAATTGAGTGGGGGAGATTAAGCATAGCACCTCTTCAGGAATTTACCGTTGATAGGAGACATGAACAGGTCTCCGTTAGGCTGGGCTAACCTGTAAGCGCCATTCGAGAACGTTGTCTCGATCACATAAGGGCCTTCCCACTTGGGCTGGAATTTACCTTTACTTCTGTGAGTAAGAATCATCGACCTTCTTACGGCTAGAACTAGCTCGCCGACTTTGAACACCCTTTCCTTCACTTTATGATTGAAAGCTCTGGAAATGCGTGCTTGGTAGAGCGCGATGCGTTGTTGAGCTTGGATGCATTTCTCGTCTAATCCTTCCAGTTCTTGGAGCCTTAACAGGTCATTCTTTTCTCGAGTCAGCTCATTAGTTACGGCTATCCTGAGCGACGGGATCTGGATTTCAATGTGGAGAACCGCTTCGCTCCCGTAGACCAGCGAGAACGGGGTGCAGCCTGTCGGCGTCCGTACCATTGTGTGGTATGCCCAGAGACATTTGCCCAGCTTCTCGTTCCAGTCTCTTTTGTTTGAAGAGACAAATTTCTTTAAGAGTTTGATAATAGTTTTGTTGAAAGCTTCCGCCAAACCATTAGCAGCTGGGTAGTATGCCGTAGAGACAATATTGCGTATTCGATTTTTATCGCAAAACCGATGAAATGCTTGGCTGATGAACTGAGGCCCATTATCGTAAATTATCCTCCGGGGTACCCCGAAGCGATAAATAACGTGATGCTTGATGAAGTTGATCACATTAGATGCCTTTACCTCAGCGAGAGGGATTGCCTCTGCCCATTTGGAGAAGTAATCCGTGATGGCCAGTATGAACTGGTGACCCCTGGAAGAAGACGGGTGAATAGGACCGATGATATCCATACCCCATGCTTCGAAAGGCCAGGATGCGACCGTGGGATGTAGATGTTCGGACGGTTGATGTATGAAGTCTGCATGAACCTGACAGTGTCACTACCACATTCTGAAAATAGGGGTATTTTCGACTTTTTGCAATATTTAAAATTATGGTAGTTACAATTAAATAATTGCATGATAGTATATTTAATTTAAATAAATATGTGAGATGTGTAATTAAATATAATATTATATACAGTGTTCAGTTATTTTGAGCTGGTAGACTTGACCAAGAAGCCCAGTAGATGAACACCTGTCCAAATTGTGGAATTATGTAATTAATTGTTTTATTTATAATTTATTTATTGGAGATTGTAATTTATTACCGTATTTTATTAAATTATTGCGCATTGCCTTGCTTCGACATTTGGAGCGCTATCCTGACTTTTGTCTTCCTACAAATTTTACAATCTTGCCCTAGACATGCCCGCATTCCATTTTGCTATTTTTGCAACTCATAATTATGCTCTCTGTACATTATTTCTAGCCGCACAAAAATCGTCGCGGACGTTATTTAATAAATTTCTATTTTGTATCGTTGTGCGTTCCAATCGAGAATTGGAGGCAATCTTGACCTATTTTTTGTGCAGCCCAAATTAGGGTAATATCCTGTTCTGAGTCTTCTTCATTATTGGTATTGATGACCTGACCTGATTTTGGCTCCATGTACTCCTAATTAATTGTTGAACACAACTTGCATTTATTTCTATTTAATTTGAGGATACCAATTTATCTGATTTCGTAAATTCTAATTTAATTCTAGTGCCCTGTTATTTGAGCCCACACAAATCTTACAGCGCCCCCTGACCCTACAAAACACCAGACACCGAATCGCGCGCCAAATCTTCGTCATTTCATGCGTCTGTGCAAATACCCAAATTTAAGGGGGCTAAATTGTAAATTTGCATTTGTTGTGTCAACACCCATTTGTTTAAAACAATGAGGGAACCAAATAATTATTTAATTAGCCTCTCACCCTCATTCCTCCATGAATTTTTTTTCTCTTGACAAATCTGGACCACTCATTCAATGAGTGCATCCTCACCCTCCATCAAAACCCACTCTCCCCTATATAATGACATGTTACATCAAACCCTAGACAACCTTGGAAACCCCACCCTCCTCAAGCCTCCACATTTCCTCTCTCCTACGTATGTAAAATTTCTCTTCTTCTTCTTCTTCTTCTTCTTTTCTCCTTCTTCCTTCTCCTTCTTTTTATATTTTTCTTTTGAATTTTAAAAAAAAAAGTGGGGGGGGATACTGTTCATTCATCACCACTGTTCCCGGCGGCCAACTCCGACGGCCGAACGCCTCCCCACTCCTCTCTATTCTCCCTCATCCTCCTGCTGCTCATCCACCCGACGGCCGCTGCAGTCCTCCTCCACATGTGCAGCCCATCTCCGGCGCCTCCTCCCTTGCCTAGCCCCGATCCCTCGAGCCATCCGACTTCCGACGACTCGGAACTCCGGTGGCCGGCCTAGCCCGATCCCTCGGCCTCTGCAGGTCCTCCCTCCGCCGAGCGGTCCAGCCATCAGCCGGCCAACCTCTCAACTCCCCATTCCCGCGGCTACTCCTCCCCGTGCTGTGCCCATCTCCCTCCGGTGGACTTACCCTCCGGCGAGCGGCCCGACTCCTCGCGAGTTCCTCCCTCCGCTGCATCTAACACCACCACCACAGGATCCATCCATCCATCATCTTCTCAGGCCGAGCCCCAACCCCGCTCTCCCTCGGCAACCCGACCTCCGGCGGTCCAGCGGCCATCCCAAGCCCTCCGACCGGCGTCGAACTCCAGGCCGACCCCAGTCCCAGTCAGCCGAGCCCCTCCTGCCGTACTCCGGCGGCCGGCCGACCCCGTTGCTGTGAGTTTCCTCTCCCTCATTTCCCCATTTATAACTAGTGTAATGTATAGTATTTATAACTAGTGTAATGTATAGTATTTATAACTAGTGTAATGTATAGTATTTATAATTAATGTAATGAATAGTATATACAGTTAATATAATGAATGGTGGATATTAATTAAAGTATATGTGGATTTCAGGATATGTAAGTGATTATTTATTGGTATACTTAATATATTTTATATATGAAATGGGTATACATGTATATATATATATTTAGTATGTATTTAGTGCATATTTTTTTGTTAATATGTATATGTATATATTTAACAGGATTGATATAAATATAAATACGTACTTAGTATATGCATTATTGGTATTGTATAAATTGATATATATATATCTATGTTTGTATATACTATGTATATGCTTTCAACATATATAATTTGTATATATGTATAAAAATATATATTTTGTACATGCTTTTATTATATTCCTAATATATAAAGTATAAACTTAATTTGGTATTAGTATTAGTATATTTAATAATGTTGTTGACAATATATATATGTTATAATTCTATTATGAGTATACATTTATACATATTTTGTATATAATTTTGGTATAAATATATATATGTAGATTATATTTTCGTATTGGTATATGTATGTATATCTATATGTTGTATTTGTTTTTATATATATAAATGTAAATTGGTATAGTTACCTGTATATAGTATAAGTATGATTTGGTATAATTATATATATATATTTGATTGTATAAATACAAATATACATTTTTGGTTTACGAATATATATATATGTATTTATATACATCTATTTAGTGTATATATTATATACGTATTTTGTACAAATTACTGATAGACTTATATATGTGTATTTATATACGTATCCCTACTAGATGACCCTAGTTGACTAGAGCCATGCCTGGCATAGCCCTGGGGCCAGGGTAATTCTATTTTGTGTTAGTGTAGCATCTGATAAAAGTAATATTATTATATATTTATAGGACTGTCGGATTCTCCAGACGATACTCTGGGATAGGACATTGGTATTGACAGCTAAGGACCCAAGGCGAGTACATTCTCTGATTAGTTTCTAATTTATGATATCTCCTATGTTCACTGTATCTAGTGTAGATATCCATGCTCTTGACACGTTGGTTACACGGATTGGTATATACGGATCTTGTCATGAGATGTTATTCCTTATTCATGGTGTAGCTTGTACAAGACCTGTTTTCTTGTTATCTTGTGCATGTACAGACACTGATTTCCGGGGAGACTTGCTACCTCCCTAGGGAATCCCGTGCCATAGCGTACCATGATTGGATCTACTATACCAGTCGGGGGTGGGGAGTATTTTAGTGTAGATATGTGATCATACCCAACTTTACATGTATCATAGCTCACCCCACATCTCACGTCGGGTGCGGCCTGACCATTTACATGCTTCATAGCTGTTACGTGTGATTAGCCTAACCTTTACATGCATCATAGCTAACCAATGGTTAGCCTGACCTTACAAGAATCATAGCTAATCATATGTAACCAGCTTGATCAAGTTCCCAAGCCGATCACATGTTAAAGCTAGTACTCATACACTTAGTCATAGGTTCTTGCTCATGGATATATTATTTCTTCTCCTGTATTTACTTACAGTATTTCCAGTATTTCTTTTATTTCTCGTACCTATACATGCTTCTGGTATATTTCCATCTAGAACTGCTACATAGTTTATATCATTAATATAGAACTGCTATTTAGAGATGTACTTTGCTCCTTCCTGACTGGAAAATATTTTTCCAGACTGTGACCTTAGTAGACTGGTTTCTGACACACTTGAGGATTGGAAGTTAATGATTGCAGGTATGATTATTTTGTCGTTAGAAATGTCTTATATTTCTTGCTTGCCTTGATATCTCATCGTGCTTTAGTTTTTGTGATTGAGTATTTCTAGCATTATTTTATGATATCCCCGTCTCCTTATGGAGTTGGATATTCACGTGAGATTGATTAGATAGTTACATGACCTAGACAGCGTTCTACCATCGATGCTGCGGCGTAGGCTGGACGTACCCACGCACTCGTGCCCCTAAACCGGGTGCGGGTCGTGACAGACAGGCTCTACAATGTCTTGCATACCGTATTGCATCTGCGATCATAGTAGGCCAGTAATAGCCCATTCTCCTGATGCGATCCTGTAGCTTAGGACCGGGTTGATGCACTCCGCACACGCCGTCATGAGCTTCACGGATAATCTGCTGTGCTTCGTCGTTAGAGAGGCATCTCAATAGTAATCCGTCGTAGGTCCGGCGATATAGGCTTTGTGAAGATGCATCGAAGTAGAAGCGTAGTGATCGTCTCTTGACGGATACTGCTTCTTTGGGCTCCTCCGGCAAGATTCCGTATGCCACAAAATCTATGAAGGGACTTGTCCAATCTCTCGTAGGAGGATCGGTGTTGACAGCGTAGCTGCGTTCTATGTGACAGCTGTTCTTCACACAGAACAAGTCTCTGTTAAGAAGGATTACCGAATCCTGCCTTCTTACGGGAGTAGCTAAATCTGCCGCTAGACTGGCTAGGGCATCAGCTTCCAGATTCTGAGATCGAGGTATATGCTCTAGGAAGAACTCCTTGAATATCATGGCTATCTCGACCGTCGCTTGGTGATAGGGGATGAGGTCTAGATTCCGGACTTCATATATTCCCCTGACTTGATTGACGATAAGCAGAGAATCACCGAAAGCTTCCAAGGACTCTACCCCCAGCTCTTTAGCAACTTGGAGCCCTATTAGTAGAGCATTGTACTCCGCCACATTGTTGGAGCAGGACTTGCTAAAAGAATATGCTAGGTAGATGACGAGCTGATCAGGGGCGACCAAGACGACTCCCACTCCCGAAATGATGTTTCCCTTAGGACCGGTTCTGGAGGCGCCGTCGAAGAACAGTTGCCATGCGTCACCTTTCATTGCAGAATTACATTCTGCAACTTCGTCGGGAATGTCTTCGTATAATTTGGAGGCCTCCGGGATCGGGTGAGCAGCTAGGAAGTCGGCCAACGCTTGGCCTTTGATGGACTTCTGCGGTACGTATACCATGTCATATGGTGTTAACAGCATCGCCCAAGTTGCGAGTCGGGAATTAAGAGCGCTCGGCTTGCTCATCAGTACTCGAAGAGGGTTAATCCTGGAGATGATGTGGATAGTCTGGCCGGTGACGTAGTACCGCATCTTTTGGATAGCGAACATCAGAGCCAAGCATTCTTTCTCCACTGGGTTGTACCAGTGTTCGGCTCCGACCATCATCCTGCTGAGTTAGTAGATAGCCTGTTCATGCCCTACATCGTTCTTCTGTGCGAGAAGAGCTCCTAACGAATGATCCATTGCTCGGACGTACAGCAAGAACGGTTTTCCCATAACGGGAGGCACCAAAACTGGTGGACTGGTGAGGTAGCGCTTGATATCTCCGAACGCTTGCTGGCAGGTTTTGTCCCATACGAAGGATACACCTTTCTTCATGAGATGAGAGAAGGGCTGACATCTCCCCGAGAGGTTGGATATGAATCGCCGGATGTAAGCCAGACGTCCTTGAAATCCCCTGAGTTCCCTCAGATTATGGGGCGGTCACATTTCCACGATTGCCTGGACTTTATCAGGGTCCACTTGGATGTCTTTGGCGGTAATGACAAATCCCAGGAATTTGCCACTAGATACAACCAGAAAGGACTTCGTAGGGTTCATCTTGAGTTGATGTTGGCGCATTAACTCGAATACCGTCCTCAAGTCTTGAATGTGATCACCTTTGAGGCGGCTCTTGACGGCTATGTAGTCCACGTAATATTCCACTGTTTTGCGTAAATGCTCGTTGAATATGTTACTCATAGCTCATTGGTATGTAGCCCCGGCGTTCTTCAATCCGAAGGGCATGACAGTGTAGCAATATACTCCCAATGGTGTCCGGAAGGCGGTATGCTTCTCGTCTTCAGGATGCATCTTGATCTGATTATACCCTGAGAACCCTTCCATGAAAGACATGCGTTCAAAGCCGCAGGTGTTGTCGATCATGATATCCGTGATGGAAAGAGGGAATTCATCCTTGGGGCAGGCCGTATTCAGATCTCGGTAATTGATGCAGATACGTACCTTTTTATTTTTCTTCATGACTGGGACAACATTGGCGACCCAGTCGTGATGTTGTTCTTCCCGGATGAAACCGCAGGCTATCAACTTCTTGACTTCAGCTTCGATGGCGTCCATCATATCTGGGTGGAACCGGCGTTGGTGCTGCTTTACTGGCTTCGAATCGGTCAATATATTGAGCTTGTGAGTAGCTACTTTCGGGTCCAGGCCTGGCATGTCCTCATAATTCCATGCAAAGATGTTGATGTATTCCTTTATTAGCTGTATAACTTCTTCTCTTTCAGCTGGGGGAAGGTTGTTACTGATAAATATTGGCTTCGGCAAAAGTTTACCCCCAACATCGATCTGGATAACTTCGTCTTTGGTGGGAGGTTCTCTTTGCTCGAAGCGGAATTCCTACTGTGTATCCATTTGCTGAGCCCAAGAGTCATTCTCAAACGGCTCTGAATCCTGCTCATCTGCTCCTGAGGGATCTGTCACCACCATATTTACTAATAGTGTTTGTTCGAGAGCATCAGGTGAGTCGGGGTGCGACGAGCCGTTCTGGGAGGAGGAAGAGATATCCTCGTCTGACTTAGAAGTCGCAAGGGCGGTGGCATATCCTAATCTGAAACGGGTCTATTGATAGCGGGTGTGGCCGCACAGCGTAGTTCGTCTGCCTCTTCCGTAGTTGAGGCCTGGCTTCCGCTTTAAGTCGTAGCCCATGTTTTGCATGATCTTCAGCGCTTGAGGGCTGTATCGGTGAACCTGCATTCTCCCAGTATCATTGTCGAAAGGATCTTCCTGGGCAGTCGGTTGATTGCGCGTGCGGCCAAAGATTATCGAACGCTGGCTGCTGTAGGTAGGCAGGACGATGAAAATAGAATCCTCGTGTGGCTCATATGTCATGACGATGTTGGACGATGATGCCACTTCCCAGACATACGGATGGTAGGAGTTTATAGCTTCCAAGAATTTTTGTGCTATTGGTTCTACTTCGTCATGGGGAGTGGTCTATATACTAGCTCAGAGGTGATATGGACATGGCGATTTTTGCGGACTTAACATTACTGGCGTACTTTAGAATTTAAGTACGAATGTTAAGTGTAGACGACAATCGATATCAGAGGTAATATGGACATGATAATTGATGGTCGAAAGTTTATTCAGAGGTAATATGAACATGACAAACTTTATGATTGTGACTCCATCGGGGAGGGAGGCTCATATCTGCTCAGAGGTAATATGGACATGGCAATTTTTTGTGGACTTAACACTACTGGCGTACTTTAGAATTTAAGTACGAATGCTAAGTGTAGACAAAAATCGATATCAGAGGTAATATGGACATGATAATTGATGGTCGAGAGTTTATTCAGAGGTGATATGAACATGACAAACTTTGTGATTGTGACTCCATCGGGGAGGGAGGCACATATCTGCTCAGAGGTAATATGGACATGGCAATTTTTTGTGGACTTAACACTACTGGCGTACTTTAGAATTTAAGTACGAATGTTAAGTGTAGACCACAATCGATATTAGAGGTAATATGGACATGATAATTGATGGTCGAGAGTTTATTCAGAGGTGATATGAACATGACAAACTTTGTGATTGTGACTCCATCTGGGAGGGAGGCACCTATCTGCTACTCTGTCGTAGTGACCGTTCTCTTGTTTTTTTTTTTATAGACGCAGAGCGATGACCTTGGCATCGATTAATTCCTGAATTCTCCTTTTTAGCACATAGCAGGCCCTCGTAGGGTGATGAGTGTACAGATGGAAGAGGCAATAATCTAGGTCATCGACTCTGTCGGCCCTCTCAGGATATCTGATGTCGGGTAGCTGGAACTTACGTTCCTTCCTTAATATATTGAAGATTTCAATTATGTCATCTTCTTTGAAGGAGAAAGTTCCTTTTGGTCGTGGGGCTTTTGATGCCTGAGTTTCACGGTCTTCCGGGTAGATAGCCATTGTTGTGCCATCTTCGGATCCTGTGGACATTCTGCCCCTAGCCTTGGATGCTGCTTTGTTTCGTCGAGGCAAGTTACCCCCAGACACGCTGTGGTCCCTGGTCGTAGAAACTGATTCAGCAGGAGTTGTCTCTGGTCGTACAAGATTAGATTTTGAAGTTTTGGGATTAGCAGCATATCCCAATCCGAAATGAGCTTGCTGATGGCGAGAATTACCCTGCAATGGTGTTCGTCTACCCTTTCCATAGTTGAGGCCTTGCTTTGATTTCAGATCATAACCCATGTTCTGTATAATCTTCAAAGCTTGTGGGCTATACCTGTGGATTTGTATTTTCCCACTCTCAGGCTCGCAGAATTCTTCCTGTTCAACCGGACCGTTCTGCTTGTGTTTGAAGATTATTGGATGCTGATCACTGTGGGTAGGAGGGACAATAAAGGCATCATCTTCATATGGTTCATACATCATGATGACATTAGATGTTGATGCATCTTCCCATACGATCTCCCCCCGTTTGATGGTCAAGGGTTCTAAAACCTGTTTACGGCTCCTGTCTTTGTCTTTTTGGATTAGACGGGTACGCAGCTCAAGGGGATTTGCCGAAGAGGAAGACGAAGGCTTGTATCTTCTATCCCTTTCAGCGGGTACGTGGAGACCGGGCACCCCAGTTTTCCCTATACCACCTGTATAAAACAGGTTTGCCATCTGGGCGGCAGATAATCCTCTGGGGGGTGTCTTTCCACAATTTGAGCTTGTTTTATGTCGGGGGACTGTGCCTGGCATAAATTGGAGATTCGCTCAAAGTGGCGTAAGGCTGAAGAAGTCCTCAGCTGGCCGTCGGCTTCCCGCTTAATTCGGAGGGTAGGCAGATTGCTCCTTCGCTGGCGTAACGGCCGAGGAGTCGAGTATTCCGCTGCCTGCTTCCCTTCACAGAAATTACGACGTTGATCTGGTTCCTCGTAGAGGTCAGATGTTGTCTGTCGTGGTGCTGAGGTATCACCAGGAGTTTGGTCTGTACCGCGCGTAGCGGGAGACTGGTTCCTACGCGTAGAGCACAGCGGATACTTCCGGGTTAGCGCTGAGGCTTTGCCCGATGTTTTGTCTGTATCGCGCTGAGAGGGAGACTGATTTCTGCGCATAAAGCGCCGTGGGTACTCCTGGGTTAGCGCTGAGGCTTTGCCCAAAGTTTTGTCTGTACCGCGCGTAGCGGAAGACTGATTTTTGCGCGTAAAGTGCAGTGGATACTCCTGGGTTAGCGCTGAGCCTTTGCCTAAAGTTTTGTCTGTACCGCGCGTAGCGGAAGACTGAATTTTACGTGCGGGGCACGGAGGGAGCGATACTACCACCTCATTGGTCGGAGAGATCGGAAAGATCGGAGAGATCGGAGAATCCATAGGAACGGCGAAGGATGTCTTGGGCATCGACACTTTGCGCAGCTTCCTGTTGTCTCGGACGGAGAGAGAGTGAGAGCTACCCCCAGTCCGAAGCATGTCTTCATAGGCAGACTGGTCGAATTGGACGACCAGTGTCTTCTTTACGGATCCCACGGATACCGTATCGTATTGGGCAATTAATTCCTCGTCAGAAGAGAAAGACGTCCCCAGCAGAGTCGCCATCTTGTTTGTGGTATTAAACGAAAGAATGAAAGTGTATTTCAATGACAGGATTTATACGAGACCCGTACCTTCTGGTTTACAAATAAACTTGTACAATTCGATCCTATACGAGGTACGGGAGTACAATTTATTTAGTCTAGGTATAAATTGCTATAGGTGTCTGATCTGTAGTCAATCACTTTAGCCCTTGGACTACACGATGTTGAAGAAATGCCGTGGAAGACGGGTAGCGGCTTCGAAGGCTGCGAAGGAGGGTGGATGCACGGTGCCAGAGCCGTCGACCCCTACTCTTTGCCTGAGCTCCGAACTCTTCTCTCCTTCTCCTTCTCTCTCTCTCTCTCTCTCTCTTTCTCTTTTTTTACCAATTCTCCGACCTGGTTCGATCTTCCAAATTGTCGACCTCGTTCCCCATTGATAGGGGTCTATATTTATAGAGTTATGGTGACAGTGACCACTCCGTCGGTGTAACAACCGAGGAGTGGACAGTACAGCACCCTTTTACACAACGGTTAAAATAACCAATGCCTGCGCATAAATGACCTTTTTAGTGAGCATGTGATACGTGTCCAACTAAGGGGACAAAACGCGTATATCTGCTGCGAAGATCACGGCGTAGAAGCCACGTAGGTAGGTATCCCTTGTATAGAAGAGGTTGGCGTAGAAGCCAAATGACTGTTACCCCTGGCGTAGAAGCCAAAATAGGCATAGAAGCCGAACAGGCTTAGAAGCCGAATGGGCATAGATACCGAACAAGCATAGAAGCCAAACAGGCATAGAAGTCGAATGGTCGTAGAGACTGAGTGGGCGTTTGAAGCCGAATGAGCACAGATCCTGGATGGGCATAGAAGCCGCTGCGTACCATGCCAGAGTGTTGATGTGGACGTCTTCACCGGAATTACGGCTTTCGAAGGTGTAATCAAATCTCTTATAGAGATTTGCCACCATCCTGTGGATTAAATGCGGAGACGTGTTTTGAAGGTCTGCAGCCCTTCTGTGCATCCGTCGCAGAGACGTGTCTTAAGGAAAACTGTCACCGCTTTGTGCAATTTGACGTAGAGACGTGCCTCGGGCCCTGTACGAAGTGTAGCTTTTGACGTGGCAGGCGGTTTGTCTATTGCGGAGCGTAAAACAGCTCATGTTTGCCTGTGTAAAACAAGACGGCGTATTCCCTTGTACGCGAAAGAGCGGTTTACGCTGGGGGGACTTTGGTAACCGACGGTTTGGTGATATTTTAACCAAATCCTCTGCATTAAATGCCGAGATCCGCCATCATACTGTGGGCGCATCCCGAGGGGTCTACCATCGTTTCCAGCCGTCGTCTGGGTAGCCGTGCAGCACTTTTTGTCAGGAGTCAGAGGCCAGGTTCACTACGTGACTTGACAGGTTTATTTCGGGGAAAACGAAGCGTTCCTCGTACGCATTAAAGCTGCTTTGAGAGCGGCTGAGTTTTACGCCATGGAGGCGATGAAGAACTCTGTCTTACGCTGGAGCGGCCTAGACGTACTGCACTTACGCGGATGGTCCTTTGAGTTTACACTTCATGCTGTGTTTTAGCAGAAAAAGCTCTGTTGTACGCTTGATGGCTCTGAAGGCCTCTGTTTACGCTGCTCTGCATCAAGAGGCTGCGTAGATCCTCCCAGCGTATTTTTTATGCTTCTACAGTGGATACAGTTAAGAAGGTGAAGCTCATCAGGGATAGACTTCGGGTGGTGCAGGACAGACAGCGGCATTGGGCCGATAGCCACCGGAGACCATTGGAGTTTGAGGTATTAATTTTATTTTGCATTGTTTATGATTGTTTATTTTAGTTAGAGTGCTAAGGTTGTGTTTCGTACTAGGTTGGTTGTCTGGTTTTTTGAGGATTTATCTGACATGAGGCACAATTCGCTTTGGTGGAGAAGAAAATCTTATTTCGCGATTCATCGGACCTTCAGTATTATCGAGAGGGTCGGTATAGTTGCTTACAGACTAGATTTGCCACCTGCATTGTAGGGAGTGCACAACATTTTCCACGTGTCGCATCTGAGATAGTACGTGGCTGATCTTATTCATGTGTTAGAACACTCGGAGAAAGAGGTGGACCCTACTCTTAACTATCTAGAGCAGCCAATTGAGATTCTGGATCGGAGAGAGAAGGTGCCGAAGAACCAGACCATTCCTTTGATGTGTGTCGCGTAGAGGCATCACTCGCCAGGAGAGCATACCTGGGAGCGAAGGAACAAGATGCACAAGCGATATCCTTATCTATTTGACCCGTGAGGTATAAGTCTTTCTTACTTGTATTGATTGCTTTTGGTAGTTAGTTTCTTCCTTAATTTCGAGAAAAAAAATTCTAAGTTGGGTAGGATTGTCACCCTCACTTTTCCAACTAAGGATTATTTGGTAAATTAGCATGGATATTTTTATTTTAGAATTATAATATTAAATATTGTGCATGTTAAATATTATTTATTATATTATTTATTTATTATTAGATGTTAGATTTAATTTGGACTTGTGTTAGTAGACCAACTAGTTTAGTTTAGATCCATGGACCAACATTTAATTCTAGTTAGAATTGAGCCTAATAATAAGCCCAGTCATTAGGAAGATGAATTAATTAGTTAAGCTAATTAGACTAGAACCTTTCCTTCTTAATTATTTCTTCATGACAAGCCACAAGGTATATTTTTGACTTTTTATAGTAGCTTAGAGGAGGGGTAAGGGCCGGCCACCTATTCGAGTGGGGAGAGACTCTCTCTCCTTATTTGTCATTCCAAATCTAGATCTAGAATTTTCTCTTTTCCAAATTTTTTCATTCCCACAATAATTTTTACTATGTCGAGTGTGGCAGCAGTGTAAAGGAAGTGGGTGTCACATACGCCTACTAGTCATCCTCCCCGCCCAATGTAGATATACAAGTCGTGAACACGACATGGACATATCGTACTATAATTCAAGTCTCTATAGAAATAAGCAACTAAACTACATACCGTCACACGTGTTGCTCACACCGATGGCCAGTCGAGTATGAGGCACGTGTCCCTACATGCACTCACTCTGTGACGTGTAATGATACGTGTCAAGGCCTGGGGAGTCATACCAATAACTCCACAACTTTAGGTGGGTCTACTAGACTCTAGGTCAGACACAAGTCCTAACGTCAACGTATTAGTTGATTGCACCCAATTCTCTCTCGGACGCACACAGTCATATAATATTGACATAAATAAACATGCAACTAAATAACGACTGAATTTAAACAGTACAACAAAGGCAAGATATACTTGCCTAGCAAGTAAGTTGTGAAGTACCCATAACCTGCTCCTAAAGTTGCACAGAATAATCTGATATGTCCTATATACATATAATATAATACAACACAACATCAGTCATTACACTAGCACGTGCACAATCATAAATACCTTGAACTAAGGGCATAGCTAGGTATGTCCCTGGTCAACTAGGGTCAAGTGTGCGTCTAATCGCACGGGTGTCGCATCTGAAATTGCTGTATAAGACAGACAGTCAAATGATACGGGGCTCGCCAGCATGTCAGTGTACATAATAAAAGTTTGCTAACAATATTACAAGGTCACAGGTCAACGTAACTACGGGATATCCGTGGTTACACTCGGGTCACCTAGTAAATATAAAAATATACATTATTATTATCTAGCATATATAATTAATACTTATAATACATATATACACCAATAAAATACATATACCATTTATATACATGTATATATGCTAATTAAATATGTATGCAATATATATATTGTATATGCACTAATTGGATTTATACTATATATATATTAACATATACTAGGGATACATATATAATATATATACAGACATATACAAATATGAAAGGGGGAAACACATTTGTACCTCGGGGTATGTGTACGGAGATGCTGATGACGATGATGTGGTTAACTACGATGATGACGAGGACGACGAGGGTGATGACGACGTTAACGATGATGATAATGACGACGATGACGATGGTGATGGTGAAGGTGATGATGAAAATGATTGTGGTGGTAATGAATGGTGATGATGATAGGTTGGAGATGATGGCCAGAAGTTTGCTGGACTCCGGCCATACTCAGGCGATCGAGGGGGAGCAGAGAGGAATAAGGACAGGGAAAAGGAGGGATAGAGGAAGAGGTGGATGCGGCGTTGAGCAGGGAGGAGGACGAAGGCGAGGTCGGGTCGACAGGAAGGGGTGGCCGGGGACTGTTCAGACGAGAGGAGGAGAGCAGGGGGAGGTGTAGGATGAGGCAGTGGGTGTCACTCGGTGGAGGTTGGAGTCCGGTCATGGCGGTGGCCGGTGGCTCGGGTTGGAGTATTAGAGGAGGAGACGCGGTGGAGGTCGAGATGGCCAGAGGGGGAGGAGCATCCGGGGGAAGGATGATGTACAGTAGTTTTTTGGCGAGGCAAGGGGATGGACAGTCGAGGGAAAAAAGGTGGATAGTGGCGGTGTCGTGCTATCTCCGGCGGGATGGCCGGCAGCAGTCGAGTATGGTGCAGTCGGCTTCTCCGACGTTCAGTCGGGCACCGGCGGGTCGAGGCGAACGCTGGAGGTCGTGCAGGCGGTCGTGGCATCGACTGGCGAGTACAACATAGCGGCGGAGAGGAAGATGGCGAGATGGGGAGGAGAGGAACTGTGAGGCGGGGCTACGCCAGTGAGTTCTCCGGCGGCGGTATAGGCAGGGACGGCTCAGGGGAGATATGGATGAACAGTTGTATAGGGATGGGTATTGGGTTTGTGTTTGTGAAAAGACAATAGGAAAGGATTATTTATACATGGTGTTGGGTTGACCTAAAAAGGGTTGACTTGGTCAACATCACTTGGGATTGGGCCTTGGGCTTGCCATGGGGATGTTTGGAGGGCTAGGATTTGTATTATTTAAATACAAGGATAGGTTTAAAATAACGGGGCGATGTTTGCGCGTTGCACATTCCGAACATTATGGAAAAAATCATGGGAAGGGGAAAATGAGTTTTCTTTATGTATTGTCCAATGGTGTGGGCATCTCGATACGCTTTTGCATAAAAGCGTCCAACAATTGAAAAATTGCACAAAGGCAGAAATTGAATTAAATTAATTAAAATTAGTGCGCACGATATTCTTGAATTAATTGGAAGTACATGGGGATAAAATTAGGGGGGACGCAAGTATCATGGACATAGAGGGCTCAGAGTAGAATTTATTATAAATTAGGTTGCACGAAATGGGTCAAGATTGTGTCTCCAATTTTGATTAGAACACACAAGGATACAAAGTTGAAATTATTAAGAATTTATTATAAACGTCCGCGACAAATATTGTGCGACTAAAACGTAGCATAAGGGAGCATAGTTATAAGTTACACCAAGATCAGAATGGTAGGCGGTAACGTCTAGGACAAGGTTGTGAATTTTATAGGAAAAGAATGGCCAGTGTAGTGCTCCAATTATCAAAGCAACGGTAAGGTACGCTACGTGTCATAAACAATACAAAATTAAATAAATAATGTGTTCTATTTCTATTTGGATTCAAACTGGCCATAGTTTCTCTATCTATGCCAAGTCGACCTAATTTTGGGTGAGAGAGTTTACAATCTACCCAACTTAAAATAATTTCATCCTTAAAATTAAAATAAGGCATAATTAGTTAATCCTTCACGTACATAAGGCAAGTCAATCGCGATCTCTTCTAAAAGTTTACAACTTATTTAAATCTATCGCAATCACTTTTAAATTAGATTAACCATTGTTTAATTCAAACTTCAATACCTCGCACTATCTTCTCAATTTTTCAAATTATCGACATCCAAATTTAAGTCAATCCATATAACCTCTTCGCATATCAAATTTTATATCACGATCTCCAATTATCATAATCTCCTTTAGAAATAATTCTAATAAAATATTTCTCCTATTTTTCAACTTGAAAATTCCGTACTCTTCAAATTTTAAATTCAATTTACATCCTCAATATTTTAAATAAGTGATCCAACAATCAAAAATTTAAGTCTTAAATCAGCAAATTTGAAATTCATTCCGTCGATGTTCATGTTTAGAGTTCTATTTATTTTGCTCAAGATTTAAATTGATGATTCAACCTTCAATACTCAAATTCTAAATCTTGTGCTCAAATCATAACTATTTGGTCCGAAATATCACGGTTTTTAAAATTCATCGATCCTCGTCATCTTAATCATCCTTCCAAAATTCTAAAAATTAAAGTGACTTGAACCTCTCAATCTAATTTTACTCGATCGCAATCTAAAAGAAATTCCCCTCAAGTTGATAATGCAACTGCTACCCAACTTAGAATTTACCCATCTATTATATAAGACTCTTACATTTAAGAAATTTTATTCCTCAAATTTACTTAATCATGTTACTCAATCCTCAAAAATTTAAACACCAAATATATCACCTATGATATACCCTTAATCAGATATAAAAGGCAGTCATCTAGTAATATGATTGGCCTATAGTGTATATCTAGTACTCTCTGTATATCAACTTATGTTAGGCACGAGGTTTCGTCTTTCCGAAATAAGGGAAGATGGAAAATAATAATAAAGAGTTCCAAGGGAGGTAATAGAATAGAAGTGTGGGGATCAAGGCGTTTAAAGAATTTTAATAGGAATTGTCAAGGCAGTTGTGGATTAAAATCATATTTTGGTAATTCCTATTCACATACTCATATCAGAACAGTTATGTAACAGATGCGATATGCTCAGGCACATCTAGAGGGCAGGTACATTCGTCTACTAATCACTATATATCTCAATCCACGTAAGGTAGTTATACGAAGGGCGAACCAAGCGCACTATGGTTGATCAGACTGTAATACACTGATTCTAAAATATATTAGTGTAGTACTCCAATAATACATGTGTCATGAACAAGCTCGATAAGGAATAAGCTTGCAAAACTAGGCTATAATAGCAGCATAAGTCACGGTAGTTTTAGAAATATAAATACGCTAGATTATGATAAATGGAGGTACATAAATTAATTCAAGTTCACAAAAATAAAACAAAATACAAAAATAGGACTCTACAATCTCTACAGTTGTCATACTAACTCCTTGTCTAAGTTGCTAGTCGACCAAATAGAGGTATGGGCCTCTAAGTTATAACAGTTTGGACAAACAATATTTTCTTATGCTAGCATACAGTTAATGTCATTCAGTTACACTACATTAATGAGTCAAGAGGACTATGTGCTACTAGTTGTGAGGCATACTACCCAAGTTAGAAATATTAACTAATATTATGATAGTCTTAAGGGGATCCTGCAAAATAATAAGGTATAAACTCTTATTGGGGTATATACAGAAAAGGACTTGGTACTTATTAGGGTCTCCTGTTGCCTTATATAAGTAATGACCATCTTAAGTCTTAATCATAGTGCTTATAGAACAAGTGTCAATAGTATAAATGGAAAAGTTACTGGCCTTCAAGGAGAAAGAGGATATAATCTATAATGAGGTGGGGTACATGTTACGTGATTTAAAACTAAGAATAATCATATCACAATCTAAAAGAACAACTCAAACTATCAAGTTCTAACTACCAAGAACAAAATTCAAAGTTCAAGATTACAATTATCATCCTAACAAACTATATATCCTTAACATAAAGGATTATCACTTGGCCTAAAATCAGAAAGGTTAGGTGCACGAATTAAAAGAAGAAGAATAGAAGAACATATTTAGTCGTAGCACAACTATAGCGAGCACTAAGGTTGTAGAGGAACAAGATATGAAATTACAATAGAGGGACTCTAGATAATATCACGGTTTTCTAAGGGGAAGGTGGTAGTTAATCTCTGTGTTCAAGGTTTGATCGAGAAAAATGTTATATTCATTCACCATGGCTTCCTAAGGCGTTGTTTGCTAATACCATGAGAAGAACCTAAATTTATAGTTTTATAATACTATCTTCCTATAAAAGTTAAGTTTTGGTCCTAATATTCAACCTTGCATTTCTATTGGTCCCTCAATGCTAGGGTAAAACAATATAGTTAAATTTATAACTTACTCTAGTTGTGTCTATACTACTCTCAAGTCATCCCTAATTATCAAGGAATAATGGTAAATTATTCTACAGGTAAGGGTTGTTAGAGTTTATTAGGTAGTCCAAACTTAATGATGTGTCAATGTCCTAGTTGTATTCTTAATAGGAATATTACCCTAATTATCGTCATAATAGCAAGGATTCCTATATTATAGGAGAAGTCTATCCTCAAGGGACTATCAGGGAGGCACATGAATTAAGAATGATGCAGTTATTCAAATAGAATAGATTGGAAGGAAGATAAGTCATAGTCAATTATGGATGAGATCCTATACTCTAATCATATTTGTAGCTTGCTCGGTACAATAACGTAACCGAGGCAATATGCTCTTGACCTATATGGGCCACCACAAAAACATGCCTCGCCCCAGTCCCAAAATGCGTAGGACTAGGACACGAAGCATGCCACCCGTATGAATATGGCACTCCAATATATGGAAACTATAACACACGTATACTATAATATGAATAATAATTCACAAGTAGTATATATATGTGACAGGGCATAACTAAATCTCATCCACAGAAATTAAATATAATTAAATATCCAATATCTATGAAACTAAATCTCACTATAAAGTATCTAAAGATGACAGTCGTATGGAAACAAATCCACTGCCAAACTAGAATATAGAACAACAAGACAAATACAATGTAAGTAACATTACTTAAAACCACTGAGACTCGAAGAGATGACCTGCTCAAAATATAGGTAATCAGTTCAAATTTGCACTCCTATAGATACTCATGAATATCTATACCTGGAAAGGGACTAGGTCCTCACAGGGACATAACAAGATACATAGAAGCATGCCATAAAGTAAATACTGAATAAATAAAGGGGGTGCGCTAACCATCTAAGTGAATGCATTTTAATGACAACTTAGTGCGTATGGGAAGTGTAGGCTAGACATATGCTGACATAATTCACCAATCGGCATGACTGGCTAGTATATGCCACATATGTCCCCATAGGAGGGCGCTCTGTAATATAATAACGTCCATCTCCGAAGAGCATGGCAGCAGTAGTATATCATTCATATCTCTCCGAAGAACGTGGCAGAAATATAGTATATATCGTCTATATCACTCTGTCGAGTGTGGCAGCAGTGTAAAGGAAGTGGGTTTCCCATACGCCTACTAGTCGTCCTCCCCACCTAATGTAGATATACAAGTCGGAAACACGGCGTGGACATCTCGTACTATAATGCAAGTCTCTATAGAAATAAGCAACTAAACTACATACCGTCACACGTATTGCTCACGCCGATGGCCAGTCGAGAATGAGCCACGCGTCCCTACATGCACTCACTCTGTGACGTGTAATGATACGTGTCAAGGCCTGGGGATTCATACTAATAACTCCACAACTTTAGGTGGGTCTACTAGACTCTAGGTCAGACACAAGTCCTAACGTTAAAGTATTCGTTGACTGCACCCGAGTCTCTCTCGGACGCGCACAGTCATATAATATTAACATAAATAAACATGCAACTAAATAATGATTGGATTTAAATAGTACAACAAAGGCAAGGTATACTTGCCTGGCAAGAAAGCTGTGAAGTACCCATAACCTGCTCCTGAAGTTGCGCAGAACAATCCGATATGTCCTATATACATATAATATAATACAACACAACATCAGTCATTACACTAGCACGTGCACAATCATAAATACCTTGAACTCAGGGCATAGCTAGGTATGTCACTGGTCAACTAGGGTCAAGTGTGCGTCTAATCGCACGGGTGTCGCGTCTGTAATTGCTGTACAAGATAGACAGTCAAATGATACGGGGATCGCCAGCATGTCAGTGTACATAATGGAAGTTTGATAACAATATTACATGGTCACAGGTCAACGTAACTATGGAATATCCGTGGTTACACTCGGGTCACCTAGTAAATATATAAATATACATTATAATTATCTAGCATATATCATTAATACTTATAATACATATATACACCAATTAAATACATATACCATGTATATACATGTATATATGCTAATTAAATATGTATGCAATATATATATTGTATATGCACTAATTGGATTTATACTATATATATTAACATATACTAGGGATACATATATAATACCTATACACACACATACAAAAATGAAAGGGGGAAACACATTTGTGCCTAGGGGTACGTGCACGGAGATGCTGATGATGACGATGTGGTTAACTATAATGATGACGAGGACGACGAGGGTGATAACGACGTTAACGATGATGATAATGACGATGATGACGATGGTTATGGTGAAGGTGATGATGAAAATGACGGTGGGGGTAATGAATGGTGATGATGATAGGTTGGAGATGATGGCCGAAAGTTTGCTGGAGTCCGGCCATACTCAGGCTACCGTGGGGGAGCAGGAAGGAAGGAGGACAGGGAAGAGAAGGGAGAGAGGAAGAGGTGGTTGCGGCCTTGAGCAGGGAGGAGGACGAAGGCGAGGTCAGGTCGACTGGAAAGGGTGGCCGAGGACTGTTCAGACGAGAGGAGGAGAGCAGGGAGAGGTGGAGGATGAGGCAGTGGGTGTCGCTCGGTAGAGGTTGGAGTCCGGTTATGGCGGTGGCCGGTGGCTCTGGTTGGAGTATTAGAGGAGGAGACGCGGTGGAGGTCGAGATGGCCGGAGGGGGAGGAGCATCCGGGGGAAGGATGATGTACAACGGTTTCCCGGCGAGACGAGGGGATGGAAAGACGAGGGAAAAAAGGTGGATGGTGGTGGTGTCGTGCTGTCTCCGGCGGGATGGTCGACAGTAGTCGAGTATGGTACAGTCGGCTTCCCCGGCGTTCAGTCGGGCACCGGCGGGTCCAGGGGAACGCTGGAGGTCGTGCAGGCGGTCATGGCATCGACTGGCGAGTAAAGCACAGCGGCGGAGAGGGAGATGGCGAGATGGGGAGGCGAGGAACAGTGAGGCAGGGCTATGCCGGTGAGTTCTCCGGCGGCGGTGTAGGCAGGGACGGCTCGGGGGAGATGGGGATGAACAGTTGTATAGGGATGGGTATTGGGTTTGTGTTTGTGAAAAGAAAATAGGAAAGGATTATTTATACATGGTGTTGGGTTGACCTAAAAAGGGTTGACTTAGTCAATATCTCTTAGAATTGGTCCTTGGGCTTGCCATGGGGATGTTTGGAGGGCTAGAATTTGTATTATTTAAATACAAGGGTAGGTTTAATATAAAGGGGCGATGTTTGCGCATTGCACATTCCAAAAATTATAAAAAAAATCATATGAAGGGGAAAATGAGTTTTCTTCATGTATTGTCCAATGGTGTGGGCATCTCCATGCGCTTTTGCATAAAAGCTCCCAACAATTGGAAAATTACACAAAGACGAAAATTGGATTAAATTAATTAAAATTAGTGCGCACGATGTTCTTGAATTAATTGGAAGTACATGGGGATAAAATTAGGTGGGACGCAAGTGTCATGGACATAGAGGGATCAGAGTAGAATTTTATTATAAATTAGGTTGCACAAAACGGGTCAAGATTGTGTCTCTAATTTTGATTAGAACGCACAAGGATAAAAGTTGTAATTATTTAGAATTTATTATAAACGTCCGTGAAGAATATGTGCGACTAAAACGTAGCACAAGGGAGCATAGTTATAAGTTACACCAAGGTCAAAATGGTAGGCGGTCACGTCTAGGACAAGGTTATGAATTTTATAGGAAGATAATGGCTAGTGTAGTGCTCCAATTATCCAAGCAACGGTAAGGTGCGCTACGTGTCATAAACAATACAAAATTAAAAAAATACCGTATTCTATTTCTATTTGGATTGAAACTAACCCTAGTTTCTCTATCTATGCCAAGTAGACCTAATTTTGGGTGAGGGGGTTTACATAGTGTGACTTAGAAATTGACCTAGAAAGCATAATAGTGCATTCTTAAACTAAATTCTCATTATTACACCAATTAACACAATATTTCCTAAATAGGATTATGTGACACCAGCTTGGGCATCAAAAGACACCTTAGCTCAAGATCAGAGGCAAGTACATCAATCTATTATTTTTTAGTCATGATAATATATATATCATATATTCTAGAACTGTTTACTTGATTCTGACACAGTAGCTACACGAACTGGTACTAAATGGATCCTGTCATAGGATGTTATCCTCTACCGTATTCAGCGGGTACTCCTTCACATGTATTTCATTGTGCGTATTAGGTTTTTATTATCATGTACTTCATGTTCACACATCGCTCTCTCATCCCCAACCAATACTTATGGATCCAATTACGACACGTTACGAACACGAGAGTTGGTTATTTGATCAAGCCCAGTATATTCATGTACATGTCGATTGTATATCACACGTGTAATCGAGTTACCATATTATATTCATTTTCAACCCAAATCGGTCACATAACGAACTTGCACTCTAAGGCACATTAGCTAATTTTATCTATTTCCATTACTTGCAGTTATTTCTTATTGCCTATTATTCCTTTCCAGTATATTACTTGTTTACTTTGGTTCATTTCTATTTTCTCTTACTAGTTATCTTATATTTATTTTTATAACTTGTCATATATATTCTACCATGTATTTAAAACTACTTTTAGAGTTTTGTACTTTATTCAAATCCTGATTTGATATATTTTTTAGATGATTGGCTTGAGGAGCAGTGTCCCACTTACTACGAGCCGTAGGACGATGAGACATTAGAGGATACTGTCATGACCTGCACCCGGTGTAAGGGTACAAATCGGAAACAACGTCCAGCCTACGCCGCAGAATCGGCGGTAGAACGTTGTTTGGGTAATCTATCTAGCCATATAAAGAACAACCAATAATAATAATATACTCAATCACATATCTTAAGATGGAATAAGCACGAATAAGATAAAGAATAGAATAGTCACATACAACTCATGAGTCTAAAATAATATATCAATGAGTCTGAAAGAAATACTAAAAAATAAGCTGGAGACAAATCCAGTACAAGAAATACTAAGAAGCTACTAAACTCGGGTCATCTGTCTCAGTTGGGATAAGTTCCTCCTAAACCAGGGTCTCAGACTCTAAACCCACAATATCCTGAGGTACATAATGTGTAGGGTACCGGTCCTTAGTGTCATCTGAAAAAAATATATCCAATCAGGAAAGGAGCAGAGTATATCTCTAACAGCAATTGTAATCCATGATAAAAACTATATAACAGTAAATATATGTGAATATACAAGATGCACAATAGATATAAGAGATACACAATAAGGAAATACTGGAATAAATACAAGAATGAACAATATGACAATGAACAAGAATACTAATGTCTAAGTATATGAGTACTAGCTTTAACATGTGATCGGCTTGGGAACTTGCACAAGAGTATAATGGCCTGGATGGTCATACGTGTGGTGTATGATCAACACTCACAAGGAATAATATATACACAAGGAGTGTATGATCACATATCTACACTAAAATACTCTTCACCTCCGACTGGTGTTTGTGGTATTAAACGAAAGAACGAAATGTATATAATGCGAGGTTTGCACGAAACCCGCCTTCTTTGGTTTAAAAACAAACTTGTACAATTTGATCCTATACGAGGATATAGGAGTACAATTATTTAATCTGGGTAGATATTGCTATAGGTGTCTGATCTGCAGTCGATCACTTTAGCCCTTGGACCACACGATGTTGAAGAAGTGCCGTAGAAGGCAGGAAGCAGCTTCAAAGGTTGCAGAAGAGGGTGGATGTACGATGCCAAAATCGTCGATCCCTACTCTTTGCCAAAGCTTCGGACTTTCTCTCTCTCTCTCTCTCTCTCTCTTGACCTCCGATTCGATCTTTCTGGGAAGTTCGACCTTGTTCGATCTTCAAGTTTGAAGTTTTTCGACCTCTGGTTCGATCTTCCAATTTGTCGACCTTCTTCCTCATTGATAGAGGTCTCTATTTATAGAGTTTTAGTGACAGTGACCACTCCGTCGGTATAAAAATCGAGGAGTAGAAAGTACAGCACCCTTTTACACAACGGTTAAAGTAACCAATGCCTGCGTATAGATGATCCTTTGAATGAACGTGTGACGCAGGTCCAACTAAGGGACAAAACGCGTATAATTGCTACGAAGATCACGGCGTAGAAGCCACGTAGGTAGGTATCCATTGCGTTGAAGAGGTTGGCATTGAAGCCAAATATCTATCACCATGGCATAAAAGCCAAATAGTTATCAAACCGGCATAGAAGCCGAATAGGCGTAGAAGCCGAATAGACGTAGAAGTCGAACAGGCGTAGAAGCCGAGTGGTCACAGAGACTGAGTGGACGTTTGAAGCCGAATGGGCGTAGAAGCCGAATGAGCACAGATCTTGAATGGGCGTAGAAGCCGAATGAGCACAGATCTTGAATGGGCATAGAAGCCGCTGCGTACCGTGCCAGAGTGCTGATGTGGACGTCTTAGCCAAAATTATGGCTTTTGAAGATATAATCAAATCTCTTGTAGAGATTTGCCACCATCTTGTGCATTAAATATGGAGGCATGTTTTGAAGGTCTGCAGCCCTTCTGTGCATCCGTCGCAGAGATGTGCCTTGAGAGAAACTGTCACCGCTCTATGTAATTAGACGTAAAGACGTGCCTCGAGCCCCGTACGAAGTGCAGCTTTTGACGTGGGAGGTGGTTTGTCTAATGCAGAGCGTAAAATAGCTCATATTTGCCTGTGTAAAACAAGGCAGCGTATCCCCTTGTACGCGAAAGAGCAGTTTATACTGAGGGGGCATCAGTAAACGACGGTTCAGTGATATTTTAACCAAATCCTCTGCATTAAATCCAGAGATCCTCCATCATACTGTGGTGCGTGTCCCGAGGGGTCTGTCCTCGTTTCCAACCGTCGTTTGGGTAGCCGTGCAGTACTTTTTGTTAGGAGTCAGAGGCCAGCTTCACTGCGTGACTTGACAGGTTCATTTCGGGAAAGATGAAGCGTTGCTCGTACGCTTTAACGCTGCTTTGAGATCTGCTGAGTTTTACGCCATGGAGGCGATGAAGAACCCTGTTTACGCTGGAGCGGCCTGGACGTACTGCACTTACTCGGATGGTCCTTTGAGCTTGTACTTCACATTGTGTTTAGCGAAGAAAGATCTGCTTGTATGCTTGATAGCTCTGAAGGCCTCTGTTTACGCTGCTCTGCATCAATATGCTGCGTAGAGCTATCCAGCATATTTTTCATGCTTCTACAAGACCCCCTTCAAAGCTTTCAAATTTCTTCAGAATTTGGAACACTTTGAATGAAGCATGAACCGCTTATGAGGACCGTTCAGATGTACGCGTGGTCTGGCCGGCGTATCCTTCAGATGTGCGGGAAGTCGTGGAGCATGAAATCATTAGTCTGCAGCTTCTGAGCATAAATTCATAGGTTTGTAGCCCCTCTCGAGCATAAAAGCTACTGAGCACAAAGGCATCTGGGCGTAAAACCCGACTTGTAGCCGTCAAACATAAAGTCGTAGATTCGTAGCTGTCGAGCGTAGAAAGCTCCTTAGCGTAGAACTGTAGATTTGTAGCTTCCGAGAAGAAAATTTCTCCGAGCGTGAAGTTGCGGATCTGTTGCTTCTGAGCATGAACTAAGCACCACCGAGGGTGAGATCATCGATTTGGTATCTGCTGAGCGTAAAGTCGTAGGTTTGTTGCCTCTCGAGCGTAAAAGCTACTGAGCACAAAAGCATCCGAACATAAAACCATAGACTGATAGCTTGCGAGCGTAAAACCGTAGATCTGTTGCTGTCGAGCGTAGAAAGCTCCTTTAGCATAGGAACCGCTAAACTGCTTTGTGCGAAAAACTTTTTGAATTTGCTGACTGTCCGCTTTCTCTGAATGAAAGGCTGACGTAGTACGATACCGTATTTGTTCAGGACATCCCACTGGGGGATTTTTAATGGACCTATTATTTTTTGCGCACATTAAGTATAAATAATAAGTTCGAAATAAACCCTATCACAGGTAGTATGGACATGATAGGTATTGTGGACTTAACACCAATAGCGTATTTAGAGTTTAAGTACTAGTGCTGAGTTGAGATGACAACCGATATCAGAGGTAATATGGACATAATAATCGATAGCCGGACCAGAATGGTTCGTTCAGAGGTAATATAAACATGACAAACTCCCTGGGTTATGACTCTATCGGGGATAGAGGCATACATCTGCTCAGAGGTAATATGGACATGGTAGTTTTTGTGGACTCAACACCACTGGCGTACTTAGAGTTAAGTACGGGTGCTAAGTGGAGATGACAATCGATATCAGAGGTAATATGAACATGATAATCGATAGCCGAATTTAGGAAGGTTTGTTCAGAGGTAATATGAACATGACAAACTCCCTGGGTTGCGACTCCATCGGGGATGGAGGCATACATCTGCTTAGAGGTAATATGGACATAGCAGTTTTTGTGGACTCAACACCACTGGCGTACTTAAAGTTAAGTACGGGTGCTAAGTTGAGATGACAATCGATATCAGAGGTAATATGAACATGATAATCGATAGCCGAATTTAGGAAGGTTTGTTCAGAGGTAATATGAACATGACAAACTCCCTTGGTTGCGACTCCATCGGGGATGGAGGCATACATCTGCTCAGAGGTAATATGGACATGGCAGTTTTTGTGGACTCAACATCACTGGCGTACTTAGAGTTAAGTATGGGTGCTAAGTTGAGATGACAACCGATATCAGAGGTAATATAGACATGATAATCGATAGCCGGACCAGAATGGTTCATTCATAGGTAATATGAACATAACAAACTCCCTGGGTTGTGACTCTATCGGGGATAGAGGCATACATCTGCTCAGAGGTAATATGGACATGGCAGTTTTTGTGGACTCAACACCAGTGGCGAACTTAGAGTTAAGTACGGGTGTTAAGTTGAGATGACAATCGATATCTGAGGTAATATGGACATGATAATCGATAGCCGGACCAGAATGGTTCGTTCAGAGGTAATATGAACATAACAAACTCCTTGGGTTATGACTCTATCGGGGATAGAGGCATACATCTGCTCAGAGGTAATATGGACATTGTAGTTTTTGTGGACTCAACACCACTGGCGTACTTAGAGTTAAGTACGGGTGTTAAGTTGAGATGACAATCGATATCAGAGGTAATAATCGATAGCCGAGATGACAATCGATATCAGAGGTAATATGAACATGATAATCGATAGCCGATTTTAGGAAGGTTTGTTCAGAGGTAATATCAATATGACAACCTCCCTGGGTTGTTACTCTATCGGGGATAGAGGCATACATCTGCTCAGAGGTAATATGGACATGTCTGTTTTTGTGGATTCAACACCTCTGGCGTACTTAGAGTTAAGTACGGGTGTTAAGTTGAGATGACAATCGATATCAGAGGTGATAATCGATAGCCGATTTTAGGAAGGTATGTTCAGAGGTAATATGAACATGACAAACTCCCTGGGTTGTGACTCCATCGGGGATGGAGGCATATATCTGCTCAGAGGTAATATAGATATGGCAGTTTTTATGGACTCAACACCACTGGCGTACTTAGAGTCAAGTACGGGTGTTAAGTTGAGATGAAAATCGATATCAGAGGTAATATGAATATGATTATCAATAGCCGAATTTCGAAAGGTTTGTTCAGAGGTAATATGAACATGACAAACTCCCTGGGTTGTGACTCCATCGGGGATGGAGGTATACATCTGCTCAGAGGTAATATGGACATGGCAGTTTTTGTGGACTCAACACCACTGGTGTACTTAGAGTTAAGTACGGGTGCTAAGTTGAGATGACAACCGATATCAGAGGTAATATGGACATGATAATCGATAGCTGGACCAGAATGGTTCATTCAGAAGTAATATGAACATAACAAACTCCCTTGGTTGTGACTCTATCGGGGATAGAGGCATACATCTGCTCAGAGGTAATATGGACATGGCAGTTTTTGTGGACTCAACACCACTGGCGTACTTAGAGTTAAGTACGGGTGTTAAGTTGAGATGACAATCGATATCAGAGGTAATATGGACATGATAATCGATAGCCGGACCAGAATGGTTCATTCAGAGGTAATATGAACATAACAAACTCCTTGGGTTGTGACTCTATCGGGGATAGAGGCATACATCTGCTCAGAGGTAATATGGACATTGCAGTTTTTGTGGACTCAACACCACTGGTGTACTTAGAGTTAAGTACGGGTGTTAAGTTAAGATGACAATCGATATCAGAGGTAATAATCGATAGCCGAGATGACAATCGATATCAGAGGTAATATGAACATGATAATCGATAGCCGATTTTAGGAAGGTTTGTTCAGAGGTAATATGAATATGACAACCTCCCTGGGTTGTGACTCTATCGGGGATAGAGGCATACATCTGCTCAGAGGTAATATAGACATGTCAGTTTTTGTGGACTCAACACCACTGGCTTACTTAGAGTTAAGTACGGGTGTTAAGTTGAGATGACAATCGATATCAGAGGTAATAATCGATAGCCGAGATGACAATCGATATCAGAGGTAATATGAACATGATAATCGATAGCCGATTTTAGGAAGGTTTGTTCAGAGATAATATGAATATGACAACCTCCCTAGGTTGTGACTCTATCGGGGATAGAGGCATACATCTGCTCAGAGGTAATATGGACATGTCAGTTTTTGTGGACTAAACACCACTGGCGTACTTAGAGTTAAGTATGGGTGTAAAGTTGAGATGATAATCGATATCAGAGGTGATAATCGATAGCCGATTTTAGGAAGGTTTGTTCAGAGGTAATATGAACATGACAAACTCCCTGGGTTGTGACTCCATCGGGGATGGAGGCATATATCTGCTCAGAGGTAATATGGACATGGCAGTTTTTATGGACTCAACACCACTAGCGTACTTAGAGTCAAGTATGGGTGTTAAGTTGAGATGACAATCGATATCAGAGATAATATGAATATGATTATCGATAGCCGAATTTAGGAAGGTTTGTTCAGAGGTAATATGAACATGACAAACTCCCTGGGTTGTGACTCCATCGGGGATGGAGGTATACATCTGCTCAGTGGTAATATGGATATGGCTGTTTTTGTGGACTCAACACCACTGGCGTACTTAGAGTTAAGTACGGGTGTTAAGTTGAGATGACAATCGATATCAGAGGTAATATGAACATTATGATCGATAGCCGAATTTAGCAAGGTTTGTTCAGAGGTAATATGAATATGACAAACTCCCTGGGTTGCGCCTCCATCATGGATGGAGGCATACATCGGCTCAGAGGTAATATGGATATGGCAGTTTTTGTGGACTCAATACCACTGGCGTACTTAGAGTTAAGTATGGGTGCTAAGTTGAGATAACAATCGATATCAGAGGTAATATGAACATGATAATCGATAGCCAAATTTAGGAAGGTTTGTTCAGAGGTAATATGAACATGACAAACTCCCTGGGTTGTGACTCCATCGAGGATGGAGGCATACATCTGCTCAGAGGTAATATGGATATGGCAGTTTTTGTTGTGACTCCATCGGGGATGGAGGCATATATCTGCTCAGAGGTAATATGGACATAGCAGTTTTTGTGGACTCAGCACCACTAGCGTACTTAGAGTTAAGTACGGGTGTTAAGTTGAGATGACAATCGATATCAGAGGTAATATGGACATGATAATCGATAGTCGGACCAGAATGGTTCGTTCAGAGGTAATATGAACATAACAAACTCTCTGGGTTGTGACTCTATCGGGGATAGAGGCATACATCTGCTCAGAGGTAATATGAACATGGCAGTTTTGTGGACTCAACACCACTGGCGTACTTAGAGTTAAGTACGGGTGCTAAGTTGAGATGATAATCGATATCAGAGGTGATAATCGATAGCCGAGATGATAATCGATATCAGAGGTAATATGAACATGATAATCGATAGCCGATTTTAGGAAGGTTTGTTCAGAGGTAATATGAACATGACAAACTCCCTGGGTTGTGACTCCATCGGGGATGAGGCATACATCTGGTATTTTCTTGGGGGAGCAAATTGTCACATCAAAGTGAAACCAATTTTCAGTGATTGTCTCCTCGTTTATAGATTCAAAGTGATGACCTTGGCATCGATCAACTCCTGAATTCTCCTCTTTAGTACATAGCACGCCTTTGTAGGATGATGAATGTACTGATGAAAGAGACAATAATCTGGGTCATCGTCTTTGCCAGCCCTCTCAGGATATCTGATGCTGGGTAGCTGAAGTTTGTTTTCCTTCATCAACGTATTGATGATTTTACTGATGTCATCTTCATTGAAGGAGAAAGTCCCTTTTGGCCTTCGGGCACCTGATGCTTGAGTTCTATGGTCTTCTGGGAAGATCGTCATCGTTGCATCATCTTCAGATTCTGAGGGAATTCTACCCCCTACTTTGGATGTTGCTCGGTTTTGTCGAGGGAGACTACCCCCAGACTTGTCGTTGCACTTGCGGAGATCACATCGCTCATCTGGTTCCCCGTAGAGGTCAGATGTTGTCTTGTGAACGGAGCGTGATTTGTACTTCCAATTTGGCGCTGAGGCATCATCAGAAGTTTTGTCTGTACCGCGCGTAGCGGTAGACTGGTTTCTACGCGTAGAGCGCAGTGGATACTTTCGGGTTAGCGCTGAGGCTTCGCCCGAAGTTTTGTCTGTACCGCGCGTAGCGGGAGACTGATTTCTACGCGTAGAGCGTAGTGGATACTTCTGGGTTAGCGCTAAGGCTTTGCCCGAAGTTTCGTCTGTACCGTGCATAGCGGGAGACTAAATTTTACGTGCAGGGCACGGAAGGAGCAATACTATAACCTCATTGGTCAGAGAGGTCGGAAAGATCGGAGAGATCGGAGAGTCCATAGGAACGGTAGAGGATGTCTTGGGCATCCAGACCTTGCGCAGCTTCCTGTTGTCTTAGACGAAAAAAGGGTGAGAGCTACCCCCGGTTCGAAGCATGTCTTCGTAGGCAGACTGGTCGAATTGGACGACCAGTGTCTTCTTCACGGATCCCACAGATACCGTATCGTATTGAGCAATTGCTTCCTTATCAGAAGAGAAAGATGTCCCCAGCAGAGTCGCCATCTTATTTGTGGTATTAAATGAAAGAAATAAATGTATATAATGCAAGGTTTGCACGAAACCCGCCTTCTTTGGTTTATAAACAAACTTGTACAATTTGATCCTATACGAGGATATGGGAGTACAATTTATTTAATCTGGATAGATATTGCTATAGGTGTCTGATCTGCAGTCGATCACTTTAGCCCTTGGACCACATGATGTTGAAGAAGTGTCGTAGAAGGCAGGAAGCAGCTTTGAAGGTTGCAGAAGAGGGTGGATGTACGATGCCAAAGTCGTCGATACCTACTCTTTGCCAAAGCTCCGGACTCTCTCTCTCTCTCTCTCTTTCTTAACCTCCGGTTCGATCTTTCTGGGAAGTTCGACCTTGTTCGATCTTCAAGTTTGAAGTTTTTCGACCTCTGGTTCGATCTTCCAATTTATCGACCTTCTTCCTCATTGATAGAGGTCTCTATTTATAGAGTTTTAGTGACAGTGACCACTCTGTCGGTGTAAAAGCCGAGAAGTGGAAAGTATAGCACCCTTTTACACAACGGTTAAAGTAACCAATGCCTGCGTATAGATGATCCTTTGAATGAGCGTGTGACGCGGGTCCAACTAAGGGACAAAATACGTATAATCGCTACGAAGATCACGGCATAGAAGCCACGTAGGTAGGTATCCATTGCGTAGAAGAGTTTGGCATAGAAGCCAAATGTCTGCCACCATGGCATAAAAGCCAAATAGTTATCAAACAGGCATAGAAGCCGAATAGGCGTAGAAGTCGAACAGGCGTAGAAGCCGAGTGGTCGCCGAGACTGAGTGGACGTTTGAAGCCGAATGGGCGTAGAAGCCGAATGAGCACAGATCTTGAATGGGCGTAGAAGCCGCTGTGTACCGTTCCAGAGTACTGATGTGGACGTCTTAGCCAGAATTATGGCTTTTGAAGATATAATCAAATCTCTTGCAGAGATTTGCCACCATCTTGTACATTAAATGCGGAGGCGTGTTTTGAAGGTCTGAGCCCTTCTATGCATCCGTCGCAGAGACGTGCCTTGAGAGAAACTGTCACCGCTCTGTGCAATTAGACGTAGAGACGTGCCTTGAGCCCCGTACGAAGTGCAGCTTTTGACGTGGCAGGCAGTTTGTCTACTGCGGAGTGTAAAACAGCTCATGTTTGCCTGTGTAAAACAAGGCAGCGTATCCTTTTGTACGCGAAAGAGCAGTTTATGCTGAGGGGACATCAGTAAACGACGGTTCGGTAATATTTTAACCAAATCCTCTGTATTAAATATAGAGATCCGTCATCATACTGTGGTGCGCATCCCGAGGGGTCTGTCCTCGTTTCCAGCCGTCGTTTGGATAGTCGTGCAGCACTTTTTATCAGGAGTCAGAGGTCAGGTTCACTACGTGACTTGACAGGTTCATTTTGGGGAAGACGAAGCATTCCTCGTATGCTTTAACGCTGCTTTGAGATCGGCTGAGTTTTACGCCATGGAGGCGATGAAGAACCCTCTTTACGCTGGAGCGTCCTGGACGTACTGCACTTACGCGGATGGTCCTTTGAGCTTGTACTTCATATTGTGTTTAGCGGAGAAAGCTCTGCTTGTACGCTTGATGGCTCTGAAGGTCTCTGTTTACGCTGGTCTGCATCAATATGCTGCGTAGAGCTATCCAGCGTATTTTTTATGCTTCTACAACTGGTATAATAGATCCAACCATGGTATGCTATGGCACGGGATTCTCTAGGAAGGTAACAAATCTCTCCAAGAATCAGTGTCTTTACATGCATAAGATAATCAATAAAACAAGACTTGCACAAGATACACCATATACAAGGAATAACATCTCATGATGAGATTCGAATATACCAATCTGTGTAACCATCGTGTCAAGAAACATGGATATCTACACTAGATATAATGAACATAGAGGATATCATAAACAAGAAACTATCAGAGAATGTACTCGCCTGAATCTAGGTGAACAGTCTCACAGATGTCTGATATAGTACCTCAAAGATCTAGATAGGGAATATAACATCAATACAAGATTTTAGAAAGAAAATAAGTTAAACTAGTCAATTTATAGGTCAACAAGATAATTCTAAGTCAAAAGTCAAACTAAGTCAACTCTAAGGTCAACTATGGTCAACTATGGTCAAACTATGGTCAACAGCCTAATTCTTGGTTGCAAAAGTCTACACAAGGATATTGGGTTTAAATACTAAAGTCTAAGTCATAAAACCATATCTTAAATACTAGGATACTGTATCTCCGGATACGTAAATCCATAGGTAAAATATCACATACAAAGCCAAAACAATATTATTAAATAAATTCTTAAAGACAAACATCAAATAGGTACCATGGTTTTGAACTAACTTGGTATCACCACATAAATCATAATCTTGATATCCCAAACCCAATACCTTGGGTACCCCCAATTACCTTGGTATCTCAAGGTAATATCCCAAACTTGTTTATACTAACTACCCGTAATATACATATGCTATACTAATTATACTTATACTACAATAAAATTAGCAATTTAAGAATACATTTATTTATATATTAAATACCAATATATATATATAGAAATCTGCCAACTGCCACTAAAAACAGCCTCTGAAACTCTGATACTCAGATACGTTGCCCCTTTAGTGATAGTTCTGCCCGTTGCTAAATCTGTTGTCGCTACTGCTGCTGACTGTTCCTGCTGCTGTTGTTGCTTTGACGATGGGTTGCGACTGTCGCTAAACTGCTATCACCGTTGCTACTGAACGTTCCTACTGCAGCTGTTGCTTTGGCGACGGCTGCGGCTGTCGCCTTTGCTGCTGTTGCTGCTACAACGCTGCTGCTGTGTTGTTATAACGCGGCTGATGTCGCTTTTGCTGCTGTCACTAAAACCATTATATATATATCTATATATATATACTTATATATACATACCACTATATAATATATATACTTACAGCTATAATTATTAATACATACAATTACTACATGTAAATATACATACACTCTTACTCGTCACGTACACATATATATGTAGTAACATATGTATATACATAACACTAAATTAAATTACATATACATATAGCTTATACATATAAGTTATATATATATATATGTGCATAATATTACATATTATAATATAGTATCATATATATATATATATATATATATAGCTACCACCATATAGAGTATGTACATAATAAATACATGGTAACATACACACATACATAGTATTATGTATATATATAACTATACATATATGTTTACCTATACATAATCATACAATAATATGTCACGCATATTATACAAATAGGAATATAATAACATATAACTATCTATTGAACATATACATATCTATACATACTAATATATATAATTATACTTACAATTAGAAGAATAGCCACCTAACAATATATACACTTATAATATATACATAGATACATAGATCTAAGACACAATATTATATAAATATAATTACACAACAATATATATATATATATATATATATATATATATATATATATATATATATATATAATTTTATATCACAATGGTAAGAGAATTAGATCTATAATTGAAATTACGCCAACACATGGATCGTATCACCCCGTATCCCACTAGATCTAGGATACGCTTGCGACACGAGTCCTCCACACATCCAAACGTACTCCGAAGGACACGAACAAGTCATATATATTATTTATGAACAATACGAAGAATCAAATACAAATCTACATGTCTGTGTCAAAATATGACATGTACAACGAGTCGGGGGTAAAACCCCCAAATCAATACGTATCACCAAATTATTGGGATATGACCTATACGTACCTAATAGTGGACACGACATTAGTCCCAAACACACAAGCATATGTCAAATTGATCTATAGGACCAATTGACACATACAATGATTGTCAATCTCGAAATTCTCCCAAAATTGACAAAAAAAATACCATAACTTTCTCAATAGGCCTCCGATGAACACAAAACTAAATCCTATGTTAGCCTATACATGTGGGTTAATTTTCCATAGTTAAATCTCAGATTTAGAATCTAAATTAAGGAGAAAAACTAAATTGTATCTATTGGAAGATGGATTCCCAATGAAACCTCTAAATGTGATGAAATTGGCCTCCAACTTATAGATCCTTGCTCCTCTTTGTAGATCCTTGCTTTCTCCTTCTAGATTCTTGCTCTACTAGCCTCCAATGGTAATTTGGGTAGGAATTGGGATAAAATTTTGCAGGGAAATAAAGTAAAAATGAAGAAATTTGGTTGAGAGAAATTCTAGATCTAGTTTCCAAATGAAAAGAGGAGAGAGAAATTATTTTCCCATCTCTATATAGGCTGGCCCCCCTTTTTCCTTCCTCAAGCTACCATAAATTGTCAAATATATCCCTTGGGGCCTCTCATAAAGAAATAATTAAGGAGGAAACTTCTAGTCTAAAGGTTTAATTAATTTAATCCATCTCCTTAACAATGGGCTTTCTAAATGGGCTAAATTCTAACAATTAATTCATGTTGGTCTATGGGTCTAAACTAAACTAGTTAGGTCTACTAACACATGTCCAAAATAAATAAATAACATCTAATAACAATTAAATAATATAACAAATAATTATTATCATATATAATATTTAATTAATTATAAAATTACTAAAATACCCTTTCCTAGAAAATGTGGTAGTGATAAGTCTACCCTCCTTAAAATAATTTCGTCTTCAAAATTAAAAGATGAAAACTATCCCCAGAAAACAACAAATCATAACAAAAGAACTAAGAACAGAATTAACTATGAAAGAACATAACATAAAAGGAAAGAATATACCTCAAGGCACAAACAAATATGGATAACGCTCTCGCATTTCATCCTTTCTCTCTCCCAGGTAGACTCTCCTAGAGAGTGATGTCTCCATGCGATGCGCACCAAAGAAATAGTATGGTTCTTCAGCATCTTCTCTCTTCGATCCAGAATCTTAACTGGCTTCTCTGGATAGCTAAGATTACGGCCCACCTCTATCTCCGAGTGATCCAATACATGACTAGGATCTGCAACGTATAGTCTCAACTGTGACACATGAAACACATTGTATACTCTCTCCAATGCAGGTAGCAAGTCTAGTCTATAAGCAACTACACTGACCCTCACTAAAATAGTGAAAAGTCCGATGAATCGGGACTAAGCTTCCCGCCTCCACCAAAGCGAATCATTCCTCGTGTCAGAGAAATCCTCAGAAACACCAAACCACCCACCTAAAACAAAATACTACCTTAAGAACTTAATCTATAATAAACAACCAATAATAAGCAGAAAACAAAATCTAAAACTATACCTCAAACTCCAAAGTCTTCGGTGGCTATCGGCCCAATGCCGCTGTCTGTCCTCCGCCACTCGAAGTCTGTCTCTGATCAACTGAACCTTCTCCACTGCATCCACAACCATCTCTGGCCTAAGCAAAACTCTCTCCCCAATATTGTTCCATGACAAGGGAGTACGATATCTCCGGCCGTACAGAGCTTCAAAATATGACATCTCAATACTAGCCTGGTAGCTGTTGTTATAAGCAAACTCTACCAAATAGAGATGGTCCTCCCAAAAACCCCCAAAATCTATTACACAAGTACGCAATATATCCTTGAGAGTCTGAATAGTCCTCTCTGACTGCCCATCTGTCTGGGGATGATATGCAGTACTGAACTTGAGCTGAGTGCCCAAATCTCCTACAAACTCTTCCAGAAATAAGAAGTGAAACGACTATCCCGATCTGAGACTATGCTGACGGTAACTCCATGTATCCTAATAATCTGCCTCACATATATCTCTGCCAGCTTCTCCGTAGACAAACCCACCTTGAAAGGCAAAAAGTGGCCGACTTGGTCAACCTATCAATGATTACCCAAATCTCGTCTTTTTCTCCTAAAGATCGTGGAAGTCCGGGTACAAAATCCTTAGTAATGTGCTCCTACTTCCACTCTAGAATGGGTAATGGCTGAAGTAACCCTCCTAGCCTCTGCCTCTCATCTTTTACCTGCTGGCACACTAAGCATCTGGATACAAACTATGCCACTTCCCTCTTCATGTCATACCACCATACACTCTCTCGAATCTTCTGATACAACTTGTGGCACCTGGATGTATGGATTACTTAGAGCGATGTGCTTCCTGTAATACCTCCTCATGTAGCTCCCCACTAGGCACATACAATCTAACTCTATGCCATAAAGATCCATCCACAGTAATGGTGAAATTATCCTCCAATCCTGCTCTCACCTGAGCTTTGATGCTCCTCATAGATACATCCTCATACTGTGCTGCCTTGATCCTGTCCATCAAATCTGAATATATATGTAATCCCCACAACTGTATCGCACCATTAGGAACTATTATCTTAATGCCCAAGCTCTCCAAGTCTTCAAACAAGTGTCGATCATGCGTCAAGAACATAGCTACCGGATACCTGCTCAAAGCATCGCCAACTAAATTAGCTTTCCCAAGATGATACTGCAAAGATATATCAAAATCCTCCATCAGCTCCAAATACCGACGCTACCTCATGTTCAACTCCTTCTGCGTTAAAACGTGCTTCAAGCTCTTTTGGTCTATGAAGATCTCCGTACGCTCTCCATTCAAATAATGTTTCCACAACTTCAGAGCGAAGATGAGTGCTGCCAACTCTAAATCATAGGTAGTATAGTTCTTTTCATGAGGACGCAATTGCTTGGATGCAAAGGCAATAACTTTTCTATTTTTCTGAAGAACACAACCCAAACCTTTCCCCGATGCATCACTATAAATAGTGAAACCTCTAGACCCTTATGGCAACATTAAAATAGGAACCTCTTCTTCAATTCCTCGAAAGCAACATGGCAATCCTCTATCTAAACAAACTCTACATCCTTCCTGGTGAGTCTGGTCATCGACTCGATAATCCTCAAAAAATCTTGCACAAACTTCCTGTAGTAGCCTGTCAATCCCAAGAAACTCCTGACCTCTGCTACAGAACTCGGGGTCTTCCAAGATTCTACTGCTTCAATCTTCTTCGGATCCACTGAAATACCATCACCAGTCACAACATGCCCCAAGAATTTAACCTTGTCCAGGAAGAACTCACAATTGGACAACTTTCCATTCAACTTCTCCTTCCTCAGCACATCCAACACAATCCTCAAATGCTTCTCATGCTCCTCTGACATCTTCGAGTATATGGGTATGTCATCGATGAACACCACCATGAACTTTTCAAGGTACTGATGGAATACCTTGTTCATCAAGTTCATAAATACCGCCGGTATATTAGTTAAACCAAACGGCATCACCATAAACTCATACTGACCATACCGAGTTCTAAAAGCAGTCTTCGGTATGTCCTCCGGCTTCACCTTCACTTGATGGTAGCCTGATCTCAAATCTATCTTAGAAAATACCTTGGCACCACTCAACTGATCGAACAGATCATCAATCCATGAAAAAGGGTACTTATTCTTGATAGTGAGATTATTCAAAGCCATGTAATAATTGCACATAAGCTCTGATCCATCCTTCTTCGGTACAAATAATACCGGTGCTCCCTACGGTGAAGAACTCGATCTGATAAACCCCTTATCCAGCAATTTGTCTACCTGCTTCTTCAGCTCGACCAGTTCAATATTGTTTACCCTATAGACATGCTGTGAAATTAGTTCTTTTCCTGGCACCAAATCTATAGAGAATATAATATCTTTATCTGGCAGCAACCCTGGCAATTCCTCAGGAAACACATCCAAGAATTCTGCTATCAACAGATACGACAACTCCTTGTCTTCCACCATAGCTCCAAAAATAATTCTTTCTCCTTGCTCTATAGCTCCTCTGACAAACTCGAACTCTGGCTCTCCCGACGGACCAAATAAAACTCTACCTTCTCTACAATCTATGATAGCATGGTGCCTACTTAACCAATCTATCTCGAGTACAATATCGTAGCTCGGAAGTGTCATTACAAGTAGAAATGCACTAAACTCCCGGCCTCCTAGAGTAACTCTCCGATCCTTGCAAATATTATTAACTAGGATAATGCCTCCCCCGGTCATGATCTTGCAAGTCCTAAGCAAAGGCTTAGCTACCAAACCTTGCTTCAGTGCAAAAGAAACAGATACAAACCTTTAGGAAGCACCACTATCAAATAAAGCTAAAGTTGGAATTGTCACTACCATATTTCCAAGTAAGGGCATTTGTGTAAATTCATTAATTGGAATAATTATGTGTTTAATTAATCTGCTGAGTTTTTAAAACTATTTATTTGTTGTTGGTTGTGTTGGTTTAGGTCAAACCCTAGAAGTCAGTATGGCTAACCCTAGTTGAAAACCCAATTATAGTGAAACCCTAGAATTCAAACTTTAGGTTTGGACCTTAAACCCTAGAATGACTAAACCTTAGTGAATTAGGTTCTTCTTGACCTAACCTGGGGGTTTAGCCTAAAAACTATGCATTAAAACCCTAAAACCTAGTTTATTATAAAAGGGAACCCTCTCTTCCTTCATGTAGAAAGGAGAAACCCTAGCCTCCATCAAGAAAACCAATTTTCCACCTCCAGATTTTGGAATCCAGACCTAGGAGATCCCTTTTCCTCCTCCAAAGTAAAGAGAAGCAAAGGGTTGGGTCAAGAAGCCTTGGAGAAGGAGAACCTTTATTGGAGAAACCATCTCCCGTAGGTAAATCCGATTTTTATCTATTTGATTTCTATTTTTTTCTATTTGTGGTTGGCCTTGAGGAACCCTTGCTGTTAGATTTCGATTTTAAGGAACCCTCTTTTGTATGGATCTCAATTTTATAGGTCCTACATGAAGACCTAGGAAATTCTAAGGTTTTGGGTGACCTACGTTAGTTTTTCCCAATTTTCGTGGACCCTAACCCTAGGGGTTTACATGTAGGCAGATTTTATCCCTAATGTATGAGTTTAGATCTCGATTCTTAGGTTTTCAAATTTAGGATTCATGGGTACTTGTGTGAATCCGTTTTCTGCACTTCTTGTGTTTGTAGAAATGCCCTTAAGGTTTTACCTATCTAACGTATTTAGATTTTTGCATATTTTTGACATACAACTATATACATAATGTAATAACTTGTGTATTAGCTGTGTGTTGGTTTTCTGTTCAGTCAGTAAGAACTTGTGTGCAGTCGGGCTGGGAGATTTCTGTGCACAGGGGGGGACTTTGCTGTGCTGTGCAGTGTGAGTTTACCCGTGTGTCTGGGTAGGAGAACTGTGTGTTAGTTAGAAATTATAGTGTGTGTAACCCTGTGTGCATTAGGTCAGTGACCAGTGAGTATGTGTCCCAGGGTTATTTCTCCAATAGCAGTGTGGGTTAGTAAGTATCTGTGTGTCAGTGTATAGGTGTGTCCCTGTGTCAAAACATCAGTGTGAAACTAGGGTGTGACTAACCTGTGTGAGAGTGAGTGTAATTCCCAGGTCCTAGGTATGTGGGCGTGTACTGTGTGTGTGTGAATGAGTTTAAGTGCCTGTGTATCCCTAAGATCAGTAAGAACTTGTGTGCAGTCGAGTACCTGTGTAGTTGTTTATGTGCCAGTGAGAGTAGGTCTGTGTGTAGGTGATCAGTAGGGCTATTCTGTGTGTGTGAGCCTAGCTAGTAACCAGTGTGCCTGTGTGTTTTGGTATTAGGTGGGTGCCAGTGTAAAATGCTGTATGTCTCAGTGAATACCTATATTGTCAGTGTCTTTAACTGATATTATGTATCATTAAATGCCAATGTGTGTGTAGTGGTTTGTATTCAGTGAGTGATTTTAGAAATTATGTATCAGTGCCTATGAGTTCAGTGGGGGATTATGAGTGCCTGTGGTATCTGGTTTCTTCAGTAGTTGTGTGCCACTTATGTATCAGTATGTGAGTACCAGTGTATCAGTGTGTGTTTTGGGAATAGGGTTTTATTTGGCTGTGTATCAGTGAACTGTGAGTAGTGTGTCAGTGTGTTAGTTCTAGAGGGATGCTGTGTGAGTTCCTGAGTTCCCAGTTAGAGATATTAGAGTATCAGACTGTGTCAACCTATGTCAGATATTACCTGTGTGTGTGTTTGTGTCCCTGTTATGGAGAGTCAAAACCTGTGCCTACCTGAGTGTACCTATATAAATCTGTGTGTTAGATAACTAGGTGAGTGTGTTCTCAGTAAGGAGGAAAGCAGAATTGTGTGTGTGTGCAGGATTAAGAAATCTGTATGTGTTGTGTGCAGTAAGTTAGGTGTAGTTCAGTAGCTAGTTAAGTCTGCCTGTGTGTGTGTGCAGTAGCAGTGATTACCGTGGGTGCCAATATAGCTGTATGTGTCTATGTATGTATCTGTGTGTATCCTAGAACCTAGTCCCTGTGTGTGTATGAGTGAGGGAGAGAGAGAGCAGTGTGGCAGTGTATAAATTTCTGTGTGTATTCAGTATTTTTAGTCAGTGGGTACTGTGTGATTTATTTTAGAACCCAGTATGAATTCTGTGTAGGTGGTACCAGTTTGTACAGTGTGGGTTATTAGGTGTTGTGTGTCTCAGTGTATCAGACACTGTGGTTTGACTGTGCAGTGAGCTGTGTTAGGGGGAAAGTTCAGTGAGTCTCCTACCTATGTATTAGATACCTATGTTTCTTTGTTTATCAGTGTGTTAATGTGCCTGGGAGTGTAAACCAGTGTGTATGTTCCTGTGTGTGTGTGCCTATGTAGGTGTCTGTGTGTGTGTATGTGCCAGTAGGTGTTGGGGTGGGTGTAAATGCTGTGTTGGGAGTAGCAGTGTCTGTCTATATATGAACCTATGTATCTGTGGTTATGGGTAAGGTAAGTAGGGTACTTGAGTTAAGAGATAAGGTTAGTATGGGTAAGGGTCATGGTTCAAGTAATATTAGCTATAATTAAGATAGTATCTTTATACTTAGGAATATGGGTTATATAAACTACTAGTGTCTAATATATCTATATTAAGACTAGTAGTAGATTAAAAGACTTCGTATAACAAGGTATTTACCTAGTTGGACTTAGCCATAGCATAGAAACACTATACCTAGCTAGTTTCATTGTTTACCTTTCTAAATTACTAATTAACTTTAATATTGATATTTAGGACTTTGTGACTCTATCTTGGACATCGATCCTCGTACCTTGCTCAGGACCACAGGCGAGTACATTCTCTGACAGTTTTTATTGTTGATTATTTCTATAATTCAGTTGTATTACATACTTGATTCCGACACTATGGATACACGGGTTAGCACCCTAGATCCCCATCATGAGGAGTCGTGATTGGAATCCATCGTGCTAGCTGGGGGATGGGGAACTATTAGTAGATTATGTGATCATTTCCAAACATTTACATGCATCATAGCTTACCCCACTGCTCACGTTGGGTGCGGCCTGACCATTTTACATACATCATAGCTGTTATATATAATTAGCCTGACCACTACATGCATCATAGCTAACCATATGGTTAGCCTGACCTACAAGAATCATAGCTAATCATATATAACCAGCCTGTTCTAGTCCCAAGCCGATCACATAATAAACTGATATTTCAAACACTTAGCTAGATGTCTATTCTTTATTTCAGATTCACTTGTTCTAGCATTCACTGTTTATTGTTCATTGCTAGATGCTCTATTGCCTATTTTATTTCTCCAGTACTTTATATTTCCAGTATTTATTCTCATCTTGTATTTCTTACACTGTTTATAGTTTTTGTCAATTTAATGAAACTGCTGTTAGTGCTTGTGCTTCGCTCCAATCCTGACTGGATAACATTTTTCAGAGGACCTGGAGAACTTGTGCCCCACTCATTACGGCCCTGGTTCAGAGGGAGATTTTACTCCGGAAATACCAGAAGAGTTGTCTATCCTAGAGGAGATCCTACCTGGCTGTTCTTAGATTATTTTTCTGCATTTATTGTTTTAGACTGAGACTGAGTTGTATTTTATTAATTGTGACTTTGTGAGGTCATCTAGACCCAGGACTTGTGCTGCACTCTTGTGGTTGGTTTATATTAGAACTCTTTTCCATTCTCATCGTGCCCATTATTCTTATAGCTTGTGATTGACTATATTTATAGAACTATGGATTATTTATCTTTGTCCTCCGTACGGAGTTGAGACTATTGACAGGATATATTATATGTTGAGACCTAGACAGCGTTCTACTGCCGATGCTGCGGCGTAGGCTGGACGTACCCACGACTCATGCCCAAATTCTGGGTGCGGGTCGTGACATGTTTTTAGTGGTGGCCCATGCAGGTCGAGTCCTAGATTCGCATTAGAGCAATATCGTAGTGGTGCTCGCTTAGAGTATTACTACGAGCCTATTTTAGGAAATAGGAATTTGGCCGGGGATATGCTCAATCACAATTAGAAAATTCTGATTCTTATAATACTACTCTTAATGGTTTTTCCTTTAGAAATTACTGTCCTTCTTTGATGATATCGTGTCTATTGCCTTGATTAAATTCTTTGATCTATCTTCAGGATGCCGTCGAGAACCAGATCCCGGAGAACCTGAGCAGCAGAGTCAGAGAGGTCTGCCACCTCTCACCTTGCCGGACAGACATCCGCAGCACCTCCTACATCTCCAGTACATGTGGGAGTGTCTGCAGCATTCGGGGGTCCTCCACCACCTGTTCAGAGGGTCCCCATAGCTACGACGGTGCCTCCACCATCACCAACACCACCACCACCAGTTCAGCATCCAGGAGGTGTGCCCGTCGATGGAGCACAGATGTTCGCTTTGATTCAGGGCATGGTCGATGCCCAGAGGACGTCGACAGAAGCCCAGAGGGTACAGGCTGAGGCACACCAGGCCCAGACAGAGATGATGAGGGTGAACATGGAGAATGCTCATTAAGTGGCTCTCCAGGCTGTAGAGAGAGTCACTCAGCAGCAGCAGCGTCCTGATCAGCACCATAAGAGGCCGGGCACCATTGTGGATTTCAAGAGGATGATGCCTCGGGAGTTCAAGGGGACAGAAGGCATACTCTACGCCGATGATTGGCTAGAGGACATCGAGAGGAACTTGCGCTTGGCGCAGCTTCCGGAGGCTCTTCAGATCGAGGCCGCTGGCAGCCAGATGTTCGATATCGCCTTGACGTGGTTCTGCACAGAGCCAAGACTCCTTGACAGGGGACTCACTTGGGAAGCTTTTAAGGAGCTCTTCAAGGAGAAGTTCTTTCCTGATGTTGCCCTAGGAGATTTGGAGAGTCAGTTCCATAACTTAGTCCAGGGGAGCTCGTCCGTCGACGAGTATGCCGCAGAGTTTTCCCGCCTGAGCCGCTTCGCGCCATCGATGATTAGAGATCCGGGGGACAGGGCCCAGAAATTCAGAAAGGGGCTGGCAAGGGAGATCAAGTCTCGCACGTCGGGATGTCGCACAGCTACCTACGAGGGCATATTGATGGATGCCCAGATAGCCGAGGATGACTTGGGCCTCAGGCCCAAGAGGGGACGCGATGGTTCCGGAGGAGCAAACAGTAGTGCGGGACCGGGCAAGCGTCCACACTTTCAGTAGCAGCAGAGGCCCTTTCAGCAGCAGCATCAGGCACCAGCCCGAGGGCAGGTTCAGCATCAGCAGTAGAGGCAGACTCAGCCCGCCATCCAGTGTGCATACTGCGGGAAGACGGGACATACTAGAGATATCTTCAGGAAAAGATTGGGCTCATGTCTGTCCTGCGGATCGACGACACACCAGCTGAGGGATTGCCCTACCATTCGTCCAGGTCAGGATGGAGCAGCCGCCCAGAGAGGACCAGACAAGGTACCTACCGTAACAGGAGGCCAACAACAGAGGGCACCACTTTCACCGCAACATCAGAAGTTTGCCCAGCACCAGCAGCAGAGAGGAGTACCCCAGGGGCGAGCGTACGCCATGGCAGTCGAGGAGATCGAGCCAGCAGGAGACTTGATCACAGGTTCGGTTCTTCTTGATTGTATTCCCGTATTTACCTTATTCGACTCTGGCGCTTCCCATAGTTTTGTGTCTGTATCTTATGCACTTCGACAACATTTAGATACAGAACCATTAGCTAGGACTTGCAAGATCATGACTGGTGGAGGTATTATCCTAGTCTGTGATCACTGCAAGGACCGGAGGGTGTCAGTAGGAGCCCAAGAGTTGAGCGTGAGTTTACTCGTCATGCCACTTCCGGGGTACGATATTGTACTCGGAATAGACTGGTTGAGTAGGCATCATGCTACTATAGATTGTTATAGAGGCAGAGTATTATTCAGACCTCCAGGAGAGCCAGAGTTTGAGGTCGTCAGAGGAGCAGCGGAACAGAGCAGAAGCACATTTTGCGGAGCCAGGGCGGAAGAAGAGGAGTTGCCACATCCTCTGATAGCGGAGTTCCTTGATGTATTTCCAGAGGAGTTGCCAGGCTTGCCGCCAGACAGAGATGTTGAATTCTCTATAGACTTGGTTCCAGGAGCGGAGCCCATTTTATAACATGTCTATAGAGTCAACAACAGCGAGCTGGCAGAACTGAAGAAGCAAGTCGAGGAGCTGCAGGACAAAGGCTTCATCAAATCCAGTTCATCACCATGGGAAGCTCCGGTATTGTTCGTACCAAAGAAGGACGGCACAGTGCGCATGTGCATTAATTATAGAGCTTTGAACAATATCACTATCAAGAACAAGTACTCGCTGCCGAGGATAGATGATCTTTTTGATCAGTTGAGCGGGGCGAGGGTGTTTTCAAAGATAGATTTGGGGTCAGGCTATCACCAGGTGAAGGTGAAGAGAGAGGACACGCCGAAGATAGCTTTTCGGACCAGATACGGCCAGTTTAAGTTCATGGTGATGCCATTTGGTTTAACCAATGCACCGGTAGTATTCATGAACCTGATGAACAAGGTGTTCCACCAGTACCTTGACAAGTTCATAGTGGTGTTCATCGATGATATTTTTGTGTATTCCAAGACCCTGGAGGAGCACGAAGAGCACCTGAGGTTGGTCTTAGAGACTCTCAGGAGGGAGAAGCTGTACGGGAAACTCTCTAAGTGTGAATTCTTCCTTGACAAGGTTGAATTTCTTTGGCATGTGGTATCGGGTGACGGAATCTCGGTTAACCCACAGAAGATCGAGGCAGTAAAGTCGTGGGCTACCCCCAGTTCGGTAGCTGAGATCAGGAGTTTTCTCGGGCTAGCAGGATACTACAGGAGGTTTGTACAAGACTTCTCCAGGATTGCAGCGCCGATGACCAGATTGACTAGAAAGGATGTGGATTTTGTCTGGACGGAGGATTGCCAGGCCGTATTTGATGAGCTGAAGAAGAGGTTGACGATAGCTCCAGTTTTGACGTTGCCAGCAGGGACAGGTGGTTTCACCATCTACAGTGATGCTTCAGGTAAGGGTCTGGGATGTGTTCTTCAGCAGCACAGAAAGGTGATTGCCTATGCTTCCAGGCAGTTACGCCCTCATGAAGAGAACTACCCCACCCACGATTTGGAGTTGGCAGCGGTTATCTTTGCTCTAAAGCTGTGGAAACATTATCTGTACGGAGAGCGTATGGAGATCTTCACAGACCACAAGAGCTTGAAGTACGTATTCACACAGAAGGAGCTGAACATGAGGCAGAGGAGGTGGTGAGAGTTGATGAAGGACTTTGACATCTCATTGCAGTACCACCCAGGGAAGGCCAACGTAGTCGCCGATACCTTGAGCAGGTATCCGATGGCGATGTACTTGACGACAGATAGACATTTGTTGGCGAATTTGGAGAGCTTGGAGATTGAGGTGTTAGTTCCCGGTACTGAGATTCAGATATGGGGATTGCAGTCCGAGCTGATAGACAGGATCAGAGCTGCACAGTATGATGATGAGGATCTGAGGAGTATCAGAGCACAGGTTCAGACAGGATTGTCGGACGACTTTACTATCGCAGAGGATGGTTCCTTACGACACGGCACGAGGATATGTGTGCCGAGCGGGGAGTTGCACGAGAAGATTTTGCAGGAGGCACACCGCTCTCAGTACTCAATGCATCCCGGTGCCAACAAGATGTATCGAGACTTGAGGGAGCACGTATGGTGGTATGGAATAAAGTGCGAGGTAGCACGCTTCGTATCCCGGTGTCTAGTATGCCAGCAGGTAAAGGCAGACCGGCAGAGGCCAGGTGGTTTGCTTCAACCTTTACCGATCCCAGAGTGGAAGTGGGAGCACGTGACCATGGATTTCGTTTCAGGGCTTCCACGTTCCCTAGGAGGGAAGGACGCGATTTGGGTCATCGTGGACAGGTTGACCAAATCAGCCCATTTCTTACCTTTCAAGGTGGGCACGTCGACAGAGAGGCTAGCAGAGATGTACGTACGTCAGATCGTTAGACTTTATGGAGTTCCTGTAAGCATCGTCTCGGATCAGGATAGCCGTTTCACTTCCCACTTCTGAGGAGTCTGCAGGCTAGCTTGGGCACTCAGCTCAAGTTCAGTACCGCATACCACCCCCAGACAGACGGGCAGTCTGAAAGGACTATTCATACTCTTGAGGATATGCTACACACTTGTGTTCTAGATCTCGGAGGTTCTTGGGAGGATCATCTGCACCTGGTAGAGTTCACTTATAATAACAGCTATCAGTCCAGCATCGAGATGTCACCATTTGAGGCTCTTTATGGAAGGAGGTGTCGTACACCGTTATCTTGGGACGACGTTGGAGAGAGAGCCTTGTTAGGACCAGAAATGGTCGTAAATGCAGCAAAAAAGGTGAAACTCATCAGAGACAGACTGCGAGTGGCACAGGACAGACAGCGGCATTGGGCCGACAGCCACCGTAGACCCCTTGAGTTTCAGGTATAGATCGTTATTTTTTCTGGCTTATGTTGTTATTTAGACTGCGTGTTGAGACTATTTTATTTTAGGTTGGCGATCTAGTATTCCTACGGATTTCTCCGACGTGTGGCACGATTCGTTTTGGTCAAGGAGGGCTACATCGGACCCTTTGGCATTCTTGCGAGGGTAGGTGCAGTGGCGTATAGACTAGACTTGCCGCCTGCATTAGAGGGAGTGCAAGATGTGTTCCACATGTCGCAGCAGAGACGGTATGTGGCAGACCCTAGTCACGTACTTGACCACTCGGAGATTAAGGTTGGTCCAACGCTCAGCTACCCCGAGCAGCCCGTAGAGATCTTGGACCGCAGAGAGAAGGTGTTGCGGAACCAAACTATCCCTTTGGTTCGTGTTGCATGGAGACATCACTCTCCAGGGGAGTCGACCTGGGAGAGAGAGGACGAAATGCGCGAGCAATACCCGTATCTCTTCTAGACTTGAGGTATATTTCCTTTCTGATTTTATTCTTGTTCCAGTTCAGTCAAATTTCGAGGACGAAATTTCTTTTAGGAGGGTAGACTTGTCACTACCACATTTCCAGGTAAGGGCATTTGTGTAAATTTACTAATTGGAATAATTATGTGTTTAATTAATCTGCTGAGTTTTTAAAACTATTTATTTGTTGTTGGTTGTGTTGGTTTAGGTCAAACCCTAGAAGTCAGTATGGCTAACCCTAGTTGAAAACCCAATTCTAGTGAAATCCTAGAATTCAAACTTTAGGTTTGGACCTCAAATCCTAGAATGACTAAACCTTAGTGAATTAGGTTCTTCATGACCTAACCTGGGGTTTAACCTAAAAACTATGCATTGAAACCCTAAAACCTAGTTTATTATAAAAGGGAACCCTCTCTTCCTTCATGTTGAAAGGAGAAACCCTAGCCTCCATCAAGAAAACCAATTTCCTACCTCCAGATTTCGGAATCCAGACCTAGGAGATCCCTTTTCCTCCTACAAAGCAAAGAGAAGCAAGGGGTTGGGTCAAGAAGCCTTGGAGAAGGAGAACCTTCATTGGAGAAACCATCTTCCGTAGGTAAATCCGATTTTTATCTATTTAATTTCTATTTTTTTCTATTTGTGGTTGGCCTTTAGGAACCCTTGCTGTTAGATTTTGATTTTAGGGAACCCTTTTTTGTATGGATCTCGATTTCGTAGGTCCTACATGAAGACCTAGGAAATTCTAGGGTTTTGGGTGACCTACGTTAGTTTTCCCCAATTTTCGTGGACCCTAACCCTAGGGGTTTACATGTAGGCAGATTTCATTCCTAATGTATGAGTTTAGATCTCGATTCTTAGGTTTTCGAATTTAGGATTCATGGGTACTTGTGTGAATCCGTTTTCTGCACTTCTTGTGTTTGTAGAAATGCCCTTAAGGTTTTACCTATCTAACGTATTTAGATTTTTGTATATTTTTGACATACAACTATATACATAATGTAATAACTTGTGTATTAGTTGTGTGTTGGTTTTCTGTTCAGTCAGTAAGAACTTGTGTGCAGTCGGGCTGGGAGATTTCTGTGCACAGAGGGGGGGACTTTGCTGTGCTGTGCAGTGTGAGTTTACCCGTGTGTCTGTGTAGAAGAACTGTGTGTCAGTTAGGAATTATAGTGTGTGTAATCCTGTGCGCATTAGGTCAGTGACCAGTGAGTATGTGTCCCAGGGTTATTTCTCCAATAGCAGTATGGGTTAGTAAGTATCTGTGTGTCAGTGTATAGGTGTGTCCCTGTGTCAAAACATCAGTGTGAAACTAGGGTGTGACTAACCTGTGTGAGAGTGAGTGAAATTCCCATGTCCTAGGTATGTGGGCGTGCACTGTGTGTGTGTGAATGAGTTTAAGTGCCTGTGTATCCCTAAGATCAGTAAGAACTTGTGTGCAGTCGAGTACCTGTGTAGTTTTTTATGTGCCAGTGAGAGTAGGTCTGTGTGTAGGTGATCAGTAGGGCTATTCTGTGTGTGTGAGCCTAGCTAGTAACCAGTGTGCCTGTGTGTTTAGGTATTAGGTGGGTGCCAGTGTAAAATGCTGTGTGTCTCAGTGAATACCTATATTGTCAGTGTCTTTAACTGATATTATGTATCAGTAAATGCCAATGTGTGTGTAGTAGTTTGTATTCAGTGAGTGATTTTAGAAGTTATGTATCAGTGCCTATGAGTTCAGTGGGGGATTGTGAGTGCCTGTGGTGTCTGGGTTCTTCAGTAGCTGTGTGCCACTTATGTATCAGTATGTGAGTACCAGTATATCAGTGTGTATTTTGTGCATAGGGTTTTATTTGGCTGTGTATTAGTGAACTGTGAGTAGTGTGTCAGTGTGTTAGTTCTAGAGGGATGCTGTGTGAGTTCCTGAGTTCCCAGTTAGAGATATTGGAGTATCAGACTGTGTCAACCTATGTCAGATATTACCTGTGTGTGTGTGTGTCCCTGTTATGGAGAGTCAAAACCTGTGCCTACCTGAGTGTACCTATGTAAATTTGTGTGTTAGATAGCTAGGTGAGTGTGTTCTCAGTAAGGAGGAAAGCAGAATTATGTGTGTGAGCAGGATTAAGAAATCTGTATGTGTTGTGTGCAGTAAGTTAGGTGTAGTTCAGTAGCTAGTTAAGTCTGCCTGTGTGTGTGTGCAGTAGCAGTGATTACTGTGGGTGCCAATATAGTATGTGTCTATGTATGTATCTGTGTGTATCCTAGAACCTAGTCCCTGTGTGTGTATGAGTGAGGGAGAGAGAGAGCAGTGTGGCAGTGTATAAATTTCTGTGTGTATTCAGTGTTTTCAGTCAGTGGGTACTGTGTGATTTATTTTAGAACCCAGTATGAATTCTGTGTAGGTGGTACCAGTTTGTACTGTGTGAGTTATTAGGTGTTGTGTGTCTCAGTGTATCAGACACTGTGGTTTGACTGTGCAATGAGCTGTATTAGGGGAAAAGTTCAGTGAGTCTCCTACCTATGTATTAGATACCTATGTTTCTTTGTTTATCAGTGTGTTAATGTGCCTGGGAGTGTAAACCAGTGTGTATGTTCCTGTGTGTGTGTGCCTATGTAGGTGTCTGTGTGTGTGTATGTGCCTGTAGGTATTGGGGTGGGTGTAAATGCTGTGTTGGGAGTAGCAGTGTCTGTCTATATATGAACCTATGTATCTGTGGTTATGGGTAAGGTAAGTAGGGTACTTGAGTTAAAAGATAAGGTTAGTATGGGTAAGGGTCATGGTTCAAGTAATATTAGCTATAATTAAGATAGTATCTTTATACTTAGGAATATGGGTTATATAAACTACTAGTGTCTAATATAGCTATATTAAGACTAGTAGTAGATTAAAAGACTTCGTATAACAAGGTATTTACCTAGTTGGACTTAGCCATAGCCTAGAAACACTATACCTAGCTAGTTTCATTATTTACCTTTCTAAATTACTAATTAACTTTAATATTAATATTTAGGACTTTGTGACTCTATCTTGGACATTGATCCTCGCACCTTGCTCAGGACCACAGGCGAGTACATTCTCTGACAGTTTTCATTGTTGATTATTTCTATAATTTAATTGTATTACATACTTGATTACGACACTATGGATACACGGGTTAGCATCCTAGATCCCCATCATGAGGAGTCGTGATTGGAATCCATCGTGCTAGCTGGGGGATGGGGAACTATTAGTAGATTATGTGATCATATCCAAACATTTACATGCATCATAGCTCACCCCACTTCTCACGTTGGGTGCGGCCTGACCATTTTACAAGCATCATAGCTGTTATATATGATTAGCCTGACCACTACATGCATCATAGCTAACCATATGGTTAGACTGACCATATGGTTAGCCTGACCTACAAGAATCATAGCTAATCATATATAACCAGCTTGATCTAGTCCCAAGCCGATCACATAATAAACTGATATTTCAAACACTTAGCTAGATGTCTATTCTTTATTTCAGATTCACTTGTTCTAGCATTCACTGTTTATTGTTCATTGCTAGATGCTCTATTGCCTATTTTATTTCTCCAGTACTTTATATTTCCAGCATTTATTCTCATCTTGTATTTCTTACACTGTTTATAGTTTTTGTCAATTTAATAAAACTGCTGTTAGTGCTGGTGCTTCGCTCCAATCCTGACTGGATAACATTTTTCAGAGGACCTGGAGAACTTGTGCCCCACTCATTACGGCCCTGGTTCAGAGGGAGATTTTACTCCGGAAACCCCAGAAGAGTTGTCTATCCTAGAGGAGATCCTACCTGGCTGTTCTTAGATTATTTTTCTGCATTTATTGTTTTAGACTGAGACTGAGTTATATTTTATTAATTGTGACTTTGTGAGGTCATCTAGACCCAGGACTTGTGTTACACTCTTGTGGTTGGTTTATATTAGAACTTTTTTCCATTCTCATCGTGCCCATTATTCTTATAGCTTGTGATTGAGTATATTTATAGAACTGTGGATTATTTATCTTTGTCCTCCGTACGGAGTTGAGACTATTGACAGGATATATTATATGTTGAGACCTAGACAGCGTTCTACCGCCGATGCTGCGGCGTAGGCTGGACGTACCCACGACTCATGCCCAGATTTCGGGTGCGGGTCGTGACAGGAATGGAATCAAAATGAATAGAACCTGCGATGCTATCTTCGGTGGGTTTATCCTCCTCGACGGTCATAGCAAACGCTCGTTCCTGACGTGCACATCCCAGCTGCTGATGCTGGACATAATGTTGTTGTTATTTCGGAAGCAGTCCCCTCGGTTGTACTACAGATGGTCTCGTATATGCCCTCGGAGCTGAAGCTACTCCCTGAACTGCACGACGAGGATTGGTAGGACACTCCCTCAGCTGATGTCCTTCAGTACGATAATACAAATAAACTCCCAACCTCTTCTTGCAAACTTCCTAGATGTGGACGAACTTCTTATAGAAGTGGCAGGAAGATTGTTGTAACTGTCTCTACTACTGTGGTACCTGGTAAAAAGGTACCCTAGCTGGAGTCTGGTACTACTATGGCTGCTAGAAAGGCCTGGACTAGAAATAAGGACATTTGGCAGATACTGCACTGTCGTTGGCCCCCAAAAAAGAATTACGATCTCTCTTGGGCTTCAAACCAAACTCCCGCTCAACCTTGCGTGCCTCCGCAAGTATCACCGAGTATATCTCATAAAAAGACAGAATTAGGATCAATATAGCACATGATGTAAGACACTCAAGGAAATGACAGGTTAAGAGATCAAGTATCAATATCAAAGGAGAATAGTTGAATAAATCAAAATAATTTTTCCTAGGTGTGATTGAGTATCCTCAGCCTATAGCCCATATCCTATCGCAGGCTCGCAGTAGTATAACTAAATCGTCGTACTACCATGACATCGCATAACTTACGAAGCTTGGATCTGCATGGGCCACCACTAAAAATATGTCAACTGTCACTAAAAATAGAGATGAACTATCCTCAGCAGAATTGAAAAGTGATTGCCTATGCAACTAGGCAATTACGTCCGCATGAAAAGAACTATTCTACCCATGATTTGGAGTTGGCAGCAGTCATCTTCGCTCTGAAGTTGTAGAAATATTATTTGTACGAAGAGCATGTGAAAATCTTCACAGACCACAAGAGCTTGAAGTACATTTTCACGCAGAAGGAGTTGAACATGAGGCAGCATCGATGGTTAGAGCTGATAAAGGATTTTGATATATCTTTGCAGTATCATCCTGGAAAAGCTAATGTTGTTGTCGATGCTTTGAGTAGGTATCCGGTAGTTATATTCTTAACGCAGGATCGATATTTGTTGGAGGACTTGGAAAGCTTGGACATTAAGGTGATAGTTCCTGGTTGTGCTATGCAGTATGGGGATTGCAGATACATTCAGATTTGATGGACATGATCAAGGCAGCACAATATGAGGATGTATCTCTGAGGAGCATCAGAGCTCAAGTGAGAGCATAATTGGAGGATAATTTCATAATTACTGAGGATGGATCCTTGAGGCATAGAGTTAGATTGTGTGCGCCTAGTGGGGAGCTGCACGAGAAGGTGTTACAGGAAGAACATCACTCTTAATATTTCAAACATCCAGGTGCCAACAAGATGTATCAGGATATACGAAAAAGTGTGTGGTGGTATGGCATGAAGAGGGAAGTGGCACAGTTTGTATCCAGATGCTTAGTGTGTCAGCAGGTGAATGCCGAGAGGCAGAGGCCAGGAGGGTTACTTCAGCCATTACCCATTCTTGAGTGGAAGTGGGAGCACATTACTATGGATTTTGTATCCGGACTTCCATGATCTCCAGGAGAGAAAGACGCAATTTGGGTCATCGTTGATAGGTTGACCAAGTCGGCCCACTTTTTGCCTTTCAATGTGGGTTTGTCTACGAAAAAGTTGGCAGAGATATTGTGAGGCAGATTATTAGGATACATAGACTTCCCGTCAATATAGTCTCGGATCAGGATAGTCGTTTCACTTCTCATTTCTGGAAAAGTTTGCAGGAGAGTTTGGGCACTCAGCTCAAGTTCAATACTACATATCATCCCCTGATAGATGGGCAGTCAAAGAGGACTATTCAGACTCTCAAGGATATGTTGCACACTCGTGTACTAGATTTTGGGGGTTCTTAGGAGGACCATCTTTATTTGGTAGAGTTTGCTTATAATAACAGCTACCAGGCGAGTATAGAGATGTCACCTTTTGAAGCTCTATACGGCCGGAGGTGTCGTACTCCTTTGTCATGGGACAATGTTGGAGGAAGAGTTTTGCTTGGGTCAGAGATGGTTTTAGATGCAGCGGAGAAGGTTCAGTTGATCAGAGATAGACTTTGAATGGCGCAGGATAGACAGCGGCATTGGGCCGATAGCCACCGAAGACCTTTGGAGTTCGAGGTATAGTTTTAGATTTTATTTTGTGCTTGTTATTGGTTGTTTGTTATAGATTAAGCTCTTAAGGTGGTGCTTTATTCTAGGTGGGTTGTTTGGTATTTCTGAGGATTTCTCCGATACGAGGCACGATTTGCTTCGGTGGAGGCGGGAAGCTTAGTCCGCGATTCTGGATCGGAGAGAGAAGGTGCTAAGAAACCAGACTATTCCTTTGGTGCATGTCGCATAGAGGCATCGCTCTCCGATGGAGTCTACCTGGAAGAGAAATGATGAAATACGAGAGCGCTATCCATATTTGTTTGTGCCTTGAGGTATATTCTTTCCTTTTATGTCTTATTCTTTTATAGTTAATTCTGTTCTTAGTTCTTTTATTATGATCTGTTATTTTCTGGGGATAGTTTTCATCTTTGAATTTTGAGGAAAAAATTATTTTAAGGAGGATAGACTTTTCACTACCATATTTTCTAGAAAAGGATATTTTAGTAAATTCATAATTAATTAAATATTGTGCATGATAATAATTATTCATTGTATTATTTAATTATTGTTAGATGTTAGTTATTTATTTTAGACTTATGTTAGTGGACCTAACTAGTTTAGTTTAGACCCATGGACCAACATGAATTAATTGTTAGAATTTAGCCCATTTAGAAAGTCCATTGTTAAGGAGATGGATTAAATTAATTAAACCTTTAGACTAGAAGCTTCCCTCCTTAATTATTTCTTCATGAGAGGCCCCAGGGGATATATTGGATAATTCATGGTAGCTTGAGGAAGCGGAAAGGGGGCCGGCCTATATAGAAAGTGGGAAATAATTTCTCTCTCCTCTTTTTATTTGGAAACTAGATCTTCAATTTCTCTCAACCAAATTTCTTCATTTTTACTTCATTTCCCTATCAAATTTTATACTAATTTCTTCCCAAATTACCATTGGAGGCTAGTGGAGCAAGGATCTAGAAGGAGAAAGTAAGGATCTACAAAGAGGAGCAAGGATCTACAAGTTGGAGGCTAATTTTATCATATTTGGAGGTTTTATTAGGAATCCATCTCCCAATAGATACAATTCAGTTTTTTCTCTTAATTTAGGTTCTCAATATGAGATTTAACCATGAAAAATTAACCCATATACATAGACTACCCATAGGATTTGGTTTTGTGTTCATAAGAGGCATATTAAGAAAGTTATGGTACTTTTTGTGTCAATTTTGGGAGAATTTTGAGATTGACAATTGTTGTGTGTCAATTGGTCCTATAGATCGATTTGGCATATGCTTGTGTGTTTGGGACTAGTGTCGTATCCATAATTGGGTACGTGTAGGTTGTATCCCAATAATTTAGTGATACGTGTTGATTTGGAGATTTTTCCTCCGACACGTGATTTGTACATGTCATATTTTGACACAGACACGTAGATTTGTATTTGACTCTTCATATTGTTCATAAATAATATATATGACTTATTCGTGTCCTTCGGGGTACGTTTGGATGTATGGAGGACTCGTATCGCAAGTGTATCCTAGATCTAGTAGGATACGAGGTGATACGATCCATGTGTTGGTGGAATTTAAATTGTAGATCTAGTTCTCTTATCATTATGATATAAAATTATATATATATATATATATATATATATATATATTATTGTGTAATTATATTTATATAATATTTTGTCTTAGATCTATGTATCTATGTATATATTATAATTGTATATATTGTTAGGTGGCTATTCTTCTAATTGTAAGCATAATTATATATATTAGTACGTATAGATATGCATATGTTCAATAGATAATTATATGTTGTTATATTCCTATTTATATAATATGTGTGACATATTATTGTATGATTATGTATAGGTAAACATATATGTATAGTTATATATATACATAATACTATGTATGTGTCTATGTTACCTTGTATTTATTATGTACATATTCTATATGGTGGTAGCTATATATATATATATATATATATATATATATATATATATGCTACTATATTATAATATGTAATATTGTGCACATAGATATATATATATCTTATATGTATAAGCTATATGTATATATAATTTAATATGGTGTTATGTATATACATATGTTACTACATATATATGTGTATGTGAGGAGTAAGAGTGTTTGTATATTTACATGTAGTAATTGCATATATTAATAATTATAGATGTAACTATATATATTATATAGTGGTATGTATATATAAGTATATATAGATATATATATATAATGGTTTTAGCGACAGCAGCGAAAGCGACAGCAGCCGCGTTGCAACAATACAGCAGCAGCCGCTATAGCAGCAACAACAGCAAAGGCGACAGCCGTAGCCGTCGCCAAAGTAGCAGCAGCAGGAACGTTCAGTAGCAGCGGCGACAGCAATTTAGCGACAGCCGCAACCCGTCGCCAAAGCAGCAGCAGCAGCAGGAACAGTTAGCAGCAGCAACGACAACAAATTTAGCAACGGACAGAACTGTCACTAAAGAGGCAGCGTATCAGAGTATCAGAGTTTCAGAGACTATTTTTAGTGACAGTTGGCACATTTCTATATAAATACTTATATATATATATAAATACTTATATATATATATATATATATATATATATATATATATTGGTATTTAATATATAAGTAAATGTATTCTTAAATTGCTAATTTTATTGTAGTATAAGTATAATGAGTATAGCATATGTATATTACGGGTAGTTAGTATAAACAAGTTTGGGGTATTACCTTGAGATACCAAGGTAAATATCAAGATAATTGGGAATACCCAATGTATTGAGTTTGGGATATCAAGATTATGGTTTTATGTTGGGATACCAAGTTGGTTCAAAACTAAGGTACCTATTTGATGTTTGTCTTTAAGATTTTATTTAATAAAATTTATTTTTGGCATTGTATGTGAAATTTTACCTATGGATTTACGTATCCAGAGATACGGTATCCTAGTATTTAAGATATCGATTTTGTGACTTAGACTTTAGTATTTAAACCCTATATCCTTGTGTAGACTTTTGTAACCTAGAATTAGACAGTTGACCATAGTTTGACCATAGTTGACCTTAGAGTTGACTTAGTTTGACTTTTGATTTAGAATTGACTTGTTGACATAGAAGTTGACTAGTTTAACTTATTTTCTTTCCAAAACCTTGTATTGATATTATATTCCCTATCTAGGTCTTCGAGGCACTATATTAGACATCTGTGAGTACATTCTCTGATAGTTTCTCTGATAGTTTCTTGTTTATGATATCCTCTATGTTCATTGTATCTAGTGTAGATATCTATGTTTCTTGACACAATGGTTATACGTATTGGTATATCCGGATCTCGTCATGAGATGTTATTCCTTGTATATGGTATATCTTGTGCAAGTCTTATTTCATTGATTATCTTGTGCATGTACAGACACTGATTCTTGGGGAGATTTGCTACCTTCCTAGAGAATCTCGTGCCAAAGCATACCATGGTTGGATCTTGTAAACCCCCTCACCCAAAATTAGGCCTAATTTATTTAGATAGTAAAACTAGGGCTAGTTTGAACCAATTAGAATTAGAGCACGGTATTTATTTAATTATGCAATAATTTATATCTTATAGCGCACCTTACCATTGCTTCTAAAATTGGAGCACCTCACTAGCCATTACCTATCTACGAATTTCACAACCTCATCTTAGACATGCCTGGCTACTATTCTGACCCTTGTGTAACTTATAATATTGCTCTCTTGTGCTATATTTTAGTCGCACAATAAACGTCGTGAACGTTAATTCTTAATCCTAAATAAATTCTAACTCAGTACCCTTGTGCGTTCCAATTGAAATTGTGGACACAATTTTGACCGTTTTGTGCAACCCGAATTTTATTAATATTCTATATTGTACCCTCTATGCCCCTGACACTTGTGTCCCACCTAATTTTAATCCCATGTACTCCTAATTAATTCCAGAACACCATGCGCGGTATTTTAATTAATTAAAATCCAATTACCGCCTTTGTGCAATTTTCTAATTATTGGGGGCTTTTATGCAAAAATGCATTGAGGTATCCCCACCAATGGACAATTCATGAAGAAACTCAACTTTCCCCTTTCTCGAAATTTTTCCATAATTTTTGGGATGTACAGCGCGCACATCGTCCCCCATCTAAATTCTATCCCTTGTATTTAATTAATGCAAGTTCTATCCCACCCAAACATCCCCAAGAGAGCCCAAGGCCCACTCTAAGGAGAGTTGACCAAGACCATATTGTCCTAGGTCAAATCCCCAAACCCAAATTTTATGTGTATATAAGCAACTTTTCTTCCATTTTTCTTATTTTCTAAATCACACCTAAACCTAACAAGCTACCAGCCGACCTTCACCCCTCTTCCTATTCATCATCATCTTCCCCCTCGCTGTTTTGGCCGCCACCCTCCACCGGAGTCTCCCCGGAGTATCAACCGTGTCCGCCTGTACCATGCCTCGTCGCCGTCTGCACAGTCCTCGACCCCGCCGTCTCCTCCCTGAGCAGCAAGAAGCCGACCCCGGACCTCGCCGGAGGACCTCCCAACCATGGCTGCTCCTTCTCTGTTCTTCTCCACAGCCATGCCAGACTCGCCCGACCCTTCACCTGTCCTGACCATCACCCGCCGCCTCGTCACATAATCCCGACGAACCGTCATCGCTTCGGCAGCACCGAGGAGACTCGGCTATCTCTTTCCCCACGCAACTTGGACCCTGCCTATTGCTGGAGCGTGTCGCGGCTGCGTAAAGGTACTTGCGTCAACGTTGGCTGCCTGAGCGTGTGGTGCGGACGAGGTAGTCAGCTGCTCCGTGACGTGCCCAACGAGTCATCTTCTGGTCGATAACCTCGCCACCATTGGGGGGAGCTCGACGAGCAGACACCCCCGATCTCCGACCATCTCCTCCCTTCGACCACTGTCATCTCGAACTCCATCATTCCCTGCTCCTCCTCCTGCTCCCTGTTCTCCTTGTCGAATCCTCCCTGAGTGACCTCCTCTTCCCTCCACAGCCTCTACAACAGCCTGACCTTCCTCGCTGGCTGGAGTTCAGCAAGCCACCACCTACATCATCAGCATCGACACTCTTCATCATCATTATCACATTATCACCGTCGTAGTCATCACCTTCGCCATCATCATCATCGTTGTCGTCATCGCCTCGATATCATCGTCATCACTTCCGTCATCGTCGTCATCATCGTCACCTCCTATCATCTCTATAATCATCATCACCATTAGAATAATCACAATCACCACAATTATAATCACCATCATCGTCACCAATACCTTAACCCTAATCGCCCTCATCCTCCTCCTCGTCACCGTCGTGTCATCGCCACCATCGTCGTAGCCATTATCACCACCATCACCATTACCAGCCCACAATCATCATCACTAGTCCACATCATCATCGTCAACATCATCATCCCGTAGCCTCCTCGCCACCACCTTAATCTAAATCTACACATTCACCATTGACCACCATTATCGTAGATATTATCGTTATAGTCGTCACCATCGTCATCATCGTCGTCAACCTCACCATCGTACCCGTGCACATACTCCGAGGTATGAACCTGTCTGTCTTCTCCTTTTAATATATGTTCATGTGTGCGCCAATAGGACATTAGTATTTCTGTACCACAGTTAGCAGATAGCAGACCTTGAGTCGGTAAACCCAACTCGCGTTCGTACACGTACGCGTACGCGAACATTATTCAATCTGTATATATACATATATCTAGTAGATATATACTTAGTTAATCATTAGCATATTATTAATTGGTATATATATTTATGTACATATTTAATATATATATGTATTTTAATAGTTATGTAAATAAATTGTTGGTTATATTATTCTATAAATATGAATATATATGTAAGTAAATGCTAATTGATAATTATGACTATATATATTTAGACTGTATGACCCTAGGACACCGTGGACTGACCTGTACTTACCTTGACCATGTTGATCCTAGGAACTTGTGAATTGTCCGCCTTGCGTATATTAACGTAGTGGCATAGACACCTGTCAGTTGACTGACTGGTTTCGTACAGCACTTGAAGACGCGATACCCGCGTAATTCAACGCATAATTGACCTTGTTAGATGACTAGTGTTACCCCTAGTGTACCCCCTGAGTCCAGTGTAAATATTATTGTGTATGTACTAGTGTAATGACTAATGACTTTATTGCATTATATTATATGTACATAGGATGTTGGATTTATTCTACGCGACTTCTGGAGCAGGTTATTGGTACATCGCAGCTTTTTTGCCAGGCAAGTATACCTTGCCATTGTACTGTTATTCATATTCCATATGTTGCATGCATCTTTATTTTCTGTCTTTAGTTCATATATTTTAACTGTTATATAAAATTCTCGTGACGATGTCATCGTGACATATTTTTATTTATGTATTTGCATTGACCTTGTTTATGAGACTACCCCATTATCATGTAGCATCTTTAGGTTCATTAGCCGTGACACAGTTATTACACGAGTTGTGAGTCTCATATAGATCACGGACTGGCGTGTAGGGTTTTGCCTCCTGTACGTGTGGGCCGTGCGTTAGGAATGACTGCTGTTAGAAACTTTGCATGCTAGTAGACTTAACAGCTATTAGAGGTCCATGGACATAGCTTATTGTAGTACGTGGTCCCATCCTTGTCCTTGTTTGTTCGCAGGATTGGGCTAGGGCACTAAGAATAGGCTATGAACCAAATTGTGTCATGGATGTGACATGCTTAGAGCATGGGGTGGGGAGAACAATAAGTACCGCATTTGAGCTCCTTTGCACTTTTCTTCTGTGCGCCCGGATTCTCCGCTAGAGATACGGGTGGTGATACCACTATATATTATATTATTATCAGGCGGGCCTCCGTCGTTCGAAAGACGATGTGCCTTTTTAGGCCCCTGGTTCTCCAAAAAAGAACTATGCCAAATCCCAGTTTTCAGCCAGATAGCTCACTTGTGGGGAAAGTTGTTCTTAACTGCATTCACTTAGACGGTTAGGCAACCATTGGATATTTAATTTAGTACTTTATTGGCATACTTTTATGTATCTTGTTATGTCCCACTGAGGACGTAGCCCCTTCCAGGTGTATCTGTTATTGAGTATTCGCAGGAGCGCAGATTCGGATGGTTATATGTGTTTCGAGGATGTCTTCTCTTCGAGCCCGTGTTTGTTAGCTGGTAATCTTATATGGTGTTTGTGGTGTTGTCCTTATATTGTATTTGCTCTTATATTCGAGTTGGTAGTAGATTTTTTTCCACCCAACTATCATCCTTAGATACTCCTTATTGAGATCTAGTTTCATAAATATTGGTTATTTATTTATATTCGATTTTCTGTGGATTAGATTTAGATTGTACCATGTGACTTGTGATAGATTTATACCACTTGTTGATTGATATTCATATTACAGCGTACGTATGGATTTGGTTTCCATATATTGGAGTTGCCATATCCATGCGGCGGGCATGCTTACGTGTCCTAGTCCTACGTATTTTTGGGATTGGGGCGTGACAGATCTATTATACCAGCCGGGGGTGGAAAGAGTGTGGATATGTGATCATACCCTCCTTATGCATGTTTTTTCCTTGTGAGTGTTGATCGTACACTGCACGTATGATCAGCCAGGCCATTATACTCTTGTGAAAGTTTTTAAGCCGATCACATGTTAAAGCTAGTACTCATACACTTAGACATTAGTATTCATATTCATTGTCATATTGTTCATTCTTGTATTTATTCCAGTATTTCCTTATTGTGTATCTCTTGTATCTATTGAGCATCTTATATATTCACATCTATTACTGTTACATAGTTTTTATCATTGATTAGAACTGCTGTTAGAGATATAATCTGCTCCTTTCCTGACTGGATATATTTTCTCAGATGACACTGAGGACTGGTACTCTAGAGTAGGAAAACCTTATTCCAGTGACTGAGGAGGCTTAGACTTATATTGTTTAGACATTGTATTAGTCTTATTTTAGCCTCATGGCATGTATATTATTATTTTTGGAGTTGTTTCTGCTTAGACTCATAGTATGGACTTATGGATGTATTTATGATTCTTATTCCATCTTTCTATTCAATATCGTGCTCTATCTTTCTTAGTTTGATATTATTATTGAGTATTTATATTTTATCAGGTCATTATACTTGTTTCTCTATTTGGAGTTGAGAAGGTGTGACATGTACTATATTTATATTATATGAGATGTTAGATAGTATTATTGACCCAAACAACGTTCTACAACCGTTATTTTAGTGTAGGCTGGGCGTTGTTCACGTACTCGTACCCTCATTCTGGGTGCGGGTCGTGACACTTTTTTAGTGGTGGCCCATGCAGGTCTAGAGATTGCAAGTAGTACAATTTTGTAGTAATGCTCAGACTTAGAGTACTACTATGAGCCTGCTTTATATTATAGAATATAGGCTGAGAGTATACTCAATCACAGTGAGGATCACTTCCAACTTATTGTTGTTGTTATCCTTTTTAATTTGAATACTTACTTTACTTGAATTATTATGTCCTTCTTTGATGATATCGTATCGTACTCAAATATTGATTCTTTTCTTTTAATCTATCTTTAGGATGTCGTCGAAGATGCGATCTCATCGCTCAGAGAAGGGTCACTTTGTCGCCTAAGAGTAGGGCACCCGTAGATACTGCTCCATCAGTTCTAGCTCAGAGGGTCATTTCACCAATCTAGATGGACATTTTTGAAGTAGCTTTCGGGGGTGCTCCACCTCCAATCTAGAGGACGATGTCCACAGCTTCACAGAGGATGGTGCCTATATCTTTAGAGGAGCTACCACCAGCAACAGTAGTTGATCCACCGCAGGTGTTTACGCTCTTTCAGCACATAATGGAGGCACAGAGGGCCCAAGTAAAGGCCCAACTGTGCCACTCTAAGGTTATGAGTTAGGGCATTGAGAATGCCTACCAGCTTGCACTCGCCGTTGCGAGGGAATTGCCTTGGTCCAGCAACAGGTAGCTCCACCTCATCCTGTCCGGCAACAGCTGAGGCCGGGGACCTTCATTAAATTCAAAAGGATAGGGCCTAAGGACTTTAAGGGCTTTGAGGAGATTTTCTATGCTGATGACTGGATCGAAGACATAGAAAGAAACCTGCAGTTGGCACTAATTCCAGAGAGCCTGTAGGTGGAGGCAGCAGGGAGCATGATGTTTGTAACTGCATCGACATTGTTTAAGACCGAGCGAAGGATCACAATACTTGGACTTATATCAAAATCTTTCAAGGAGCTTTTCAAGAAAAAATTCCTTCTACACGTGGCTTTGACTTCTCTAGAGAGCCTGGTTCAGTACCTAGTCCAGGGTACCATGACAATAGATGAGTACGTAATAGAGTATTGTAGATTGGGTCGCTTCATGGAGGGACAAAATCCTGAGAGAAGGCCCAAAAGTTTAGAAATGGTCAGGGAGTTCCAATCCCATACTATCGAACATCACACCACTACATTTGAGAAGATCCTGGTACAAGAACAACATACAGAGGATGATTTGGAGCTTGACTCCAAGAGGATGAGGGATCCTTCAGGACTAGTAGTAGTGCGGGCCCAACAAAGTAGCCTCACTTTTAGCAGCAGCATCAGAGACACTTCTAGCAACCGAGGCAGTAATTTCTTGCACCAGCTAGAGCACCAGTATATCAGGCACACTAGATTCAGAGTCCAGCTCAGCCGATTATTTCTTGCCCATTCTGTAAGAAGTCGGGACATGGATGGGATGCGTGCAAGATGAGATTGGGCCAGTATTTATTCTGCAGATCAGGAGACCACCAGCTGAGGGCTTGTCTTTGGACTCCAGTTCATCTAGCTCAGGGTGGGGCGCAGGCACAGAGAGTGCCCATGAGACCACCAGAGGGACAGCAGAGCGGACCTTCGTTGTTGATACAGTAGTAGAGGTTCGTACAACACCAGCAATAGTAGAGAGGTACAAAGTTGGCGCAAGCTTTTGCCTTGATCGTCGAGGAGGAGGCATCAGTTGATGATATCATCTCAGGTTCAGTTTATCTTGATTCTTTTCCAACTCATACTTTATTTAATTTTGGTGCTTCACATAGCTTTGTATCTGTATTTTTTTCTTTAAAGCATCATCTTGAGACTGAACCGTTGGCGAGGACTTGCGAGATCACTACCGGGGGTAGCATTATCCTGGTCAGTAATATTTGCAAGGATCAGAGAGTTTTCTTGGGAGGTCATGAGTTGAGCGCGTGTCTACTCATAATGCCACTTTCGAACTAGGACATAATACCCGAGATGGATTGGTTCAGTAGGCACCATGTTATTATCGATTATCGTGGAGGTAAAGCTTTGTTTAAGATGCCAAGAGAGCTAGAGTTTGAGTTCGTCAGAGAAGCAGTGTAGCAGAGCGAAGAAGACTTCTGTAGAGCTATGGTGGAAGAGTAGGAGCCGCAACATCCGTTGATTGCATAATTTATGAATATTTTTTCGGAGGAGTTGTCGTGGTTGCCACCAGATAAGATATGGAGTTCTCTATAGACATGGCGCCAAGCGCAGAGTCAATATCAAAATATGTCTATAGGGTGACCAACAGAGAACTGGTAAAACTGAAGAAGCAGGTGGATGAGTTACAGGATAAGGGCTTTATCCGCTCCAGTTTATTACCATTGGGTGATCCGGTATTATTGGTATCGAAGAAGGAGGGGCCAGTACGTATGTGTATCGAATATAGGGCTCTTAAAAATCTCACTATCAAAAACAAATATTCGTTGCCACGAATTGATAATCTGTCTGATCAGTTAAGCGGAGCGAAGGTATTTTCTAAGTTAGACTTGAGGTTTGGTTACCACCAGTCGAAAGTGAAGAAGGAAGATATTCTGAAGACATCTTTCAGGACTCGGTATAGGAAGTTTGAGTTCTTGGTGATGCCATTTGGGTTGACCAATATCCTGACGGTATTCATGAACCTAATGAATAAGGTATTTTATCAGTACCTGGATCAGTTTATTATAGTATTCATTGATGATATATTGATATATTTGAAGACTTTCACTACCATATTTTCTAGGAAAGGATATTTTAGTAATTTCATATTTAACTAAATATTGTGCTTGATAAATAATTATTTGTTGTATTATTTAATTGTTGTTAGATGTTAATTATTTATTTTGGACTTGTATTAGTGGACCTAACTAGTTTAGTTTAGACCCATGGACCAACATGAATTAATTGGTTAGAATTTAGCCCATTTAGAAAGCCCATTGTTAAGGAGATGGATAAATTAATTAAATTATTAGACTAAAAGCTTCCTTCCCTAATTATTTCTTTATAAGAGGCCCCAAAGGGTATAATGGACATTTTATAGTAGTTTGAGGGTGGAGAAATAGGGGCCGGCCTATTTATAAAGGGGGAGAAATTTTTCTCTCCTCTTTTTATTCCAAAACTAGATCTAGAATTTTCCTCTACCAAATTCCTTCATTCCTATTATATTTCTCTACCAAATTTCATTCCAATTCCTTCCCAAATCACCGTTAGAGACTTAAAAAGTAAGTATTTATAATGAGAAAGCAAGGATCTACAAAGAGGAGCAAGGATCTATAAGTTGGAGGCAATTTTATCTCAATTGAAGGTTTCATTAGGAATCCATCTCCTAACAGGTACAATTTAGTTTTTCCCCTTAAATTAGGTTCTAAATCTGAGATTTAACCATAGAAAATTAACCCATATACATAGGTCACCCATAGAATTTGGTTTTGTGTTCATAGAAGACCTATTGAGAAAGTTATGGTGCTTTTTATATCAATTTTGGGAGAATTCCAAGATTGACAATTGTTGTGTGTGTCAATTGATCCTATAGATCAATTTGGCATATGTTTCTGTATTTGGGGCTAGTGTCGTATCCATAATTGGGTACGTGTAGGTCACATCCCAATAATTTGGTGATACATATTGATTTGGGAGTTTTTTCTCCGACATGGAACTTTGTACATGTCATATTTTGACACGGACACGTAGATCTATATTTGACTCTTCGTATTGTTCATAAATAATATATATAACTTGTTTGTGTCATTCGGGGTACAATTAGATGTGTGGTGGACTCGTGTCACATGTGAATCCAAGATCTAGTGGGATACGGTGTAATACTCTCCATATATTGTGTAATTATATGTAGATCTAATTCTTGTACTCTTAATTCATGAGGTTTGTATTTGTGCATATATATATATATATATATAAATATAGATAATATATATCTATTATAGTGTATATATAATTGTGCTTCTTGTATCCTAGATCTATGTATTATGTATGTACTAAGAGTATATATATTATGTAGCCATTCTTCTACATATATAAATACATATGTTATAGTATATGTGCTATGTGTAAATATGTATATATGTTGTTACAATATATATATGTATGTTATTATTATTATATGTGTTTGTTAGGTACATATATTCTATATGGTTGTAACAATACATATATATGATACAATGTTAATTTTAGGTGATATTGTGTAGTACATACATGGTGTAGCATGTATAAATATATGTATGTTTAATTTGATAATTTACTACATATAGTTGCTATATGATTATATATATATATATATTCATATATGTATAATTATCAATATATTTATGTATGTGTGTGCATGTTGCTATATCATAATATGTACATAATAATAGGGAGGGTGTATGTATAGTTTTATTTGTATTTATATATATATATATATATATATATTTTTTTTTATTATGGGGTTTTAGCGACGGAGGGATTGGTGACAGCTGCTGTCACTTAATGTAGCAGCAGCAGCCGATGTAGCAGTGGCAGCAGCATTAATGACAGCAGTCACTGTCATTAATATAGCAGCAGCAACGGAAAACATAGGCAGCATCAGCGATAGCAGATCGGTGATTGCTGCAAACCGTCATAAAAACAGCAGAAACAGTGGGAAAGTCAGCAGCGGTAGCGACAGCAGTTTCAGCGACAGTCAGAACTGTCACAATAAGGGCAGCGTATCAGAATATCAGGTTTTCAGCACAGCTTTTAGCGACAGTTGGCCGATTATATATATATATATATGATTATATATATATATATATATATATGTATTAATATTGATGTAATGTATTCTTAATTGCTAATTTCTTTATATTAATAATATTTAGTATATGTATTATATATATATATATATATATATATATATATATATATATATATATATATATGGGTAGTTAGTATGACAAGGTATTGGGAATTATCTTGAGGAACCAAGGTAATTGGGGATACCCAAGGTATTGAGTTTGAGCACCAAGATTGATTTAATATTGTGATGCCAAGCTGGTTCAAAACCACGGTACCTGTTTAATGTTGTAATTATGGTTCTATATTATTATAAATAATTGTTTGATATATATAGTGATGTTTACCTTAGAATTTACGTATCCGGAGATACGGTATCCTAACATTTAAGATATCGTTTTGTGGCTTAGACTTTAGTATCGTGAACCCAATATTTTGTGTTAGACTTGTGCAACCTAGAAATAGATAGTTGACCATAGTTGACTATAGTTGACCATAGTTGACCGTAGTTGACTTTTGACTTAGAATTGGCGTATTGACCTAGAAGTTGACTAGTTTAACTTATTTTCTTCCCAGAATCTTGTATTGATGTTGTATTCCATATCTAGGTCTTCGAGTCACCGTGTCAGACATCTGTGAGACTATTCATTGGACTTCAGGCGAGTATATTCTCTGATAGTTTCTTATTTATGATATCATCTATGTTTATTGTATCTAGTGTTGATATCCTTATTTTTTTGACACGTTGGTTACATGGATTGGTATATCTAGATCTCATCATGATATATTATTTCTTTGTATTTGGTGTATCTTGTGCAAGTCTTGTTTCCTTGATTAGCTTGTACATGTACAAACACTGATTCTCAGGAAGACTATCTATTTTCTTAGGGAATCCTGTGCCATAGCGTACCATGGTTGGATCTATTATACCAGTCGGGGGTGCGAGTATGTAGTGTAGATATGTGATCATACCCATCTTGTGTCTTGAATAGTGTTAATTATATACCGCACGTATGATTAGCCAGGCCATAAATCTTGTATCTTTTGTATCAAGTTTCCAAGTCGATCACATGTTAAAACTAGTACTCACACACTTAGATATTAGTATTCTTGCTCATTGACATATTGCTCATTACTATATTATTTTCAGTATTTTCTTATTGTATATATATCTCTTGTATCTATTGTGCATCTTGTATATTCATATCTATTTACTGTTACATAGTTTTTATCATTGATTAGAACTGCTGTTAGAGATGTACTCTGCTCTTATCGTGACTGGATATATTTTTTCAGATGACACTGAGGAGTGGTACCCTACCTATTATGGACCTCAGGATGTTGTGGGTTTAGAGTCTGAGACCTGGCTCAGGAGGAACTTATCCCAACTGAGACAGTTGACCCAAGAGTAGTAGCTTCTTAGTATTCTTTGTACTGGCTGAGGACTTCACAATACTTTGACATCTTTTTGCAGTACCATCCAGGGAAGGCCAACGTAGTTGTTGATGCCTTGAGAAAGTATCCAGTGGCTATGTACTTGACGAGGGATAGACATTTACTAGCCTATCTTGATAGCTTAGGTATTGAGATACTAGTTCCGGGAGTTACAACAAATATGTGGGGACTTCAGGTACATTCAGAGTTGAAGGACCAGATCAGAGCCGCACAGTTTGAGGATGAGTCTTTAAGAAGCATCAGAGCGTAGGACCAGATGAGATTGGTTGAGGACTTCAGTATTGTGAATGATGGATCATTGCGGTATTATGCCAGATTGTGTGTACCGAATAGAGCGTTGTGCGAGGAGGTTCTTCAGAAGGTGCATCGATCTCAGTACTCTATGAATCCAGGTGCCAAATAGATGTATAGAGACATGAAAGAGCAGGTTTGGTGGTATGGTATAAAGTGGGATGTAGCAAGTTTCTTATCCAGATGCTTGGTATGCCAGTAGGTAAAAGCAGAGAGGTAGAGGCCAGGTGGATTACTTTATCCTTTACCTATTCTAGAGTGGAAGTAGGAGCATGTGACAATGGATTTTGTTTTCGGGCTTCCGCGCTCTTCAGGCGGTAAATATATAATTTGGGTCATTGTTGACAAGTTGAACAAATTGGCCAACTTTTTGCCATTTAAAGTTGATACGTCTATAGAAAAGCTCGCAAAGATGTATGTGCAATAGATAGTTAGATTACATATAGTTCCTATGAGCATAGTCTCAGATGAGGATAGTCGCTTCATATCCTACTTTTGAAGGAGTTTGCAGGCTAGCTTAGGCACTCAGCTCAAGTTTAGTACCACATATTACCCCAGACAGATAGACAGTCGGAGAGGACAATTCAAACTCTCAAGGATATGCTTTATACTTGTGTTTTAGTTTTCAGAGACTGTTGGGACGATCACCTTTACTTGGTAGAGTTTGCTTACAACCACAACTACCAGGCCAGTATCAAGATTTTACCACTTGAGGCACAATATAGACGGAGATGTTGCACTCCGTTATCATGGGATAATGTTGGTGAGAGAGAGCCTTATTAGGACTAGAGATGGTCGTGGATACAACCGAGAAGGTGAAGCTTATCATGGATAGACTTTGGGTGGTACATGACAGACAGCAGCATTGGGCTGATAGCCGCCGAAGACCGTTAGAATTTGAGGTATAGGTTTTGTTTGTATTGTTTGTGATTACTTGTTTTAGATAGAGTGCTAAGGTTTTATTTTGTGCTAGGTGGGCGATCTGGTTTTCTTGAGGATTTTTCTGACATAGGACACGATTGAATTTGGTGGAGGCGGGAAGCTTAGTCAATGGTACATCGGACCCTTTAGTTTTCTTGAGAGGGTCGGTGCAGTCCCATACAGACTAGACTTGTCTTTTACACTAGAAGGAGTACACAACGTGTTCCATGTGTCACAACTGAGGTTGTATGTGGCAGATCCTAGCCATGTATTAGATCATTCGGAGATCGAGGTGGGTCCGACTCTCAGCTACCTATAGTATCCTGTTGATATTCTGGATCATAGGGAGAAAGTGCTACGAAACCAGATAATTCCTTTGGTACGGGTCCCGTGGAGGCATCACTCTCCAAAGGAGTTTACCTAGGAGCGAGAGTCGAGATGCGCAAGCGATATCCTTATCTGTTTGAGGCGTGATGTATAATTCTTTCATGTTTGTTGTGATTGTTTTTGTAGCTAGTTTCTTCCTTAAATTTCGAGGACAAAAATTTTCTAAGGTGGGTAAGATTGTCGCCCTCACTTTTCCAAATAGGGATAAATTAGTAATTTCGCATAGTTATTTTATTCTTAGAGATTATATTAACTAGAGTGATGCATATATTTATTTTTGTTTTGTATTATTTATTTATAGTAGTAGGCTAGACTATTAAATAGACTTAATACAAATAAACCCTATTAGACTTGTCATGACTTATTGAGCCCAACATAGACTAGGCCCATTAGACCCATTCCTCAAATTAATTAGGAAGATTAGACTAATTTGCATTAATATAAAAACTTTCCAAAATAGCCATCCTTAATTATTTTTCATAATTAATCATGTAGGGGCATTATGGACATTTGATGGACATTTGAAGGTAACATAGAGAGGGAAAAAAGGGTCGACCACTATAAAGGGGCTACTCTCTCTCTCTCTCTCTCTTCTCTTTATTTGCACTCATTTCTTGATCCTCAAATTTCTAGATCTCTATTTTACTTTATCCCTCTATCAATCCCTCTCAATTCATTCACATTCCCTCTTATTCTCATCACTTAAGGAGCATTAGAGTGATGCACTCCATGTGTTTATTTTCTTGCATTTCAATTCAATATAACTTGGTTAGAGATATTAGAGTGATATAATTGTAATTGTTATATGATATATATGTATATATGTAATTATGTATATATTTTACTTCTTATTTTGATGTATGGATGGTCATAGGAGAATAGAGAGTTCACATACATCACTAGTATGGTTATATATATATATATATATATATATATATATATATATATGTGGATGAGTGTATATATATGTATCTATAGTTATATTTATATGTATGTGTTTGGTTAGTGATAAGTTATATATTTATATATGTTGTGTAGGTGTGTCTAAGTGTTGCATTGGTTGTGAGGTGTGACTATGTGTAGAGAGTGGTATGTGTGTGAGTGAGTATCGAGCTGTAGAGTGTGTGTATACATAGTAGAGGGGATCGGGTTGCTGGTATCAGCACTGCACAGTAACAGCAAGTAGCAAGAGCAACAACTGCAGTAGCAAGGGCAGCAGCTGTAGTAGCATGAGTAGCATTTGCTGCAGCAGCAAGTAGTAAGAGCAGCATTTGTTACAGCAGCAAGTAGCAAGGGTAGTAGAATGTAGCAAGAGCAACATTTGCTGCTGCAGCAAGTAGCAAGAGCAGCAACTGCAGTAGCAAGGGAAGAAACTACAACAGCAAGGGCAGTACAATGCTGTAGTAGCAAACAGCTAGCAATGCATGTTACAGCAGCAAGCAGCAATGCATCAGCAAGTGCAGAGTACAACAACAAGCATGGTAGCAATGACTAGCAGTGTAGCGAAGTAGCATGTGCAGCAGCAACTAAACATGATGTGCACTTGAGAAAGGGGAAGTTAGACTTAAACGTATAGCTCAAGTCAGTGAGTTATAAAGGTAAACTAGTTAGTTATATGTATATATATATATATTGATAGCTATCTAGTTGTATATATATATTAATTATTAGTATGTTATATATATATATATATATATATATATATATATATATATATATATATATATATATATATATATGAGAGATATATATGTAGATAAGCACTAGTTAGCATTGGTTCGTATATTTCTAGATTACATTGTATAATACCAAGGTAATGAGAGTTGAGGTATCTTGGATATGTGTATTAAATATAGAGGTATGTTATTATATAGTTAGTATAGTATTATATAAGTTTAAATGAATGATAGTATATAGTTAGGTATATGGGTAGTCAGTTACATGTTAGAATTTAGTTTACCTTGTGATACCAAGGTAATTTTAAGGTATTGATTTATACTCAAGGTATTGAGTTTGTATATCAAGATGGGTGTGTAGGTGGTGCGATACTGTTTTTGGTTCAAAGGCAAGGTATCCACTTAGCATTAGTTTAGCTAGGAGTATTATATATATTATGGTATTTTTATATCTAATAACTTGCGTATCTTATGATACGGTATTTTGTTGGTATCCTAGTATCTTAGCATAGCTAGTATGGCCTAGTTACATAGTGTATAGACCCAATATCCTAGAGATAGACTCATACAACCTAGAAATAGCTAGTTTGACCAAGTTTGACTAGTTTGATCTAGAGTTGGCCTAGTTGGACTGCTTTGACTTGGAAATGGCTTATGACCTAGAATTAAACTAGTTTAATTTATTTTCATTCTAAATATTGTATTGATGCAATATACCATAGATAAGTCTATGTGACACCAGCTTGGGCATCGAAAGACACACCTTGCTCAGGACCTCAGGTGAATATATTTCTTAATTAGTTTTTATTTTATAATAGTGTATATATCTCATGTTCTAGAATTGTATACTTGATTCTGACGTATTGGTTTCACGGATTGGTACTATATGGATACTGTCATGAGATATTATCACCTACCGTGTTCAGTGGTTACTCCTTCATATGTATTTTATCGTGTATATTGGGTATTGATTTATTATAATTCATGTCCATACACTGCTCGTGTTCAGTGTTATTATATTCGTGTACACACACTGCTCGTGTTCAGTGTGCCCATATTCATGTTCGTAACGTGTCCTGATTGGATCCATTGGTATTAGTTGGGGATGGGGGAGTAGGAGTTGATTATGTGGTCTAGCCGAGTGTATTCATGTACATGTCGATTACATACCCCACTTATAATTAAGTTACCATATTGTGTCACTACCACATTCTGAAAATAGGGGTATTTTTAACTTTTTATAATTATTAGTATTGTGGTATTTATACTAAATGATTTCTCAATATTTGTATTTAAATTAAATAATTGCATGAGGTGTATTTAAAAAAAAATATATACTGTGTTCTCAACGTCTGAGCTGAGCTGTAGACTTGACCTAGAGGCCACTAGACGAACACCTGATCGAATAGTGGGGATTATGTATTTAATTGTTTTATTTAGAATTTATTTATTGGAGGTTGTATTTAATTATCGTAAATTATTAAATTGTTGCGCGCTGTCGTTGCTTCGATATTTGGAGCGCTACCTGACTTTTGCCTTCCAACAAATTTCACAACCTTGCCCTAGACGTGCCTGCCTTCCATTCTGATATTTTTGCAACTCATAATTATGATCTCTGTACCTTCATTTTAGCCGCACAAAAATCATCGCGAACATTTATTTAATTCCTAAATAAATTCCTATTTTGTATCGTTGTGCGTTCCAATCGAAATTGGGGGCAAATCTTGACCTATTTTTTGTACGACCCAAATTAGGGTAATATTCTGTTCTGAGTCTTCTTCATTAATGATATTGATGACCCGACCTGATTTTGGTCCCAGGTACTCCTAATTAATTTTAGAACACAGCTTGCATTTTATTTCTAATTAAATTAAGGATAACATTTTGACTGATTTCATAAATCCTAATTTAATTCTAATACCCGATTAATTAAACCCGTACCTAACGCACAACACCCTCTCACCATGAAAATTTCTAAACATATCTTTCTCCACAATTTTTGTGTCATTTTATGTGTCCGTGCAATTTCCCAAATTTAAGGGGCTAAGTTGCAATTAATAAATTAGGTGCCCTCACCCCATTGGCCAAAACCAAATGGAAGGGGGTCACAAACTTGGGTCCAATTTACATTCATCCTTTCACCACTCCTCATGAAGAAACTATTTCTCTTCATGACAAATCCTATCCCTCCATTTTGAATAGGAGCATCTCCACCCTCCATCCATTCATCACTCCCTATAAAACAATACATCACCTCACCCTCACAACTCCCCAAGCAGGCCCTAATCCCAAGGAACCTAGAAAACCCCCCTCTCTCTCTCTCTCCTGCCTTCTCCAATTATTTCTCCATACAAACAAATTCCTCCCTCCATTATTCTTCTTCTTCTTCTTCCCTTCACCATCTTCTCCTTCCCTACTCCTCTCCGGCTGAGCCCCACCTCCGGCGGCCAACGACTTGCCACCGACCTGCTGCCGCCGCCGCCTGCTGCTGTCGCCGTCGCCTGCTGCCGCCGGCTGCTGCTGCTCCGGCCGCTGCCGCTGCTGCTGCACAGTCCGGCCGCTGCCGCTGCTGTTGCACAGTCCGGCCGCTGCCCGCTGCCTGCTGAGCGCCGGCTACACCACCACCATACGCCACCACCACTATCATCACCACCACCACCTCAATCCACTTCTCACCACCACCTCCATCCACTTCTCACCACCACTCTCCCTGCTACTCCTCCCTGTCGTGACCCCGTCGCCTGAGCTCCGGCCAAGCCCGTCGAGCCACCCACTGTGAGTTTCTCCCCTCTCCTTCTTCCCTCTTTGGTATTAAATAATACATGTATATATATAATGTATGTATGTTTGTATGTAGGTATTTAATGTATACGTATATGTATATATTAACATGTATATAAAATTATGTATTTAAATTATGTTTAACAGTATATGTATGTGTATATGTATTTAATATGATTCTAGTATATATAATATTGGTATACGTATATATATATATATTTCGTATATACTTAATATTTTTTTATATAAAATGGGTATACATGTATATATATAATATTTAGTATATAATTGTAATCATTAATTGGTATATATGTATGTATATTGGTATTTTCTTATAATGTGTATTTAATAGTGTATATGGTTAATATAATTGATATATACGTATTTAATACGTATTTAGTAAAAAAAATTGGTATATGTATATATTTATATGTATATATACCTAGTATATTTTTAAATTGATATATATATAGTACACATATATTGTTTAACTAATATACATATTATACATGAAATTAAATGGCATATATATATATTGTATATGTATTTAATGTAATGTATTAGTATTAGTATAAATTTAAATAAATACATTAACAATATATATCTATATATTTTTAAAATGTGTTTTTAGCATATGTATGAGTATACATACATATTGTTCAAGTAGTATAAATTAGATATGTATATAAATGGGTGCATGTATATATATTGTAAGTACTAATGTAGTTAAAATAAATATAATGTGTCTTATATATCTATCTACTAGATGACCCTAGTTGACCAGTGCCCTGCGTTCAGTATCTTATGATTATGTTAGTATAACGTCTGATGCAAATATTATTTTTTATATTATATGTCTTTAGGACTGTTGGTTCCTCCAGGCGATACTCTGGAACAGGAACTCGGTATTCACCAGCTAAGGACCCAAGGCGAGTACATTCTCTGATTAGTTTCTAATTTATGATATCTCCTATGTTCACTGTATCTAGTGTAGATATCCATGCTCTTGACACGTTGATTACACGGATTGGTATACACGGATCTCGTCATGAGATATTATTCCTTATTCATGGTGTAGCTTGTACAAGACTTGTTTTCTTGTTATCTTGTGCATGTACTGATACTGATTTCCGGGGAGACTTGCTACCTCCCTAAGGAATCCCGTGCCATAGCGTACCATGATTGGATCCACTATACCAGTCGGAGGCGGAGAGTATTTTAGTATAGATATGTGATCATACCCAACCTTACATGCATCATAGCTCACCCCATATCTCACGTCGGGTGCAGCCTAACCATTTACATGCTTCATAGCTGTTACGTGTGATTAGCCTGACCTCTACATGCATCATAGCTAACCAACGGTTAGCCTGACCTTACAAGAATTATAGCTAATCACATGTAACCAACCTGATCAAGTTCCCAAGCCGATCACATGTTAAAGCTAGTACTCATACACTTAGTCATAGGTTCTTGCTCATGGACATATTATTTCTTCTCCTGTATTTACTTACAGTATTTCCAGTATTTTTTTTATTTTTCGTACTTATACATGCTTCTGGTATATTTCTATCTAGAACTGCTACATAGTTTATATCATTAATATAGAACTGCTATTTAGAGATGTACTTTGCTCCTTCCTGACTGAAAAATATTTTTCCAGACTGTGACCTTAGTACACTGGTTTCTGACACACTTGGGGATTGGAAGTTAATGATTGTAGGTATAATTATTTTGTCGTTAGACTTGTCTTATATTTCTTGCTTGCCTTGATATCTCATCGTGCTTTAGTTTATGTGATTGAGTATTTCTAACATTATGTTATGATATCCACGTCTCCTTATGGAGTTGGGTATTCACGTGAGTTTGATTAGATAGTTACATGACCTAGACAGCGTTCTACCGCCGATGCTGCGGCATAGGCTGGATGTACCCACACACTCGTGCCCCTAAACTGGGTGCGGGTCTTGACACATTTTTAGTGGTGGCCCATGCAGGTCGGACTTCGCTAGTTGTGCGATGTCATAGTAGTGCGATGTCATAGTTGTATTACTGCATACCTGCTATAGAATATAGGACATAGGTACTAGGATGAGAGAGGATACTCAATCACAAATTATTTGAGAGATTCCTGGGACGACCCTTGAGAATCTCATTATAAATTCCAATTTAAATCCTTCCCCCTTGTTCCCGTCTGCTCTCGCTTATTGTTATTGAACTTGATCCTTATTGATCAGTTATTAAATTAAAATCTTGGTATCGTTGTTGAGTTGATTTCATATCGAGATGAATTTTACGGGCTAAAATTTACGGTATCATCTGATGACATATGTTGATGAGGACAGTGAGAAAGGTAAAATGTCTACTTTGGTTATGGACCCTAGAGTTTATCGCAGATATATTAGCTGTGGTGACGAGAACGTAGGAACCTGACTTGGATGTACATACTATAGTTATGAAACTTAGAGTCTCTCGCAGCCATACCGGTTGGCGTGGCGAAGATTCTAGATGACATGATTATAGAGTTGCATACCTTAGTTACGAAATCTATCATTTATCGCATCTATGCTTACTAGCGTGGCGAGGATTCTGAGTGTCATGATTTCAGACAGACGTGTATGATTATCAGGTTGTATCTTAAATTGGTTCTTAAAGTATCATCTCAAGACTTATCTATTTATGTTATTCCAGGACTTTGTTCCATCGCTTCATTTCTTTACTAGCAGTAAAGATACCTTCAGTCCTTAACCCAGTTCTTTTGAGCCTTATTTCTTTAAGGATCCTTGTTAGTGGGATAATTAGTGACTTACAATTTTGGTTGTGTCTTGTATTAGTTTGACTGAGTGTGACTTGTGAGTTTGTAAGTGTTTCGTAGTTGGACATGTGAGTAGTAGGCTTTAATCTAGAGTTAGCCCTTAGCATAGTACCTTGTACCAATGGTTCTAGGATAAGTGTCATTAGAGACTGTGAGTAGAAGGAGAGAATAGAGTATCAGTAATAGTTCAAGATTAGTATCAGAGCTAACATACCCGCCCTGGATAATCATGATTATGCACTTGAGTGATCTATGTAAACAATTAGGTATCAAGGAATAGTATTAAGGATTAATGGAGCATAACGTTCAATTTGATGATTGATATCAGGTGTGTTAAAGGTAAAGAAATTTATATGCATGAGGAGTTATAATAAGGTGTCATGAGTAGAGAAATATCAGAATTGGTAATAAAAATGGTGAAGCGTATCACGGATTAGTTTAACAGGCTATAAAAGGTTAAAGGGAAATACATATACAACAATCGAGATGAGGAACCATACACTTACCCATGAGAGTAAAGAAATATGAGTTCTAATGAGCTTGATGAGATAATCCATTAATGAAGCTAGTGATATAATACCAAGAGTGCTAATGGTTATATATCGAGGATTAGTCGAGAATGACGCTAATAGCAGTAAGCACTCTGTGTGATGATAATTAGATGATATACCAGTTGACATAAATTGAAAATTATGGAAGAAAATACATGTGATGATAACCTTGATCATTGGAGGTAATAGTGTAAGTGATTCGGGCAGTTCATTTTTAGTACACAGTTATGGACCCTAGATGTATTGAGTGCACCTAGAGTATCAGAGACCGTGAGCACTGATATGTATATTTGTGGATTTATAAATTAAAGAGTAGAAAAGAAAATTTTATTTAGAGAATTATTGAGGAGTTGAGATTGTGTCATTAAAATTTTGAGGATTTCAAATATTGATTCAATAAACATGGTCAAGGCTACAAAGATTTTAGAAGTGATTAAAATTTTATTTCGATGTTGAGTAGCTGACTTTTTAGGAGGTATATGCATTTATTTTAAAGTTGTTCGAGAAGTTAAACCTTGAAGATTATTTGAGGATTAATTTTTATAGTGGATGAGAAATATGTATATTAATAGATGATATACATGTGTCAGGATCTGTTGACTTGAGCATGATGGAGATAGCACCGCAGACTGACTTGGGTGTCCATCTAGAGTTGTATTGGAGAGAGCGGTACTTAGTATGGTGTTACACTTGGTGTGCACTGGAGTGATGAGAACAAGTAGTATGGACAATTGTAGTAGGAACGAGAACTGACAGAGAATGTGGTACTAAAGAGGTAGAGGTATCAAACTTAGATGCATTATTAAACGATGGTTATATTAGAGAATCTTGGTATCAGATTTAAGTATTAATAGACAGGTGTGTGCAATACGGATATATTCATGGATCTTATGGATTAATGATTAGTTGATATGGGTACCAGTGTACATGAATAGGAATTAGTTAGTGAATGTGCTAGAGTTAAGTGTTGTTAGAGATAGTAGATACTACAAGTAATATGGTAGCAGGTTCTTCTTTTTCCAAATGTTCCCGTCTCTTGATTGATTGATTTCCCTAGTGCTGTAGTTCGTATTCATGATTTTCTTGTTAGGATATAGTTAATAGTACACCCTGACAGAGAGAATGCAATACCATAATAAGACAGACCATAACCATGCATGTTTCCTCTAAGTTGTTTGTTGTATGACTGTAGGTAAAATTTTTTCTTAGACCATGATCGTTGGGGTTTTGACCATAACAAAGATTTATGAAAAGGTTATGACTTGACAAATGGGACAAGATGATTAGAAATTCAAGGATAAGCATTCATGAGTTGATATAACAGAATTATTGGATCATTGGTTTTACAAAGATCGAGGTATAATTGAAATTTGAGGATAAATGCTAATTTAAATAAAGGATTAAAAATTTAACATGGCAGAATTGATGATTATTAATTTCAGGAAGGTTGATTGAGATATAATTTATCATTAAAATTTGAGGAAAATTTGGAAAATTATTATTATATATATTTGATTTCAATATAGTAATTTAAATTTTTATATTGCGGACGTTACATTTAAAGAATCCATAAGTGTCGCATTATTAAGTATTTTGAGGAAAAAGAAAACTGAAGAATCAGATCATTGATGGATTATTGTTGGAATTCAGACTCTTTGGGACGAGAATCGATACATTGATTGAAATTCAATTTGAGGAACATATATCAAATTCTGAGTATTTAATTTTTAATTTAAATTCGTGGGAATTGTGAAGAAATGGAAACTGAATTTTTATTTTTCGAGGATATTGCAGGGATACAGTAATTTTAGAATTTTGAGATTGTGAAATAGCAAGGTGGGTTACTACCTGATTTTGTGATCGATGAATTTAACCATTGATGAGAAATAAAATAATGAATAAACACTACTATGAGGACTTTAAATTTCGAGGACGAAATTCTTTTAAGGAGGGTAGACTTGTCACTACCACATTCTGAAAACAGGGGTATTTTCGACTTTTTATAATTATTAGTATTGTGGTATTTATACTAAATGATTTCTCAATATTTTTATTTAAATTAAATAATTGCATGAGGTGTATTTAAAAAATATATATATACTGTGTTCTCAACGTCTGAGCTGTAGACTTGACCTAGAGGCCACTAGACGAACACCTGATCGAATAGTGGGGATTATGTATTTAATTGTTTTATTTAGAATTTATTTATTGGAGGTTGTATTTAATTACCGTAAATTATTAAATTGTTGCGCGCTGTCGTTGCTTCGATATTTGGAGCGCTACCTGACTTTTGCCTTCCAACAAATTTCACAACCTTGCCCTAGACGTGCCTGCCTTCCATTCTGATATTTTTGCAACTCATAATTATGATCTCTGTACCTTCATTTTAGCCGCACAAAAATCGTCGCGGACGTTTATTTAATTCCAAAATATATTCCTATTTTGTATCGTTGTGCGTTCCAATCGAAATTGGAGGCAAATCTTGACCTATTTTTCGTACGACCCAAATTAGGATAATATTCTGTTCTGAGTCTTCTTCATTAATGATATTGATGACCCGACCTGATTTTGGTCGCAGGTACTCCTAATTAATTTTAGAACACAGCTTGCATTTTATTTCTAATTAAATTAAGGATAACATTTTGACTGATTTCATAAATCCTAATTTAATTCTAATACCCGATTAATTAAACCCGTGCCTAACGCACAACACCCTCTCACCATGAAAATTTCTAAACATATCTTTTTCCACAATTTTTGTGTCATTTTATGTGTCCGTACAATTTCCTAAATTTAAGGGGCTAAGTTGCAATTAATAAATTAGGTGCCCTCACCCCATTAGCCAAAACCAAATGGAAGGGGGTCACAAACTTGGGTCCAATTTATACTCATCCTTTCACCACTCCTCATGAAAAAACTATTTCTCTTCATGACAAATCCTATCCCTCCATTTTGAATAGGAGCATCTCCACCCTCCATCCATTCATCACTCCCTATAAAACAATACATCACCTCACCCTCATAACTCCCCAAGCAGGCCCTAATCCCAAGGAACCTAGAAAACCCCCCCTCTCTCTCTCCTCCCTCCTCCGATTATTTCTCCATTCAAATAAATTCCTCCCTCCATTATTCTTCTTCTTCTTCTTCCCTTCACCATCTTCTCCTTCCCTACTCCTCTCCGGCTGAGCCCCACCTCCGGCGGCCAACGACTTGCCGCCGACCTGCTGTCGCCGTCGCCTGCTGCTGCCGCCGCCGCCTGCTGCCGCCGCCTGATGCTGCTCCGGCCGCTGCCGCTGCTGCTGCACAGTCCGGCCGCTGCCGCTGCTGTTGCACAGTCCGGCCGCTGCCCGCTGCCTGCTGAGCGCCGGCTACACCACCACCATACACCACCACCATCACCAACACTATCATCACCACCACCACCTCAATCCACTTCTCACCACCACCTCCATCCACTTCTCACCACCACTCTCCTTGCTACTCCTCCCTGTCGTGACCACGTCGCCTGAGCTCCGGCCAAGCCCGTCGAGCCACCCACTGTGAGTTTCTCCCCTCTCCTTCTTCCCTCTTTGGTATTAAATAATACATGTATATATATAATGTATGTATGTTTGTATGTAGGTATTTAATATATACGTATATGTATATATTAACATGTATATGAAATTATGTATTTAAATTATGTTTAACAGTATATGTATGTGTATATATATTTAATATGATTCTAGTATATATAATATTGGTATACGTATATATATATATATATATATTTCGTATATACTTAATATATTTTTATATAAAATGGGTATACATGTATATATATAATATTTAGTATATAATTGTAATCATTAATTGGTATATATGTATGTATATTGGTATTTTCTTATAATGTGTATTTAATAGTGTATATGGTTAATATAATTGATATATACGTATTTAATACGTATTTAGTAAAAAAAATTTGTATATGTATATATTTATTTGTATATATACCTAGTATATTTTTAAATTGATATATATATAGTACACATATATTGTTTAACTAATATACATATTATACATGAAATTAAATGGCATATATATATTGTATATGTATTTAATATGATGTATTAGTATTAGTATAAATTTAAATAAATACATTAACAATATATATCTATATATTTTTAAAATATGTTTTTAGCATATGTATGAGTATACATACATATTGTTCAAGTAGTATAAATTAGATATGTATATAAATGGGTGCATGTATATATATTGTAAGTACTAATGTAGTTAAAATAAATATAATGTGTCTTATATATCTATCTACTAGATGACCCTAGTTGACCAGTGCCCTGCGTTCAGTATCTTATGATTATGTTAGTATAACGTCTGATGCAAATATTATTTTTTATATTATATGTCTTTAGGACTGTTGGTTCCTCCAGGCGATACTCTGGAACAGGACCTCGGTATTCACCAGCTAAGGACCCAAGGCGAGTACATTCTCTGATTAGTTTCTAATTTATGATATCTCCTATGTTCACTGTATCTAGTGTAGATATCCATGCTCTTGACACGTTGATTATACGGATTGGTATACACGGATCTCGTCATGAGATGTTATTCCTTATTCATGGTGTAGCTTGTACAAGACTTGTTTCCTTGTTATCTTGTGCATGTACAGACACTGATTTCCGGGGAGACTTGCTACCTCCCTAGGGAATCCCGTGCCATAGCGTACCATGATTGGATCCACTATACCAGTCGGGGGCGGGGAGTATTTTAGTATAGATATGTGATCATACCCAACCTTATATGCATCATAGCTCACCCCACATCTCACGTCGTGTGCAGCCTGACCATTTACATGCTTCATAGCTGTTACGTGTGATTAGCCGACCTCTACATGCATCATAGCTAACCAACGGTTAGCCTGACCTTACAAGAATCATAGCTAATCACATGTAACTAGCCTGATCAAGTTCCCAAGCCGATCATATGTTAAAGCTAGTACTCATACACTTAGTCATAGGTTCTTGCTCATGGACATATTGTTTCTTCTCCTGCATTTACTTACAGTATTTCCAGTATTTCTTTTATTTCTCATACTTATACATGCTTCTGGTATATTTCCATCTAGAACTGCTACATAGTTTATATCATTAATATAGAACTGCTATTTAGAGATGTACTTTGCTCCTTCCTGACTGAAAAATATTTTTCCAGACTGTGACCTTAGTAGACTGGTTTCTGACACACTTGGGGATTGGAAGTTAATGATTGCAGGTATGATTATTTTATCGTTAGACTTGTCTTGTATTTCTTGCTTGCCTTGATATCTCATCGTGCTTTAGTTTATATGATTGAGTATTTCTAGCATTATGTTATGATATCCACGTCTCCTTATGGAGTTGGATATTCACGTGAGTTTGATTAGATAGTTACATGACCTAGACAGCGTTCTACCGCCGATGCTGCGACGTAGGCTGGACGTACCCACGCACTCGTGCCCCTAAACCGGGTGCGGGTCTTGACATATTGTATTCGTGTTCAACCTAAACCGATCACATAATGAACTTGTATTCCAAGGCACATTAGTTAGATTTTAGTTATTCCTTTATTTTGTCGATATTCTATTATATGTTCCTCTTTCCAGTACATTACCTGTTCACTCTAGTTTATTTCATTATGTTTCTTAGTTATCTTATATTATTTTATATTATCTATTTTATATGCTCGATTATGTATTTAAAACAGCTTTCAGAGGTATGTACTTTGCTCCAATCCTGACTGGATATATTTTTTTAAATGATTGGCTCATAGATCAGTGTCCTACATTCTATGGACTGCGGAACGGGGTTCCATTAGAGGATACTCTTGTAGACCAGGAGGACTTAGTACCAGAGCCTGAGGAGGTTTAGTAGTATTTCTGGTGGACTTGTATTAGGCTTCTTTTGAGACTTTGGCATGTGTATTATTTCAATCTTGTGGACGATTTATGATTCTTTTCCTTTAATATTCCATTTGTGCTCTATCTTCCTTAGTTGCTTTGTGATTGAGTATAGTTATATTTATGAAATACCATATTGTTCCTCCGTTTGGAGTTGAGATATTTGACAGGTACAATATATATTATGTGATATGTTAATATAGTAGAATTATCCCAGATAGTATTCTACTGTCGATGCTACGGCGTAGGCTGGGCATACCCACATACTCGTGTCCAAATATTCGGGTGCGAGTCGTGACATATTTTTAGTGGTGGCCCATGCAGGTTTAGAGTTGCAATTAGAGCAATATCGTAGTAATGATCACCTAGAGTACTGCTACGAGCCTGCTTTAGGATATAGAACTTAGGCTAAGAGTTTACTCAATCACAACTAAAAAATACTTCCAATATCAATTTTGCTATCCATATCTATTGAATGTTGCTTTGAATAAATTATGTCCTTCTTTAATGATATATGTAGAAGCATGAAAATATGCTGGGGATTATATGCGTAAAACCCCCAACATACATGCGTAAAACAGAAGCTTCAGAACTATATGCGTAAAATATGACTTCAGAGCTGCCCACATAAAGCAGCGCTTCACGCCTGTTTTGGCGTAAAAGGTTACTACACCTCCCTCCGGCGTAAACTATGTGTACTTTTAATGCAGCGTGAAGTTGTACGAGGAACTCTTTGTATTTCTCGAATGAAACTGTCTGACAGAACAGTGAACCTGACTTCTGACAAAGAGTACTGCACGACGATCGAGAGGATGGTTGTAATAATGATTCTGCACAGAGCCCCAGACTGTCGTTTAGTAGCATATCCTTGATACAAGTCATTTTTACGCATTCAAGGAATACGCTGCCTATTTTACACAGGCAAAAATGAGCCTTTACGCTCAAGATGAGATAAAACCAAATACCACGTCAAAAGCTGTTCTTCATACAGAACTCGAGGCACGTCTCTACAATTAATGCGCGAGATAGGGACAGATCTCTGCATTTAATGCAGAAGATTTGGTTATACTTTTAATGACTGGGAGAGCTAAAATTAGGGCTAATATGCTCACGTCTCTATCCCTGCATATTATGCCAACCAGGCTATTTTCAACTATAGGAGCATGTCGTATGTTATCTCCTCAAAATACGCCAACCAGGCTGTTGTATACGGGTAGCACAGAGAAGACTACGGTTCCCATCATCCGTATGCTGACTAATAGGAACAGTAGGAACAAGCCATCATCTCCTTCTTCTGCAACTCCTCCTGACCTGCGGGATTATCTGATCCAGAAACGCAAAGACAAAAGTCATGAACAGAGTTCAGTTCCCCTAACGATCAAACACGGGAAGATCTTATGGGAAGATACATCAACGTCTAATATCGTCATGACAGGTGGACCATACGAAGATTCTATCTTTATTATTCCACCAACTCGCGATGATCAGCATCAAATAATCTTCGGTCGCAAACGGAACACACCGATCATACATGAAGAATTTTGAGAGTCTAAAACTGGCAGGATACAAACCCACATATATAGCCCGCAAGCATTAAATATTATCCAAAGCATGGGTAATGATTTGAAGCTGAAACAAGGCTTCAACTATGGAAAAGGTAGACGAACACCAGTACATGGTAATTCTCACCATCAACAAGCTCATTTCGGGTAGGGATATACTGCATCTCTTACAAGACCCAAAACTTCAAAATCTAATCCTGTACAACCAGAGGCAGCTCCTTCTAAATCAGCTTTTGTGGACAGATGCCACGGCGTGTCTGGGGGTAGCCTACCTCGGCAAAACAGGGCAGTATCCCGAACTGGGGGTAGAATTCCCTCAAGATCCGAAGATGATGCAACGACGACGATCTTCCCGCAAGACCGTAAAATTCAGGCATCAGGAACCCGAAGACCAAAAGGGACTTTCTCCTTCAATAAAGACGATATCGTTGAAATCTTCGATATGTTGATAAAAGAGCGCAAGCTTCAGCTACCCAACGTCAGATATCCTGAGAGGGCTGGCAAAATAGATGACCCAGATTATTGTCTCTTCCATCGGTACACTCATCACCCCACAAGGGCATGCTATGTGCTAAAAAAGAAAATTCAGGAGTTGATCGAGGCCAAGGTCATCAATTTGAATCTGTAAACAAGGGGACGGTCCTTACCAATTGGATTTTCATCTTTTTTCAAAAATATACCTGATGAAGAGTCCCTAAAAAGTCTCTCCAGTGGATTCTTTAGGACTATCCTCACTCAAGATAAACACTCCACAGTGAATTGTCCAGACATAAGCTTATGTTTATCATCCAAGCATTTCATTTCTTGAACCAGAAGCTTGTCATGTTCATATTACCTCTGAACAAACCTTCTTGGTTTTGGCTATCGATTATCATCATATCGGTTGTCATCTTAATTTAGCGCCCGTACTTAACTCTGAGTACGCCAGTGGTATTAGGTCCACAAAGACTGCCATGTCCATATTACCTCTGAGCAGATATGCACCTCTATCCCCGATGGAATTGCATCCCAGAAGTTTGTCATGTTCATATTACCTCTGAACGAACTCTCCGAGTTTTTGGCTATCGATTATCACATCGGTTGTCATCTCAACTTAGCGCCCGTACTTAACTCTAAGTACGCCAGTGGTGTTAGGTCCACAAAGACTGCCATGTCCATATTACCTCTGAGCAGATATGCACCTCCATCCCCGATGGAATTACATCCCAGAAGTTTGTCATGTTCATATTACCTCTGAACAAACTCTCCGAGTTTTTGGCTATTGATTATCATAATATCGGTTGTCATCTCAACTTAGCGCCCGTACTTAACTCTGAGTACGCCAGTGGTGTTAGGTCCACAAAGACTTCCATGTCCATATTACCTCTGAGCAGATATGCACCTCCATCCCCGATGGAATTGCATCCCAAAAGTTTGTCATATTCATATTACTTCTGAATGAACTCTCCGAGTTTTTGGCCATCGATTATCACATCGGTTGTCATCTCAACTTAGCGTCCGTACTTAACTCTAAGTACGCCAGTGGTATTAGGTACACAAAGACTGCCATGTCCATATTACCTCTGGCAGGGCTTGTCCCAAACCTATTATTTGTACTCTCGTGCGCAACGAATAATAGGTCTACCAAAGAACCTGCAGCATGTCCCCGATGCCACAGTGTGATGGAGGTGGTCCGAAATATCACTTTCACTCAAGATGACATGCTGTTAAAACATAACAGGCATGACAGACCCCTCTACCACACCGGATACGTCGGTTCCATGGAGGTCGATCGGATTCACATAGATCCGGGATCCTCAATCAGCATTATTCCTCATAGTCTGCTTAGACCGCTGAGGATTCCTATCAGCGAACTGGCTTACACCACCAATACTATCGTGGGTTTCAACGCCGGAAGGAGTAAGCCGTTGGGAAAAATTTGCCTGAGGATCCAGATTAGCAACCTCAGATCGGTGGCTACATACTACGTCATCGATTCAGAGATGTCCTACAACATCCTGCTGGGAAGACCATGGATCCATGACCACAACATCGTTTCTTCGACTCTACATCAATGCTTCAAATATGTAGACGCCCAAGGGACAGTACAAACGGAGATTGCTGACCTAAACCCATTTAAAGGAGTAGAATCCTACTACTTCGATGTCGTGTTATACTCTCATGACTACACGGAAGAGGGGTCAGCCCAAGCAGAGAAGGAATCCCACCGGGAGCCTGAAGAACCTTCTGCCAAGCAACATCTGTCAATCAAGGTGAAAGGATGAACTACCCGTCCAAAAGCCACCTAGCCTATGGCGATCCACCTGAACAAGACCAGGTCAGGGAAAGGGGGTGATCCTCTAGTGGTCACTCTAAACCAGAAGCCTCCGCCCTTAATCATCAACCTTCGGCGCAACAAGCAACCGAGTAATGTAAATGCAACCAGGAGTACGGTTTCTGATAATAATAAAGGACCTCTTTTCCAGTATATCGACGTTCGGATTCCAAATTAGGAACCCTCTCCCCGTGACGATATAGAGCCTATAGCACAAAAATTCTTGGCAGCTATAGATTCCTATCATTCGTACATATGGGAAGTGACGTCATCATCCAATGTCATCACGACGTATGGACCACATGAGAATTCTATCTTCATTGTTCCACCTGCCCGCAATGGTCAGTCTTCAATAGTCTTCGGCCGCATACGCAACGAGCAGACTATACAAGAGGATTCCTTCGATGACGATTCTGCCGAAATGCAAGTCCACAGGTACAGCCCACCAGCCTTGAAGATCATACAAAATATGGGTTACAACTTGAGGATGGAACCAGGTCTCAACTATTGGAAAGGCAGACGAACACCGCTGCTCGGCAATCCCCACTATCAACAAACCCATTTCGGGTTAGGGTATGCCACCTCTCTTACGACTTCCATGTCAGATGAGGATATCTTTTTTCAAGATGGCTCATCGCTCTCCGACTCATCTCACGCTCTCGAGCAAACATTATCAACAAATATGGTAATAACAGATTCCTTTGAATCAGACGAACAAGAATCTGAGCTGTTTGAAAATGACGCTTGGGCCCAGCAGATGGATACATAATGGGAGTTCCGCTTCGAACAAAGAGAACCTCCCACTAAAGATAAAGTTATCCAGATTAACGTAGGGGATGAACTTTTACCAAAGCCGATATTTATCAGCAACAACCTTTCCGGAAAAGAAAGGAAAAAAATTATCCAGCTGATAAAAGAGTATATCGACGTCTTTGCGTAGAATTATGAGGATATGCCAGGTCTTGATCCAAAGGTGGCTACTCATAAACTCAACATACTGCCCGATTCAAAGCCTGTGAAGCAGCACCAACGCCGGTTCTGCCCGGACATGATGGACGCCATTGAAGCTGAAGTCAAGAAGTTGATAGCCTACGGCTTCATCCATGAGGAACAATATCCCGACTGGGTCGCCAATGTTGTCCCGGTCATGAAGAAGAATAGGAAAGTACGGATTTGCATCGATTACTGAGATCTGAACATAGCCTGCCCCAAGGATGAATTCCCTCTTCCCATCACAGACGTCATGATCGATAATACATGCGGTTTTGAACGTATGTCTTTCATGGATAGATTCTCAAGATACAATCAGATCAAGATGCATCCTGAAGACTAGAAGCATACTGCCTTCCGGTCACCACTGGGGGTATACTGCTATACGGTCATGCCCTTCGGATTAAAGAACGCCGGGGCTACGTACCAACGAGCTATGAGTGACATATTCTACAAGCATTTACGCAAGACAGTGGAGTGTTACGTGGACAATATAGCTGTCAAAAGCCGCCTCAGGGATAATCACATCCAAGACTTGAAGACAGTATTTGAATTGATGCGCCAACATCAACTCAAAATGAATCCTACAAAGTCCTTTCTGGGGGTATCTAGCGACAAATTTCTGGGATTTGTCATCACCGCTAAAGGCATTCAAGTGGACCCTGATAATGTCAAGGCCATCTTAGAAATGCGACCGCCCCGTAATCTGAGGGAACTCAGGGGATTTCAAGATCGTCTGGCTTATATCCGAAGGTTCATATCCAACCTCTCCAGGAGATGCCAGCCTTTTTCTCGTCTAATGAAGAAAAGTGTATCCTTCGTATGGGACGAAGCCTGTCAGCAAGCGTTCGGGGATATCAAACGCTACCTCACTAGCCCGCCGGTTCTGGTACCTCCCGTCATAGGAAAACCGTTCGTGCGATACGTTCGAGCAATGGATCATTCTCTGGGAGCTTTTCTCGCACAAAAGAACGATATAGGCCACGAGCAGACTATCTACTACCTCAACAGGATGATAGTCGAAGTCGAACACCGGTACAACCCTGTGGAGAAAGAATGCCTGGCTCTGATGTTCGCTATTCAGAAAATGCGACACTATGTCATGGGCCAAACCATTCATATCATCTCCAGGATCAATCCTCTTTGGGTACTGATGAGCAAGCCAAGTGTCCTTAATTCCTGACTCGCGACTTGGGCGATGTTATTAACGCCATATGACATGGTGTACGTCCCTCAGAAGTCCATCAAAGGCCAAGCATTGGCCGACTTTCTAGCTGCTCATCCCATCCCGGCGGCCTCCAAACTATACGAGGACATTCTCGACGAAGTTGCGGAGTGTAATTCCGTAGCGGAAGGCGAGGCATGGCAACTGTTCTTCGATGGTGCCTCCAGGACCGGTCCTAGGGGAAATGTGGTGTCAGGAGTAGGGATCGTCCTAGTCACTCCGGATAAACTCATTATCTACCGAGCATATTCTCTTAGCGAGCCTTGTTCTAACAATATGGCAGAATACAATGCTCTATTAATCGGGCTCCAAGTCGCTAAAGAGCTGGGGGTCGAATCTTTGGAAGCCTTCGGTGATTCTTTGTTGATCGTCAACCAAGTCAGAGGAATATATGAAGTCCGGAATCCCGACCTCATCCCCTATCACCGAGCAATGGTCGAAATAGCCATAACGTTCAAAGGTTTCTTCCTTGAGCATGTACCTCGATATCAGAATCTGGAAGCTGATGCCCTAGCCAGTCTAGCCGCAGATTTAGCCACCCCTATAAGAAGGCAGAATTCGGTAATCCTTCTTAACAGAGACTTATTCTGTGTGAAAAACAACTTTCACATAGAACATAGCTACAGGGTGAACGCAGATCCGCCCAGGAGAGACTGGAAAAGTCCCTTTATAGATTTTGTAGCATACGAAATCTTGCCAGAAGATCCTAAAGAAGAAATATCTGTCAAAAGACGATCATTACGCTTCTATTTCGACGCATCGTCACAATGCCTATATCGCTGGTCTTATGACGGGCTATTATTACGATGTCTCTCTAATGATGAAGCATAGTGGATTATCCGTGAAGCTTACGACGGCATGTGCGGGGCGCATCAACCCGGTCCTAAGCTACAGGATCATATCAGAAGAATGGGCTATTACTGGCCCACTATGATCGCAGACGCAATCCAGTATGCCAGATGATACAGGGCCTGTCAGGTTCATGCAGACTTCATACATCAACCGTCCGAACATCTATACCCTACGGTTGCATACTGGCCTTTCGAAGCATGGGGTATGGATATCATTGGCCCAATTCACCCGTCTTTCTCCAGAGGTCACCGGTTCATACTGGCCATCATGGATTACTTCTCCAAATGGGCAGAGGCGATCCCTCTTGCTGAGGTAAAGACATCTAACATGATCAGCTTCATCAAGCATCATGTCATTTACCACTTTGGGGTTCCCCGAAGGATAATCCATGACAATGGACCTCAGTTCATCAGCCATACGTTTTATCGATTCTGCGATAAAAATCGGATACAAAATGTGGCCTCTACGGCATATTATCCAGCTGCTAATGGATTGGCGGAAGCCTTCAACAAAACCATTATCAAACTCTTGAAGAAGTTCGTCTCTTCGAATAAAAGAGATTGGAATGAGAAGCTAGGAGAATCTCTGGGCATACCGCACCACCGTACGAGCACCGACAGGTTGCATGCCATTCTCATTGGTCTACGGCAGTGAAGCAGTCCTTCCTATCGAAATTCAAATTCTGTCACTCAGGATAGCCGTGGCTAACGAGTTAACTCGAGAAAAGAATGACCTGTTAAGGCTTCAAGAGCTAAAAGGATTAGACGAGAAATGCCTCCAAGCTCAGCAGCGCATCGCGCTCTACCAAGCACGCATTTTCAGAACTTTTAATCAAAAAATAAAGGAAAGAGTGTTCAAAGTCGGCGAGCTAGTTTTAGCTGTAAGAAGGCCGATAATTCTTACTCACAGGAGTAAAGGCAAATTTTAGCCCAAATGGGAAGGCCCTTACGTGAACGAGACAACGTTCTCAAACGGCGCTTACAGGTTAGCCCAGCCTAATAGAGACCTGCTAATGGCTCCTATCAATGGCAAATTCCTGAAGAGGTACTATGCTTAAACCTCCTCTGCTCAAGTGGAATAAGGTGATCTCATTCTGATAAAACTACTTCGAAAATGAAACTAGTTGGATCATATTCTGTCATGTCCATATGACCTCTGAATAGATATGCTCTGCTAAAAACTTACCGAAAGTATATCATGTCCATACCACCTCTGATATCACTTTCACCCAAACCTGTCATTTACGTTCCAAAATGATGGGTCCACAAAGTCAGATAAAGAGCCTCTTTATTATTCCCAGAAAAGAGCGAAAGTACATTAGAAAAGCAAAAGCAAAAGTATATCATGAAGGGGGAGCGGTCAGGTCGCAAAGCTGCTGCGCCAGTACGGCCATCCTCTCAGCCCCGGAATCCAAGACATCAGCGCGGACCCGCTCTAACCGTGCCTCGTCATCTATCAGGAGGGACAACTCGGCTCTAGCCCGAAGGAGACCGGCACGGGCGACTCCTGTACTCGCCAAGTTCTGTTGTGCTACGACCAATCGGCCATTCACCATATCTAGACCTTCCGACGACTGAGAAGCCGACTCCTTAGCCTGAGCAAGCTTCGTCTCCAGTTTGTGGACCATCGCTACATTGCCGTCATGCTCGCCTGACACTTCGTTTGAAGGGCGATAGTCTCCTCCAAGACGACTTTCCCTTTATCCATCTCCTGCTGATTGGTCTCGATGAATTCATTCAAACCTTCCTTCTTTTCAACAATATGAGCAGTCAAGGAGTTATATATGTCCTGGACCAGAGCTTCAATATTGCCTCGAGCTAGTTGCAGGTATTCGTTAATGGGTTGCTCCAAGCCATTAACCATCGCCTCCAGCGCGTCGGCTACCCCAGTATCACCGAATTCCCTGACCGCCTCTATCGAGAACTGAGAGGACCTCTTCAGCGACGCAAAGTCCAGCTTCTTCGCCAACACCATTGATATTAGCGTTCTCAAAGTGGTATAGAAGATACCAGTGTACTGCTCGGTCAGCGCAACTAAGTCCATATGAACGCGGGGAGTATCCGCGATCGTGGCGACTTCCCCTCCAGGAATAACCACAGACGATGTCACCACGGCTGTCACCTCAACAGTGGTGCAACGAAAGAAGAATCGCCAACACCGGACAAAGATACCAGCATACTCAAAGGAGGCATTGTCGCAATGACAGGCTCGTCCTCCTCTTGAGATATCGGAACCTCGCCGACAAGCGAGCCGGCGCCCGAAGATGCTTCCTCTTCAGAATTGGTCACATCCATATCACCGCCAGAGCCGAAGGGCACATCTACATCACTCTCTCCGAAGAGGTCTTCCCCTAAAAAGAAGACAAAAGGAAGTTAATATCAACGCAATATTAATTTTCCCAAAGAAGAGGCATAAAAGACGATATTTACCCCTGGCCGACGGCATATATGTCGCATCCGCAGCCTGTACAGCTAAATTATTTCTTAATGAGGCTAGACGAGCTGTCATACCTGGTGAAGGGGGTCGGCTAATAGAAGCCGACAGATAGTCTTCCAAGTCCTCCCCAAAATCCAACCGAGACTCATCGACTGGAATCACGCTAGGTACGCTCGCAGGCGCGGCGGAAGTCCCTCCCGATGCTGATCCGGCTAGAGGTATACGAAACTTTATTATACTCAGCCCCGAAGGAGACCTCGTTCCACTATCTGAGGCAGTAACAGCGACGGCGGCATCCAGCTGAGATTCTCCGGCTCCACCAGCCGGAACTGTAGAAGGTCCCTCTCTAAAAGGCGAGGAACCTCCAATCAAAGAATCGTCCCCAACACGGGGAGATGCGAGCTCACCTCCAGGAGCATCAATGGCGGGGATCCGAAGAGAACGATTTACCGTCTTCTTCTTCCTCTTACGAGAGGAAGCTTCCTTGGGAGCAGGACCCCTTTGCTTCCCAAAAACTACCAAAGCCCCTGCAGGCGGAGGTACTTCACCCCTAGGGACCAACACCAGAGGCTCATCTGGAGTAACGGACTCCTCACCTTCGTCGTAAGAAATCGAGAGGACTTCAACTCTTCCCCCAGGTTTGGAAGAGGGCACTCTAAAGCTTCCATGTATATCAAAATCACTATGGAAGGTGTTCGTTGCCACATAGAACTGGTCATACGAGTGCAGGATGTGCAGCTCCGTAGAGAGTGTAATAACGGGCACAATAAAAATTGCCCCAATACAGCCCATGATAAAATATTGCCATCCCCGTGCCCCATCAATGAGTCCACCTCTGGACCTGAAGCTGGTAACGGCGTTGTCCACATGCAACTGATCATACCCAAACTGCCGGACAAACCGACTGGGCAAGTAGGGCTCCAAGAAGCAATGATCTTTGCTTTTGTACAGCAGATGGGATGGTCTAATATAGACCAACGAATTAAAAGCTTTGGGAGAAAGAATGGTCTTCTCTCTACCCGAATCCTCGAGCCTAATCCCCGACTGATTGTGATGTACATGAGGGACGGTGCAGAAAAGCTTCCAACTATGACTGAAGCCTAGCGCCCGTCGACAGTCTATAACTGTGTTCATGTTCCAGGAAGACTTCTGGTAGTTCAACAAGAAACTATCCCCTGAACTACTGTCGGAACCGGGAGACATCACCCGGGGGTTATAGAGAATTAACCACCCCATAAAATACAGGTATGGTAATTCTATCCTGGGAAAACTATCCTGCTGAATTTCATCGACGAGCAGCCCGTCAGTCATGGCCCTCAGGCCAGCTTGTATACGGCACACCATGGCAGGAAGCAAGCCCAGTCTCGCCCCGAACACCAGACGCACTGCAGGCCAGAGCGTGTTGTGGTGAATGCGGTCTGCAGATGTGACGCCACTCACTACTACTCGGCGCAGCCTTATGGAGAGGAAGTCGGCCAGTTGAGCCTCCCTGGACAGAGGACTGCGACAGCGCCTCAAATAGCTATAGGCCTTGGTGCCTTCAGAATACTTTCCCATCCCTTCGTCGAAGAACCGGTCCGGAGCACCAACATCCACTATAAGATCGTCAACTACCTGAGCATTAAGCACACTCAGGGGATTCACAAGCAGATTCTTGCCCTCCAATACCTTCTCCGGCTTGGCAGTCCTGGACCGGTGAAAGAAGAGGTAGGACGTCTATTTGCTGATATGAGCCAAATCTGAGGGCTCGTCATAAAAAGCGGTACAGGCAACGTAGTGGCACATCAGATCCTGATAGACCTCCACTACCCGCGGGTCTGAACCCCCTAGCTCCCAGTTCGTGGGAACATACTCTTCGTATGGAGTATCCCCCATCGGCAGTCTTGAGATCTCTGCCATCTCATGCAGGGCCAATCCCAACTCCCCCAGTGGAGTGGCGAAAGTCCCGGTAAGCGAAATATATCGCTCCATCAATGCCAGAAACAGGTTAGGATTAGGAGGTAACCCAACACTGGTCGCACTCACAGCTGTAAACAGATCGATGTTCTCTAACTCGGTCTGAAAATGCTTCAGGGCCCAATCGACCAAGCGAGCCCATCGAAGGTTTGAAGGGGTGATCCACCCGCCACACCGAGGGTTCACCTTAGGGTATACTCCCCCACGCCCCATAAAATCATTACAAAAAGTCGGTAACTGGACCGGCTGGATCACCAAACTGTCTTCACTCGGGATACTGCCTGGGTATAGCCTCCTGAACAGCGTCACAGAGCCAGAAGGGCGGTTGACAAACGACCCCTGGTCAGCTTCTCTCAGATGAAAGATCTTCTCCGACTTGCCGTGAAGATCGTGAGTTAGCGTCCACGACATCTTCCTGGGATGCGTAGCATGAAAGAAGGCTGAGCTAGAGTACTCTCTCAGCATACTGGGCAGATACAAGACCAAATCCACGGCAGAGAAAACCCAGAGTTCTCTTACGCTTTGACTGGGACTGCTTATCGATCATGTCCCCGAAGAGAAAAGCCGGCTTCAGGTATTGCTCCCCATCTACGTATGTTAGGGGATCCCTGTTGATCATGCTCAGCAGCATTCGCTCGCCCTGAGCCGATATCAGAATTGCCCTTCCTTCGGGATATTGGGGCCCGGAGATAGGAAATGTCACGTGCGACAGATCCTCCAGATAGTTGGAGTGCAGCATCCCGGCGGCAGAGCCCATCACTTCAGCTAGCGGAGACTCATGCAAGTTAACTGTGAAAGTATAAAAGAAACACGTCAGTTCCTAAACTAGACATTTCGGGACTTGCAGCATCCAATCAACAGTCCGTGCTCTACGACGAGACTGTGAAACTTGAAACCTTTACACTGGAATCCATTTCCTTAGACGTAAAATTCAAGATTGGCAGTATATGGTCTGTGCTTTACGCCAGATGGATTAAATTGAGCTTTACGCCAGAATTTCCATCCACAAGCATAAAACTCAAATTTTAATGGTGTACACTAAGTTTTTCGACGGTCAAAGCTTTTACGATCGACTGCAGAAAAAATAGAGTTTTTACGCTGACACATTAGGAATGTGGGCGTAGAAAGATGAAACGTCTCCGTGCATCATCTTCCTCAAAGAGGCTATCAGCACAGAAGATAACCTAGTGCGGTCACGTTCAACGTGTGCGAAGGATTTTCAGTCATTCTCGCCTTCCCAAAAGCTCTACCTTCCAAGCTGGGTGCACTACTCGTCGGCGGGATGCTCCGCTCGGAATAAAGTTCGCCTTGTCCAACCAGAGATGCTCTCGCTTGGGCCGAGGAACGAGAAGAAGAATCAACCTTCTTTCCCTTGGCGGAGGAAGTTGGTTTCGAAGCCAATACTGGAAACTTTGAAGACTCGAAGAAGAAACAAAGAAGAACTCGAACAGTCAAAAGCTTTCTCTCACAGAAGATGGATGGAAAGTTCTTCCCCTCAGAAACTTAGGTTATATATAGAGTTCGAATGGACTCCTCGGACCCCGAACCAAATCTTCTAATTAATATTCGGTTATGATTGGGTCCCACGTCAGCCTATTTATTCAGAGAGGGCGGACAGTCGGCGAATTCGAAAAGTTTTTCGCGCAAAACAGGTTCGTGGTCTCTACGCTAAGGAGCATCCTACGCTCGACAGCTACAGATCTACAGTTTTTACGCTCGCAAGCTATAAGTCTATGGTTTTTATGCCCGAATGCCTTTGTGCTCGATAGCTTTTATGCTCGAGAGGCTATAAACCTATGACTTCACGCTCAGCAGATACCAAATCGATGATCTCATGCTCGGTGGCGCATAGTTTACGCTCGGAGGCGACGGATCCACGACTTCACGCTCAAAAAAAATTTCTTTTCAGAAGCAACAAATACACACTTCTACGCTAAAGAGCTTTCTACGCTCGACGGCTACGAATCTACGACTTTTCGTTCGACAGCTATAAGTTGGGTTTTACGCCTGGATGCCTTTGTGCTCGGTAGCTTTTATGCTCGAGAGGCTACAAACCTACGACTTCACGCTCAGGAACTACAAGTCTATGATTTCACGCTTGATGGTGTTTAGTTTATGCTCAGAGGCTGCCAACTTATGATTTCTCGCTCCATGACTTCCCGCACATCTGAGAGATACGCAGGCCAGAATACGCATACATATGAACGATCCTCAAGGCGGTTAATTACAGGAGTTCACACAGAAGATACTCCTTCTTGACCTCAAGATATCCCAAGTACCCAAAGCATACAGAGTTCAACATTGAAAAAATTACTCTTCTTCACGGGTCGATTCAATGTTCATCCAGACTCCAGTCTGAATATTTCATCTACCAAGAGGGCAAATCAGTTTGACAGCCATTTCTCGTCCTGTTCTAAGGGATTTCTGAGAAATTATTCTTGAAGATGATGTCTGAACAAAGAAATTATGTCTATCAAAAGTAACTGTTCAGGATTCTACGCGGTTCCTCACTCCTAAACAGCAGGACAGTTCGAACACTCGAATGCTAAAGTAGCTTTTTATGCATCCTTAGTTATGCATAAAAGATAGGACAGGACCCAGCACTCTTTCTAAAACAGAGTCGGCATAAAGAATCAGACGTGTCGAAGCTACACACATTCAGACATCACAGTAAAGTATGGCAACATGTTCATATGAAGAAGCAAGACCATTTTATTAAAGATTAAAGTCATGATTACATATGAGAGAAATCCAGTCTACAAGGGTTTTCTTCATTTTTCATGACTACATATGAGGGAAATCCCGTCTACAAAAGGATTTTTCTCGTCGTCGTCGGAAGGCCCCCCCCCCCAGAATCTGCTCTACTAGGTTCTTGCATGGGCGCCAATTCTTCATCTCTCCTCAGCAGTTGGTCGGTTTCCGCAACCGATTAAAAGGGTAAATGGAGGGAGAATAAGGAACTGGGCCTGCCTAAATTATGCAGATCCTATGCTCCGTGCACCGTGGCAGATTGAGTTGAGGTATTTCACCCAACTCAATACCCGAGGTCAGAGCCAGTTGCTGCTCTCATCCCCGGAGATAACGGGAGAAGGTGCCACTTGCAAGCAGCGTGGTGAAATACGATTCTTCATCTCTCCTGAAGAACCACCATGCAAAGTTACTGATTATCCCGAGCAAAGGAGGCTATGATATCCTTCCACGATCCATCATTGTAGAGGACATTTGCTCGAAGATGCCGTCTTTTTTGGCTCCTTACATGCTGGAAGAGCATGATCTCCTTCTTCCTCAAGTTGACCCGACGAACTACAGCCATCATCTCTGTATGATGAAGGAAGTGTGGGAAGAACAGGAGAACTCCTCAGTATTTTTATAGGCGAGAGTGAGCACCGATCCCCAATGAATCCTCCATAAAGTCAGCCTCGACCATTTCAAAACTCCATTCAGAAACATTTCGAGTTACGAGGAACGGTTCATGCTTTATTTAAAGCATTTCAAATTATGAGGAATTTAAAAGCTTTGAAGGGGTCTTGTAGAAGCATAAAAAATACGCCGGAAACTCTACGCAGCATATTGATGCAAAGCAGCATAAACCAAGGACTTCAGAGCCTTCAAGTGTGCAAACAGAGCTCCTCCACCAAAGCATAGTGAGAAATACAGGCTCAAGGACCATCCGCGTAGGATAGTACGTCCAGACTGCTTGAGCATAAACAGGGGCTTCATCGCCTTTATGGCGTAAAACTCATCCTCTTTTCAATACAGCATTGAAGTGTACGAGGGACGCTTCGTATTCTCTGAAGTGAACCTGTCAAAGCCTGCAATGAACCTATCAGAGCCTGCAATGAACCCGTCAGAGCCTGCAATGAACCTGACGTCTCGACTTCTGACAAAGGGATACTGCTCGACTACCTAGGCGACGGCTATAATGATGGCACGGCACTGCAGCCCAGGCTATCGTTTACTACCATTTCCCTTGTGTAAACCACTTTTACGTACACAGAGGAATACGCTGCCTATTTTACAAAGGCAGATGAGAGCTTCTTACGCTCCGCGGAAGACAAACCGCCTGCCACGTTAAAAGCTGTACCTCATACGAGATTCAAGGCACGTCTCTGCATTTTTATGCACAGAGCGGTGACAGGTTCTCGAGGCACGTCTCTGCATTTGAAGCGCCGAAAACTGACAAATGCCTGAGACACGTCTCTGCACCATGTGCAGGCCAAGTGACAGACCTTTAAAACACGCCTCTGCGTTTAATACACCGGATGATGGCAAATCTCCACAATTAATGCTGGAGATTTGATTATATCTCCAAAAGCTGTAATTTTGACTAAAACGTCCACATCCAACTCGGCCTCTGTGCCCATTCAGCTTCGGTGCCTACTCGGCTTCTACGCCTATTCAGCTTCGGTGCCTGCTCGGCTTCTACGCCTATTCAGCTTTGGTGCCTACTCGGCTTCTACGCCCATTCAGCTTCGGTGCCTACTCGGCTTCTACGCCTACTCGGCCTTTATGACCACTCGGCTTCTACACCGATTCGGCTTCTATGCCGGTTTGATAACTATTCGATTTCTATGCCTTGGTGACAGACATTGACTTCTACGCCAACCTCTTCCACACAAGGGATACCTACCTACGTGGCCTCTATACCGTGATCTTTGTAGCGATTATACGAGTTTTGTCCCTCAGTTGGACCCGTATCACACGCTCATTCAAAGGATCATCTATACGCAGGCATTGGTTATTTTAACCGTTGTGTAAAAGGGTGTTGTGCTTTCTACTACTCGGTTTTCACACCGATTGAGTGGTCACTGTCACTAAAACTCTATAAATAGATACCTCTATCAATGAGAAACAAGGTCGAAGAATTCAGGTCGAGGAATTCAAGGTCAAAGAATTTAAGGTCGAAGAATTCAAGGTCGAAGAATTCAAGGGGGAAGAATTCAAGGCCGAAGAATTGGAGAGATAGAGAGAGAGAAGAGTCCAGAGTTCAGGCAAAGAGAAGAGATCAACGACCTTGGCATCGGGTATCCATCCTCTTCAGCAACCTTCGAAGCTGCTACCTGTCTTCCACGGCACTTCTTCAACATCGTGTGGTCCAAGGGCTAAAGTGATCGACTGCAGATCAGACACCTATAGCAATATTCATCCAGATTAAATAAATTGTACTTAGACATCATCGCGTAGGATCAAATTTGTACAATCTTGTTTGTAAACATAAAAGAAGGGCGGGTCTTCGTACAAGACCTTATTTTCCGCATTCATCAAATCTTTTCTCGTTTATATTATCCAAAACAATATATAGGGGGGACGATACAGAAGAGCTTCCAGCCATGGGCAAAATTTAATGCTCGCCAGCAATCTATGACGCTCGCCACATTCCAAAGGGAATTCTTGTAATTCAACAAGAAGTTATTTCCTGAACGGCTGGCAGAGCTGGGACACATCACCCTGGTGTTGTGAAGAATTAACCATCCCATCAAATATAGGAATGGTAATTCCACTCGAGGAAATCCTTCACGCTGCGTATTATCAGCTAGCAGCCCATCAATAATGGCCCTCAGGCCAGCTTGTATTCTATATACCATGGCAGGAAGTAGGCCCAATCTTGCTTCAAATACCAACCGTACTGTAGGCCATAAGGTGTTGCAATGAATGTAATCTGTAGATGCGATGCCAGGCACTACCCATCGGCGTAGCCAGACAGAGAGGAAGCTAGCCAGTAGAGCTTCCTTAGATAGAGGGTTGCGATAATGCCTCATATAACTGAAGGCTTTAGTGCCTGCCGGATCACCTCCTATCTTCTCATCGAGAATATAATCTGAAGCCCCTACATCTTCAATGAGATCATCGACCGTGTCGGCACTAAGCATGCTCAGGAAGTTCAAGGGCTTATCTCGGCTATCTACAACCTTGTCTGGCTTAGCATTTCTGGCCTGATGGAAGAAGAGGTAGGATGCCCATTTGTTGATATGAGCCAAATCAGAGGGCTCTTTGTAGAAGGTAGTACAGGCAAGGTAGTGGCTCATCAGCTCTTGGTACACTGCTACTGCCCGAGGGTTTGTATCCCTCAGCTTCCTGTTTGTAGGAACATACTCTTCATAAGGAGTGTCTCCCATTGGCAGCATGGAAATCTCTGCCATCTCATGAAGGGCTAAGCTTAAGTCACCTAGCGGAATAACAAAAGTCCCAGTGAGCAAGTTGTATCGCTCCATCAAGGCTAAGAATAAGATAGGGTTGACAGACAGCCCAACACTAGTGGGGCTCACAGCCACAAACAAACCAATACTTTCCAGCTCTGTCTGGAAGTGCTTCAGGGCCCAGGCAGTTAATCTGGCCCATCGAAGATTCCCGGGGCTAAGCCATCCACTGGTCCGAGGGTTGACCTTAGGGTATACTCCTCCCTGCCCCATAAAGTTATTGCAGAAAGTCGATATTTGATCCGGCTGGATCAGTGAAGTGTCCTCACTCGGGACGCTACCCGACAGTAATCCCCTAAAAGGCATACCAGGGCCTTAAGGACTGCTCATATAGGCTTCCTAAGCTTAGTCTGGGATTGTTTGTCGATAACATCCTCGAATAAGAAACCTGGTTTCTTATATTCAGTCTCATCTATGTATGTCAGGGGCTCCCCACTGATCATACTCAACAGCATTCGTTCTCCTTGGGACGAGATAAGAGTTCCCCTTTCTTGAGGATACTCATTTCCAAAGATAGGGAATGTCACATGTGATAAGTCCTCCAGATAGTTTGAGTTCAGCATCCCCGCAGCAGAGCCCATCATTTCAGCCAAAGGAGGGATCTGCAAGTCCACTGCAAAATGCAAGAAAATAAGTCAGTTTTACGCTAGACGCTATACTCTTGCAGGATACGCCAAAGACTAACAGTCTGAGCTTTTACGCCGGACTGCAAAAATTTAAGTCTTACGCTGGAATCTATTTTCAGTGCGTAAAACTCAAGGTTGGCAGTATACGCCAAGATCTAACAGTCTGAGCTTTTTACGCCAGACTGCCAAAATTTGAGTTTTTATGCCAGAATTTACATCCAGCGCGTAAAACTCAAAGTTTGTAGTATACGCCAAATTTTGACAGTCTGAGTTTTTATGCTAGATTGCAAAAATTTGGAGTTTATGCTGACACATTAGGAATATGGGCGTAATAATAAAATATTTCTGTGCATTATCTTTCTCGAAGAGGTTCTTAGCACAGAAGATGACCTTGCGCGTATACGTACAACATGTGCGAAGAGTTTTTCCTCTCGAAGTCTTTACCTGTAATGTTCGGAGCACAGCTCGACGGTGGAGCACTGCGTTCAGATCGGGACTCACTCAGCCTAATGGGAGTTGCTCGAGCTTGAGCAGTAGAGCGAGATGAGGAAGCGACCTTCTTTCCCTTAGCAGTGGAAGCCTGTTTAGGTGCCATGACGAATCAGAGTTCTCAGGAAAGAGACGAAAAAGAAAGGTTTTTGGAAAGCAAGGGTTTTGCGAAAACAGATAAAGGGTTTCTTTTTCAAGACCTTGGGCTATTTATAGAGTTCGGATAACTCTTCAAATCCCTAACCAAATCCAATATTTAATAGTCGGTTATGATTTGGGACCACGTTATCCTATCATTTTGACAAAAGGAAGACGGACAGTCATGCTGCATAACAGATCCGGATTTTACGCTCATAGGCTACAAATCTATGGTTTTATGCTCAGAAGCTTTCATGCTCAGAGGCTATAAATCTACGATTTTACGCTCAGAGGCTAAAATTCTATGGTTTTATGCTCAGAAGCTTTTACGCTCAGAGGCTACAAATCTACGGTTTTACGCTCAGAAGCTTTTACGCTCAGAGGCTACAAATCTATGGTTTTACGCTCAGAAGCTTTTATGCTCAGAGGTTACAAAACTACGGTTTTACGCTCAGAGGCTACAAATTTATGGTTTTACGCTCAGAAGCTTTTACCCTCAGAGGCTACAAATCTACGGTTTAACGCTCAGAAGCTTTTAGGCTCAGAGGCTACAAATCTATGGTTTTATGCTCAGAAGCTTTTATACTCAGAGGCTACAAATCTACGATTTTACGCACAGAAGCTACAGATTTATGATTTTATGCTCAGAAGCTAACAGATGCTATAGTCTATGACTTTTCGAGAAGGCCAATTACAAGGGTTTAGGCAAAAAATGCTCCTTTTTGGCAACAAAACATTCCAAGTGCCTGAAACACATAGAGATCAGCATTGAAGATTACTCTTCTTCTAGGGCCAATGGAGGTTCATTCGAAGTCTAGTCAGAATCTTTTACATCTAAGTTAAAGTATGGCCTGTTTGGCAGACATTTCTTGCCCTATTTCGCAGGATTTTCGGGGAAATCATTCTTGAAGATGATGGTCTGAACAAAAATTCTTCGTATCAGAGAAGTGACAGTTCAGAATTTTTTGCAACTCTTCGTCCAAAAATAGCATCACAGTTGGATCCTTAAGACAACTTAATGCTAAGGAGCTTTTTACGCATCTTCCGTTACGCGTAAAAGTCAGGAAGTGACCAGATAAGCGTTTAGCAGAGTCAGCATAAAATTATTCAGACGTGTGGAAGCTGCATATTATCAGACTTTCTCACAACAAATATGGCAAATCAGTAATGAGTAAAAGAAGACAAGTTTATTGATCATGATTACATATGATGGAAATCTAGTTTACAAAGGATTTTTCATTTTCATGATTACATATGATGGAAATCCTTTTTCTACAAAGGATTTCTTATTTTCATTTAAGATCATGCCAAGAATCTGTTATGCCAGGTTCTCATCTTGGTAGAGATCTTTTTCTTCTTCTACGGCACTTTATCGACTTCTGCGGCCGATGAGCTAGAAAATGATTAATGGTGGGAGGATACAAAACTGGGCCTGCATTATTCAAGCTCACCCTCCATACGCCATGGCAGCTACATCCTAGAATTGTGTTAGGGGTTCAGACCCAACACAATACTCGAAGACAGGACCAAACTGCCTACCTTCGCCCAGCGCAATAATAGGAGAAAATACAGCTAGCAAGCTGTGTGGTCTAATACGACCCTTCCTCTCCTGGACGAATCACCATATAAAATTGCTGATTATTCCGAGCAAAGGAAGCTATGATATCCTTCCATAATCCATCGTCGCAGAGGATATTTGCTCGAAGACGCTTCTTTTTATGGCTCCTTATGCTGCAAGAGCATGATCTTCTTCTTCCTTAGGTCAGCCCAATGGATCTCGGCAACCATCTCTTTTGGTAAAGGAAGTATGGAAAGACAGGTTCACTCACTTGCCTTTATATAGGCAAAAGAGAACACATCAAATCCCAACAACTCTCTAAAATTTGCTGAGAAATCAGCCTCGCAGAATGAGTCAAATTTGACCGTTTCATGCTTCATTCAAAGTATTTCAAATTACGAGAAATTTGAAAACTTTGAAGGGGGTCTTGTAGAAGCATGAAAAATACGCTGGGGAATTATACGCATAAAACTCCCAACATACATGAAGCACGCATAAAACAGAAGCTTCAAAACTATACGCATAAAACATGACTTCAGAGCTGCCCGTGTAAAGCAGCGCTTCAAGCCTGTTTTGGCATAAAAGGTTGCTACACCTCCCTCCGGCGTAAACTATGTCTGCTTTTAATGTAGCGTGAAGTTGTACGAGGAACTCTTCATATTCCTGGAATGAACCTGTCAGACAGAACAGTGAACCTGACTCCTGACAAAGAGTACTGCACAACCATCGAGAGGACGGCTGTAATGATAATTCTGCACAGAGCCCAGACTATCGTTTAGTAGCATATCCTTGATACAAGTTATTTTTACGCATTCAAGGAATACGCTGCCTATTTTACGCAGGCAGAAATGAGCCTTTACCCTCAAGATAAGATGAAACCAAACGCCACGTCAAAAGCTGTTCTTCGTACCGAACTCGAGGCATGTCTCTGCAATTAATACGCTAGATAGGGGCAGATCTCTGCAATTAATGCACAAGATTTGGTTTTACTTTTAATGACTAGGAGAGCTAAAATTAGGGCTAATATGCTCACGTCACTATCCCTGCAAATTATGCCAACCAGGCTATTTTTAACTATAGGAGCACGCCGTATGCTATCTCCTCGAAATATGCCAACCAGGCTATTTTTAACTATAGGAGCACGCCGTATGCTATCTCCTTGAAATATGCCAACTCAGGCTATATTTGTAAGGTACGTGATAAGTCTATTTGGCCCAGAATTAGTTGGGGATCGAGAGGGGGAATACTCTCGAACGCTCAAAACATCAGTCAGGGAGGATAATTGGCTAGTTTACGCTGGTTACCTATTACCTATGCAGCATCAAGCTTTACGCAAAACTTGGCTTTTACGCCAACATGACAGCTATTTGGCTTTTACGCCAACAAGACAGCTATTTGGCTTTTACGCCAACAGGACAGCTATTTGGCTTTTACGCCAATAAGATAACTATTTGGCTTTTACGCCAACGAGATAGTTATTTGGCTTTTATGCCAACCATCTTTACGCGTAGGGCAGTTACCTACGTGGCTTGCATGTCATGGTCTTCGAGAAGCAGTTATACGCATTACCTCATAATGGGACACGCATCACACACGGATTCAGGAGATCATTCAGACGTGGGTAGCAGTTATTATAACCGCAGCATAAAAGGTGCAACTCTCTCCACTAATTGGCTTCCACATCGACTGGTCAGTTACTGTGACTGATCTCCATAAATAGAGACTTCTGGTCACAGGAGAACAGAGTGAGGAAGGTCAGGAAAAAGGTCAAAAGAGAGGAGATCAGAGAGAGAGCACATATAGAGTATTGATTGACGACTTTGGCAACGAGAGTTCAATTCCACCTGCAATCTTTGAAGCTTCTTCTTCTTCTATAGTACTTCTTTGTTCATCGTGTGGTCTAAGGAACAAAGTGATCGACCGCATATCAGACTCCTATAGCAATATTTCTGCAGAATCATTTTTATTGTACTTAACATCCTCGTATAGGATTAATTGTACTATTTTTTTTCCTGTTTTAAACAAAGAAAGGGTTTCGTATAAACCTAGTTTTATTCTTTTGTTTATCATCAAACAATATCGTATCATACTTAATATTAATTTCTTTGTTCCGTCTATTTTCAGGATGCCGCCAAAGATGCGTTCCCAATGCTCAGGTACAATATCAGCGAGTTCAGTCACTTCATCTCCTACGAGGGCAGCACCATCAGACGTTGTTCCAGCAACTATATTTTAATGGTCCGCTTTACCGATCCAGGTTGGCATTTTTGTAGTAGCTCTCGAAGGTGCTCCACCTCCGATCCAGAGGGCAGCACTGACAGTTTCGGGGGATCTTCCACCCTCATCATTCGCATTCGATTAGACACAGATATTTGTGCTCTTTAGTAGTTAATGGAGGCACAACAGCGTCAGTCGAAGGTTATAAGACAGAGCATTGAGAATGCTCACCAGATTGTGCTCGCAGTAGTTAAGAGAGCCGCCTTAGTCCAGCCACAGACGATACCACCTCAGTTTACCCCACAACAGCCGATGTCGGGGACCATCATAGACTTCAAGAGGATCAGGCCGAAGGACTTTAAAGGCACTGAAGGGATAATTTATGTTGATGATTGGATTGAAGATGTTGAGAGGAACCTGCGGCTGGAGCAGATTCCAGAGAGATTGTAGATAGAGGGCTTGTCCAAAAGTTCTATCTCAACCTGTTTAGGGCGGAGCCCAGGCACAAAGAGCACCCGCAAGACCACCAGCGGGACAGCAGAGAGGACCTCCCCTACCACCACAATAGCAGTAGTTCACTCAGTAGTAGTAGCAGTAGAGAGGTATCCAGCGACAGGGATGAGCTTTTGCCTTGACCGTCGAGTAGGAGGAGCCAGTCGGTGATGTTATCTTAGGTTCAATCTATCTTGATTCTTTTCTAGCTCATGCTTTATTTGATTCTAGTGCTTCACATAGTTTTGTATCTGTATCTTTTGCTCTGAAACATTATCTTGAGTCTGAACCGTTGGCGAGGACTTGCAAGATCACGACCGGGGGTGGCATTATCCTGGTTAGTGTTGTTTGCAAAGACCAGAGAGTTTCTTTGGGAGGCCGAGAGTTGAGCGTATATCTACTCATAATGCTACTTCTGAGCTATGATATAGTGCTCAGGATGGATTGGTTGAGTAGGCAATATGCTAGTATCGATTGTCGAAGAGGTAGAGTTTTATTTTAGGCTCCAGGAAAGCCAAAGTTTGAGTTTGTTAGAGGAGCAACAAAGCAGAGCGAAGAAGACTTCTATGGAGCTTTGGTAGAAAAGTAGGAGCTACCATATCCATTGATTGTAGAGTATATAGACATCTTTCTGGAGGAGTTATCGAGGTTGCCACCATACAGAGATATGGAGTTCTCAATAGACTTGGTGCCAAGCGCAGAGCCAATATCATAGCATGTCTATAGAGTGAACAACAGAGAACTGGCAGAGTTGAAGAAGCAGCTGGATGGGTTACAGGACAAGGGCTTCATCTGCTCTAGTTAATCACCGTGGGGTGCTCCGATATTATTTTTACCGAAGAAGGATGGATTGGTACGCATGTGTATTGACTACAGGGCACTCAATAACCTCACTATCAAGAACAAATATTCATTGCCGCAGATTGACAATTTATTTGATCAGTTGAGTGGGGTGAAGGTATTCTCGAAGATAGACATGATGTCGGGGTACCACCAGGTGAAAGTAAAGAAGGAAGACATTCCGAAGACAGCTTTTAGGACTCGGTATAGGCAGTTTGAGTTCTTGGTGATGCCATTTGGGTTGACCAATGCCCCGACAGTATTGAACCTGATAAATAAGGTGTTTCATCACTACTTCGATCATTTTTTGGTAGTATTTATTGATGATATATTGATATATTCGAAGACCCCGGAGGAGCATGAGAAGCACCTGAGGCTAGTTCTGGAGATCCTCAGGAAGGAGAAGCTATATTGTAAGCTTTCGAAGTATGAGTTCTTCCTTGATAAGGTTAAATTTCTCGGGCATGTGATTATAAGAGACAGGATCTCAGTAGACCCGTAGAATATTTTAGCAGATGAGTCGTGGTCTACCCCGAGTTCAGTAGTAGAGATCAGGAGTTTTCTTGGACTGGCAGGCTATTATCGAAGGTTTATTTAGGATTTTTCTAGGATTAAGGAGCCGATGACTAGACTACCCAGGAAGGACGTAGAGTTCGTCTGGACTGAGGATTGTCAAGCTACTTTTGAGAAACTAAAGAAGAGGTTGACTACAGCTCCAATATTGACATTGCCATCAGGGGCAGAAGGATTTTTTATATACAGTAATGCATCGGGTAAGGGTTTGGGCTGTGTGTTGCAGCAGAATGGAAATGTGATTGCCTATGCTTCCAGGCAATTACGCCCGTATGAGAAGAATTACCCTACCCATGACTTGGAGTTGGCAGTAGTTATTTTTGCTCTTAAACTGTAGAAGCACTACTTATATGGAGAGGGGGTAGAGATCTTTACAGATAATAAGAGCTTAAAATATGTGTTTACACAAAAATAGCTCAATATAGGACAGTGACGGTGGTTGGAGTTGATGAAGGACTTCGATATTGTTTTACAGTATCATCCAGGGAAGGCCAATATAGTTGCGGATGTCTTGACAGGTATCTAGTGGTTGTGTACTTGACGAGGGACAGACATTTATTGGTCGATCTTTATAGTTTAGGAATTGAGATATTAGTTTCTAGAGTTATAACACAGATGTGGAGACTTCAAGTACAGTCAGAGTTGATGGACCGGATCAGAGCCACACAGTTCGAGATGAGTCTTTGAGGAGCCTCAGAGCATAGGTCCGGATGGGATTGGCAGAGGACTTCAGCATTACAGATGATAGATCATTATGGCACGGTACTAGATAGTGTGTGCCAAGTGGAGTATTGTGGGAGAAGACTCTTCATGAGATGCAATGATCTCAGTACTCTATGAATCCAGGTGCCACCAAGATGTATAGAGGTATGAGAGAGTATGTTTGGCAGCATGTTATGAAGTAAGACAGAGGCTAGGTTGATTGCTTCAGCCTTTACCTATTCTAGAGTAGAAGTGGGATCATGTAACGAAGGACTTTATTTCAGGGCTTTCGCGTTGTCCAGGGGGTAAAGATACAATTTGGGTTATCGTAGACAAGTTGACCAAATTAGCCCACTTTCTGCCATTCATAATGGATATGTCTATGGAGAAGCTCATGGAGATGTATATTCATCAGATAGTCAGATTGTATGGTGTTCCTGTGAGTATAGTCTCGGATCAGGATAGTCACTTCATATCCCACTCCTGGAGGAGCTTGCAGGCTAGCTTGGGTACTCAGCTCAAGTTCAGTACCGCATATCACTCTCAGACAGACGTGCAGTCGGAGAGGACTATTCTGACTCTCAAGAATATGCTACGCACCTGTGTTTTAGATTTTAGAGGCTTTTAGGAGGATCATCTTTACTTGGCAGAGTTTTCTTACAACAACAACTACCAGGCCAGTATTGAGATATCACCATTTGAGGCATTGTATAGACGGAGGTGCCGTGCTCTGTTATCATGGGATAATATTGGTGAGAGAGCTTTATTGGGACCAGAGATGGTCGTGGATGCAGTTGAGAAGGTAAAGCTCATCAGGGATAGACTTCGGATGGTGCAGGACAAACAGTGGCATTGGGCCGATAGCCACCGAAGACCATTAGAGTTTGAGGTATTAATTTTATTTTGTATTGTTTATGATTGTTTATTTTAGTTAGAGTGCTAAGGTTGTGTTTCGTACTAGGTTGGTTGTCTGGTTTTTTTGAGGATTTATCTGACATGAGGCACAATTCGCTTTGGTAGAGAAGAAAATCTTAGTTTGCGATTCATCGGACCTTCAGTATTCTCGAGAGGGTCGGTATAGTTGCTTACAGACTAGATTTGCCACCTGTATTGTAGGGAGTACACAACATATTCCACGTATCGCAGCTGAGATGGTACGTGGCTGATCTTATTCATGTATTAGAATACTCGGAGAAAGAGGTGGGCCCTACTCTTAACTATCTAGAGCAGCCAGTTGAGATTCTGGATCGGAGAGAGAAGGTGATGAAGAACCAGACCCTTCCTTTGATGTGTGTTGCGTAGAGGCATCACTCGCCAGGAGAGAGTACCTGGGAGCGAAGGAACAAGGTGCACAAGCGATATCCTTATCTATTTGACCCGTTAGGTATAATTCTTTCTTACTTGTATTGATTGCTTTTGGTAGTTAGTTTCTTCCTGAATTTCGAGAAAAAAAAATTATAAGTTGGGTAGGATTGTCACCCTCACTTTTTCAACTAAGGGTAATTTGGTAAATTAGCATGGATATTTTTATTTTAGAATTATAATATTAAATATTGTGCATGTTAAATATTATTTATTATATTATTAGATGTTAGATTTAATTTTGGACTTGTGTTAGTAGACCAACTAGTTTAGTTTAGATCCATGGACCAACATTTAATTCTAGTTAGAATTGAGCCTAATAATAAGCCCAGTCATTAGGAAGATGAATTAATTAGTTAAATTAATTAGACTAGAACCTTTCCTTCTTAATTATTTCTTCATGACAAGCCACAAGGTATATTTTTGACTTTTTATAGTAGCTTAGAGGAGGGGTAAGGGCCGGCCACCTATTCGAGTGGGGAGAGACTCTCTCTCCTCATTTGTCATTCTAAATCTAGATCTAGAATATTCTCTTTTCCAAATTTTTTTATTTCCACAATAATTTTTACCCAACTTTCTTTCCAATTTCTTTTATATTCTTCATTAAAGACTATTAGAACAAGGATCTACAAGGAGGAAGTAAGGATCTACAAGGAGTAGCAAGGATCTACAAGTTGGAGGCTCTTGACACTCAATTTAGTAATTTTATTAGAAATTTATCTTTCAATAGGTACAATTCAGTTTTCCCTATCTAATTTGTTTTAAATTTGTAATTTAATTATCAGGAACTTTTCCATGTACTAAGGCTACCCATAAGAATTAAAATTAGGTTCATAGGTGGCCAATGGAGAAAGTTGTATGGTATTTTGTGTCAATTTTGGGGGAATTTCGATATTGGCACATCTTGTGTTTGTTAATGGGTCCATTTGACTAAATTAACATATGTTTTATTGTGTGTGACTAGTGTCGTATCCATAATTAGATACGTATAGGCCGTATTCCGACAATTTAGTGATACGGGTTAATTTGGTAGTTTTCTTCCGATGCGGGAGTTTGAGCATGACACTTTTCACACAGACACGTAGTTGAGTAGTTAACTCTTCATGTTATTCATAATTATTATTTTAGACTTGCTTGTGTTCTTCGGGATACGTTTGTTTGTGTGGTGGAGCCGTATCGCAAGTGTATCATAGAATGAGTGTGATACGGGTGCGGTGCACTCCACGTATTTATTTTCTTGTATTTCAATTCCATATAACTTGTTTAAAGCTATTAGAGTGACATAATTATAATTGTTATATGATATATATGTATATGTGTAATTATGTATATGTTCTACTTCTTATTTTTATGTATGGATGGTCATGGAAGAATAGGGAGTTCATATACATCACTAGTACGGTTATTTGTATGTATATATATATATATATATATATATATATATGGATGAGTGTATATATATGTATGCATAGTTATATTTATATGTATATATTTGGTTAGTGATATGTTATATATTTATATATGTTGTGTAGGTATGTCTAAGTGTGGCATTGGTTGTGAGGTGTTACTATGTGCAAAGAGTAGTATGTGTGTGAGTGAGTGTCGAGTAGTGCAGTATGTGTATACACAGTAGAGGGGATCGGGTTGCTGGTATCAGCACTGCACAGTAATAGCAAGTAGCAAGAGCAGCAACTGCAGAAGCAAGGGCAGCAGCTACAATAGCAATAGCAGCAACTGCAGTAGGAAGGGCAGCAGCTGCAGTAGCAAAAGCAGCATTTGCTGTAGCAGCAAGTAATAAGAGCAATATTTATTGTAGCAACAAGTAGCAAGGGCAGCTACAAGTAGCAAGATCAGCATTTTCGGCAGCAGCAAGTAGTAAGAGCAGCAACTTCAGTAGCGAAGGCAACAACTGCAGCAGCAAGAGCAGTGCACTGCTGCAGCAGAAAAAGAAATGCATCAGCAAGTGCAAAGCACAGAAACAAGTATGGCAGCAAAGGCTAGCAGTATTGCAGAGTAGCATGTGCAGCATCAACTTAACATGATGTGCACTTGAGAAATGAGAGGTTAGACTTAAACTTATAGCTCAAAAAAGTGAGTTGTATAGGTAAACTAGTTAGTTATATATACATATTGATAAACTAGTTAGTTATATATATTTATATATATATATATATATATATATATATATGAGAGATATTTATATAGATAAGCACTAGTTAGCATTGGTTAGTATATTTTAGATTACCTTGTTGTGATACCAAGGTAATAAGAGTTGAGGTATCTTGTTTACGGGTATTAAATATAAAGGTATGTTAGTATGTAGTTAGTATAGTATTATATAAGTTTAAATGCATAATAGTATATAGTTAGGTGTATGGGTAGTTAGTTACATGATAGAATTTGGATTACCTTGTGATACCAAGGTAATGTCAAGGTATTGGTTTATAATCAAGGTATTGAGTTTGTATATCAAGATGGGTTGTAGGTAGTGTGATACCACTTTTGGTTCAAAGCCAAGGTATCCACTTAGCATTAGTTTAGCTAGGAGTACTATATATATTGTCTTGTATATTTATATTATAGTATTTTTATATCTAATAACTTGTGTATCTTATGATACGGTATTTTGTTGGTATCCTAGTATCTTAGCATAGCTAGTATAACCTAGTTACATAGTATATGGACCCAATATCCTAGAGATAAACTCATACAACCTAAAAATAGTTAGTTTGACCAAGTTTGACCTAGAGTTGACCTAGTTGAACTGTTTTGACTTAGAAATAGCTTTATAACCTAGAATTGAACAAGTTTAACATATTTTTATTCCAAAATATTATATTGATAAAATATACCATATATAGGTCTATGTGATACCAGCTTGGGCATCGAGAAACCCACCTTGCTTAGGACCTCAGGCGAGTATATTTCTCTGTTAGTTTTTATTTTATAATAGTATATATATCTCATGTTCTAGAACTGTATACTTGATTCTGACACAGTGGTTTCACGGACTGGTACTATATAGATCATATTAAAGATGTTATCTCCTACCTTGTTCAACGGGTAATCCTTTACATATATTTTATTGTATTGGGTATTGATTTATTGTGTTTTATGTTCATACACTGTTCGTGTTCAGTATTCTTATATTCGTGTACACACACTGCTCTTGTTCAGTGTGCCCATATTCATGTTCTTAAAGTGTCGTGATTGGATCCCTTGGTATTAGTTGGGGAAGGGGGAGTAGGAGTTGAATATGTGATCTAGTCCAGTGTATTCGTATATATGTTGATTACATACCACACTTGTAATCGAGTTACCATATTGTATTCGTGTTTAACATAAACTGGTCATATAATAAACTTGTATTCCAAGGCATATTAGTTAGATTTTAGTTATTCCTTTATATTGTAGATATTCTATTGTATGTTCTTCTTTCTAGTATATTACCTGTTCACTCTAGTTTATTTTATTCTGTTATTTAGTTATCTTGTATTCTTTTCTATTATTTGTTTTATATGCTCGATTATGTATTTGAAACTGCTTTCAGATGTATCTACTTCTCTCCAATCCTGACTGGATATATTTTTCTAGATGATTGGCTCATAGATCAGTATCCTACATTCTACGGACCGCAGGACAGGGTTCTATTAGAGGATACTCTTGTAGACCAGGAGGACTTAGTCACCAGAGCCTGAGGAGGTTTAATAGTATTTCTGGTGGACTTGTATTAGACTATTTTTGAGACTTTGGCATGTATATTATTTCAGTCTTATGGATGTTTTATGATTCTTTTCCTTCGATATTCCATTCGTGCTCTATCTTCCTTAGTTTCTTTATGATTGAGTATAGATACATTTATGAGATACCATATTGTTCCTCCGTATGGAGTTGAGATGTTTGTCACCCTCACTTTTTCACTCAAGGGTAGTTTAGTAATTGATATGGATAATTATAATTTTAGGATTAATTGTATTTAATATTTTTGTATGCATGATTATTTAATTATTGTATTATTATTGATTGCTAGTTGTAGTTTTATTTTAGAATTATGTAGTAGACCAAACCTATTTATCAGAATGCATGAACCCAATATTTTGGATGAGTTTAGTTTGAGCCCATGAGTTAGGCCCATGGATTAGGAGGTTGGATTAATTAGAGAAACAATTAGACTAGAACCTTTCCTCCCTAATGAATTTCTTCATGAGAGGTCCTAAGGGATATTTGAGATATTTTACATTTCTTAGAGAGGGGGTTACATGGCCGGCCATAGAGTGAGAAGAAAGAGTATTCATTTTATTTCACCAATTTCCCTATTCTTAGATCTATAATTTTTCTCTACCAATTCTCTCCATTTCTCACCATTCCTTCACTAATTCCTTCCCTAATTCTTTATTGAGACATCTACATCAAGGATCTATAAGGAAAGGAGCTACTTGGCACTTAAAGATTTCTTATTGGGAATTCATCTCCTAATAGGTATATTTCATTTTTTCCTTTCAAATAGAGTTTAGACTTGAGATTTAACCATGAGAAACCAACCCACATGCATAGGCTACCCATAAAAATTGGTTTTAGGTTCATCGAAGACCTACGGTGGAAGTTATATCCAATTTGGTTTCAATTTTGGAGAAATTTTGAGATTGGCACATGTAGTGGTTGTCATTGGGTCTAATAGATCTAAATAATATATGATTGCTTATTTGTGACTAGTGTCGTATCCATAATTGGATATGTGTAGGCCATATCTTGTCAATTTGATGAAATAGGTTAATTTTGGGGGGTTTTCTCTGACACGGGGCCTTGTGCATATCACATTGTGACACAGACACGTAGTTATTCTAATTTCTATATATATTGTTCATAATTAGTATTTTAGACTTGCTCGTGTCCTCCGAGATATGTTTGGTTGTGTGTTGAAGTCATATCGCAAGCGTATCATAGAATGAGTGTGATACGGGTGCGGTGCACTCCACGTGTTTGATGTTTAATCTTCCTTGCTATATGTACATTTGTAATTATATATATATGATAATTAGGTGATATATATATATGAATATAATAGTGTATTTGAGTTTATATATATGTGTGTATATATTAGAGTATATATAGATCTACATATATGTCTATATACATAAATATATATAAATAAATAAATATATATATATATATATATATATGTTTGTATGTATATAAGTGTACTTGTATATATGTGTATGTATATATTTGTATTTAAGTGTGAGAGTATATATATGCATCTATATACATGAGTATTGTGATACCTTGATATATATATATATATATATATATATATGTGTATATATGTGTTGTTATATATATAGAGAGAGAGATATGCATAGAGTTTGAGTGTAGTATATTGGTGTAGATGGTTTGTGTGTGTGTGAGGGAGTAAGCAGTATCAGTACACAGTGGCAACTGAGAGGGAGCAGTATCAGTAGCCGTGGTGAAGTCAGGCAGTGAAGTAGCTGCAGCTAGCTACTGTGCCATCAATAATGAAGGGAGCAGTATCAGTAGCTGCTGTGAAGTCTGTGTTTGATAATAAACGAAATAAATGGAAATGAGGTTTATACGAAACCCGCTCTTAGGTTCACAAACAAGAAGTACAATTAATCATATACGAGGATGTCGAGTACAATTTTTTAATCTGGTAAATATTGCTATAGGAGTCTGATCTGCAGTCGATCACTTTGTCCCTTGGACCATAAGATGATGAAGAAGTGCCGTAGAAGACAGAAAGTAGCTTCGAAGGTTGCTAAAGAGAGTGGATGCTCGATGCCAAAGTCGTCGATAACTACTCTTTGCCTGAGCTCTGGATTCTTCTCTCTTGGAATCTGCGACCAATTTTTGACCTTCCAATCTTCCTCCTTTTTTTTTACCTTCAGTTTTTCGACCTTTTTTTGACCTTCTTACCTCTCTCAATAAAGGTCTCTATTTATAGTGTTTTAGTGACAGTGACCACTCAGTCGGCATAGAAGCCGAGCAGTAGAAAGTATAGCACCCTTTTACACGATGGTTACAATAACCTTTGTTCGCGTATAAATGACCTTTTAAATGAGTGTGTGACGCATGTCCCATTAAGAGACAATGTGTATAACTGCTGCAAAGATCACGGCATAAAAGCCACGTAGGTAGTTATCCCTCGCGTAGAAAAGATTGCCGTAGAAGCCAATAACAGTCACCATGGCGTAGAAGCCAAAGAGTTATCAAACCAGCATAGAAGCCGAGTAGGCATAGAGGCCGAGTGGGCGTAGAAGCCGAGTAGGCGTAGAAGCCGAGTGGGCGTAGAAGCCGAGTGAGCGTAGAAGATAGCTGATCCTCCTCCCTTGACTGAGGCCTTGAGCGAATTCCGGACCGAATAGCCTTAATACGCACCAATGCAAATATGGCCTGAGTTGGCATATTCTAAGGAGATAGCGTACAGTGTGCTCCAATAGCTGAGAATAGCCCGATGGCATAATGTGCTAAAGTGATGATGTGGATGTTTTAGCCAAAATTATGGCTTTTGGAGATATAATTAAATCTCTTGCATTAAATGCAGAGATCTGCCCCTATCCTGCGCATTAAATACAGTGGCGTGTCTCGAAGATCTGCCATCATTCTGCGTATTAAATGCAGAGACGTGCCTCGAGTCCTGTACGGAGAGCAGCTTTTGACGTGGCAGTCTGTTTGTCTTCTACGGAGAGTAAGAAGCTCACGTCTGCCTTTGTAAAACTAGGCAACGTATTCCAGAGGCGTGTATCGAAGATCCGCCATTATTCTGTGCATTAAATATAGAGACGTGTCTCAAAGATTTGCCATCATTATGCGTATTAAATGCAGAGACATACCTCAAGCTCTGTCATTACTCTGCGCATTAAATGTAGAGACGTGCCTCGAGTTCTGTCATCACTCTACGCATTAAATGCAGAGACGTACCTCGAGCTCTGTACGAAGAGCAGCTTTTGATGTGGCAGCCTGTTTGTCTTCTGTGGAGCGTACACAGCTCACGTCTGCCTGTGTAAAACTAGGCAGCATATTCCAGAGGCGTGTTTCGAAGATCCGCCATTATTCTGCACATAAAATGCAGAGACGTGTCTCGAAGATTTGCCATCATTCTGCGTATTAAATGCAGAGAAGTGCCTCGAGCTCTGTCATCACTCTGCGCATTAAATGTAGAGACGTGCCTCGAGTTCTGTCATCACTCTGAGCATTAAATATAGAGACGTGCCTCAAACTCTGTACAAAGAGGAGCTTTTGACGTGGCAGCCTGTTTGTCTTTTGTGGAGCATAAACCGCTCACGTCTGCCTGTGTAAAACTAGGCAGCATATTCTCTTGTATGCGTAAGAGCAGTTTATGCCAAGAAAATGGTACTAAACGACAGCCTGGGTCGCTGTGCCGCGCCATCATTATAACCGTCGTCTGGGTAGTCGTGCAGTACTCTTTATCCGGAGTCAGATGTCAGGTTCACTGCATGATTTGACAGGTTCATTTTGAGGAATACGAAGCGTTCCACGTATACTTCAATGTTACATTGAAAGCGGATGAGTTTTACGCCATAAAGGCGATGTAGCACCCTTTTTACGCTGAAGCAGCCTGGACATACTGTATTACGTGGATAGTCCTTGAGCTTATATTTTACGCTGTACTTAGCGGAAAAGCCCTGTTGTACGCTGATGGCTCTAAAGTCATCTGCCCAGCATTAACATGCTGCGTATAGCTATCCAGCATATTTTTCATGCTTCTACAAGACACCCTTCAAAGCTTTTAAATTCTTCGTAATTTGAAATGCTTTGAATGAAGCATGAAACGGTCAAGTCTGACACGTTCTTCAAGGCTGACTTTTTGGCGGAGTTATTGGAGATCCGTTGGGATTCGGTGGGCTCTCTCTTGCCTATATAAAGGCTAAGGAGTTAACCTGTTCTTCCCATATTTCCTTTACCACACAGAGATGATCGTCGGAGTTCATCGGGTTGACTTGAGGAAGAAGAAGACCATGTTCTTCCAGCATGTAAGGAGCCAAAAAAGAAGGCATCTTCGAGCAAATGTCCTCTGCAATGATGGATCATGGAAGGATATCATAGCCTCCCTTGCTCGGGATAATCAGCAACTTTGTATGGCGGTTCTTCCAGGAGAGAGGAAGGGTTATGTCAGACCACACAGCTTGCATGCTGTATCTTCTCCTGATACTTTCGTGGACGAGAGAAGACAAACTAGCTCTGTCCTCGAGTATTGAGTTGGGTGAAATACCTCAACTCAATCTGTCATGGCATACGGAGGATGGGATCTGCATAATTTAGGCAGGCCCAGTTTTGTATCCTTCCGCTATTAATTATTTTTTTATTAATCGATCGCGAAAACCGACTAACTGCTGAAGAAGACGGAGGAAGATCTTCACCAATACGAGAACCTGGCAGAACAGATTCTGGGGGTGGTCTTCCGACGACGATGAAGAAATCCTTTGTAGACGAGATTTCCCTCATATGTAATCATAAAAATGAAGAAAAAAACCCTTTGTAGATTAGATTTCCCTCATATGTAATCATGATTTAAATAAAATCGTCTTCTTTTATGCATATAATTATTTTGCCATGTACTTTGCTGTGAAGTCTGAATATGTGTAACTTCGACACGTTTGGTAGCTTTACGCCGACTCTAATAGAAAGAGTATTAGGTCCCGTCCTGTCTTTTACGCATAACTAAGGATGCGCAGAAAACCGCTTTAGCATTTAAGTCGAGTATTCGAACTGTCCTGCTGTTAGGAATGGGAAGTTGCATAGAATTTTTGTTCAGACCATCATCTTCAAGAATGATTTCCCAAAAATCCCTTGAAATAGGGTGAGAAACGGCTGTCAAACTGAGTCGCCATCTTGAACTGTAGATGAAATATTCAGACTAGATTCTGGATGAACTTCCAATCGACCCAAGGAGAAGAGTAATTTTCAATGTTGAACTCTGTATGCTTTGGGTACTTGGGATATTTTAGGGCCAAGAAGGATTATCTTCTGCGTAAAAGCCTTGCAATTGACCGCCTTAAGAATTGTTCAGATATACGCCTATTTTGGCATGCGTATTCTCAGATATGCGAAAAGTCATAGATCTGTAATATAGATGAGCATAAAATCATAAGTTCGTAGCCTCTCGAGCGTAAAAGTTGCTGAGCATGAGAGCATCCGGGCATAGAAACTGTAGATTTGTAGCCTCTAAAAAGAAAATCTTTCGAACGTAAAGTTGTAGATCTGTTGCCTCTGAGCGTAAAAGCCACCGAGCGTAAAATCATAGATTTATAGATTGTGAGCGTGAAGTCGTAGGTTTGTAGCCTCTCGAGCGTAAAAGCTACCGAGCATAAAAGCATCCGAGCGTAAAACCATAGCTTATAGTCTCTTAGCGTAAAACCGTAGATTTGTAGCTGCAGAGCGTAGAAAGCTCCTTAGTGTAAAACCACGAATCTGCTTTGCACGAAAACTTTTCGAATTCGCTGGTTGTCCGCCTTCTCTGAGTAATAGGCTGACGTAGTCCCCAATCATAACTGAATATTAAATATCGAATTTGGTTCGGGATTCGAGGAGTCCATCCAAACTCTATATATACCCTAAGTTTTTGAGAGAAAAACTTTTTATCTGTCTTTTGTAAAAGAAAGAAAGCCTTCGACTCTTCAAGTTCTCCTTCGTTTCCTCTCCGAGCCTTCGGAGTTTTCAGTAATGGCCCCGAAACAAATCCCCTCCTCTAAGGGAAAGAAGGTTGACTCTTCTTCTCGCTCTTCTGCCCAAGCGAGAGCGACTTCGGTCGGGCAAGGCGAGCTTCATTCTGAACGAAGTGTCCCGCCGACGAGCAGCGCATCCGGCCTTAAAGGTAGAGCTTTTGGGACGAAAAAGAACAACTAAAATCCTTCGCACACGTTGTACGTGAACGCGCTAGGTCATCATCTATGCTGATAGCCTCTTTGAGGAAGATGATGCACAGAGACGTTTTATCTTTTACGCCCACATTTCTAATGTGTCAGCGTAAAAAACTATATATTTTTGCTGTCGGGCGTAAAAGCACAGACTGTCGAAAGTTGGCGTATACTATAAAATTTGAGTGTTATGCTTCTGGATGGTAATTCCGGCGTAATAACTCAAACTTTGGCAGTCGGGCGTAAAACAAAGACTGTCAGATTTTATTTTTTGTATACTGCCAGTCTTGATTTTTACATCTTGGCATAAGATTCCAGCGTAAAAGATCAAGTTTTTACAGTCTTTGCGTAAAGCACAGACTGTTGATTTTTGGCATATGCTGCAAGATTGCCTAGTATAGAAACTGACATATCTTTCTTGTATTTTGCAGTTAACTTGCATGCGTCTCCGTTGGCCGAGGTGATGGGTTCCGCTGCCGGGATGCTTTCATTCCAACTACCTGGAGGATTTTTCCCACGTGACATTTCCCATCTCTGGACCCCAGTATCCTGAAGGAAGGGGAATCCTGATATCGGCTCAAGGCGAGCAAACGCTGTTGAACATGATCAACGGAGAGCCCCTAACGTACATAGATAGGGACCAATATATAAAGTCGGCTTTTCTCTTCGGGGACATTATTGACAAGCAGTCCCAGACGAAGCCCAAGAAAGAACTCTGGGTTTTCCCTGCTGGGGGCTTGGTTCTGTATCTGCCCAAGATGCTGAGAGACTATCCCATCTCGGCATTCTTCCATGCTACACATCCCAGGAGGATGTCGTGGATGCTGACTCGTGATCTTCATGGCCGACCGGGGAAGATATTTCATCAGAAAGGATCTGACCAAGGGTCATTTGTCAGCCGCCCTTCCAGCTTTGTAATGCCGTTCAGGGGATTGTACCCGGACAGTATCCCGAGTGAAGACAACTTGGTGCTCCAGCCGGTCCAGTTATCGACTTTCTGCAATGATTTTATGGGGCACGGAGGAGTATACCCTAAGGTGAACCCTCAGACAAGTGGGTGGATCACCCTTACAAATCTTTGATGGGCTCGTTTAGCTGACTGGGCCCTGAAGCATTTCCAGACCGAGCTGGAGAGCATTGGTTTGTTCGCAGCTGTGAGTGCTACCAGTGTTGGGTTACCTCTCAACCCAAACCTATTTCTGGCTTTGATGGAGCGATATATCTCGCTCACCGGGACCTTCGCCACTCCACTGGGGGAGTTAGGATTGGCCCTCCACGAGATGGCAGAGATTTTGAGACTATCAATGGGGGATACTCCATATTGTCACTACCACGTTCCAAAAACAGGAGTATTTTTGACATTTTACAATATTTAATATTATGGTAGTTACAATTAATTAATTTCATGATAGTATATTTGATTTTTAAAAAAAAAATTAGGTGTGATGTGTAATTAAATATAGTATTATATGCAGTATTTATTTGTGTTTGTGCTGGTAGACTTGACCTAGAAGCCAGTAGATGAAAACCTGTCCGAATTATAGAATTCTGGATTTAATTATTTTATTTAGAATTTATTTATTAGCAATTGTAATTATTTATCTTAATTTATTTAATTATTGTGCATTTCCTTTGCTTCGATATTTGGAGCGCTACCCTGACTTTTGTCTTCCAACAACATTCACCATCTTGCCCAAGACGTGCCCGCCTTCAATTCTGCTATTTTTGCAACTCATAATTTTGCTCCCTGTGCATTATTTCTGGCCGCACAAAAATTGTCGCGGACGTTATTTAATAAATCCCTATTTTGTATCGTTGTGCGTTCCAATTGAAAATTGGAGGCCATCTTGACCTATTTTTCGTGCGACCCAAATTAGGGTAATATTCTGTTCTGAGTCTTCTTCATTATTGGTATTGATGACCTGACCTGAATTTGGTCCCATGTACTTCTAATTAATTTTAGAACACAACTTGCATTTATTTCTATTTAATTTGAGGATACCAATTTATCTGATTCCGTAAATTCCAATTTAATTCCAGTGCCCTACAAATTGAGCCCATACTGATCATACAGCTCCCCCTGACCCTACAAAACACCGAACCCCGAATCGCCCGCAAAATTTTCATTATTTCATGTGTTCGTGCAAATACCCAAATTTAAGGGGGCTAATTTGCAAATTGGCATTTTGTGTCAACACCCCATTGTTTAAAACAATGAGGTAGCCTAATAATAATTTAATTAAATCTCTCACCCTCACCCACATGAATAAATTCTCCATGTCCAATCTGGACCCCTCATTTAAAGGGGGTCAATCACAACCCTTGATTTAACACCCTCTTACTATTTAATGTACTATCAAGCCCTAATCCCAAAAAATTTAACCTAGGGAAACACACACCCCAAGCTTCTCTAAACCGTAGCCCCATTTCTTTTTCTCTTCTTCTTCTCTTTTCTTCTTCTTCTTCTCCTTCTTCCTTCCTTCTTCTTCTCATTGTTTTTCTTCTTTCATTTGAATTTTAATTCAAAGAAAAGGGGGGAAAACCTGGCCATTGGTCACTGCCCCTAAGTTCCAGCGGCACCGTAGCATCCCGACGGCCTGCGCGGCGCAGTCCGGCGATCCCCCTCCGGCCATCAGTCAGGCGGTTCCTCCCCATTCCTCCTGTGTACTCCACCCTGCTCCTCCATGAAGCCCGGCCGAGCATCCTCCTAACTCCTTCCCGGCGCTGACTGAAATCCGGCCGAGCCGCTGATCAACTCCATCTCCTCCCTCCATCTCCACCTATCACCACCACCATCTCTACCATACCACCACCACCATCAACCATTCTCCGGCCACCATCTCCATCAACCCCCACCTTCCTATACTCCGTTTCCGGCCAGTTTCGTCGAGGCCGATCCCCTGCAGTTTCCTCCAGCCGAGCCTAGCCTCGAGTTCCTGACCGGAGCAACTCCCATCGCCCTCGACTCCTCCCTCTTCCTGCTGCTCCTCCCTGTCGTAATCCCTCCGGCCATCTTTCGGCAAAGACTCCGTCGAGCCATCCCCTGTAAGCTCCTCCTCTCCCTCTTCCTTCTCCAATGTGTATGTATATATATATGAATATATACATGAATAAATATATAGATACGTATATACGAATGAGTATATACCAATATATATATATGAATGTTATTTAGTTAAAAAAAATGTTTAATACGTATATTTGTATAGTATAATGTATGTTAACATATAATGTATGTATGATAAAATGATTTATATATGTAAATACGTATCCTAGTATATGTATGTATGTATTATTATTATTTGTATTCATATATATATGTATGTATTTTGGTATTTTCATATAATTGTACTTAATAAAATATACCCTATGATATTAGTATAAATCAAACTAATGTATTAGTGCTCATATATTTATATATATATATGCATGTATTTACTATGTAGCACAGGTATATATATATATTTTATGTATATACTTAAAATATATTTTCTATATGTAAATTGGTATAGTATAATATAAATACGTATTATATCCCTTTTCAATGAACTATGTTTATATAGATATACATTCAAGTATTAATTATTATGCTTATATATATACAAGTATTATTTATTATGTTTATATATATACAAGTATTCTTTATTTTAAAGTATATATATATATACTAGTATAAATTAAATTCATGTATTAGCATAGTCATTGTACTTTGGAATTTAGTATATATAGTAAAATTCTAACTTGGCTTATTTTATTATACCAATCGGGAGTTTGGGGAGTATTTTAGTGTAGATATGTGATCATACCCAACTTTCCATGCATCATAGCTCACCCCACATCTCACGTCGGGTGCGGCATGACCATCTCCATGCTTCATAGCTGTTACGTGTGATTATCCTGACCATCTCCATGCATCATAGCTAACCAACGATTAGCCTGACCTTCGTGAATCATAGCTAATCACATGTAACCAGCCTGATCAAGTTCCCAAGCCGATCACATGTTGAAGCTAGTACTCACACACTTAGTCATAGATTTCTTGCTCATTGACCTATTGTTTCTTTTCCTACATTTACTTACAGTATTTCCAGTATTTCTTTTATTGTACATTTCTCGTACCTATACATGCATCTGGTATATTTCCATCTAGAACTGCTACATAGCTTATGTCATTAATAAAGAACTGCTATTTAGAGATGTACTTTGCTCCTTCCTGACTGGAAAATATTTTTCCAGACTGTGACCTTAATAGACTGGTTTCCAACACACTTGGGGATTGGAAGTTAATGATTGCAGGTATAATTATTTTGTCGTTAGACTTGTCTTGTATTTCTTGCTTGCCTTGATATCTCATCGTGCTTCAGTTTATGTGATTGGATTTTTCTAGCATTATTTTATGATATCCACGTCTCCTTATGGAGTTGGATATTCATGTGAGTTGATTAGATAGCTACTTGACCTAGACAGCGTTCTACCGTCGATGCTGCGGCGTAGGCTCGATGTACCCACGCACTCGTGCCCCTAAACCTGGTGCGGGTCGTGACACGTTTTAGTGGTGGCCCATGAAGGTCAGACTTCGCGAGCTGTGCGATGTCGTGGTAGTATAACGTCTTCGTTGTACTACTGCGTGCCTGCTATAGGACATATGACATAGGATACTAGGATGAGAGAGGATACTCAATCATAAATTCTTGAGAGATTCCTGGGATGACCCCTTGAGAATCTTATTATAACTTCAAATTTTAAATCTTTCGTTTTGTTTCCGTCCGTCCTTACTCATTGATATTGAATTTGATTATTGTTGATCAATTATTAAGTTAAAATCTTGGTATCATTGTTGAGTTTGATTCTTGTTGACCAGTTATTAAATTTAATTCTTGGTATCGTTGTTGAGTTGATTTCATATCGAGATGAATTTTACGGACTAAAATTTACGGTATCATCTGATGACATAAGTTGATGAGGACAGTGAGAAAGGTAAAATGTCTACTTTGGTTATGGACCCTAGAGTTTATCGCAGCCATATTAGCTGTGGTGACGAGAACGTAGGAACCTGACTTGGATGTACATACCTTAGTTATGAAATTTAGAGTCTCTTGCAGCCATACCGGTTGGCGTGGCAAGGATTCTAGATGACATGAGTATAGGGTTGCATACCTTAGTTACGGAACCTGTCGTTTATCGCATCTATGCTTACTGGCGTGGCGAGGATTCTAAGTGTCATGATTTCTGACAGACGTGTATGATTATCAGATTGTATCTTAAATTAGTTCTTAAAATATCATCTCAAGACTTATCTATTTCTGTTATTCCAGGACTTTGTTCCATCGCTTCTTTTCTTTACTAGCAGTAAAGATACCTTCTGTCCTCAATCTAATTCCTTTTTGAGCTTCTATTCCTTGAGGGTTCCTTGTTAAGTATGATAATTAGTGACTTGTAATTATGTCTGTGTCATGAGTATTGGTATTGACTGAGTGTGACTTGTGAGTTGTAAGTATTTCCTAGTTGGACATGTGAGCAGTAGGATTTAATCTAGAGTTAGCCCTTAGCATAGTGCCTTGTACCAATGGTTCTGGATAAGTGTCATTAGAGACTGATAGTTAAGGAGAGTATAGAGTATCAGTGATAGTTCTCAGAGTTAGTATCAGAGCCAATTATCCGTCCTGGATAATCATGATTATGTAATTGAGTGATCTATGTAAACGATTAAGTATCCAGGAATTGTGTTAAGGATGTATGGAGCATGATGTTCAATTTGATGATTGATATCGAAAATGTTAAAGATAAAGAAATATATATGCATAAAGGGTTTAATGAGATGTCATAAGTAGAGAAATATCAGGATTAGTAATAAAAGTTGTGAAGTGTATCACAAATTGGTTTAACAGGCTGTAAAAGGATTAAGAGGTATGCTTATACATCAATCGAGATATAGAACCATATGCCTGCCCTTGAGATTGAAGTAAAGCATGGGTATTATAGAAAGTGCATGTAATCATGAGTTATAATGAGTTTGATGAGATGATCCATTAATAAAGCTAGTGATATAATACCAAGAGTGCTAATGATTCTATATCGAGGATTAGTCGAGAATAATGTTAATAACAGTAAGCACTCTGTGTGATGATAATTAAATGATATACCAGTTGACATAAATTAAAATCATGAAGGAAAATATAGGTGATGATAACTTTGATCATTGGAGGTAATAGTACAAGTAATCCGGGCAGTACAAATTTTAGTACACAGTTGAGGTTGTAGATAATTGGTGTATTTGTGTGGACCTTGAGTATTAGAGACTGGGAGTATCTATATGTATACTTGAGAATTTAAATTTATAATTTGAAGAGTGGGAAAGGATTTTAATTTTTAAGAATTTAGAGGAGTTAAGATTTTATGTTATTAAAATTTTGAGTATTCGAATTAATTCAATAAACATGGACAAAGCTATAAAGATTTTAAAAGTGATTAAATTTTTTCGATATTTGAGTATCTGATTTTGAGGAGGTATATGCAATTATTTTTGTTGATCGAGAGGTTAAACCTTGACGATTATTTTGAGGATTAATTTTATGGTAGATGAGAGATATGAATATTAATATATGATTAGATGATATACATGTGTAAGGATCTGATAACTTGAGCAGGATTGAGATGACACCGCAGACTGACTTGGGTGTCCATCTAGATTTGTATTAGAAAGGGTTAGCACTTAGTATGGTGTTACGCTTGGTGTGCACTGGAGCGATGAGGAAATAGTATGGACAATGGTAGTAGGAACGGGAACTGACAGAGGGTATAGTACTAAGGATATAGAGGTATCAAACTTAGATGCATTATTGAACCATGGTTATATTAGAGGTTCTTGGTATCAGATTTTGGTATTAATAGACAAGTGTGTGCAATATTGATATATTCATGGATCTTGTGGATTAATGATTAGTTGATAAGGATATCAGTGTACAGGAATAGGAATTTGTTAGTGAATGTGCTAGAGCTAAGTGTATGTTAGAGATAGAAAATACTGCAAGTAATGTGTTAGCAGGTTCTTTCTTTTTCTCATGTTGTTTTGTCTTCTGATTGATTGATTCCCTAGTACCGTGGGTTGTATTCGTGATTTTTCTTGTTAGGATATAGTTAGTAGTACACCCTGACAGAGAATGCAATACCATGATAAGACAGACCATAACCATGCATGTTTCCTCTAAGTTGTTTGTTGTATGACTGTGGGCAAAAAAAAAAAAAAAAAAAAATTTTTCTTAGACCATGATCGTTGGGGTTTTGACCATAACAAGGATCTATGACAAGGTTATGACCTGACAAAATGGGACAAGATGATTAGAAATTCAAGGATAAGCATTCATGAGTTGATATAACAGAATTGCTGGATCATTGGTTTTACAAGGATCGAGATATGATTGAAATTTGAGGATAAACGCTAATTTAAATAAAGGATTAAAAATTTAACCTGGCAGAATTGATGATTGTTAATTTCAGGAAGGTTGATTGTGATATAATTTATCATTACAAAATTGAGGAAAATTTGGAAAATTATCAGCATATATATTTGATTGCAATATAGTAAATTAAACTTTGTTATTGCGGACGTTGCATTTGAAGGATCCATAGGTGTCGCATTGTTAAGTATTTTGAGGAAAGAGGAGATCGAAGAATAAAATTTTTGATGGACTAATGGTTGCATTCAAACTTTTGTGACGAGATTACAATTATATATGTGCATAGATTAAAATCAAATTTGAGGAGTGGATATTAAATTCCGAGTATTGAATTATTAACTAAAACTTTCGGAAATTTTTTTTTTTTTGAAAAAAAAAAAAAAAATATATAGACCTTGATTTTATTTCGAGGATTTTTTTTTGAAATGCAACAATTTCAGAATTTTTGAAAAGTCGTGAAAAGACATTGTGGATTATAACCTGATTTCATGGATGATGAATTTAAATTTTGAGAGAAATAATAATGTGTATGATAAATACTACTATGAGGATTTTAAATTTCGAGGACGAAATTCTTTTAAGGTGGGTAGACTTGTCACTACCACGTTCCAAAAATAGGGGTATTTTTGACATTTTACAATATTTAATATTATGGTAGTTACAATTAATTAATTTCATGATAGTATATTTGATTTTAAAAAAAAAAATTAGGTGTGATGTGTAATTAAATATAGTATTATATGCAGTGTTCATTTGTGTTTGTGCTGGTAGACTTGACCTAGAAGCCAGTAGATAAAAACCTGTCCGAATTATAGAATTCTGGATTTAATTATTTTATTTAGAATTTATTTATTAGCGATTGTAATTATTTATCTTAATTTATTTAATTATTGTGCATTTCCTTTGCTTCGACATTTGGAGCGCTATCCTGACTTTTGTCTTCCAACAACATTCACCATCTTGCCCTAGACGTGCCCGCCTTCAATTCTGCTATTTTTGTAACTCATAATTTTGCTCCCTGTGCATTATTTCTGGCCGCACAAAAATCGTCGCGGACGTTATTTAATAAATCCCTATTTTGTATCGTTGTGCGTTCCAATTGAAAATTGGAGGCCATCTTGACCTATTTTTCATGCGACCCAAATTAGGGTAATATTCTGTTCTGAGTCTTCTTCATTATTGGTATCGATGACCTGACCTGAATTTGGCCCCATGTACTTCTAATTAATTTTAGAACACAACTTGTATTTATTTCTATTTAATTTGAGGATACCAATTTATCTGATTCCGTAAATTCCAATTTAATTCCAGTGCCCTGCAAATTGAGCCCATACTGATCATACAGCGCCCCCTGACCCTACAAAACACTGGACCCCGAATTGCCCGCAAAATTTTCATCATTTCATGTGTTCGTGCAAATACCCAAATTTAAGGGGGCTAATTTACAAATTTTCATTTTGTGTCAACACCCCATTGTTTAAAACAATGAGGGAGCCTAATAATAATTTAATTAAATCTCTCACCCTCACCCACATGAAGAAATTCTCCATGTCCAATCTGGACCCCTCATTTAAAGGGGGTCAATCACAACCCTTGATTTAACACCCTCTTACTATTTAATGTACTATCAAGCCCTAATCCCAAAAAATTTAACCTAGGGAAACACACCCCCCAAGCTTCCCCAAACCGTAGCCCCATTTCTTTTTCTCTTCTTCTTCTCTTTTCTTCTTCTTCTTCTCCTTCTTCCTTCCTTCTTCTTCTCATTGTTTTTCTTCTTTCATTTGAATTTTAATTCAAAGAAAAGGGGGGAAAACCTGGCCATTGGCCACTGCCCCTAAGTTCCAGCGGCACCGTAGCATCCCGGCGGCCTGCGTGCCGCAGTCCGGCGATCCCCCTCCGGCCATCAGTCAGGCTGTTCCTCCCCATTCCTCCTGTGTACTCCACCCTGCTCCTCCATGAAGCCCGGCCGAGCATCCTCCTAACTCCTTCCCGGCGCTGACTAAAATTCGGCCGAGCCGCTGATCAACTCCATCTCCTCCCTCCATCTCCACCTATCACCACCACCATCTCCACCATACCACCACCACCATCAACCATTCTCCGGCCACCATCTCCATCAACCCCCACCTTCCTATACTCCGTTTTCGGCCAGTTTCGTCGAGGCCGATCCCCTGCAGTTTCCTCCAGCCGAGCCTAGCCTCGAGTTCCTGACCGGAGCAACTCCCATCGCCCTCGACTCCTCCCTCTTCCTGCTGCTCCTCCCTGTCGTAATCCCTCCGGCCATCTTCCGGCAAAGACTCCGTCGAGCCATCCCCTGTAAGCTCCTCCTCTCCCTCTTCCTTCTCCAATGTGTATGTATATATATATGAATATATACATGAATAAATATATATAGATACGTATATACGAATGAGTATATACCAATATATGTATATGAATGTTATTTAGTTAAAAAAAATGTTTAATACGTATATTTGTATAGTATAATGTATGTTAACATATAATATATGTATGATAAAATGATTTATATATGTAAATACGTATCCTAGTATATGTATGTATTATTATTATTATTTGTATTCATATATATATGTATGTATTTTGGTATTTTCATATAATTGTACTTAATAAAATATACCCTATGATATTAGTATAAATCAAACTAATATATTAGTGCTCATATATTTATATATATATATGCATGTATTTACTATGTAGCACAGGTATATATATATATTTTATGTATATACTTAAAATATATTTTCTATATGTAAATTGGTATAGTATAATATAAATACGTATTGTATCCCTTTTCAATGAACTATGTTTATATAGATATACATTCAAGTATTAATTATTATGCTTATATATACATACAAGTATTATTTATTATGTTTATATATATACAAGTATTCTTTATTTTAAAGTATATATATATATACTAGTATAAATTAAATTCATGTATTAGCATAGTCATTGTACTTTGGAATTTAGTATGTATAGTAAAATTCTAACTTGCCTTATTTTATGAATATACCTTCAATAACGTATTTTCCTAGTAGCTATTGTAATTAAAACATACAGTATTAATATTACTTAAGGTATATATAAATACACTTATCTATTTTCGTACCAAATGTATTTGATGTATATGTGTACACTTCTATGTCTCTAATAGACGACCCTAGTTGACTGAGTCCCATGCCGGACATAGCCCCTGAGTTAGTATTTGCTTGTGTGTTTAGTATAGCTTCTGATGCAAATATTGTATTGTTTATTATATGTCTTTAGGACTGTTGGTTCCTCCAGGCGATATTCTGGAACAGGACCTCGGTATTCACCAGCTAAGGACCAAAGGCGAGTACATTCTCTGATTAGTTTCTAATTTATGATATCTCCTATATTCACTGTATCTAGTGTAAATATCCATGTTCTTGACACATTGGTTACACGGATTGGTATACACGGATCTCGTCATGAGATGTTATTCCTTATTCATTGTGTAGCTTGTACAAGACTTGTTTCCTTGATATCTTGTGCATGTACAGACACTGAGACCCAGAGAGATTTGCTACCTCCCTAGGGAATCCTGTGCCATAGCGTACCATGATTTGATCTACTATACCAATCGAGGGTTTGGGGAGTATTTTAGTGTAGATATGTGATCATACCCAACTTTCTATGCATCATAGCTCACCCCACATCTCACGTCGGGTGCGGCCTGACCATCTCCATGCTTCATAGCTGTTACGTGTGATTAGCCTGACCATCTCCATGCATCATAGCTAACCAACGATTAGCCTGACCTTCGTGAATCATAGCTAATCACATGTAACCAGCCTGATCAAGTTCCCAAGCCGATCATATGTTGAAGCTAGTACTCACACACTTAGTCATAGATTTCTTGCTCATTGACCTATTGTTTCTTTTCCTGCATTTACTTACAGTATTTCCAGTATTTCTTTTATTGTACATTTCTTGTACCTATACATGCATCTGGTATATTTCTATCTAGAACTGCTACATAGCTTATGTCATTAATAAAGAACTGCTATTTAGAGATGTACTTTGCTCCTTCCTGACTGGAAAATATTTTTCCAGACTGTGACCTTAGTAGACTGGTTTCCAACACACTTGGGGATTGGAAGTTAATGATTGCAGGTATGATTATTTTGTCGTTAGACTTGTCTTGTATTTCTTGCTTGCCTTGATATCTCATCGTGCTTCAGTTTATGTGATTGGGTATTTCTAGCATTATTTTATGATATCTACGTCTCCTTATGGAGTTGGATATTCATGTGAGTTGATTAGATAGCTACTTGACCTAGACAGCGTTCTACCGCCGATGCTGCGGCGTAGGCTGGATGTACCCACGTACTCGTGCCCCTAAACCGGGTGCGGGTCGTGACACATATGAAGAGTATGTTTCCACGAACCGGGAGTTAGGGGATTCAGACCCTCGGGTAGTGGCAGTGTACCAGGAGCTTATGTGCCACTACCTTGCTTGTATCACTTTTTATGGTGAGCCCTCAAATTTGGCTTATACCAATAAATGGGTGTCCTACCTCTTCTTTCATCGGGCCAGGACTGCTAAGCCAGAGAAGGTCTTGGATACAAAGGATCAGCCTTTGAATTTTCTGAGCGGGCTTAGTGCTCAGGTAGTCGAGGATCTTAAGGAAGACGCTGGGGCTCCGGACCAAATTCTCGACGAAGGGATAGGGAAATATCCTGCAGACACTAAGGCCTACAGTTATTTGAGGCATTGCCGCAGGCCTCTGTCCAAGGAAGCTCAACTGGCTGGCTTCCTCTCTATATGGCTGCGCCGACTGGTGGTACCCGGCATTTCATCTACGGACCGCATACACCGGAACACCTTATGGCCTGCAGTACGTCTGGTGTTCGGGGCAAGACTGGGCTTGCTTCCTGCCATGGTGTGCCGCATACAAGCTGGCCTGAAGGCCATTAAGGACGGGCAGCTCGCCGATGAAACTCGATGCGATAGCTTTCCCAGGGTAGAATTACCATACCTGTATTTGATGGGGTGGTTAATTCTCCATAACCCCAGAGTGATATATCCCGGCTCTGGCAATAGTTTGGGGGGGAGTTTCTTGCTGAACTACAAGAAATCTTTCTGGAACGTGACCACAGTCTTAGACTGTCGGCGGGCACTGAATTTCAGTCACAGCTGGAAGCTCTTCTGCACTGTCCCCTCTGTATATCTCAATCAACAGGGGATCAGACTTCAGGACATAGACGACGGGAAGATCGTTCTTTCTCTTGAGACTTTTAATTGGTTGGTCTGCATTAGACCTTCCCATTTACTGTACAGAAGTAAAGACCATTGCTTCTTGGAGCCCTACCTGCCTAGTCGGTTTGCCAGGCAGTTTAGGTACGACCAATTGCCTGTGGGCAATGCCGTTACCAGCTTCAGGTCCAGGGGTGGACTCATTGATAGAGCGAGAAGATGGCGATACTTCATCATGGGTTGTACTGAAGCAATTTTTACTGTGCCCGTCATTTCACTCTCCACGGAGCTGCGTATCCTCCACTCGTATGCCCAGTTCTATGTGGCAACCAACACCTTCCATCGCGATTTTGATATGCATGGAAGTTTTAGGGTGCCCTCCTCCAAGTCTACAGGAAGAGACAAAGTCCCCTCGGTCTCTTCTGACGAGGGTGAACATTCCGTGAATCCAGATGAGCCTCTGTTGGCGGTACCGAGGGGTGAAATACCTCCGCCTGTAGGGCCTCTGGTAATCTTTGATAAGCGAAGGGCTCCCATTTCGAAGGAGACTTCCCCTCGCAAGAGGAAGAAGAAGACGGTTACTCATCCTCTCAGGATTCCTGGTAATGAGGCTCCTAGAAGTGAGCCTGCATCTTCCTCTGTTGAGGATGATTCTTTGATTGGAGGTTCCTCGTCTTTTAGAGAAGGAACCTCTACAGTTCTGGTTGGCGGTGTAAGAAAATTTCTGCTTGAGGCTGCTGTCGCTGCTACCGCTTCAGGTAGTGGTACAAGATCTCCTTCGGGGCCAAGCCGAATAAGGATATCTTTATCCGGATCAGCATCGAGAGAAACCCCTGCCGTGTCTGTCAGTGCGCCCAGCGAGATTCCAGCCGATGAACCTCGGTTGGAACTTGACAAGGACCTGAAAGAATATTTGCCAGTGTCGGTTGACACACCACCTTCCCCAGGTATGACAGCTTGCTTAGCATCATTAAGAAATAATTTAGCTGTACTGGCTGCAAACGCGACATATATACCATCGGCCATGTGTAAATATCGTCCTTACGCCTCTTTTTAGAAAAATTAACATCATCTTGATATTAACTTTCTTTTGTCTTCTTTTCAGGGGAAGACATCTTCGGGGAAGGTAGTGTCGACGCGCCCTTTGGCACTGTGTCAGCTCATGGCGATGACATGGAGGTACCCGACTTTGAAGAGGAGACACTTTCGGGTGCCGGTTCGCCCGAAGTGGTTCCGATATCTCAAGAGGAGGATGAGCCTGTCACTGCGATAATGCCTCCTTTGAGTACGGCAGTCACTCCAGCCGTTGCCGGCGCATCTTCTCTTATCGCACCATCTATTGAGGCGACGGCTGTTGCAACATCGTCTGCGGTCGTTCCTGGAGAGAGGTTCGCCAATATTGCAGCCACCCCCAGCGTTCATTCGGATCTAGCTATGTTGACCGAGCAGTATACCGGTATCTTCTACACTACTTTGAAAATGCTAATATCAATGGTGTTGGAGAAGAATCTAAGCTTTGAGGCTCTAAAGAGGTCCTCTAAGTTCACGATGGTGCCGATCAGAGAATTCAACGACACTGGGGTAGCTGACGCACTGGAGGAGATGGTTAATGGTTTGGAGCCAACCATTAACAAATATCTGCAGCTATCTCGAGGTAGTATTGACAACCTGGTCCAGGCTAGGTACGACTCCCTGACTGTAGAGCTTGTTAGGCAACTGGAATCTCTGAATAAATCCGTCCAGGAACAGCAGCAGGAGATAGATCATGAGTGTGCCGAACTGGAGTATGTAATTCCTCAGTTGACTCAGTGTGACATTGGCTATGAGGAAGTGACAGAAAGGGTCCATAGATTGAGAGATAAACTCGCTCAAGCGGAAGAGGAGGCTGTCTCTTTGTCGGCATCTTGAGATGTGTTGAAGCATCGAATGGAGACCTCTCAACAGAACCTGGCACATGTGGGTGTCATCAACTTAGGTTTTGTACGTGCTCGGTCCGAGCTAGTTGCTTTGAACAATGATGCGGCAAGGCTGGAACGGGCTCGCGTGGACGTCCTGAACTCCAAGGATGAGAGAATGGCTGCTCTGGCACGGCAGATTCGCGACCTAACCGCTCCCCCGAAATGATGTACTTTTTTGCTTTTTAATGTAATTTTTTGCTATTTTTAGGAATAATAAAGAGGCTTTCATTTGACTTTGTGGATCCATCATTTTAGAATATAAATGACAGGTTTGGGTGAAAATGATATCAGAGGTAATATGGACGTAATATTCTTTCGGTAAGTTTCAGCAGGACATATCTATTCAGAGGTTATATGGACATAATAGAATATGCTCCAACTAGTTTTGTTTTGGAAGTAGTATTGTCTGAATGAGATCTTCACCATACTCCATTTGAGCAAAGGAGGTTAAACGTATTACCTTTTCAGGAATTTGCCATTGATAGGAGCCATCAACAAGTCTCCATTAGGCTTGGCTAACCTATAAGCCGTTTGAGAACGTCGTCTCGATCACATAAGGGCCTTCCTATTTGGGCTGGAATTTACCCTTACTCCTGTGAGTAAGAATCATCGGCCTTCTCACAGCTAAAACTATCTCGCCAATTTTGAACACTCTTTCCTTTACCTTTTGATTAAAAGATCTGAAAATGCGTGCCTGGTAGAATGTGATACGCTGTTAAGCCTGAAGGCATTTCTCGTCTAATCCTTCTAGCTCTTGAAGCCTTAACAGGTTATTCTTTTCTTGAGTCAGCTCATTAGCCACGGCTATCCTGAGTGACGGAATTTGGACTTCGATGGGGAGAACTGCTTCGCTCCTGTAAACTAATGAGAATGGGGTGCAACCTGTCGGTGCTCGTACCGTTGTGCGGTATGCCCAGAGACATTCTCCCAGCTTCTCATTCCAATCCCTCTTGTTCGAAGAGACGAACTTTTTTAAGATCTTGATAATGGTTTTGTTGAAGGCTTCCGCTAAACCATTAGCAGCAGGATTGTATGCCGTACAGGCCATATTTTATATTTGATTTTTATCGCAAAATCGATGAAATGCTTGGCTGATGAATTAAGGCCCATTGTCATGAATTATCCTTCGAGGTATCCCAAAGCAATAAATGACGTGATGCTTGATGAAGCTGATCACATTAGATGCCTTCACCTCAGCAAGAGGGATCGCCTCTGCCCATTTAGAGAAGTAATCCGTGATGGCCAGTATGAACCGGTGACCTCTGGAAGAAAATGGGTGAATAGGACCAATGATATCCATACCCCATGCTTCGAAAGGCCAGGATACAATCGTAGGATGTAGATGTTCAGAAGGTTGATGTATAAAGTCTGCATGAACCTGACAGGCTCTGCATTGCCTTGCATACTTTATTGCATTTGTGATCATAGTAGGCCAGTAATAGTCCATTCTTCTGACACGATCCTGTAGCTTAGGATCGGGTTGATGCGCTCCGCATACACCGTCGTGAGCTTCACGGATAACCCACTATGCTTCATCACCAGAGAGACATCATAATAATAGTCCGTCATAAGTCCGACGATATAGACATTGTGAAGACGCATCGAAATAGAAGCGTAATAATCGGATAGTTCAGATTCTTGTTCGTCTACTTCAAAGAAATCTGTCACTGCCATATTTACTGAGGATATCCCAATGGGGGATTTTTGGTGGACCTATCATTTGTTGTGCACGAGAGTGCAAAAAATAGGTTTGGGACAAGCCCTACCAGAGGTAATATGGACATGGCAGTTTTCGTGGACTCAACACCACTGGCGTACTTAGAGTTAAGTACGGGTGCTAAGTTGAGATGACAACCGATATCAGAGGTAATATGAACATGATAATCGATAGCCGGATCAGGGAGGTTTGTTCAGTGGGAATATGAACATGACAAACTCTTTGGGGAAAAAAATAAAATATTTGGACAATAGTTCAGAGGTAATGTGGACATGAACATATGTCTTAACAATTTACTATGGAGTGATTTTCCTGAGTGAGGATAGTTCTGAAGAATCCACTAGGGAAATTTTAGGGACTCTTCATCAGGTATATTCCTGAAGGAAGCAAATTGTTATGTTTAGAAAAACATATTTGCGATGATCATCCCTTCGTTTACCGATGCAAAGTGATGACTTTGGCGTCAATCAACTCCTGGATTCTCTTTTTCAGTACATAGCACGCCTTTGTAGGATGATGAATGTACCGATGAAAGAGACAATAATCTGGGTCATCAACTTTGCCAGCTCTCTCAGGATATCTGATGTTGGGAAGCTGAAGTTTGTGTTCCTCCATCAACATATTGAAGATTTCAATGATGTCATCTTCATTGAAGGAGAAAGTCCCTTTCGGCCTTCGGGCTCCCGATGCCTGAGTTTTACGATATTGCGGGAAGATTGCCATTGTTGCACCATCTTCGGATTCTGAGGGGATTCTACCCCTAGCTTTGGATGCTGGCCTGTTTTGTCGAGGTAAGCTAACCCAAGATATGTTACGGCATTTGTCTACAGAAGCTGATTTAGAAGGTCCTGCCTCTGGTTGTGCAGGATCATACTCTCGAGGTCATGAGTTTGCGAGAGATGTAGTATACCCTAACCCAAAATAAGCTTGTTGACATTAAGAATTTCCCTATAACGGTATTCGTCTGCCTTTTTCATAGTTGAGGCCTTGTTTCAACCTCAAATCATAACCCATGCTTTGTATAATTTTTAAAGCCTGTGGGCTATACCTGTGGATTTGCATTTTGCCACCCTCAGACTCGTGAAATTCTTCATGTACAATCGGGCTGCTCCGTATGCGACCGAAGACTATTGGATGCTGGTCGTCGCGAGTTGGAGGAATAATAAAGATGGAATCTTCATGTGGCCCACCTGTCATGACAATATTAGACATTGATGCATCTTCCCACAAGATCTTCCCGCGTTTGACCGTTAGGGGAATTAAAGCCTGTTTATGACTCTTGTCTTTGCGTTTCTGGATCAGATACTCACGCAGGTCAGGAGGAAGAAGAAGAAGATAGCTTGTTCCTTCTGTTCACATCAGTGGACATGCGGATGTTGGGAACCATAGTTTTCCTCGTGCCACCCATATACAACAGGCTGGCCATTTGGGTAGAGGATAATCCCCGAGGAGGGTGTCTTTCCGTAAATTGAGCCTTCTTTACGCTGAGGGGCTTTTCCTGGCATAATTTGGAGCTCTGCTCAGGCTGGCATAAAGCTGAGGATGTCCTCAGTCGGCCGTCAGCCTCTCGCATAATCCGGAGGGCAGGCAGATTCTTCCCTTGCTGGCATAAAGGCCGAGAAGTTGAGCATTCCGCCACTTTCTTTCCCTTGCGTGGATTGCAGGGATCATCTGCTTTTCCGCGGAGGGCAGATACATTTTTACGCACGGAACGCGCTTGGAATTTCGGACTTGGCGCTAAGGCATTGTCAGAAATTCTGTCTGCCACGTCATCGACGGAAGACTGGATTTTACGCGCAGAGTGCGATGTATACTTCTGGACTAGCACTGAGGCATTGCCAGAAGTTTTGTCTACCCTGTCAGCGACAGGCGACTGAATTTTACGCCAAGGCGCGGAGGGAGCGATGCGACAACCTCGTTGGTCGGAGAGGTCGGAGAGGTCGAAGAGTCGACAGGAATGGTAGGGGATGTCTTGGGCATCCAGACCTTACGCAGCTTCCTGTTATCTTGGACAGAGAGAGAGTGAGAGCTACCCCCTGTTCGAAGCATATCTTCGTAGGCAGACTGGTCAAACTGGACGACCAGGGTCTTCTTCACAGATCCCACGGATACCACATCGTGTTGAGCAATTGCTTCCTCATCAGAAAAGAAAGATGTTCCCAGCAGAGTCGCCATCTTGTGTTTGATAATAAATGAAAGAAATGGAAATGAGGTTTATACAAAATCCGCTCTTAGGTTCACAAACAAGAAGTACTATTAATCCTATACGAGGATGTCGAGTATAATTTTTTAATCTGGGTAAATATTACTATAGGAGTATGATCTGTAGTGAATCACTTTGTCCCTTGGACCACACGATGATGAAGAAGTGTAGTAGAAGACAGAAAGCAGCTTCGAAGGTTGCTAAAGAGAGTGGATGCTCGATGCCAAAGTCGTCGATTACTACTCTTTGCCTGAGCTCTGGATCATTCTCTCTTGGAATCTGCGACCAATTTTCGACCTTCCAATCTTCCCCTTTTTTTTTGACCTTCAGTTTTCGATCTTTTTTTGACCTTCTTATCTCTGTCAATAGAGGTCTCTATTTATAGAGTTTTAGCAACAGTGACCACTCAGTCGGCGTAGAAGCCGAGCAGTGGAAAGTATAGCACCCTTTTACACGATGGTTACAATAACCGTTGTCCGCGTATAAATAACCTTTTGAATGAGCATGTGGCGCGTGTCTCATTAAGAGACAATGCATATAACTCTGCGAAGATCACGGCGTAAAAGCCACGTAGGTAGTTATCCCTCACGTAGAAAAGGTTGGCATATAAGCCAATAACTGTCACCATGGCGTAGAAGCCAAAGAGTTATCAAACCGGCATAGAAGTTGAGTAGGCATAGAGGCCGAGTGGGCGTAGAAGCCGAATGGACGTAGAAGCCGAGTGAACGTAGAAGATAGCTGATCCTCCTCCCTTGACTGAGGCCTTGAGCGAATTCCGGACCGAATAGCCTTAATACGCACCAATGCAAATGTGGCCTGAGTTAGCGTATTCCAAGGAGATAGCGTACAGCGTGCTCCCATAGCTGAGAATAGCCCGATGGCGTAATGTGCCAAAGTGATGATGTGGACGTTTTAGCCAAAATTACGGCTTTTGGAGATATAATCAAATCTCTTGCATTAAATGCAGAGATCTACCCCTATCCTGCGCATTAAATACAGAGGCGTGTCTCAAAGATCTGCCATCATTATGCGCATTAAATGCAGAGACGTGAATCGAGTCCTGTACGGAGAGCTGCTTTTGACGTGGCAGTCTGTTTGTCTTCTGCGGAGCGTAAGAAGATCACGTCTGCCTGTATAAAACTAGGCAGCGTATTTCAGAGGCGTGTCTCGAAGATCCTCCATTATTCTGCGCATTAAATACAGAGACGTGTCTCAAAGATTTGCCATTATTCTGCGTATTAAATGCAGAGACGTGCCTCGAGCTCTGTCATCACTCTGCACATTAAATGTACAGACGTGCCTCGAGTTCTGTCATCACTCTGCGCATTAAATGCAGAGATGTGCCTCGAGCTCTCTACGAAGAGCAGTTTTTGATGTGGCAGCCTGTTTGTCTTCTGTGTAGCGTGAACAGCTCACATCTGCCTGTGTAAAACTAGGCAGCATATTCCAAAGGCGTGTCTCGAAGATCCGCCATTATTCTGTACATTAAATGCAGAGACGTGTCTCGAAGATTTGCCATCATTCTGCGTATTAAATGAGAGATGTGCCTCGAGCTCTGTCATCACTCTGCACATTAAATGTAGAGACGTACCTCGAGTTCTGTGATCACACTGCGCATTAAATGCAAAGACGTGCCTCGAGCTCTGTACGAAGAGCAGCTTTTGACGTGGCAGCCTATTTGTCTTCTGTGGAGCATAAACAGCTCACGTCTTCCTGTGTAAAACTAGGCAGAGTATTCTCTTGTATGCGTGAGAGCAGTTTACGCCAAGGAAATGGCACTAAACGACAGCCTGGGTCGCTGTGCCGCGCCATCATTATAACCGTCGTCTGGGTAGTCGTGCAGTACTCTTTGTCAGGAGTCAGACGTAAGGTTCACTGCATGATTTGACAGGTTCATTTCAAGGAATAAGAAGCATTCCTTGTACACTTCAATGCTGCATTGAAAGCGGATGAGTTTTACGCCATAAAGGCGATATAGTACCCTTTTTACGCTGAAGCAGCCTGGACATACTGTATTTCGCGGATAGTCCTTGAGGTTATATTTTACGTTGTACTTAGCGGAAAAGCTCTGTTGTACACTGATGGCTCTGAAGTCATCTGCCCAACATTAATATGCTGCGTATAGCTATCCAGCGTATTTTTCATGCTTCTACAAAGTCGGGCAGTGAGGTAGCTGCAGCTAGCTACTGTGCCATCAGCAATGAAGGGAGCAGTATCAGTAGCTACTATGAAGTCGGGCAATGAAGAGAGCAGTATTAGTAGCTATTGTATAGTCGGGCAAACAAAGAGGACAGTAGCAGCAGCTCGGGCTGTTGTGCACTACACAGAAGAGTTGTAGTTCAAGATTTGGTCATAACCACTGTGCAGTATCCTGCTGCACAGTATCACAGTTGTATTAGTCCACTATGCAGGTTAGATACACAGTATCAGTATCATATGGACATTTCAATATTCAGGTAGAGTTTTAGTGTTCAGCTTGGGCAAGGCATTGGGTTAGTTGAGGTTTTGGTTTAACTTGGTTTTGGTTAGTAGTTATTGGTGTAGTTAATATATATATATATATATAGCTATGTGTAATAGTTGATAATAGTAGTTAGTTGATCTATTAGTTGTTAATTGTTAGTAGTCGATTAGTTGCTTAACTATCTAGCTATATGTACTATGTATATATGTAGTTATGGGTTATTGAGATATTGAGTTGTATAGTAGTAGTTAGTTATGTATAGATATAGTGTGGTATTATTGTTTAGTAGTTTGATACTTATATAGCTAGTGCTAGAAGTTTATATATATGTGTTTTAGCATATTTGCTTGGGGTATCATATATGTGTTAGCTATTTTGTTATAGGCGTGGGTTACCTCGGGATACCAAGGTTTTGAGTTGGGTATCGAGATAGGTGCGATACGTATTGGTGCGAGGCCAAGGTATCATATTTTAATTTATTTGTTATATTATTATAACATTTGAATATATATATATATATATATATATATATATATATATAATACTATTTTTATATTCAAAAACTTGCATATCTTAGGATACGGCTCTTTGAGTGCCTTATTATTTCTTAGCTTAGTTAGTATAGCATAGTTTCATAGGTATCGACTTACTGACTTAGTGTTAGACTCTTGCAACCTAGATTTCATTGGTTTGACTTAGAAATGGTGTATTGAACTAGAAATGCATTAACTTTACTTATTTTCATTCTTGAACTTTATATTGATAAAATATACCATATATAGGTTGTGTGACACCAGCTTGGGCATCGGGAGACACACCTTGCTCAGGACTTTACACGAGTATATTTCTCTGATAGTTTTCAATTCATAATATTATATATATGCATGTTCTAGAATTGTATACATTGATCTCGATACAGTGATTTCATGGACTGGTAATATATAGATCCCGTCAGGAGATGTTATCTCCTACCGTGTTCAGCGGGTACTCGTGTACATTGTATCTTATCGTATATATTGGGTATTGATTACATTTTGTTTTCAAATATTGCTCGTGTTCAGTGTGCCTATTTGTGTACACCCATTGCTCGTGTTCAGTGGTTATATTTCGTGTTCGTAGCGTGTCGTGATTGGATCCATCGATATTAGTTGGGGGTGGGAGAGTAGGAGTTGATTATGTGATCAAAGCCCCATTGTTACATCATGTACATTCTGGTTACATACCTTACTTGTAATCGTCTTACCTGATCATGTTCACCCAACCCGATCATATAATAAACTTATATTCTGAGGCACATTAGCTAGTTTAGATTATATTTATTTTATCATATTATTGATATTCAAATTGTTGTTCTATATTCTCGTACATTACCTATATATATATTGTTCATTATTCATATGTTTAGTGATCTTGTATCTCATTTCTATATCTGTTTATATGCTCGATTATGATATTGAAACTACTTTCAGAGGTATGTACTTCGCTCCAATCCTGACTGGATATATTTTTCCAAATGACTGGCTTCTAGAGCAGTGTCCCATATTCTACGGGCCGTAGGATGACGTACCTATAGCGGATACTCCTATTGATCGGGAGGACTTAGTTGCAGAGCCCGAGGAGGATGAGCTTATTTGTATTGGATTGTATTAGACTTTTCTTTTGTTGGATTCACAGTTTGTATATTATTTCAGATTATTGATTGTATCTTTATTCTTTCCTTCGCTATTCTATTCGTGCATTATTCTTCCTTAGTTTCTTTTGTGATTGAGATTAGTAATACTTTTGAGATACCATATTGCTCCTCTATTTGGAGTTGAGATGATTGACAGGTACCATATTATATTGTTGAGATGTTAGATAGTTAAAAATGACCCAAACAGCGTTCTACCGTCGATTTTGTGGTGTAGGCTGGATGTAACCACGTACTCGTACCCGAATATCCGGGTGCGGGTCGTGACAATGTTTGACAGGTGCCATATATATATTATGTGAGATGTTTAGATAGGAGAATTATTCCAGAAAACTTTCTACCGCCGATGCAGTGGCGTAGTTTGGGCATACCCACGTAATCGTGCCCGAATATCAGGATGCGGGTAATGACAGAATGCACTGGTATACCAAGGGTATTCATTACAGATCTGTAAGCTCGGACAAGTGATGAGGATAAAAAATTGACTGCAGGTTAGAAATGCAGTAGTAGTAAGCTACTGTCAACAAGTGCTTTATGAAGAGGGTATCTCACTGCAGGTTTTCAGGGAATTGGAGGTGACTTTGTCCATCATAATCCCATAACATGGTAAAATTGAAATTGTTTGTGGATAATGCACTTCAAGTGCATTCAAGCTCAATGCATAGGTATTAGAGTTGATGTTAGTAACGTTGTTGAGGTAAATATGAGTGTATATTGGGCATATTTGTATAAGGAGATATGAGTATTGTGTAGCATGAGTTATAAGTCTAGGAATATGTATATATGAGGTATTGTGGTGTCTAAGTGTTAGTGAATATATGGAAAATAATATGAGTTAAGTATTTAAGAAGTATGATCTTAGGAATGCACAAGTGATATCAATTAGAATAAAATATATCAGTACATCATTGTACCTGATACCAAGGTAATAGAGTATCAATGTTAGTTTGATAGTTGTTGCTATTGTGATATTAGTTGAGTGAATTGGATAGTTAGTGAAGTTAATATGACTTGAGGGTATCAATTGTTAGTAGGTTAGTATATGTTAAAGTTTGTTAGTTAGTGAGGGTTATAAGCTAAGTTGTATATCTATATATGAGTTAACTTAGTATAATTAAGTTATCATTAGTGTTGAGTTAGTGTAGTGGTATATCAGTTATCAATTAGAGTATCTTATTGTATAGTTATTAGTGATATTAACTATTATAGCTTGTATTGACTTGTAATAGCTAGTTAATGGCCATATGAGTCTAATTAAGTTAGCATAGACCTAGAAACTTATGTATGATCTAGTTTAGCCTAGTTTAACTAATATGACTTAAAAATTGACCTAGAAAGCATAATAGTGCATTCTTTAACTAAATTCTAATTATTACACCAATCAACATAATATTTTCTAAATAGGATTGTGTGATACCAACTTGGACATCGAGAGACACATTTGCTCAGGACCAGAGGCGAGTACATCTTTCTGTTATTTTTCAGTCACGATAGTGTATGTATCACATATTCTAGAACTGTTTACTTGATTCCGCTAAAGTGGCTACACGGACTGGTAATAAATAGATCATGTCATGGGATGTTATTCCCTACCGTATTCAGTGGATACTTATACACATGTATTTTATCGTGTGTATTAGGTATTGATTATCATGTACTTCGGGTTCACACACTGCTCGTATTTTGTGTTCTTATATTTGTATTAGTAACATGTCGTGATTGGATCCATAAGTATTGGTTGTGGATGGGGGAGCAGGAGTTGGTTATATGATCAAACCAGTGTATTCGTGTACATGTCGATTACATATCACACGTGCAATTGAGTTACCATATTATATTTATGTTCAACCCAAACCGATCATATAACAAACTTGTACTCTAAGGCACATTAGCTAGTTTTATCTATTTCCATTACTTGAAATTATTTTTTATTGCATGTTCTTTCTTTCCAGTATATTATATGTTTACTTTAGTTCATTTCCATTTTCTATTGCTATTTATCTTGTATTCATTTCTATTACTTATCGTATATATTCTACCATGTATTTGGAACTGCTTCAAAAGTTTTGTACTTCCTTCCAATTCTGATTGGATATATTTTTTAGATGATTGGCTTGAGAAACAGTTATAAACTTCCTCACCCAAAATATATATTTTATGTGTATTTTATATTATTATATTTATTATAGATTATTTTAAATATTGAATTTCTTTAGAGTATTCTCTTAGTTAATTAGAAAATAATTTTTTTTTATATATTTACTAATATAAATATTTATTTAGAATTATTTTTAGGCTATTTTAGATTTTTGGAGATTTTTCTAGAATTTTTTTGGGTAATTAAACATAAAAAACGTAAATTTTTTGAACTTTCATGATTTACTATGAGACCATACTTGCATGTTGTTCCTACCAAATAATTATTTTAGATTAAAATATTTAATTAAATATTTTTGTAATTTATTTAAAATTTTAAGAAATTTATTTGGATTTTTAAAATTATTTAGAATTTATTTGGTTATATATAGTCTTAATACTAGATAGATACTAATTTAGTGTTAATAGATATTAATAAAATTATATATAAATTATTTGTATTATCTTTAATTCTATTTAAGATTATAAATTATTGAGATGAACTCAAACTCAATTTTAAATTAATTCAAATTCTAAGCCTACTAGGAAAGCAACTTCATGCATATCCTATCTTTATTTAAACTCATCATAATCATATACAAATTACCCAATCCTAGTCGTATTCAATTAAGTAGTCTCCACCATTATAAATACCTATTAGACTTATGGAATAAACTCTTATTTCATATTTTTATTCCCCAAACTCCTCTCTTTTTAGTCCAAAAATAGTCAAAATTTATCATAAATTCAGCCTCAGTTTCTAGTAGTTATGACGACTTAAAAAGACGATATCTCCTATCTCCGGACTCCAAACACGCTCCAATTTTTTTTGTTAGAACCATATCAAGGTTAGTTTTCTGAATATATAAATTATTTTAATAATTTTTGAGGCTATTTTTCCAAAATATTCTGAAAGTGCAAGCTGTCCAAAATCATACGCGTTTTGGTATTTTCGAGATTTTGGGAGATCCCGAATTCAGAATTACGAAATGTTTAAAGTTTAAAAAAGTTGACATGATGAACTTACATAAAATAATATTTTTGAAATTTAACATATAAGTTTAATTTACTGTAAAATTTGTGCAACGTAGAGGTAAATAGGAAACCACCAAAAATTGTCATAGGTGCGCCCTTGTGGACATAACTCTTTACCGACTTATAATTTTATGAAACCATTGATTCTGATATTCATGTAGCACTGAAATCTATAGAATTCTATAAACAAATCAAAGATTTGAATCAATTGACTTTTTGGTCAATGGATTATCTCGATTTGTGTGCCACGGATCACAAATCCGTAAAGTTGACTTTCTTTGGACCAAAATTAGGATTTAACAATAAAATCGGATTAAAATAAGATTAAGATACTATTTTAGATTATTTTATTCAGAATTAAAATAGATTAAAATGGAAGAACCTATTCACCCACTTTTGTAACCTAACTTATTTAATTATGTGACGGGTAGATCGGACGATGCCTTAAGTTGGGACTTCATTCTTTTCAGACCAGGCGAGATACCTTGCCAAATTGCTTACAACACTTTGCATAATTATTATATTTTTATATATTCATTGCATATGTATTTTCTTTCAGTCATAATTATATACTATATATATGTTGACACACACTTGATACATAGTATCATGGAAGGGAAGGACAATCAGTAGGCGTATGGGCTATAACCACTCTGGTAAACCGTAGTAACTAGCACGCACTACGGTAGTTGTGTCACGCTGGTCGCTATCCTTGAGGTATGTCAATTTTTGATGTTCTAGACGTGTGTGTGAGTTGTGAGATTAGATAGAGTAGCCTACCCATGCCCATACATAGAAAAGTTGTCCTCATTATGCATATTCATATAGATTGTCTAGTACAGCGTACTTATATATTTTTTGTCTATTATGCATGTATTATTGTATTCAATTAGCATGCTTCTATGTATCTTGTGACATCCCTCTGAGGACCTGGCCCCTTTCCAAGTTTAGACGATCTTGACTATTCGCAAGAGCACGGATCAAGACTTGCTACTTATCTCTTTCGAGGAGGTCTTCTCTTTGAGTTTCATTGTTCATTGGATGTTCTTATGTGGTTTTCCTTATATTCTAGTTTGGTAGTGGATTTGTTTCCACCCGACTATCATTCTTTGATACTTCATATTGAGATTCAGTTATATAGTAGATTGGTTATTTATTTCTATTTGATTCTGTGGATGAGATTTAGTTATGCCCTGTGACTTGTGATAATTATATACCACTTGTGAATTATTATTCATAATACATCGTACATTATATATACGGCTGGCATACTTACGTATTCCTAGTCCTACGTATTTTGGGACTGGGGCATGACATATTTTAGTGGTGGCCCATGCAGATCGAGAGCATATTGTCTCGGTTACGTTACTGTATTGAGCAAGCTTGCGTATAGAATTAGAATATAGGATTTCATCCACTTATTTAATCACCTCCCTTGATTTTATTTTGTATTCTTATTTGATTGCTTGCATTGCATCTTGCTTGATCCTTTCAAAATGTCAATCTTATCTTTTCTTTCGTGCTTGATAGGGGTTAGGAAGATAACTTGTACTAGGTATATACACTCTATTGTTCAATAACACTATTAGTTAAATTCTTTTAAGTTGGGTAGTATGCCTCATAACCTAGTATCATATAGTCATTTTAACCAATTAATGAATTATAATTGAATGACACCAACTATAGACTTGCATTAGAAGATAATGTTTATCCAGAATATAGAATTTAGAGACCATACCCCCATTTGGTCGACCAAAGACTTAGATAAAAAGTTAGTATAGCAATTGTAGTGGTACAACACCGGTCTTCTTGATGAACTTAAATTATTCTGTACCTTTCTCCATCATAATCCATCGTACTTATATTTTTTGGACTACCTTCGCTTATGCTGCTATTTTAAAGCATAGTTTTGCAAGCTTATTCTTTTATCGAGCTTATTCATGACATATGTGTTATTGGGGACGCCTACTAATACATTATCTAAATCAGAATCAGTGTATTGCGGTCTGATCAACCTTAATGCACTTGGTTCGCTCTTCGCATGACTACTTTACGTGTATTGAGATAAAGTTGACTCTGCATGTTAGACGAATATACTTGCCTTTAGACATGTCCGAGCATATCTTATCGGTTACATAACTGTACTGATATGAGCATGTGAATAGAAATTTACCAAAGTAAGATTTTAATCCACAACTGCCCTGACAACTCTTTTTTTTTAATTCTTTAATTGCCTTGAACCCCGTACTTGTATTCTATCACCTCCTCCTTGAATTCTTTATTATCATTTTTCGTCTTCCTCTAATTCAAAAAGACGAAATCTCGTGCTTGCTATAAGTTTGATACGCGGATATTACTATATATACCCAATAGGCCAATAACATTACTTGGTGTCTATCTTTTGTAATTAAGGGCATAAAATATGTAAGATATTTTATGGATTGAATAATTTGAGGAAATTTTTCTTAAATGTATAGCCTATGTAATAGATCGGTAAATTCTAAGTTGTGTAGAAATTGCATTGTCAACTTGTGGTAAAAAAATTTAGATTATAATCAAGTAAGATTAGATTGAGAGATTTAAGTCATTTTAATTTTAAGAATTTTTAGAAAAATGATTTATATTATGATGATTTAACTTTAAAGATAAGAATGACTTATAGAATAAATTTTAAAATTTTGATATTGCGGACCAAATATTTATAATTTGAGCACAAGATTTAAATTTTGAATATTGGAGATTAAATTAACAATTTAAATTTTGCGGATAAAAAATATATATATATAGAACTCAAAACTTGAACATTGATGGATTGAATTCAATATTTTATAATTTGATGGTTAGAATTAAAAGTTAAATTTTGATTGTTGGATAACCTATTTGAAATATTGATAATAGAAATTGAATTTAAAATTTGAATAGTACAAAATTCTTAGTCTGAAAATAGGAATATAATTTGATTAGAGTTTTTATTATTTAAAATCTAAAAAAATTATTATTATAGTTAGAAATCATGATTTAAAATTTGATGTGGGTCATTTAAATTATCAAGATGTCATATAGATTTGAATTAAATTTGGATGATGATTATTTAAAAATCTTGAAAAAATTATGATAGGTTAAATTTTGATTTAAATAGTTGTTATTTTAATTTTGAAGAGATTGTGACGTATTTGAATAGATTTTGTCATTTAAATTTTTTAGAAAATTGCGGTTGACTTGCCTTAGATACAAATGTGAAAGATTTAACAAATCATTCCTTATTTTTAATTTTGAGAAATTTTTTTCATAAGTTGGGTAAATTGTACACTCCCTCACCCAAAATATATATTTTGTGTATATTTTATGTTATTATATTTATTATAGATTATTTTAAATATTAAATTTTTTTAGAGTATTCCCTTAGTTAATTAGAAAATAAATTTTTTGATATATTTACTTATATAAATATTTATTTAGAATTATTTTTAGGCTATTTTAGATTTTTGGAGATTTTCTAGAATTTTTTTGGTTGATTAAAATATAAAAACGTAAATTTATAGAACTTTCATGATTTACTATGAGACCATACTTGCATATTGTTCCTACCAAATATTTATTTTAGATTAAATTATTTAATTATATTTTCTATAATTTATATAGAATTTTAAGAAATTTATTTGGATTTTTGAAATTATTTAGGATTTATTTGGTTATATATAGTCTTAATATTAGATAGATGCTAATTTAGTGTTAATAGATATTAATAAGATTATATAAAAATTATTTGTATTATCTTTAATTCTATTTAAGATTATAAATTATTGAGATAAACTCAAACTCTATTTTAAATTAATTCAAATTCTGAGCCTACTAGGAAAACAACTTCATGCATATCCTATCTTTATTTAAACTAATCATAATCATATCCAAATTAAACAATCCTAGTGTATTCAATTAAGTAGTCTCCACCATTATAAATACTTATTAGACTTATGGAATAAACTCTTCTTTCATATTTTTGTTCCCCAAACTCCTCTCTTTTTCGTAAAAAATAGTCAAAATTTATCATAAATTCAGCCTTATTTTCTAGTAGTTATGACGACTTAAAAAGACGATAGCTCCTAGATCCAGACTCCAAACGTGCTCCAGTTTTTTTGTTAGAACCCTATCAAGGTTAGTTTTCTGAATATATAAATTATTTTAATAATTTTTGAACCTATTTTTCTTGAATATTCTGAAAGTGCCAGTTGTCCGAAATTATACGCGTTTCTGTATTTTCGAGATTTTGGGAGATCCCAAATTCGGAATTATGAACCGTTTGAAGTTTCGGAAAGTTGACATGACAAACTTATATAAAACAATATTTCTATGATTTAACATATAATTTTAATTTACTGTAAAATTTGTGCAATGTAGAGGTAAATAAGAAACCACCAAAAATTGTCATTGGTACGCCTTTGTGGACATAACTCTTTACCGATTTGTGATTTTATGAAATAGTCGATTCCAGTATTCATGTAGCACTGAAATCTATAGAATTATATACATAAATCAAAATTTTGAGTTGATTGACTTTTTGGTCAATAGATTGCCTCGATTTGCGTGCCACGGATCACAAATTCATAAAATTGACTTTCTTTGTACTAAAATTAGGGTTTAACAATAAAATCGAATTATAATATAATTAAAATACTATTTTAGATTATTTTATTCATAATTAAAATAGATTAAAATAGAAGAACCTATTCACCCACTTTTGTAACCTAACTTATTTAATTTATGTGATGGGTAGATCGGACGACGCCTGAGTTGGAACTTTATTCTTTTCAGACTAGGCAAGATACCTTGCCAAATTGCTTATAGTACTTTGCAAGCTTATTATATTTTTTTATATTCATTCATGTGTGTTTTCTTTCAGTCATAATTATATACTATATATATGTTGACACACACTGGACACATAGTATCATGGGAGGGGAGGACAATCAGTAGGCGTATGGGCTATAACCACTCAGGTAAATCATAGTAACTAGCACGCAATACTGTAGTTGTGTCGTGCTGGTTGCTATCCTTGAGGTATGTCAATTTTTGATGTTCTAGACATGTGTGTGAGTTGTGAGATTAGATAGAGTAGCCTACCCATGCCCATACCTAGAAAAGTTGTCCTCATTATGCATATTCATATAGATTGTCTAGTACAACGTACTTATATATTTTTTGTCTATTATGCATGTTTTATTGTATTCAATTGGCATGCTTCTATGTATCTTGTTACGTCCATCTGAGGACCTGGCCTCTTTCCAAGTGTAGACAATCTTGACTATTCGCAGGAGCACGGATAATGACTTGCTACTTATCTCTTTCGAGGAGGTCTTCTCTTCGAGTCTCATTGTTCATTGGATGTTCTTATGTGGTATTACTTATATTCTAGTTTAGAAGTGGATTTGTTTTCACCCGACTATCATTCTTTGATACTTTATATTGAGATTCAGTTATATAGTAGATTGGTTATTTATTTCTATTTGATTCTGTGGATGAGATTTAGTTATGCCCTATGACTTGTGATAATTATATACCACTTGTGAATTATTATTCATAATACAGCGTACATATGTGTTATGGTTTTCATATATTGGAGTCTCCATATACATGCGGCTGACATTCTTACGTATTCCTAGTCCTACGTATTTTGGGACTGTGGTGTGACATATTTTAGTGGTGGCCCATGCAGATCGAAAGTATATTGTCTCAGTTACATAACTGTACCGAGCAAGCTTGCGTATAGGATTAGAATATAGGATCTCATCCACTTATTTAATCACCTCCCTTGATTTTATTTCGTATTCTTATTTGATTGCTTGCATTGCATCTTGCTTGATCCTTTCACAACGTCAATCTTATCTTTTCTTTCGTGCTTGATAGGGATTAGGAAGATAACATGTACTAGGTATATACACTCTATTGTTCAATAACACTATTAGTTAAAAAAATTAAGTTGGGTAGTATGCCTCATAACCTAGTATCATATAGTAATTTTAACTCATTAATGAATTATAATTGAATGACACCAACTATAGACTTGCATTAGAAGATAATGTTTATCCAGAATATAGAATTTAGAGGCCATACCCCCATTTGGTCGACCAAAGACTTAGATAAGAAGTTAGTATAGCAGCTGTAGAGGCACAACACCGTCTTCTTGATAAACTTAAATAATTGCGTACCTTTCTCCATCATAATCCAGCGTACTTATATTTTTTGGACTATCTCCGCTTATGCTGCTATTTTAAAGCCTACTTTTCCAAGCTTATTCTTTTATCGAGCTTGTTCATGACATATGTGTTATTGGGGACGCCTACTAATACATTATCTAAATCAGAATCAGTCTATTGCGGTCTGATCAACCTTAATGCACTTGGTTCGCTCTTCGCATGACTACTTTACGTGTATTGAGATAAAGTTGACTCAGCATGTTAGACGAATATACTTGCCTTTAGACATGTCCGAGCATATCTTATCGGTTACATAACTGTACTGATATGAGCATGTGAATAGAAATTTACCAAAGTAAGATTTTAATCCACAACTGCCCTGACAACTCTTTTTTTTTGAATTCTTTAATCGCCTTGAACCTCGTACATGTATTCTATCACCTCCTCCTTGAATTCTTTATTATCGTTTTTCGGCTTCCCCTAATTCAAAAGACGAAATCTCGTGCTTGGTATAAGTTTGATACGCAGATAGTACTATATATACCCCATAGGCCAATCACATTACTTGGGGGCTATCTTTTGTAATTAAGGGCATAAAATATGTAAGATATTTTATGGATTGAATAACACGATTAAATAATTTGAGGAAGTTTTTCTTAAATGTATAGCCTATGTAATAGATCTGTAAATTCTAAGTTGTGTAGAAGTTTCATTGTCAATTTGAGGTAAATTTTTTTAGATTGTAATCAGGTAAGATTAGATTGAGAGATTTAAGTCATTTTAATTTTAAGAATTTTTAGAAGAATAATTTAGATTATGATGATTTAACTTTAAAGATAAGAATGACTTATAGAATAAATTTTAAAATTTTGATATTGCGGACCAAATATTTATAATTTGAGCACAAGATTTAAATTTTGAATATTGGAGATTAAATTAATAATTTAAATTTTGCAGATAAAAATATATATATATATATAGAACTCAAAACTTGAACATTGATGGATTGAATTCAAAATTTTACAATTTGATGATTTGAATTAAAAGTTGAATTTTGATTGTTGGATTACTTATTTGAAATATTGATAATAGAAATTGAATTTAAAATTTGAATAGTACAAAATTCTTAATCTTAAAATAGGAATAAAATTTGATTAGAGTCTTTATTATTTAAAATCTTAAAAAAATATTATTATATTTAGAAATTATGATTTAAAATTTGATGTGGGTTGTTTAAATCATCAAAATATCATATAGATTTGAATTAAATTTGGATGGTGATTATTTAAAAATCTAGAAGAAGTTATGATAGGTTAAATTTTGATTTAAATAGTTGTTATTTTAATTTTGAAGAGATTGTGACGGATTTGAATAGATTTTGTCATTTAAATTTTTGAGAAAATTGCGGTTGACTTGCCTTAGATACAAATGTGAATGACTTAACAAAGCATTCCTTATTTTTAATTTTGAGGAATTTTTTTTTAAGTTGGGTAGATTGTAAACCCCCTCACCCAAAATATATATTTTCTGTATATTTTATATTATTATATTTATTATAGATTATTTTAAATATTAAACTTCTTTAGAGTATTCTCTTAGTTAATTAAAAAATAAATTTCTTGATATATTTACTTATATAAATATTTATTTAGAATTATTTTTAGGCTATTTTAGATTTTTGGATATTTTCTAGAATTTTTTTGGGTAATTAAAATATAGAAAACGTAAATTTCTAGAACTTTCATGATTTACTAAGAGACCATACTTGCATGTTCTTCCTACATAATATCTATTTTAGATTAAAATATTTAATTATATTTTTATAATTTGTTTAGAATTTTAAGAATTTTTTTTGGATTTTTGAAATTATTTAGGATTTATTTGGTTATATATAGTCTTAATATTAGATAGATACTAATTTAGTGTTAATAGATATTTATAAGATTATATATAAATTATTTGTATTATCTTTAATTCTATTTAAGATTATAAATTATTGAGATAAACTCAAACTCTATTTTAAATTAATTCAAATTCTGAGCCTACTAGGAAAGCAACTTCATGCATATCCTATCTTTATTTAAACTCATCATAATCATATCCAAATTAGCCAATCCTAGTGTATTCAATTAAGTAGTCTCCACCATTATAAATATCTATTAGACTTATGGAATAAACACTTCTTTCATATTTTTATTCCCCAAACTCCTCCCTTTTTTGTACAAAAACAGTCAAAATTTATCATAAATTCAGCCTCATTTTCTAGTAGTTATGACGACTTAAAAAGACGATATCTCCTAGATCCGGACTCCAAACGCGCTCCAGTTTTTTTGTTAGAACCATATCAAGGATAGTTTTCTGAATATATAAATTATTTTAATAATTTTTTAACATATTTTTTTAGAATATTCTGAAAGTGCCAACTGTCCGAAATTATACGCATTTTTGTATTTTTGAGATTTTGGGAGATCCCGAATTCGGAATTATGAACCGTTTGAAGTTTCAAAAAGTTGACATGATAAAATTATATAAAATAATATTTCCATAATTTAACATATAATTTTAATTTACTTTAAAATTTGTGCAACGTAGAGGTAAATAGGAAACTACCAAAAATTGTCCTTGGTGCGCCCTTGTGGACATAACTCTTTACCGATTTGTGATTTTATGAAACAGTCGATTCCAGTGTTCATGTAGCACTGAAATCTATAGAATTCTACACACAAATCAAAATTTTGAGTTGGTTGACTTTTTGGTCAACAGATTTCCTCGATTTGTGTGCCACGGATCACAAATTCGTAAAGTTGACTTTGTTTGGACAAAAATCAGGGTTTAACAAAAAAATCGAATTATAATAAGATTAAAATAATATTTTAGATTATTTTATTTAGAATTAAAATAGATTAAAATGGAGGAACCTATTCACCCATTTTTGTAACCTAACTTATTTAATTTATGTGACGGGTAGATCGGACGACGCCTTGAGTTGGGACTTCATTCTTTTCAGACTAGGCAAGATACCTTGCCAAATTGCTTATAGTACTTTGCAAGCTTATTATATTTTTATATATTAATTTATGTGTTTTTTTTCCAGTCATAATTATATACTATTTATATGTTGACACACACTGGACACATAGTATCATGGGAAGGAAGGACAATCAGTAGGCGTATGGGCCATAACTACTCAGGTAAATCGTAGTAACTCGCACGCACTACGGTAGTTGTGTCGCGTTGGTCGCTACCCTCGAGGTATGTCAATTTTTGGTGTCGCGCTGGTCGCTACCCTTGAGGTTTGTCGATTTCTGATGTTCTAGACGTGTTGTAAGTTATGAGATTAGATAGAGTAGCCTACCCATGCCCATACTTAGAATAGTTTTCTTTATTATGCATATTCATATAGATTGTCTAGTATAGCGTACTTATATATTTTTTGTCTATTATGCATGTTTTACTGTATTCAATTGACATGCTTCTATGTATCTTGTTACGTCCCTCTGAGGACCTGGCCCCTCTCCAGGTGTAGACGATCCTGACTATTCGCAGAAGCACGGATCAGGACTTGCTACTTATCTCTTTCGAGGAGGTCTTCTCTTCGAGTTTCATTGTTCATTAGAAGTTCTTATGTGGTTTCCCTTATATTCTATTTTCGCAGTAGATTTGTTTACATCCGACGATCATTCTTTGATACTTCATATTGAGATTCAGTTATATAGTAGATTGGTTATTTATTTATATTTGATTCTGTGGATGAGATTTAGTTATGCCCTATGTCTTGTAATAATTATATACCACTTGTGAATTATTGTTCATAATACAGCGTACGTATGTGTTATAGTTTCCATATATTGGAGTCTCCATATACATATGGCTGGCATGCTTACGTATTCCTAGTCATATGTATTTTGGGACTGGAGCGTGACAACAGTGTCCCACTTACTACGGGCCGCAGGACGGTAAGACATTAGAGGATACTCCCCTAGAGCAGAAAAATCTAGTACCAGTAACTGAGGAGGCTTATACTTATATTGTTTAGATATTGTATTAGTCTTATTTTAGACTCATGGCATGTATATTATTATTTTTTGGAGATGTTTGTGCTTAGACTCATAGTATGGACTAGTGGATGTATTTGGAATTCTAATTCCATGTTTTTTTTCATATCGTGCTCTATCTTACTTAGTTTGATATTATGATGTTATATAGTATTGTTAACCCAAACAGCATTTTATCGCTAATGTTGTGACGTAGGCTGGACATTGTTTATGTACTCGTACCCTCATTTCAGGTGTGAGGCATAACAATACGCGTTGCATGGAGGCATCACTCTCCGGGAGAGTCTACTTGGGAGAGTGAAGCCGAGATGTGAGAGCGATACCCTTATCTCTTTGAGCCGTGCGGTAGCATTCTTTCTTGCTTGTTGTGATTGCTTATTGTAGTATTAGTTCTTCCTTAAATTTTGAGGACAATTTTTTTCTAATTAGGGTAGACTTGTCACTACCACATTTCTAGATGAAGGTATTTTTCTCATTTAGCATATTTATTATTTAGTAATTTAATATTTATATTATGTGCTACTAATTATTATATTGAGTTGTACTATTTAATTATTTGTTAGTAGGCTAGCCTATTTTATTTTGACTTGTCAATAGTTAACCCATTAGTTTGTCATGACACATTGAGCATAACATTAGACTAGGCGCATTAAACCCATTCTCTTAATTAATTAAGGAGATTAGATTAGTTTCATGTAGAATTAGAAGCTTCCTAATATAGCCCTTCCTAATTAAATCTCAAGACCAACTAGTAGGGGTATCATGGATATTGTATATTACGTGGAAAGGGAGAAAGAGGGGGCCCACCACATTAGAGGGTCTCTCTCTCTCTCATTAGTTTATTTTATTTAGATCCCCAATTGGGTTCTTCCATAAATTGACTTATTTCTCCACCAAATTTAACCCAATTTACTCACATTCTCTCTCAATTTCATCATCTAAGAAGCATTAGTGCTTGGATTGCAAGGAGCACTTGAAGGAGGGAGAATTGACAAGGAGATTGTGTCCTAATTGTGGCCTTTGAGCATTTTATTGGGACTACATCTCCCAATAGGTAAATACTGAATCAACTCTATAATCTAGACTCTATTTTATGATTTTAACCATTATGAATCATTCTTTGGTTTAGGGCTACCCTAAAGATCAAGAACTAGGTTTATATGACTTGTATTATGAATTCTACATGGTAATTTATGTTCAATTAGGGTTAATTCTGAGATTGACACATCATGTGTGTGTCATGAGACCAATTAGATCTAATTAGACTTAGATCGGGGTTGTGGGACTAGGTACGTGTCCATAATTGGACACGGGTAGAGATTATTATAGTATTTTGCAATACTATGGGATGCAAGATTTATTTTGGATGATTTGTGTTAATTCTCTTCAATTTCTTTTATAACTAGTTATATTAGTTATTATTATATCTAATTTAGATATATTATTGGTATAAGTAGAGAATTAGGGGTTTTAACATTCTAATTGAATATGTATTATATATTGCATGTCACCTGTTTGGTTTAATGTATAGTGTGTGTGTATATATTATTTATGAGATGAGATGAGTATTTGTGTATTGTGACTGTGAATAGGAGGAGGATGATAGTACCTACGTGTGGGACTAGTGATGTTTGTGGTATGTATTAGGGTAGTCTAAAGTCAGTTCAGTTGCTTTTGTGAGAAGGGGTCGGGCTTGGCTCTTAGTAATGATTGAAAGCTTGAGCAGTGACTGCAATTAAGGCAGTATGGTGCGTTTCAACATGAGTATTGATTGGGGATTGATGCACCTTGTAGTGCTCGAGCAGTAGGCTAAATTAGGAAATCCTAGACACGGATACCTGAAGTATCAGAGTACACAGGCTACTAACCAGCAATACTTTGACGTCGGCCAACTGCAAGTTGGTAGTTCAATAGCAGCAGCAATTGTCATAACAACTTAGTTGTTGTTGTAATGCCTTCAGTAGAAGTGTTATATGCACTGTAGTGCATTATTAATAGAGGGGAGTATCGGGTAGCAGTGAGGGATTAGTGAGGGAGTACAGTTGTGTTGTTTAGATTTGAAGGCAATTAATAAGGGAAGGGAATTAGATGCTTTATTAGTAGCAGTAGTGAAGCTTGGGGGTGTGTCGGGTTAGAGATATATCAGATACTAAAGTATCAGGTAATTAGATAGGTGTTAGTGATCATTTCCATTTTCAGGCTAAGTATAGTATTAGTGATTGGATAATTGAATGTGCCAAGTAGAAAGGGTGAAGTGTGGATCCGTGAGGAGATACTAGTTTATGTCTAGTGCAAATAACTGGTACTAAGTATCAGTATAGATAGGTTATACATGGGGGTTAGGTAATACCTATGGGTTTTAGGTACCTTGCCATACTAAGTTAACCAGTAACAGCAAGGTAAAGAAGAGGATACACTGAGGTGTATCATAATGTAGGGGATCTCAGTTAGTATAGGTTCAGTTATCAGCTAAGTGTATATTATTAATTAGTTAACAATTTGACCTAAAAACTTGTGTATGAATCTAGTTTGACTAAGATTAACCTAGTTTGACCTAGTTTAGCAAGAGTGACTTAGAAATGGCCTAAAAATTATTTTAGTGCATTTTTACTCATTTTTTATTATACCCAAGTAACATGATAGTTCCTATTTAGGTGTATGTGACACCAGCTCGGATACCTAGTCATACTTATTGCTCGGGACCACAGACTAGTGAATTCTCTTATAGTTTTCTTATTTGATAGCCTCTATGTTTCATGTATTTAGTATTGAGATATTTAATTCCTGATACGATGGTTGCATGGATTGGTATACGTAGATCTTGGTCATAAGATAATATTATTATGATGGCTCAGTGATCTACGTGTCATGCTTCATGATTACTTAGTGATTACCATGATATCTTAGTGATTATATAGACCGTGATCATATTGCATAATATTATAGACCGTGTAGTATGATATACGTGTTATAACGTATCATGATTTGGATCAATGTACTAGTCGGGGGTTGAAAAAGTATTAGTGGATATGTGATCATACCTTATAGCCCATAATTTAGTATAGATCGTGATAGTTAGCAGATTATGCAACTCAGGTGTGATCACGCTAGCTCACCTTTTATATATAGCCCGTGCTTGGCCCAAGTCAATCACATTATCTTATAAATATTTAAAGGCACATATACTATATTATTTTGTTTATTTTAGTTTATTACATTGTTGTTCCTCACCATATTGTTCTCAGTTCTTGTCATTATTTATCATGATGTTTCTTCTCGTGATATATGCTAATTCAGTCACTTCCATCATTTATTTTTATTGCTATTGTTGTTTCGTAGTTTCTTTTAATTATTGGAACTGCTATTGGGTTGTACTTCACTCCAATCCTGACTGGATATATTATTTAGATGATTCATTAGAGGACTAGTATCCTATGCACTATGGGCCACAGGATGACTAACCTATTGAGATAGCACCAGTAGAGCCTGTTGAGATAGTACCAGCAGTCGATGAGACTTAGCTAGTTTATTTGTGATATTGTATATGTCAGTTGGACCCTTTTGACATATATTATTATTTGCTCATTGTGTAGTGATTAGACTTGGACTTGTGATAAATTATAATTTTATTTCTCTCATTCTATTCCATATCGTGCCATATCTTCCTCTAGTTTATTATTTTGATTTAGTATTATTTACCATTATCGTATTATCATATTAGCCTCTATTGATAGTTGAGATATCTTGACAGGTATATTATATATATTGTATAGGATGTTTAGATAGTATTATTGACATAGATAGTGTTCTACCGCCTATGCTGTGAGGTAGGCTAGACATACCCACGTACTTGTACCCTTATATCGGGTGCAGGTCGTGACATATTTTTTTGGTGGCCCATGCAGGTCGAAGTAATAGTGCTCAGACTTAGAGTATTACTACAAGCTTGTTATTAGATATACGACCATGAAAATAGGATGAGAGAATACTCAATCACAACTAGGAAATATTTCTAATCTATTGATTTGCTATCTTTATCATTCAGAATAATTGCTTTCTTTAAAATATTACTGTCATTGATGCTATCGTATCTTGTGCAATATTGATTTCTTTGTTGAATCTATCTTCAAGATGATACCGAAGACTCGATCTCAGCGCTCTGGAGCAGTTTTGCAAGGTCAGTTACTTCGTCACCTCAGAGAGAGAACAACTATGTTGCGCCTTCTTCTACTCAAAGGGTTACATCACCAGTCCAGGTGAAGATTTCAGCAGCAAATTTTGGGGTACTCTACCGCCAGTTATGAGGGCTGTTCCATCAGTCACGAATGATCTTCCACCCCTACCACCCATGCTTGTAGACGAGACACAGATATTTGCCATATTCTTGGAGATGATAGAACCGCAACAGGGGCAGACAGATGTTCTATGTCAGGGTATCTAGAGTGCTCACCAGTTAGCACTAGCAGCTGTAGAGAAGGTAGCACATGTTAAGCCACAGATCATACCGCCTTATCCCATCTCTCACCAGCCGAGGTCGGGTACCATCATTAATTTCAAGAGAATAGGGACCAAGGACTTCAAGGGCATAGAAGGAATCTTGTTCGCCGACGATTGGATCGAGAATATTGAGATGACCCTACGACTAGCACAGATTTTCGAGAGTCTACCGGTGAGGAAGAGGGCAGCCAGATGTTCGATATTGCTCTGATATAGTTCCATACAGACCTGAGGATCACAGCGCCAGGACTGACTTGGGAAGATTTTAAAGAGCTTTTCAAGGAAAAGTTCATTCCACACGTCGATCTGAGTGCTCTAGAGAGCCAGTTCTTAGACCTCATACTGGGGAGCATGCCGGTGGACGAGTATGCCATAGAGTTCTGCAGATTAGGCATATATACAGAGGGATATAATTCTTTAGGGAAAGACAAGAAGTTCCGAAAGGTTTTGATCAGGGAGGTAAAATCTCTCACTGGAGGACACCGTACCACGATATTTAAGGAGATCCCAATGGATGCACAGAGGGCTGAAGATGACTTAGAACTCAAATCCAAGACACATAAGGTAGAGCTATCAGTTATACGGGTTCAACCAAATGACCTCACTTCCAATAACAGAGGATATTCCAGCCGTAGAGACATCAGTTTCATGCACCATTCTGAGCACCAACGTAGCAGGCATACCAGACCCCGAGACCGACACAACAGCCCTCACAGTGTACATACTGTGGAAACATTGGACATACATAGGAGGTTTACAAGAAAAAGCTTGGAGTATGCCTTTACTGTAGAGATCCAGTCCACCAGTTGAGGTAGTGTCTAGTAGCTTCAGTTCGAGCATGCTAGATAGCAACACCGGCACAGAGAGCACCAACGAGGCCACCTGCAGGATAGCAGAGGGGACCTCCTTAACCTACTTAGTAGAAATATTTTATCCAGCACCAGCAGCAGCAGAGAGGTGCACTGCAAGGGCAAACTTTCTCCATGATAGTTGAGAAGGATGAGCTAGTCAGAGATATGATCTCAGGTTCAGTTCTTCTTGATTCTATTCTAGCTTATGCTTTATTTGATTCTGGTGCTTCTCATTCTTTGGTATCTGTATTCTTTGCTCTTAAGCATTAATTAGAGTTTGAAATTTTGTCTAGGACTTGAAAGATCTTGACTGGGGGAGGTATTATCCTGATCATTAATATTTGCAAGAATAGAAAAGTTACACTGAGTGGCCAGGAGTTGAGCGCGTGCTTACTCGTAATGCCACTTGTGAGCTACAATATTGTACTCGGGATTGATTGATTGATTAGGCACCATGTTAGTATAGATTGTCATGGAGGAAGAGTTTTATTTCAACCACCAGGAGATCCCGAGTTTGAGATTGCTAGAGGATCAGCGAAGCAAAGCAAGGATGTCATCTGTGGAGCCATGGTAGAAGAGAAGGAGTTGCCAAATCTATTAATAGCAGAGTTTATGGATATTTTTTCCGAGGAGTTGCCGGGTTTGTCACCAAACCGAGATGTTGAGTTCTCTATAGACTTGGTGCCATCCACAGAGTCGATATCTCAGCACATCTACAGAGTCAACAATAATAAACTGGTAGAGGTAAAGAAGCAAGTGGATTTGTTGTATGACAAAGGCTTCTTTCGATCCAGTTCATCACCATGGGGGGCTCCGATTTTGTTTTTACCGAAGAAGGATGGGTCAGTACACATGTGTATCAACTACCGGGCTCTGATCAACCTTACTATCAAGAACAAATACCTGATACCGAGGATTGATGATCTCTTCGATCAGTTGAGCGGAGCGTAGATATTTTTGAAGATAGACTTAAGGTCAGGCTACCACCAGGTGAAAGTAATGAAGGAGGATATTCCTGAGATAACTTTTTGGACTCAGTATGGCCAGTTTGACTTCTTGGTGATACCATTTGGATTGACCAATATACCGATGGTATTTATGAATCTGATGAACAAGGTATTTTACCAATATCTTGATAAGTTTGTAGTGGTATTTATTGATAATATTATGGTGTATTCGAAGACCCCGGAGGAGCATTAGGAGCACCTGAGGATAGTTCTAGAGACTCTCATAAAGGAGAAGTTTTATGGCAAGCTTTCAAAGTGTGAGTTCTTCCTTGACAAGGTTGAATTCATTGGTCATGTGATTATAGGTGACGAGATCTCAGTGGAACCGAAGAAGATTTTAACAGTGGAGTCATAGGCTACTACAAGTTCAGTGGTAGAGATCAGGAGTTTTCTGTGGCTAGCAGATTATTACCGAAGGTTTGTATAAGACTTTTCCAAGATTTCAAAGACGATGACTAGGCTGACCAGGAAGGATGTGGAGTTTGTCTGGACAGAGAAGAGTCAGGTCATTTTTGAGGAGCTAAAGAAGAGGTTAACAATAGGTCCAGTGTTGACGTTGCCATCAGGATTATGTGGACTCATTATCTATAGTGATGCTTCCAAAAAGGGTTTGGGTTGTGTCTTGCGGCAGAACGAGAAGGTGATTGCCTATGCTTCTGGGCAATTACGTACTCATGAGAAGAATTACCCTATCTATAATTTGCAGTTGGCAGCGACCATCTTTGATCTAAAGCTGTATAAATATTATTTGTACGAAGAGCATGTAGAGATCTTCATAGACCACAAGAGCTTAAAGTACGTATTTACCCAGAAAGAGCTCAACATAAGACATAACCGATAGTAGGAGCTGGTGAAGGACATTGACATATCATTGGAGTACCATCCAGGGAAGGCCAATATAGTCATTGATGCCTTGAGCAGGTATACTGTGGATACGTACTGGACTACAGATAGATATTTATTGGTCGATCCTGAGAGCTTGGATATTAAGCTGCTTGTACCCGATATTGAGATACAAATATGGGGATAGCATATATAGTCTGAGCTGGTGGACAAAATCAGAGTTTTTCAGTAAGATGATGAGTCTCTGAGGGGCATCAAAGCAAAAGGTCAGATGGGATTATCAAAGGACTTCACATTTGCATAGTTTGGGTCACTACGACACGGTACTAGGTTGTATGTGCCAAGTAGGACATTGTGCGAGAAGGTTCTTCAGAAGGCACATCGGTCAGTATCTAAGGTATTCTCTTATTGATCGGGCTTGTTTGAGGTGAACTTGACCTCGAATTTAATTAAATTAATAAATGTAAGGTATTCTCTTAAGAAATGTTGCGTAGCTAAAACGAGACGCATTGGCGAGTATCTAAGGTTGCACAATGGTCAGAGGGGTAGTCTGGTACGTCTAAAAAATGATCGTGACTTCGGGTGGAAGATACTAATGGTACGATGCTCCAACCTCGAAGCAACGAAAAGGTGTATTAAGAAGTATAATTGACGCACATTTATCCTAATTAATTCTAAATAAATTTTAGTCTCTTGATTTAATTCCAATTAATCCTGAATTGGTCGAGGGGGTTTACAATCCACCCTCCTTAGAGCATTTCGTCCTCGAAATTAAAACATACGCTTGGTAAGAAGTTCTGACTGAATTTTAAAATGCTAATACATACCTTGTCCTTCGAAGAGATGGGGATAGCGCTGTTTACTGTCCTCCTCGCGTTCCCAAGTCGACTCGCCTGGTGCATGATGTATCCACGCGATGCGAACTAAGGGAATAGTCTGTCCTCGCAGTACTTTCTTATTCCTGTCTAGAATCTCAACAGGCTCCTCTTGGTATGATAAGCTCGGACCAACTGTGATCTCTGAGTGGTCAAGTATGTGACTCGGATCCGGTATGTACCTCCTCAGCTGAGATACATGAAAGACGTCATGAACTCCTTCCAAGGTCTACGGTAAGGCTAATCTGTAAGCAACCTCTCCGACGCGTTCCAATATGTCGAATGGTCCGATGTATCTCGGGCTCAGCTTCCCTCTGCCTCTGAATCTGATAGTCCCTCGAGTAGGCGAGATCTTTAGAAATATGTGATCTCTAACCTAAAATTCTAAGGGTCGACGATGCGCATTTGCCTAATGCTTCTGTCTTTCTTGTGCTACTCGAAGGTGCCCTTGGATCTTCTTCACCTTTTCTACTGTACGAACAACCAACTCTGGTCCAAGAATTTGTCGCTCGCCTATATCACTCCAGCATACTGGAGAACGATATTTCTTTCCATACAACGCTTCATAGGGAGCCATCTGGATGCTCGCCTGATAGCTGTTGTTGTAGAAAAACTCGACCAGATGCAAATGGTCCTCCCATGATCCTCCGAAGTCAAGCATGCATGCTCTCAACATGTCTTCTAGCGTCTGAATGGTGTGCTCCAACTGGCCATCTGTTTGTGGGTGATATGCTGTGCTAATCTTCAGGCGAGTACCAAGACTCTCCTCTATACTCCGCCAAAAGTAAGACGTAAATCTCGTATCCCTGTCAGACACTATGCTAATTGGCACTCCATATAGGCGCACAATCTCCCTCATGTACATATCTGCTAAGGCCTCCATCGATTGCCCAACTCTGAAGGGTAAAAAGTGTGCGGACTTGGTGAGTCTATCCACGATTACCCATACTGCATTGTGCCTATTAGGACTCCTCGAAAAGCCTGTAACAAAGTCTATAGTGATATGCTCCTATTTCCACTACGGTATAGGGAGCGGCTGAAGTAATCCTGCAGATCTCTGATGCTCAGCCTTGACTTGCTGACACACCAGGCACTTAGCCACAAAGCATGCTATCTACCTCTTTATTCCGTGCCACCGGTAGTACTGTTTCAAGTCCCTGTACATCTTCGTGTCTCCTTTGTGCCTCTGCCATCAACTCTTGACGAAGTTCTCTATTGGGAACATAGAGACGATCTTCGCATCTCAAAGTCCCATCTTCATGTATTCTCAGTCCTATCTGTATTCCAGCCTCTGTCCTCTGTCTAAGCCTCTGAAATCTGGTGTCTTTCGGCAAAGCAGCCTTGATTCTCTCCACTAATGGCGATTGTAATTGGAAACTCGACAACTGTACATCTACTCCGGGCATGACGACCTATATACCCATCTGCTATAGCTCTCTCAACAGATGTTGTTTGGTGGTCATGAAGAATGCCATGGGTCTTCTGCTCAAAGTGTTAGCTACTACGTTGGCCTTTCCCGGGTGGTACTGTAGCTCGATCTCGAAGTCGGTCATCACTTCGAGCCATCGTCTCTGCCTCTGGTTAAGATCCTTCTGAGTGTAGACGTACTTTAGGCTCTTATGATCAGTAAATATCTCTACTCTCTCTCCATATAGATAGTGCCTCCAAAGTTTTAAGGCAAAGATTACTACTGCAAGCTCCAAGTCGTGGGTGGGATAGTTCTTCTCATATGTCCTCAACTGTCTAGAAGCATAAGCTACAACCTTTCCATGCTGTATCAAGACACATCCTAATCCTTTTCCGGATGCATCGCTATAGATTACGAATCCTCCAGGTCCAGAAGGTATGGTCAAGATAGGTGCAGTAGTCAAATGCTTCTTCAGTTCGTCGAATGCCTTCTGACACTCCTCTGTCCAAGTGAACTCCTGCTCCTTACGGGTCAAGAGGGTCATTGGTTCTGCAATCTTCGCGAAGTTTTCTACGAACCTCTGATAATATTCGGCAAGTCCTAGGAAACTCCTCACTTCCGAGACATTGGTAGGGGTTGGCCATGTCTCTACTAATGAAATCTTCGCCGGATCTACTAAAATTCTATCTCCTGAGATGACGTATCCAAGGAAAGCAACACGATCTAGGAGAAACTCACATTTGCTCAGTTTGGCATAAAGCCTCTCTCTCTTTAGTGTCTCTAACACTAGTCTCAGATGCTCTTCGTGCTCCTCGTGGCTCTTTGAATACACCAAAATATTGTCGATGAAGACTACCACGAACTGGTCTAAGTATTGGTGGAATACTCTGTTCATCAAGTTCATAAATACAGCTGGCACATTCGTCAGCCCAAATGGCATTACTAAGAACTCGTAGTGACCACAACGAGTCCTGAATACTGTCTTTTGAATGTCTTCTTTTCGCACCTTTACTTGATGATAACCCGACCTCAAGTCGATCTTTGTGAACACCACTGCTCCTGTCAGCTGGTCGAATAGATCATCAATCCACGGCAGGGGGAACTTCTTCTTGATAGTTAGCGCATTAAGGGCTTTGTAATCAATGCACATGCGTACTGTTCCATCCTTCTTAGGTACAAACAACACTGGTGCTCCCCATGGTGATGCACTAGGACGGATAAATCCCTTGCTCTGCAACTCCTCTAATTATAGCTTCAGCTCATCTAACTCCTTCTTCGCCAATCGGTATACATTAGAAGATACCGGTGCTGCTTCGGGTACTAGCTCGATGGTGAACTCCACGTCTCTAGAATTACGGTAAGCCTAGTAGTTCTTCAGGGAATACATCCTCAAATTCTATAACGATTGGAGGGGGTGCAATCTCCATAGGCATGCAAGTTCATGCTATTTGTCCTACTCCTTGTTCGATGGTCCCTCGCATGTACTCGAACTCCGGTAGATCTGGCGGTCTAAAGGTGACACTACCCTTCCGGTAGTTCAGTACGGTGTTATACTGGCTTAACCAGTCCATGCTTAACACAACATCAAAGTACGACATAGGCAATACCAAGAATCGCGCTTTCATCTCTCAACCATATACAACTATCGAGCACGTTCTAATAGTACTGGTAACCGGCACGATACCTCCTCCGATAAGAATCTTCCAACTCTTAAGTAAGGGGAAAGTCGCTACTCTATGCATTGCTACAAATCTACTATATATAAATGACAATGTAGCTCTAAAATCAAACAATACAGTTGCAGGTAATAATGCAACTAAGATGGTACCTGTGATAGCTTCCCCTTCTGTTTCCTCCTCAGTGGCTGCTAAAGCAAAGTCCTGTCCCTGCCTCTGTCCTCCTGTCTGCTGTCAATTTCGGTTGAACTGTACTTCCTGTGGGGCCAAAGGTGGTCCCCTCTGAAATCCTTCGATGGCTGGTGGTCGCTGGCCTCCTGGTGGGGGTAGTATCATTAGAACTGGTGCTGCTGGCCTCTGTCCTGTCTGCAGTGCTGCCTCTCTGTGCTGTGGGCAATCCCTGACAAGGTACTAACTTGATCCATATATCATGCACAATCCCAACTTCTTTCGATAATCTTTAACGACGTGTCCCTTCTTGCCACAATGGTGACAAGTAGGAAGCTCCTGCTGTGGGTATGGCGCTGCCCTCTACTGTGTCTATGCTCCTGGACGACGGATCGGTCCTCCTGCTCCGGGCTGGGCTCTGGCTGGTATAGTCAAGCTGGAACATCTAGCTCCTCTGACGATGGCCTCCTGGATTCTCGCCTCTGCAATAACCTCTTCATAAGAAATCAACGCCTGTGTAGTGGTATACCTCTGTAGCTCGAAATTGAGGCCGTGATGAAATCTCTGGGCTTTCTCGAGATCATTAGGTATCAGGACGGCACCAAATATGCTAAGGCGGCTGAAGTCCGCGTCATATGCGTCAACAGTTATATTCTCCTATTCTAGATGTAGGAATTGGGAGTACAGGGCATTTCTGACTGTAGCTGGGAAATACTTCGCGTTGAAGTATTCTAGGAACTGTTCCCACGTCTGGTTCTTCCCTACACTGCGCTCAATAGAATCCCACTAGTGATGGGCGTTGCCTTTCAGTTGGGCCCTCACTGCGGTCATCCAAAGGTCGGGGTGCAGTTGTGAAGCCTCTAGTAATATCTCCGTATTGGCGACCGAATCAGAGATTTGCTCGGCGGTCTCATTGCCCGAGAAAGTATCTGGTCCCATCTGTCAGAACCATCTAACAGTGCCACCTGTCTGGGCTGGTGGAGGTGCTGGTACTAGTGTTGGGGCAGGTATCCTCTCTAGTACTGTCATCAAACTCTGTCGTAATGTCTTTGTCTGCTGCCTCTGTGACTGCATTATTGCCTGGAAGAACTGAAGCATTTGTGGCTGGCCATCTAGCTGTGGCATCTAGGGTGGATAAGGTGGAGGCGGTGGTAGTGGAATCTCTGGCTGTTGTTTGTGGTATTAAACGAAGGAATGAAAGTGTATTTCAATGATAGGGTTTATACGAGACCCGTGCCCTTTGGTTTACAAACAAACTTGTATAATTCGATCCTATACGAGGATGCGGGAGTACAATTTATTTAATCTAGGTATAAATTGCTATAGGTGTCTGATCTGTAGTTGATCACTTTAGCCCTTGGACTACACGATGTTGAAGAAGTACCGTGGTAGACGGGTAGCGGCTTCGAAGGCTGCGAAGGAGGGTGAATGCACGGTGCCAGAGCCGTCGACCCCTACTCTTTCCCTGAGCTCCGGACTCTTCTCTCCTTCTCCTTCTCTCTCTCTTTCTCTTTTTTTACCAATTCTTCGACCTGGTTCGATCTTCCAAATTGTCGACCTTGTTCCCCATTGATAGGGGTCTCTATTTATAGAGTTTTGGTGACAGTGACCACTCCGTCGGTATAACAATCGAGGAGTGGACAGTACAGCACCCTTTTACACAACGGTTAAAATAACAAATGCCTGCGCATAAATGACCTTCTGAGTGAGCATGTGACACGTGTCCAACTAAGGGGACAAAACACGTATATCTGCTGCGAAGCCACGTAGGTAGGTATCCCTTGTGTAGAAGAGGTTGGCGTAGAAGCCAAATGACTGTCACCCCTGGCGTAGAAGCCAAAATAGGCATAGAAGCCGAACAGGCGTAGAAGCCACGTAGGTAGGTATCCCTTGTGTAGAAGAGGTTGGCGTATAAGCCAAATGACTGTCACCCCTGGCGTAGAAGCCAAAATAGGCATAGAAGCCGAATGGGCATAGAAGCCGAACAGGCATAGAAGCCGAACAGGCATAGAAGCCGAATGGTCGTAGAGGCAGAGTGGGCATTTGAAGCCGAATGAGCACAGATCCTGGATGGGCATAGAAGCCGCTGCGTACCGTGCCAGAGTGTTGATGTGGACGACTTTGTCGAAATTACGGCTTTCGAAGGTGTAATCAAATCTCTTACAGAGATTTGCCACCATCCTGTGCATTAAATACGGAGACGTATTTTGAAGGTCTGCAGCCCTTCTGTGCATCCGTCGCAGAGACGTGTCTTGAGGGAAACTGTCACCGATCTGTGCAATTTGACGTAGAGACGTACCTCGGGCTCTGTACGAAGTATAGCTTTTGAAGTGGCAGACGGTTTGTCTACTGCGGAGCGTAAAATAGCTCATGTTTGCTTGTGTAAAACAAGGCGGCGTATTCCCTTGTATGCGAAAGAGCAGTTTACGCTGGGGGGACTTTGGTAACCAACGGTTTGGTAATATTTTACCCAAATCCTCTGCATTAAATGCCAAGATCCGCCATCATACTGTGGGTGCGTCCCGAGGGGTCTGCCATCGTTTCCAACCGTCGTCTGGGTAGCCGTACAGCACTTTTTGTCAGGAGTCTGAGGCCAGGTTCACTGAGGGACTTGACAGGTTCATTTTGGAGAAAATGAAGCGTTCCTCGTACGCATTAACGCTGCTTTGAGAGCGGCTGAGTTTTACGCCATGGAGGCGATGAAGAACTCTGTCTTATGCTGGAACGGCCTGGACGTACTGCACTTACGCGGATGGTCCTTTGAGCTTACACTTCATGCTGTATTTTAGCAGAAAAAGCTCTGTTGCATGCTTAATAGCTCTGAAGGCCTCTGTTTATGCTGCTCTGCATCAAGAGGCTGCGTAGATCCTCCCAGCATATTTTTCATGCTTCTACAAGACCCCCTTCAAAGCTTTTAAATTCCTCAGAATTTGAAATGCTTTGAATGAAGCATGAACGGCCCCTCGTAACTCGAAACGTTTCTGAATGGAGCGCTGAAACGGTCGATGCGGACTTTATGGCGGATTTACTGGGGACCGATGTGATCTCTTTTGCCTATAAAAAGGCTGGGGGTGAACCTGTTCTCACCACATTCCCATCACCATGCAGAGATGATCGTCGGAGTTCGTCGGGTCGACCTGAGGAAGAAGGAGATCATGTTCTTCCAGCATGTAGGGAGCCGAAAAAGATGGCGTCTTCGAGCAAATGTCCACTACAACGATGGATCATGGAAGGATATCTTAGCCTCCCTTGCTCGGGATAATCAGCAACTTTGTATGGCGCTGCTCCAGGAGAGAGGAAGGGTCATCTTTGACCACACTGCTTGAAGCGGTGTCTTCTCCTGTTATATTCTCGGGGATGAGAGAGAAGACAAGCTGTAGCAGCCGTCTTCCAGGACTGAGTTGGGTTTAATACCTCAACCCAATCTGCCGTGGCGTACGGAGCATGGGATCTGCATAATTTATGCAAGCCCCAACTCTGTCGTTCTCTCGCCACTGATCATCTCCTTCGAAGAAGAGGAAGACCTACACCGATGCGAGAACCCGGTAGAACGAATTCTGGGGGCGATCTTCCGACGACGAGGGGGTATCTCCTTTGTAGACGGAGTTTCCCTCAGATGTAATCGTGAAAATGAAAAGAAAACCCTTGTAGATTAGATTTCTCTCATATGTAATCATGACTTTGATCTTTTAATAAAATCGTCTTGCTTCTTCATATGATCATCTTGCCATATGTTACTGTGAAGTCTGAATATGTGTAGCTTCAACACGTCTGAATCTTTACGCCGACTCTGTAGAAAGAGTGCTAGGTCCTGTCCTTTACGCATAGCGAATAGTCTATAGAACGCTGTAGAGCATTTTGAACATTTTTATAACTGTCCTGTTGCTAGGACTGAGGGACCGCGTAGAGCTCTGAGCTTCTGATAAACAAAATTTTTTGTTCAGAATTCGCCTTTAAGAATGACTTCCCGATAAATTCCTTGGAACAGGGTCGAGAAATGGCTGTCTAACTGAGTTGCCATCTTTTGATAGACGAGATATTCAGACTGGAGTCTGGATGAACCTCCAATTTTGGACCCGAGAAGAGTAATTTCTCAATGTTTGAACTCTGTATGCTTCGGGTACTTGGGATGCTTTGGGTCAAGAACGAGTATCTTTTGTGTCGAACTCTTTGCAATTGACCGCTTTGGGGACTGTTTCGAATATGCGGAAAGTCGTAGAGCGTGAAATCATCAGTCTGTAACCTCTGGGCATAAAATACTATCGAGCGCAGAATCGTAGACTTGTGGTTTCTGAGCGTGAAGTCGTAGGTTTGTTGCCTCTCGAGCATAAAAGCTACCGAGCACAAAGGCATCCGGGCATAAAACCATAGACTTATAGCTGTCGAACGTAAAGCTGTAGATTCGTAGCCGTCGAGCGTAGAAAGCTCCTTTAGCATAGGACTGGAGATCTGTAGCTTGTGAGCGTAGAACACCATCGAGCGTAAAATTGTAGACTTGTGGTTTCTGAGCGTGAAGTCGTAGGTTTGTTGCCTCTCGAGCATAAAAGCTACCGAGCACAAAGGCATCCGGGCATAAAACCATAAACTTATAGCTGTCGAATGTAAAGCTGTAGATTCGTAGCCGTCGAGCGTAGAAAGCTCCTTTAACGTAGAACTGTTTGATTTGTAGCTCATGAAAAAAAAGTTTTTTCGAGCATGAAGTTTGCGGATCTGTTGCCTCCGAGCGTAAACTGAGCGCCACCGAGCGTAAGATCGACGATTTGTTATCTGCTGAGTGTAAAGTCATAGGTTTGTGGCCTCTCGAGCATAAAAGCTACCGAGCACAAAGGCATCCGGGCATAAAACCATAGACTTGTAGCTTGCGAGCGTAAAAAACCGTAGATCCGTTGCTGTCGAGCGTAAAAAGGTCTTTTAGCGTAGAACCCACTGAACCGTTTTATACGAAAAACCTTTCAAATTTGCTGACTGTCCATCTTCCAAGGATAGTGGGCTGACGTAGCATCCAATCATAACCAATCTGCGAGATTTGGTTAGGGTCTCGAGGAGTTCGTCCGAGGATTCGAGGAGTCGACTCGGACTATATATACCCCAAGTTTTTTGAGAGAAAAACTTTTTATCTGTCTTCTACGAAAGAGGGCTTTCGACTGTTCGAGTTTTTCTTCGTTCCTTCTCCGAGCACTTCGAGTCTTTCAGAAATGGCGCCGAAATAAACCGCTTCCGCCAAGGGAAAGAGCATAGGTTCTTCCTCTCATTCTTCTGCCCCAGCGAGGGAGTCTCTGGTCGGGCAAGGCGAGCTTCCCTCCGAGCAAAGTATCCCGCCGACGAGTAGCGCACCCGGCCTTAGAGGTAGAGCCTTTGGGGTGACAAAAAACGATAAAAAATCCTTCGCACACGTTGAACGTGACCGCGCTAGGTCATCTTCTGTGCTGATAGCCTCTTTGGAGGAAGATGATGCACGGAGGCATTTTTATCTTTTACGCCCACATTTCTAATGTGCCAGCGTAAAGACTTCATATTTTCGTAGCCCTGAGCGTAAAAGCTCTGGCTACCGAAAGTTGGCGTATATCGTAAAATTTGAGTTTTACGCTTGTGGAGGGGACTTTCGGCGTAAAATAACCAAATGGTTACGATCCTGCGTAGAGCACAGACTGTCGTTTCCTTGGTCTGTATGTTTGCGCAAGATTTGTAATAACATATTTCCCTTGCACTTTTGCAGTTGATCTGGGCGAGTCTCCACTGGCCGAGGTGATGGGCTCCGCTGCTGGGATGCCGCACTCGAACTACCTGGAGGATCTGTCCCACGTGGCATTTTCCATCTTCGGACCCCAGTATCCTGAGTGAAGGGGGTTTCTGATATCAGTTATGGACGAGCGGACGCTGCTGAGCATGATTAATGGCGAGCCCCTGACCTACGTAGACGGGGAGCAGTACATAAAGCCGGCTTTCCTCTTTGGGGACATGATTGACAAATAGTCCCAAATGAGGCCCAAGAGGGAGCCCTGGGTTTTCTCCGCCGGGAATTTGGTTTTATATTTGCCAACGATGCCGAGAGATTATCCCATCTCGGCCTTCTTCCATGCGACGCATCCCAGGAAGATGTCGTGGATGCTGACTCCTGATCTTCACGGTAAGCCGGAAAAGATCTTTCATCTCAAAGAAGCTGACCGGGGGTCATTTGTCAGTCGCCCTTCCGGCTTTGTGACGTTGTTTCGGGGACTATACCCGGGTAGTGTCCCGAGTAAAGACAGCTCGGTGATCCAGCCGGTCCAATTGCCGACCTTTTGCAATGACTTTATGGGACGAGGTGGGGTATATCCCAAGGAGAATCCTCGATGTAATGGGTGGATCGCCCAAACAAACTCCCGATGGATATGCCTAGTGGGCTGGGCCTTGAAGCACTTCCGGAGAGAGCTGGAGGTCATTGGGCTATATGCCGCTATGAGTGCGACGAGCGTCGGGTTGCCTCCGAACCCTAACTTGTTCCTGGCGCTGATGGAGTGGTATATTCCGCTCACTGGGACCTTTGCCACTCTACTGGGGGAGTTGGGATTGGTGCTCCACGAGATGGCAGTTGTCTCGAGACTGCCGATGGGGGATACCCCCTATGAAGAGTATGTTCCTACTAATCGGGAGTTAGGGGATTTTGAACCTCGGGTGGCGGAAATATATCAGGAGCTGATGTGTCAATACTTCGCGTGCACCACTTTTTATAACGAGCGTTCTGATTTGGCTCATACCACCAAGTGGATGTCCTACCTCTTCTTTCACTGAGCTAGGGCTGCCAAGTCGGAGAAAGCCTCGAGGGGGCAAAAATGAGCCCGTGAATTGTTTGGGCGTGCTTAGCGCCCAGGTCGTCGAGGGTCTTATGGAGGAGGCTACAGCTCCGGATCAGATTCTCGTCGAGGGGGTAGGAAAGTACCCCGAAGGCACTAAGGCATGTAGTTACTTGAGGCGCTGTCACCGTCCTATGTCTAAGGAAGCCCAGTTGGCTGGTTTCCTCTCCATATGGCTGCGTCGAGTAGTAGTGCCCGGCACAGCGTCAGCGGACCGTATTCACCGGAATATCCTATGGCCGGCAGTGCGCCTGGTGTTCGGGGCAAGACTGGGCTTGGTTCATGCCATGGTGTGCCGTATACAGGCTGGCTTGAGAGACATAACTGATGGGTTGCTCACCGGAACATCCTATTGTCCCCTCCGTTCATCGCAATCAATCAGGGGTGCGGCTTGAGGATTCAGATGGAGAGAAGACCGACCTTTCTCCGGAAGCTTTTAACTGGTTGGTCTGTATTAGACCCTCCCATCTGCTGTATAGGAGTGAAGACCATTATTTCTTCGAGCCCTACTTGCCTAGTCGGTTTGCTCGGCAGTTTGGGTACGATCAGTTGCACGTAGGCAATGCCGTCACCAGCTTTAGTTCCAGGGGCGGACTCATTGATGGAGCCAGAGGGTGGCGGTATTTCCTCATGGGTTGTACGGGGGCAATTTTTATCGTGCCGGTCGTTACAACCTCCACGGAGCTCCGTATTCTCCATTCTTACGCCCAGTTCTATGTGGCGATTAACACCTTCCATCATGATTTTGACACGCATGGAAGCTTCAGGGTGCCTTCTCCCAAGCCTGGGGGCAGAGTTGACGTCCCCTCGGTTTCTTCGGACGAGGACGAGGAGTCTGGTACTCTGGATGAGCCTCTGGTGTCGGTGCCGAGGTGCGAAGTGCCTCTGCCTACGGGGGCTTTGGTAGTCTCTTCTAGGAAGCGACGGGCTTCTGCTCCGAAGGAAGTTTCTCTTCGTAAGAGGAGGAAGGAGGCGGTTGCTCGTCCTCTCCGCATTCTTGGTGTTGAGGCTCCCGGGAATGAGCCTGCCTTTCCCCATATCAGGGATGATTCTTTGGCTGAAGGTTCCTCGCCTTTTAGAGAAGGACCTTCTACAGTTCCGGCCGGCGGTGCCAGAGAATCCTCGCTAGAGGTCGTTGTCGTGGCTGCTGCTCCAGGTAGTGGAGCGAGGTTGCCTGTGTGGCCGAGGCAGATGGGAGAATCTTTCCCAAGGTCAGCAGCGAGAAAAACTCCCGTCGTGTCAGCGAGCACGTCTGGCGAGATTCCAGCTGATGAACCTCGAACGCGTCTCGGTGGAGGCTTGACGGAACTCTTGGTGATGTCGGTCGGCCCACCTCCTTCTCAAGGTATGACGGTTCGCATTGCATCATTAAGGCGTGGTTTAGCTACCTCGGGTGCGGATGCGTCGTATATGCCGTTGTCTCCGGGTAAATGTCGTCTTTGTGTCTCCTTTTAGAAAGATTATCATCATACTGATATTAACTTTCTTGTCCTCTTTTCGGGGGATAGCGCCCACGGGGAGTATAGCGTTGAAGCGTATTCTAGCTCCGCTCGGGCTCCTGACGATGATACGGAGGCGTCCGACTTCGATGAGGAAGTGGCTTAGGGGGCCAGTACGCCTGGAGTACTTTCGTCACCTCAAGAAGAGGATGAACCTGTCGTCGTAACCTTGCCTCTTGTGAGTATGGCGATGACTTCGACCGCCGTTGCCACACCTTCTTCGCTCGTGCCACGCGTCGATGCGACGCCTGTGGCCACCTCGTCTGCAATTATCCCTGGAGAGGGACTTGCTGATATTGCGGCCGCTCCCGGCGCCCAGTCGGATCTAGTTGCGTTGACCGAGCAACATACCAGCCTCTTCTACACCGGTTTGAAAATGATAATATCAATGGTGTTAGCGAAGAGTCTAGATTTCGAGCGCCTGAAGAAGACTTCTCTTACTTCGATCAGGGTCATCAGGGGGCTCGGCAATTCTGGGGTAGCCGATGCCCTGGAGGCGGTGGTTAATGGGTTAGAGCAACCCATTACTGAATACTCGTAGCTGACTTAGGGCAGCCTCGATGCTGATGTCCAGGCTCGGTTCAACCTCATGACTGAGCGGCTTACTACAAAGCTGGAAGGCCTAGACAACTCCATCCAGAAGCATAAGCTGGAGATGGATAGGAGAAAAGCTGTCGTGGAAGAGGTTCTTGCTGTTGAGACGCAGTGTCGATCCGAGCATGAAGGAAATGCGGCGAGGGTCTCCAAGCTGAAGGAAAAACTCGCTCGGGCAGAGGAGTGGGCTTCTCAGTCGCTGGCTGGTCTAGAGGTAGCAGCTGGTCGTCTGAGCGCAGCGCGACAGGATTTGGACCGTACAGAAGCTGCTCGTGTGAGCTATCTTCGGGCGAAGGCCGATCTGACCCTTACGAACACTCCTGAGGCACGGTTGGAGCAGGCTCGTGCCGACGCCTTGGCTCTTAGAAATGAGAGAATAGCTGCACTGGAGCGGCTGATTCACCATCTGACTACTCCGCCATTATGATGTATTCTTTCCCTTTTTGCTTGCCTAGATGTAATTCTGCCTCCCTTTTGGGAATAAATAAAGGCGACTCCTTTCTGACTTTTGTGGACCCGTCATTTCGGAATATAAATGACAGTTTTTAGGCGAAAGTAATATCAGAGGTAGTATAAACATGATAAACTCTCGATAACCTTTTAGCGGGACATCTATTCAGAGGCCTTACGGACATGATAGAGTGTAACCCAACTAATTGCGTTCTGGAAGTAGTTTTGTCAGAATCGAGATCCTCGCTATATTCCACTCGAGCGGGGGAGATTAAGCATAGTACCTCTTCAGGAATTTACCGTTGATAGGAGCCATTAACAGGTCTCCGTTAGGCTGGGCTAACCTGTAAGCGCCATTCGAGAATGTTGTCTCGATCACATAAGGGCCTTCCCACTTGGGCTGGAATTTGCCTTTACTTCTGTGAGTAAGAATCATCGGCCTTCTTACGGCTAGAACTAGCTCGCCGACTTTGAACACCCTTTCCTTCACTTTATGATTGAAAGCTCTGGAAATGCGTGCTTGGTAAAGCACGATGCGCTGTTGAGCTTGGAGGAGTTTCTCGTCTAATCCTTCCAACTCTTGGAGCCTTAACAGGTCATTCTTTTCTCAAGTCAGCTCATTAGTTACGGCTATCCTGAGCGACGGGATCTGGATTTCAATGGGGAGAACCGCTTCGCTCTCGTAGACCAGCGAGAACGGGGTGCAGCCTGTCGGCATCCGTACCGTTGTGCGGTATGCCCAGAGACATTCGCCCAGCTTCTTGTTCCAGTCTTTTTTGTTTGAAAAGACGAATTTCTTCAAGAGTTTGATAATGGTTTTATTGAAAGCTTCCGCCAAACCATTAGCAGCTGGGTAGTGTGCCGTAGAGGCAATATTGCGTATTCGATTTTTATCGCAAAACCGATAAAACGCTTGGCTGATGAACTGAGGCCTATTGTAGTGAATTATCCTCCGGGGACCCCGAAGCGATAAATAACGTGATGCTTGATGAAGCTGATCACATTAGATGCCTTTACCTCAGCGAGAGGGATTGCCTCTGTCCATTTGGAGAAGTAATACGTGATAGCCAGTATAAAATGGTGACCCCTGGAAGAAGACGGGTGAATAGGACCGATGATATCCATACCCCATGCTTCGAAAGGCCAGGATACGACCGTGGGATATAGATGTTCGGACGATTGATATATGAAGTCTGCATGAACCTGACAGGCTCTGCAATATCTTGTATACCGTATTGCATCTGCGATCATAGTAGGCCAGTAATAGCCCATTCTCCTGATGCGATCCTGTAGCTTAGGACCGGGTTGATGCGCTCCGCACACGCCTTCGTGGGCTTCACGGATAATCTGCTGTGCTTCGTCGTTAGAGAGGCATCTCAATAGTAATCCGTCGTTGGTCCGACGATATAGGCTTTGTGAAGATGCATCGAAGTAGAAGCGTAGTGATCGTCTCTTGACGGATACTGCTTCTTTGGGGTCCTCCGGCAAGATTCCGTATGCCACGAAATCTATCAAGGGACTTGTCCAATCTCTCGTAGGAGGATCGGTATTGACAGCGTAGCTGCATTCTATGTGACAGCTGTTCTTCACACAGAACAAGTCTCTGTTAAGAAGGATTACCGAATCCTGCCTTCTTACGGGAGTAGCTAAATCTGCCGCTAGACTGGCTAGGGCATCAGCTTCCAGATTCTGAGATCGAGGTACATGCTCTAGGAAGAACTCCTTGAATGTCATGGCTATCTCGACCGTCGCTTGGTGATAGGGGATGAGGTCTGGATTCCGGTCTTCATATATTCCCCTGACTTGATTGACGATAAGCAGAGAATCACCGAAAGCTTCCAGGGACTCTACCCCCAGCTCTTTAGCAACTTGGAGCCCTATTAGTAGAGCGTTGTACTCTGCCACATTGTTGGAGCAGGGCTCGCTAAGAGAATATGCTCAGTAGATGACGAGCTGATCAGGGGCGACCAGGACGACTCCCACTCCAGAAATGATATTTCTCTTAGGACCAGTTCTGGAGGTGCCATCGAAGAACAGTTGCCATGCGTCACCTTTCATTGCGAAATTATATTCTGCAACTTCGTCGAAAATATCTTCGTATAATTTAGAGGTCTCCGGGATCGGGTGAGCAGCTAGGAAGTCGGCCAGCGCTTGGCCTTTGATGGACTTCTGCGGTACGTATACCATGTCATATGGTGTTAACAGCATTGCCCAAGTTGCTAGTCGGGAATTAAAAATGCTCGGCTTGCTCATCAGTACTCGAAGAGGGTTAATCCTGGAGATGATGTGGATAGTCTGGCCGGTGACGTAATACCGCGTCTTTTGGATAGCGAACATCAGAGCCAAGCATTCTTTCTCCACTAGGTTGTACCGGTGTTCGGCTCCGACCATCATCCTGCTGAGGTAGTAGATAGCCTGTTCATGCCCTACATCGTTCTTCTGTGCGAGAAGAGCTCCTAGCGAATGATCCATTGCTCGGACGTACAGCAAGAACGGTTTTCCCATAACGGGAGGCACCAGAACTGGTGGACTGGTGAGGTAGCGCTTGATATCTTCGAACGCTTGCTGACAGGTTTCGTCCCATGCGAAGGATACACCTTTCTTCATGAGATGAGAGAAGGGCTGACATCTCCCGGAGAGGTTGGATATGAATCGCCGGATGTAAGCCAGACGTTCTTGAAATCCCCTGAGTTCCCTCAGATTACGGGGCAGTCGTATTTCCACGATTGCCTGGACTTTATCAGGGTCCACTTGGATGTCTTTGGCGGTAATGACAAATCCCAGGAATTTGCCACTAGATACACCCAGAAAGGACTTCGTAGGGTTCATCTTGAGTTGATGTTGGCGCATTAACTCGAATACCGTCCTCAGGTCTTGAATGTGATCACCTTTGAGGCCGCTCTTGACGGCTATGTCGTCCACGTAATATTCTACTATTTTGCGTAAATGCTTGTGGAATATGTTACTCATAGCTCGTTAGTATGTAGCCTCGGTGTTCTTCAATCCGAAGGGCATGACCGTGTAGCAATATACTCCCAATGGTGTCTGGAAGGCGGTGTGCTTCTCGTCTTCAGGATACATCTTGATCTGATTGTACCCTGAGAACCCGTCCATGAAAGGCATGCGTTCAAAGCCGCAGGTGTTGTCGATCATGATGTCCGTGATGGAAAGAGGAAATTCATCCTTGGGGCAGGCCGCATTCAGATCTCGGTAATCGATGCAGATACGTACCTTTCCATTTTTCTTGATGACTGGGACAACATTGGCGACCCAGTCGGGATGTTGTTCTTCCCGGATGAAACCGCAGGCTATCAACTTCTTGACTTCAGCTTCGATGGCGTCCATCATATCTGGGCAAAATCGGCGTTGGTGCTGCTTTACTGGCTTCGAATCGGTCAATATATTGAGCTTGTGAGTAGCTACTTTCGGGTCCAGGCCTGGCATGTCCTCATAATTCTATGCAAAGACGTCGATGTATTCCTTTATCAGCTGTATAACATCTTCCCTTTCAGCTAGGGGAAGGTTGTTACCGATAACTATTGGCTTCGGCGAAAGTTTACCCCCAACATCGATCTGGATAACTTCATCTTTGGTGGAAGGTTCTCTTTGCTCGAAGCAGAATTTCTACTGTGTATCCATTTGCTGAGCCCAAGAGTCATTCTCAAACGGCTCCGAATCCTGCTCATCTGCTCCTGAGGGATCTGTCACCACCATATTTACTAATAGTGTTTGTTCGATAGCATCAGGTGAGTCGGGGGGCGACGAGCCATTCTGGGAGAAGGAAGAGATGTCCTCGTCTGACTTAGAAGTCGCAAGGGCGGTGGCATATCCTAATCCGAAACGGGTCTGTTGATAGCGGGTGTTGCCGCGCGGTGGCGTTCGTCTGCCTCTTCCGTAGTTGAGGCCTGGCTTTCGCTTTAAGTCGTAGCCCATGTTTTGCATGATCTTTAGCGCTTGAGGGCTGTATCGGTGAACCTGCATTCTCCCAGTATCGTTGTCGAAAGGATCTTCCTGGGAAGTCGGTTGATTGCGCATGCGGCCGAAGACTATCGAACGCAGGCTGCTGCAGGTAGGCGGGACGATGAAAATAGAATCCTCGTGTGGCCCATATGTCGTGACGACATTGGACGATGATGCCACTTCCCAGACATACAGACTGTAGGAGTTTATAGCTTCCAAGAATTTTTGTGCTATTGGTTCTACTTCGTCATGGGAGTGGATTCCTGTTTCAGAATTTGAGCACCGATGTACCAGAAAAGAGGATGTTTATTATCATCTGGAACCCCGTTCCTGGTTGCGCTTACATCAGTCGGCTGCTTGTTGTGCCGAAGGTTGATGGCCAAGGGTGGAGGCTTCCGGTTCAAAGTGATTACCAGAGGATCACTCCCTTTTCCTGACTTGGTCTTGTTAAGGTGGATAGCCAGGCTCTATGGTTCTTGGACGAGTGGTTCGTCCTTTCACTTTGATCGACAACGGCAGTATGGTAGAGGGCTCTTCTGGCTCTTGGACGAGTGGTCCGTCTTTGGCCTCGCCTGGCGCTTCTTCCGTGTGGTCTTGGGAGTACAACACGGTATCGAAATAGTAGGATTCTATTCTTTTAAACGGGTTTAGGTCAGCCACCTCCGTTTGTACGGTTCCTTGTGCGTCTACATATTTAAGGCATTGATGTAGGGTTGAAGGAACAATATTGTGGTCGTGGATCCACGGTCTTTCCAGCAAAATGTTGTAGGACACATCTGAATCGATGACGTAACATATGGCCACCGATCTAAGGTTGCCGATCTGGATTCTCAAGCGGATCTTCCCCAATGGCTTACTTTTTTCAGCCTTGAAACCTACGATTGTAGTGGTAGTGTAAGCCAGTTCGCTGGTAGGAATTATTAGTGGCCTGAGCAGACTGTGAGGGATGATGCTGATCAACGACCCCGGATCTATGTGAATCCGGTCGATCTCCATGGAACCGATGTACCCGGTGTAATAGAGGGGCCTGTCATGTCTGTTATGTTTTAACAGCATGTCGTCTTGAGTGAAAGTGATATTTGGGACCACCTCCATCACGCTGTGGCACTGAGGACACGCCACTGGCTCTTTGTCGGGGAACATGAGCTGGGTCAAGTATACCTCCGCCTGCATCAGTGCTTCACTCAGGGCTAGACGAGTGTCTGGGGAGAGCCTGAGTAGTTCAAAGATGGACAACCTGGCCGTCGTATTGGCTAGTTGGGCCAGGATGTCAAATTCGTACGGCTTCTCTAAACCTTTGCTTGGAATGTTTTTCATAGGTTTATCAAAGCGTACTTCTCTCTGCTTCCCCTTTTCTGCCGGAGTAGGTTTCGCAGGGCTGATGTTTTGCATGGTGGGACCTTGTTCTGAAGGTTTGGCGGCTGGAACGTCAGCCGATGCGCCTTCCTGACCTGCTCCATTGTCGTTGAGGTAGGCCTTCCCCGAACGGATTACGGCAAATACTTTATCTTCGTCCGATGCAGAAGAAGTTGCGACCATGTGGCATAGTCTGTATTTGGTGCTCTTCTTGGTCTCTTCCTCGAGCTCTGACACCAAATCTGGATGAACCCACATAATTTCGCCCTGCCGGGTGGTCAGGGGTACTAGGTCTTAATTTTGATCTCTAGAGGGAGGAAGATTGACGATGTCCATCGTAGCTCGGGAAATGGGCGTGACACCGTTCATGACCTCTTGGGAAGGCAGATCACCGAATCGTAGAGAGATCATATTGGCCGTGACCGTCTTCTCGGTGTTGTGCAGAGTGATAGCCTTGGCATCGATCAACCCCTGGATCCTCCTCTTCAGTATGTAACACGCCTTTGTAGGGTGGTATACGTATCTTTGGAAGATACAGTATTCGGGGTCGTAAGTACTGCCAGCTTCTTGGGGCCGCCTTAGCTCTGGAAGGGTGATCTTGCCGCTTTTGATGAGACATTCGAATATACTAGGGATATCGTCGTCGTCGAAAGAGTAGACTTCGACGGGCCTGGAAGTCCCGGGTTTCGTCTGCGTAGTCGCCGCCGTGTTTTGTCTAGACGTATTGACTGTCAGAGCTTCTTTTCCCTTGGAGCTGCGAGGATGGTCGCTGTTGGGAGATAACCTTTTGCCTCTATCGGAGGCGGAGATCATGATGCCATTATCGCGTGCCTTGCGACTGTTGTCTTCGGCGGCCACTACCAAGACGATGAACGAAGGCCACTCATGGAACTGATATGGTCCTGTAAACACCGAGACTACAGGAAGGAGGTTTTTCCTGCAAATGTCTACTAACGCCGAGTCCGGAACTCCTGAAGGCATTTGTAAAGTGGCCTGACGAAAACGTTCGACGAAGGTGTGAACGTCCTCCTTTTCCCTTTGTTTGACTTTGATGAGAGAGGACATAGACATGTCCATCCCACCCTCGTAGAATCGTGTGAAGAATAAAGCTTTGAAGTCTTCGAAGAAAGTAATGCAGTTGTCCGCCAAGCTACGGTACCACTCATAGGCTACTCCTGAGAGGCAGCCTTTGAACACCCGAGTGAGGAGGGCGTCGTTCCCTTGTAGCAACACCGTCATCATACTGAAATAGTTTATATATTGACTGGGCGATGTTTTTCCTTCGAACAGAGCCATAGTCTGGGGCTTGTACTTTGGAGGAAAAGGGACTTCTTCCCAGATAGCTGGGTAGGGTTCGTTGATTCCCAGTTTCTTGAGCTGATCTTTGTGCTTCATGGCGTCGAACTGGGCTTTTAATTCCCGTACTGCCTGCATCAGATTTTCGGTCGAAAGCGGGGCTATGGAGTAGTGCGGAGTTGGTTGTATCGTAACTCCAGCGGGAGGTAAGGCATTCCCTGAGTGAGGAAGCGGAGGAACTGCTGACTCTTGATCTAGCGCAGGCTCTTGGCCCGGGTTAGATGGTGGTAAGTCCACCCCCACACGTATCTGAGTTGGCGGGACCGATGCTTGAGCCACGGCAGTGGCGTACTGAGCTAGCATCATCCGGTGCATGTTCTCCATCGTGGATTACATTTGTCCCAGAGATGTTTCTAGCATAGTGATGCGTTGTTCTGCGTTTCCTGACGGTGAAGCTTCCTCGCGTTCGTCTTCAATGGCGTAGACTCTCATTTCCCTGGGCGTCCTCGAAGGACAAGTATAGGTCGCTGCAGAAGTCGACTCTATACTCTCAGCATCTGATCTGGGAGATTGGTGACCCCCAGTGTCGGAATCAGATGAGTACGAAGCCGGTTGTTGTGACCTTGCATGGGTGTTTTGGAACACCCCAGCTTCAGTGTTCTTGAGGAAGTATTCGAATCTTCTTCGGCTCGGAGGCCCTGTGGGATGACGTCTTGATCTCGGCCCTCCTCTAGGTATGTGAGAAGCCATATTCACGGACGCATACGCAGGCTCTTCTTCCGGGAAAGACTGAGAGTAGCTCAATCGGTCGAAAACTGGCCGTTTTGCCTTAGAACAGCAACAGTCAATCATAATTTTTTGACTATTATAATATTGCTCGCTAGGGGGCGTAATAGGCATGTTAGAAGGTCCCCTCTCCTTACGCTTCTGGATTAAGTATTTGTGCAGGTCAGGGGGAGTAGCAACTTAAGCTTGTTTTACGTCGTTGGACTTTGCCCGACGTAAATTGGAGATTCGCTCAGAGTGGCGTAAGGCTGAAGAGGTCCTCAGCTGGCCGTCGGCTTCCCGCGTAATCCGGAGTGTAGGCAGATTGCTCCTTCGCTGGCGTAACGGCCGAGGAGTCGAGTATTCTGCTGCCTGCTTCCCTTCGCGAAATTCACGGCGTTCATCTGGTTCTTCGTAGAGGTCAGATGTTGTCTGTCCTGGCGCTGAGGCATCACCAGAAGTTTGGTCTGTACCGTGCGTAGCGGGAGACTGGTTCTTACGCGTAGAGCGCAGCGGGTACTTCTGGGTTAGCGCTGAGGCTTTGCCCGAAGTTTTGTCTGTACCGCGCGTAACGGGAGACTGATTTCTGTGCGTAAAGCGTAGTGGGTACTCCTGGGTTAGCGCTGAGGCTTTGCCCAAAGTTTTGTCTGTACCGCGCGTAGCGGGAGACTGATTTCTGCGCGTAAAGCGCAGTGGATACTCCTGGGTTAGCGCTGAGGCTTTGCCCAAAGTTTTGTCTGTACCGAGCGTAGCGGGAGACTGAATTTTACGTGTGGGGCACGGAGGGAGCGATGCTACCACCTCATTGGTCGGAGAGATCGGAGAGATCGGAGAGATCAGAGAGTCCACAGGAACGGCGGAGGATGTCTTGGGCATCCACACTTTGTACAGCTTCCTGTGTCTCGGACGGAGAGAGAGTGAGAGCTACCCCCAGTCCGAAGCGTGTCTTCGTAGGCAGACTGGTCGAATTGGATGACCATTGTCTTCTTTACGGATCCCACGGATACCGTATCGTGTTGAGCAATTACTTCCTCGTCAGAAGAGAAAGACCTCCCCAGCAGAGTCGCCATCTTGTTTGTGGTATTAAACGAAAGAATGAAAGTGTATGTCAATGACAGGGTTTATACGAGACCCGTGCCCTTTGGTTTACAAACAAACTTGTACAATTTGATCCTATACGAGGATGCGGGAGTACAATTTATTTAATCTGGGTATAAATTGCTATAGGTGTCTGATCTGCAGTCGATCACTTTAGCCCTTGGACTACACGATGTTGAAGAAGTGCCATGGAAGACGGGTAGCGGCTTTGAAGGCTGCGAAGGAGGGTGGATGCACGGTGCCAGAGCCGTCGACCCCTACTCTTTCCCTGAGCTCTGGACTCTTCTCTCCTTCTCCTTCTCTCTCTCTTTCTCTTTTTTTTACCAATTCTCTAACCTGGTTCGATCTTCCAAATTGTCGACCTTGTTTCCCATTAATAGGGGTCTCTATTTATAGAGTTTTGGTGACAGTGACCACTCCTTCGGTGTAACAACCGAGGAGTGGACAGTACAGCACCCTTTTACTCAACGGTTAAAATAACCAATGCCTGTGCATAAATGATCTTTTGAGTGAGCATGTGACACGTGTCCAACTAAAGGGACAAAATGCTTATATCTGCTGCAAAGATCACGGCGTAGAAGCCACGTAGGTAGGTATCCCTTGTGTAGAAGAGGTTGGCGTAGAAGCCAAATGACTGTCACCCCTGGCGTAGAAGCCAAAATAGGCATAGAAGCCGAACAGGCGTAGAAGCCGAATGAGTATAGAAGCCGAATGGGAATAGAAGCCGAACAGGCATAGAAGTCGAACAGGCATAGAAGCCGAATAGTCGTAGAGACTGAGTGGGCGTTTGAAGCCGAATGAGCACAGATCCTGGATGGGCGTAGAAGCCGCTGCGTACCGTGCCAGAGTGTTGATGTGGACGTCTTTGCCGAAATTACGGCTTTCGAAGGTGTAATCAAATCTCTTACAGAGATTTGCCACCATCCTGTGCATTAAATACGGAGACGTATTTTGAAGGTCTGCAGCCCTTCTGTGCATCCGTCGCAGAGACGTGACTTGAGGGAAACTGTCACTGCTCTGTGTAATTTGACGTAGAGACGTGCCTCGGGCACTGTACAAAGTGTAGCTTTTGACGTGGCAGGCGGTTTTTCTACTGCGGAGCATAAAATAGCTCATATTTGCCTGTGTAAAACAAGGCGGCGTATTCCTTTGTACGCGAAAGAGCGGTTTACACTGGGGGGACTTTGGTAACCGACGGTTTGGTGATATTTTAACCAAATCCTCTGCATTAAATACCGAGATCCGCCATCATACTGTGGGCGCGTCCCGAGGGGTCTACCATCGTTTCCAGCTGTCGTCTGGGTAGCCGTACAACACTTTTTGTCAGGAGTCAGAGGCCAGGTTCACTGCGTGACTTGACAGGTTCATTTCGGGGAAAATGAAGCATTCCTCGTACGCATTAACGCTGCTTTGAGAGCGGCTGAGTTTTATGCCATGGAGGCGATGAAGAACTCTGTCTTACGCTGGAGCGGCCTGGACGTACTGCACTTACGCGGATGGTCCTTTGAGCTTACACTTCATGCTGTGTTTTAGCAGAAAAAGCTCTGTTGCACGCTTGATGGCTCTGAAGGTCTCTGTTTACGCTGCTCTGCATCAAGAGGCTGCGTAGATCCTCCCAGCGTATTTTTCATGCTTCTACAGCTGTGCAGTAGGCGTCTCCTCAGATGTCGGCCTCTCAGTCTGCGGCATCAGTGTAGCTCCTGAAGTCTGGCCCTCACAGTATTGCGTGGGGATTGTCTGGGAAGTCTGTCCCTTGGGCTGTGGGGTAGGATCGCCCTGTGATGTCTTGTGCCAATGTATCAGTGGGGTCTGTAGTGGTGGATGCCCTTGGGGTACCTCCTCTCATTGAGTGGTGTTCTCTGGCACCGCGGCATGGGGTACTCCTCGTCCACTGTACAAATTCATCTTGCTGCAAGAGATAGGACTTCATTAAAAGAGTACGAGAACAAACAAACAGGATACAGATATTTAGGAGCGGTATGAAAGAAGTTCAAAGACGAATCAAAATTGGATGAGACCTAATAATTTCTATCCTATTGCAGGCTCGCTGGGCATGTTACCATACCACAAGCAAAAAAGAAGACCTGCATGGGCCACCACTAAAATCATGTCATGTCCCAGTCCTAAAAGTATACGGGACTAGGCCACGTGGCAATAGCCAGCTGACACGTCTCCGATGATATCCCAATTTAATGGATCCACGAAGAGTGCTACGATATTCTATAATACTAATATGTCCAATATCAGTCAATAACAGGTAATCTAAACTCATCCACAATATAAAGAGCAAGAAGTACAATATAAACGCTCGAGTACAGCGTCACGTCTGTACGTAGCTAGGGTGTACACGTGTTCTGTCTTCGGTTAACAGGCGTCTTGAGGCCATAATTATCTAGTTATGGGTCATCCATGATTTCGGTTCTGAGCTGACACCTGTCTTTATTTTCTATGTTCAATCATACTAGGATTTATATCCAGGTGTTTCTTATGAATTACCTGTCCCTGGTAATTGATCATTTATTTAGAATAACTATTTATTAATTAATATCTAATTAATAATCACTTCTATGCATAAAATATTAACTAGGTTTATAAGATATTAATATATTTCCATATCGATACGGCAACACGAAGGAGAAGTACTAGGACACAAGAGAGACGGGTTCCATGAATGAGTACCTGATCGACCGAGCGAAGGGGTCCGCTCGCTGGTCGGCTGTTCCCTCCGACGAGGGTGGCTCCGGTTGACGTGGACGGATCCGGGCTCGCGGGTGGTGGGGGCAGTCGGGATCGGGACAGTGGCTCGGGTGGCGGCAGACGGGTTCAGGCGGAGTCGGGCGACGTCGGGCGGCTGTAGGGTTCGGGAGCAGTCGGGTGAGGCGGCTGTGGGGGTGGCGTGTGTCCGGCCGGTTGGGGGGAGCTCGGTTTGGAGAGGGGAGGTCGGCTAGGGTTTGAAGGAGATAGTGAATGATGGATATTTAGGGTTTTGTATGAGAAGGTTTGTATTTATATGTGGTGATGGAGGTTATGGGCTGGCGTCGAGTATAGGCCTGTCATGCCTTGTTGGGGGGCTGGTCCACATAGTAGAGTGCAAGGTGGGCTTGATCGGGCTTGTTTAAGGTGAACTTGACCTCAAATTTAATTAAATTAATAAATGCAAGGTGTTCTCTTAAGAAATGTTGCATAGCTAAAACGAGACGCAATGGCGAGTATCTAAGGTTGCACAATGGTCAGAAGAGTAGTCTGGCACGTCCAAAAGATGTTCGTGACTTCGGGTGGAAGATACTAATGGTGGGATGCTCCAACCCTGAAGCAACGTTAAGGTGTATTAAGACGTATAATTGATGCACATTTATCCTAATTAATTCCAAATAAATCCTAGTCTCTTGATTTAATTCCAATTAATCCTGAATTGGTCGAGGGGGTTTACATAGAGCTAGGTTCATATGACTTGTATTACAAATTCTACATGGTAATTTTTACCCAATTAGGGGAAATTCCAAGATTGACACAATAAGTGTGTGTCATAAGACTAATTAGATCTAATTAGGCTTAGATCGAGATTGTGGAACTAGGTACGTGTCCACAAATGGACACGAGTAGAGAGTATTATAGTATTTTGCGATACGGTAGGATACATATTTATTTTTGGTAATTTGTGTTAATTCTCTTCAATTACTTTTGTAACTAGCTATATTAGTTATTATTATATGTAATTTAGATGTATTATTGGTATTAGTATAGAATTAGGGTTTTAGCATTCCAATTGAGTATGTATCATAGTGTATCATATATTGCATGTCATATATTTGGTTTAATGTATTGTGTGTTTGTCTTATTTATTTGTGAGATGAGTAATTCGGTACTGTGACTGTGAATGGAAGGAGGATGATAGTATATGTGTGTAGGACTAGTGATGTCTATGGTATGCATTGGTGTGGTCTAAAGTTAGTTCATTTGTAGTTGTGAGAAGGTGTCGGGCTTGGCTCTTAGCAGTGATTAAAACTTGAGCAGTGATTGTGATGAAGGCAGTATGGTGTATTTCAGCATGAGTATTGATTGGGGATTGATGCACCTTGTAGTGCCAGAGCAGTGGGCTAAGTTGGGAAAATACTAGACACGGATACCTGAAGTATCAGAGTACACAGGCCACAGACCAATAATACTTCGATGTCGGGCAACTACAAGTTGGATGTTCAATAGCAGCAGCAGTTGCCATATCAACTTAGTTGCTGTTGTCATGCCTTCAGTAGTAGTGTTATATGCACTACAGTGCATTACTAATAAGGGGAGTATCGGGTAGCAGTAAGGGACTACTGAGGGAGTATATTTCTTTTGCTTAGATTTACAGGCAGTTAATGAGGGGAGGGAATTGGATGTTGTAGTAGTAGCAGTAGTGAAGCTTGGAGGTATGCCGGGTTAGATATATATCATATACTAAAGTATTAGGTAATTGGATAGGTGTTAGTGATCAGTTCCATTTCCAAGATAAGTGTAGTATCAGTGATTTATATAATTACATGTGCCAAGTATAAGGGGTGAAGTATGGATCAGTGTGGAGATACTAGTTGATGTCTAGTGCAAACAACTGGTACTAAGTATCGTATAGATTGGTTATGTATAGGGGTAAGGTAATACCTATGGGTTTTAGGTACCTAGCCATTCTAACTTAACAAGTAACAGCAAGGTGAAGGAGAGGATACACCGAGGTGTATCATAATGGAGGGGATCTCAGTTAGTATAGGTTCAATTATCAATTAAATGTATGTTGTTAATTAGTTAACAATTAGTAAGTTAGTATATATAAATTTCTATTAGTATCAATCTAAGTTAGTTAGTTATTTAGTTAGTTATAACTAGATAATGTAGGTATTAGTGAAGATCTTACTTATATACTAAGTTAATGACTTATTATAGCTAATATAAGCTAGTGTTAGCTAGTTAGTGGCTAATATGGACTAATTACCTTAGTGTTGACCTAAAAACTTGTGTATGGCTCTAGTTTGACTAAGATAGACCAAGTTTGACCTAGTTTTGCTAGAGTGACTTAGAAATGGCCTAGAAATCATATTAGTTTATTTTTACTTATTTCTCATTACACCCAAGTGACATGATATTTCCTATTTAGGTGTGTGTGACACCAGCACGGATACAAAGTCATACTTGTTGCTCGGGACCACATGCGAGTACATTCTCTGATAGTTTTCTTATTTGATTCCCTCTATGTTTTATGTATTTAGTATTGAGATATTTAATTCCTGACACGATGGTTACACGGATTGGTATACGTGGATCTTGGTCATGAGATATTATTATTGTGATGGCCAGTGATTAACGTGTCATACTTCATGATTACCGTGATATCTTAGTGATTATATAGACCGTGATTATAGTGCATGATATTTTAGACCATATGTCGTGCCCTGATCCCGTAGGGGCCGATCGTCCTTGCTTGGTCCTACGGAACCGATAGTCCTCGCTTCGGCGCGATGCCGTGCAAGCCTAAGTTGTGCTTGCACCAGGCAATGTACCTACACAAGACACAAGTTAGACAAAAATACACATATATAGGCACAAAGTGAAATACAGAAAACCAAAGTTGAACACATTGATAGGCACAAAATAGTTTTTTTTTATTGAATACTTGAAGATTTGGATTACAAAGTGCATGCTTGGCTGAGTTATAAAATATGCCTTAGAAGGCTTACAAATCTTTTTACATTCCCAAAACTAGCCACAACGCCAAAATATTACATCCTTGTAGTAGGACCAAAATAACAAAACATCTAGCAGAAGAGAAGTATCCCACTGGAGAGAAAAGTGAAGGAAGCAGCACAAATATAGTCCTATGGAAGGATGCGCGGACGCTGGTTTAGATTCAAGATGCTTGCCAAACTCTCGCTTACAGTACCTGGATATTGCCCACAAACGTGGGTCAGTACTACCACATGTACTGGTGAGCGACCGTGGCCAAACTCACCTAAGAAATCCACACTAAGTAAGCATATGAAGCTAGCATTATTAGGTTATCTTTCTGGTTGTCTAGTTTCTTTTTAACAATTTATGCAAGAAAACATAGATGATAAATAGCATATGTATATGATTATTTTTACCCACAACCAAGCGGTTATCCCTGCAACAGACACACAAGTTAGCCACAATTTGCATATGAATAACTTATGAATTAATATAGGCATCAAGTGTTAGGTATGCAAGAAAGTAAACCTAGCATACGCCCTAACTACATGATGGTCCCCGCTACGGGATTAGCAGTTGGGACATACAAGCCCATCTCACTAATGGACGTGTCTACCCTCCCGTAAGTAAGGTTTTTAAGCCACCGGGTATCTAGATCTCTCCCAGGTCGAACGATCTCCAGTGCCCCAGGGACCGCTCGAGAGATAATCCTTGTGCACAAGTTATCCTGACCAAATGCATGAATGCAGCTCCTATCAGAAAATATGCTAACATGCAACTGATGAATAATGAACAAGGAAGTCTATCTCTTCTTCTCATTTTTCTAGTTCAAGTCCAGAGGTTTCCAGCAATAATACTCAATGCACATCATACAAGGGACAGATAAGCATTCGATATGTAACTAGTAAGGTAGCAGTTCTATACATGAAGCATGTAATACTTTTCTTTCTCTTTTAGCTTATATTTTTATTGAGGCAACATATTTCAAGGGAACTAAAGTTTCTTTTATTAGGCATGCAGACTAAAGGATTCATCGAAGGGCCTAAGCCACTCACCGAATGAATCGAACGAGAGGATGGGGAAGCCTTAAGCGATGTTCACTCTTTGGTTATGCATCCTGAAAATGCAACAATACTTGGTTAGCATACTTCAACTCTTTCCCTTACGATTCGAAAAGAACGCGCAAGCGAGAAAGAGAAATCATGAAAACTAAGTCATCGAAAGAAACTCAAAACACAAAGCAATACAAAACCAAGAAGCAAATCAACCAACGAAAACTCTTGAACTTATTTCAATAGAAGTCGTTCGATCAATTCGAAGGGTTCATTATACTTCGTTCGTGTTGATTTGGCGGTAAGGTTTCCCCAAGACTCGATTCTCAACTGAGTCGAAGTAGCAAGTATTTCATAAGTAACCGTTTCGGAGGGGGGCGTTACATACTATCCCACTGAGAAGAAGTTTCGTCCTCAAAACTTAAGAGATCAAGAAGGCAAAGATCAAAGCATCAAGAGTTCAAAGGAATCAGACTTGCCAATATTGTGCCCACTATCATCACGTTCTATGTTCAACTGGTAAACTCTTGGCCTCCTAATCTGATCAACTGGATCAAGAGCAGGACCCGGAGGGGTATGAGTCTCAATTTTAGCAGTATTGTTGTTATTGTACGATGGTAGAACCCTCTTGTTCCGACAGTTCATAGCCAGATGTCCTTTCTGTCCACAGTTAAAATACTCGTTGTTTGCAACACGATAAATGTTTACGGTGTGGCCCATTTTGCCACAATAACTGCACGCAGGACCTGGGCGCTGCTCGCCCGCTGTCTTTCTTTCCCCATTATGGTATCTTTTTGTAGAAGGATTTCAAGGAGTCGGTGCCTTTTCTGGAGCAATTTAAGGCATGAACTGCTCATTCTGCACCGCTGTCTCAAAGGCTTGTATGTACGTTTTGTACTCCCGATTCATAACATCCTTACTCAGATTATTGTTTAAGCCTTTTATGAACCGATGTGTGCGGGCTCCCTCATCGGGAATCATTGAGCTAGCGAACTTAGCAAGTTTGGAGAATTCTGACTCATAATCTTCGACAGACATGCTCACTTGCTTAAGATCGATAAACTCATCTTCTTTCCTCTGTCTGACAGCTGACGGAAGATATTGTGCAAGGAATGCTTCCTTGAACATTCTCCAAGTGATCTTACCATCCTGATGCTTGGTGGCTAGATCTGCTCTCTTTATTTCCCACCAATCGTGTGCACGTAACCGCAACTGCATATCTGTATACGCCACCCTCTTATTCGCAGGTATTGAAGCAAAGTGGAACAAGCTCTCCATCTTTGCGATCTAGTCCATCATCTTATCCGGCGTTGTCCTGCCTTCGAACTCCGGAGGGTTCAACTTCAGAAACTCAGCACCTTTAAAGGTAGACTTCTCTACCGTACAGTAAGGCTCATTTATTTCTGCTAGGCCTACTCCCTGAGGCATGGTTGGAGCAGTTGCAGGTGTTGCCGCAGTTTTGATGCACCACTGTGTGCTACCATTGTTGTCATAATCTGAGTTAGAGAGTCAAGTTGTTGTTGTTATGCCAAGGCTCTAGCATCAGCCCGTTGCTGTAGAGTTTCAAACCGTTCCTGTTGGGCTGCATGCCTCTCACTTTGATTTTCAAATATTGCAATCAGCCTATCGATTTGGTCATCGCTCACGCTTGTTGCGCGCGATGTCTCAGGATTACTAGCACATGTTTTAGTCATCATGTTGCAAAAGAGAGTAACTCACATTAGTCTCATAACATATTATGGACTTATTGCATGGGATATTGGTTTTTCACACTCTTTGGGACATTAACAACTTCCATTTACTTATATATAGATTTGCAACCATTTTCGAAATTTGGGACTTTTAAAAACGCTTGAAAACTTATATCATTTTTGAAAACAATATTTGAAGAGGCCAAGGGCGCAAAGCCGTGCTCTGATACGACCTGTCATGCCCCGATCCCGTAGGGGACGATCGTCCTCGCTTGGTCCCTACGGAACCGATCGTCCTCGCTTGGGCGCGATATCGTGCAAGCCTAAGTTGCGCTTGCACCAGGCAATGTACCTACACAAGACACAAGTTAGATGAAAATATACATATATAGGCACAGAGTAAAATACAAAAAACTAAAGTTGAACACATTGATAGGCACAAAATAGTTTCTTTTTATTGAATACTTGAAGATTTGGATTACAAAGTGCTTGCTTGGCTAAGTTACAAAATATGCCTTAGAAGGCTTACAACTCTTTTTACATTCCCAAAACTAGCCACAACACCCAAACATTACATCCTTGTATTAGGACTAAAATAACAAAACATCTAGCAGAAGAGGAGTAGCCCACTGGAGAGGAAAGCGAAGGAAGCAGCACAAACACAGTCCTATGGAAGGATGCGCGGACGCAGGTTCAGATTCAAGATGCTTGCCAAACTCTCGCTTCCAGTACCTGGATATTGCCCACAAACATGGGTCAGTACTACCATATGTACTGGTGAGCGACCGTGGCCAAACTCACCTTAGAAATCCACACTAAGTAAGCATATGAAGCTAGCATTATTAGGTGATCTTCTGGTTGTCTAGTTTCTTTTTAACAATTCATGCAAGGAAACATAGACGATAAATAGCATATGCGTATGATAATTCTTACCCACAGCTGAGCGGTTATCCCTGCAATAGATACACAAATTAGCGATAATTTGTATATGAATAACTTATGAATCAATATAGGCATCAAGTGTTAGGTATGCAAGAAGGTAAACCTAGCATGCGCCCTAACTATATGATGGTCCCCTCCACGGAATTAGCAGTTGGGACATACAAGCCCATCTCACTAATGGACGTGTCTACCCTCCGTAAGTAAGGATTTTAAGCCTCAGGATATCTAGATCTCTCCCAGGCCGAATGATCCCCAGTGCCCTAGGGACCGCTCGAGAGATAATCCTTGTGCACAAGTTGTCCTAACCAAATACATGAATGCAGCTCCTATCAGAAAATATGCTAACATGCAACTGATGAATAATAAACAACTAAGTCTATCTCTTCTTCTTATTTTTTTAGTTCAAGTCCAGAGGTTTCCACCAATAATACTCAATTCACAGCACACAAGGGACAGATAAGCATTTATATGTAACTAGTAAGGTAGAAGTTATATACATGAAGCATGCAATAATTTTCTTTCTCTTTAAGCTTATCTTTTTAGTGAGGCAACATATTTCAAGTGAACTAGAGATTCTTTTATTAGGCATGCATACTAAAGGATTCACCAAAGTGCTTAAGCCACTCATCGAATGAATCGAACGAGAGGATGGGGAAGTCTTAAGCGATGTTCACTCTTTGGTTATGCGTCCTTAAAATGCAACAATACTTGGTTAGCATACTTCAATCTCTTTCCCTTACGATTCGAAAAGAACGCGCAAGAGAGAAAGCAAAATCATGAAAACCAAGTCATTGAAAGCAACTCAAAACACAAAGCAACACAAAACCAAGAAGTAAAGCAACCAACGAAAACTCTTGGACTTATTTTAATAGAAGCCGTTCGATCAATTCGAAGCGTTCATTGAACTTCGTCCGTGTTAATTTGGCGGTAAGGGTTCCTCGAGACTCGATTCTCAACCGAGTCGAAGTAGCAAGTATTCTATTAGTAACCATTTCGGAGCGGGACGTTACACCGTGCAGTGTGATATACGTTTTATAACGTGTCATGATTTGGATCCGTGTACTAGTCGGGGGTTGGAGAAGTATTAGTGGATCTTTGATCATACCTTATATCCCATGATTTAGTGTAGCCCATGATAGTTAGAAGATCATGCAACTCATGTGTGATCATGCTAGCTTACCTTTTATATATAGCCCGTGCTTGGTCCAAGCCGATCATATTATCTTACTACTATTTCAAGGCACATTTACTATATTGTTTCCTTTATTCCAGTTTATTACAATATTGTTCCTTACCATATTGTTATCAGTTCTTGTCATTATTTACCATAATATTTTTTTCTCGTGATATATGATATTTCAGTCACTTCCATCATTTTTTTGCTATTATTTTTGTATAGTTTCTGTCAATTATTTGCACTGATATTGGGTTGTATTTCGCTCTAATCCAGACTATTAGTGGATTTGTGATTATACCATTTTTAGTTGATTCATTAGAGTACCGATGTCTAACGTACTATGGGCCACATGATGGTGAGCCTATTGAGATAGCACCCTTAGAGCCTGTTGAGATAGTACCAGCAGTCGATAAGACATAGCTAGTTTATTTATGATATTGTATATTTTAGTTAGAAACTTTTAGCATGTATTATTATTTGAGATCATTGTGTTGTGATTAGACTTTGACTTGTGATGTATTATGACTTTATTTCTTTTTTCTATTCTATATCATGCTATATCTTTCTCTAGTGTGAGATGTTGAGATATCTTGTTATTGTGATTAAGTATTGTTTATCATTATTATATTATCATATTATCCTCTATCGAAAGTTGAGATATCTTGACAGGTACATTATATATATATATTGTATGAGATGTTTAGATAGTGTTGTTGACCTAGACATTGTTCTACCATCAATGCTGCGGCATAGGCTGTACGTACCTGTATACTCATACCCTTACACCGGGTATGGAGCATGATATAAATAGATCTAATTGGTCTCATGACACACACTTGATGCATCAATCATGGAATTTCCCTAAATTTGACACAAAAACCTATGTAGAAGTCATAATACAAGTCATATAAATCTAGTTCTTATTCTTATGGGTAGCCCTAAGCCAGGAATATTTTCTAATCATCAAATGCATGAATTAGAGTCTAATTAAGGAGAGAATTCAGAATTATACCTACTGGAAGATGGACTTCCAATACAAAATTCAAATGGACACAATTAGGATAAATCTCTTATCCAATGACTTCTTTTCCAAGTGCTCCTTGTAATTTAAGCTCTAATGCTCCTTAGTTGATATAAATTAAGGGGAATGAGAGTGAATCGAGTTAATTTGGTAGAGGGATAAAGTAATTTAGGAAAGAACACAATTAGATATCTAAAATTAAAATGAACTAATGAGAGGAGAGAGAGAGACCCTCTCATATGGCCTGTGCCCTCTTGCCCCTCCTCCAAGTAATTCACAATGTCTAATACACCCCTATTAGCTAGTTATGAGGTTTAATAGGGAGGGCTTTATTAGGAAGCTTCTAATCTAATAAAAATTTATCTAATCTCCTTAATTAACTAAAGAGAATGAGTCTAATGGGCCGAACCAAATGTTGGGCTCAATGTGTCATGATAATCTAATTGGGTCAATTAATGACAAGTCCAAAAATTATGCTAGCCCATAAACTAATAAATAAATAGCACAACACAATATAAATAATTAGTAGCCTAATATTTAAATATTTACTCACTAAATATAAAATATGCTAAATGATAAAATTATCCTCATCTAAAAATATGGTAGTGACAAGTCTGCCCTCTTTTGAAAAATTTTGTCCTCGAAATTTATGGAAGAACTAATACTACAACAAGCAATCACACAAGAAGGAAGAACGATACCTCATGGTTCAAACAGATAAGGGTATCATTCTCGTATCTCGGCTTCCCTCTCCCAGGTAGACACTTCGGAAGAGTGATACCTCCATGGAATGCATAACAAGAGAATCATCTGGTTTCGCAGTATCTTTTCCCTGCGATCCATAATCTTCACTAGCTGCTCTAGGTAGCTGAGAGTCAGACCCACCTCGATCTTTGAGTGATCCAATACGTGACTGGGATCTGCCACATATCATCTCAACTATGACACATGGAACACATCATGCACTCCCTCTAGTGTAGGAGGCAAGTCTCGTATGTAGGTCACTACACCGACCCTTGCAAGAACACAGAAGGGTCCGATATACCGTAGACTAAGCTTTCCACCTCCACCAAAGCGAATTGTGCCCCTTGTAGGAGAAATCTTTAAAAACACCATATTGCCAACCTAGAATAAAATATAGCGTTAACACTCAACCTAAAACAAAGAATCATAATCAATACAAACAAACCTATTCCTCAAACCCCAAGGGTCTCCGACATCTATCGACCGAATATCGTTGTCTATCCTACGCCACCCGAAGTCTATCACTAATAAGATTCACCTTCTCAGCTTCATCTACAATCATCTCTGGTCCCAATAAGGCTTTCTCACCAACATCATCCTAAGATAGAGGAGTGTGACACCTTCGTCCATATAAAGCCTCGAATGGAGATATCTCCATATTGGCCTGGTAACTGTTATTGTAAGCAAACTCTACTAGGTTAAGATGATCCTCCCAAGAACCGTTAAAATCCAAAACAAAAGTACATAGCATATCATTGATAGTCTGAATATTTCTCTCCGACTGCACATCTGTTTGGGGGTGATATGAGTTACTAATCTTGAGTTGGGTGCCCAAGCTAGGCTGCAAACTCCTTCAAAAGTGGGATATGAATCGACTATTTTGATCTGAACTATGCTCACAGAATCTCAATACAATCTGACAATCTATCACAGATACATCTCTGCTAGCTTCTCCGTAGACATACCCACTTTGAATGGCAAGAAGTGAGCCAATTTGGTCAACATGTCTACGATGACCTAAAGAGTATCTTTCCCTCCTGGAGAACATGGAAGCCCCGAAACAAAATCTATGGTAACATACTCCCATTTTCACTCTAGAATGGGTATAGGCTAAAGTAAAGCACATGACCTCTGCCTCTCCCATTTTACCTACTGGCACACTAAATACCTGGATACAAAGCATGCTACCTCTCACTTTATACCATACCACCACACATGCTCCTTCAGATATCTATATATCTTATTGGCACCTAGATGAAGAGAATACTGAGATCGATGTGCCTCCTGGAGAACCTCCTCGCGCAACTCCCCACTCGGCACACATAGTCTGGTACCGTGTCTCAATGATCCATCATTAGCAATAGTGAAGTCCCCTAATAATCCTATCTGAACATGTGCCCTGATGCTTCTCAGAGTCTCATTATCATACTGGGTAGCCCTAATTTTTTCCATCAGCTCAGATTGTATCTGCAATCCTCATATCTTTATCGCGACATCAGGAACTAGCACCTCAATACCCAAGCTCTCAATATCGGCCAATAAATGTTTGTCCGTCGTCAAGTACATAGCCATTGGATACCTGCTGAAGGCATCAACAACTACGTTGGCCTTCCTTGGATGGTACTGTAATGACATGTCAAAGTCCTTCATCAACTCCAACTACCATCGCTGTCTCATGTTCAGCTCTTTCTTTGTAAACACGTACTTCAAGCTCTTATGATCGGTAAAGATCTCCATACGCTCTCCATACAGATAGTGTTTTTACAGCTTTAGATCAAAGATGAAAGCTGTAACTCTAAATCATGGGTGGGTAGTTCTTCTCATGAAGATGTTATTATATAGAAGGATAGGCAATCACCACCCCACTCTGCTGCAGAACTTAACACAAACCCTTCCCAGAAGCATTACTATAGATAGTGAATCCACATGACCCCGATGACAACGTCAAAACTATAGCTGTCATTAATCTTCTCTTCAGATCATTAAAAGCAGCCTAACAATCCTCTATCTAGACAAAATTCATATTCGTTCTGTTTAGCCTAGTTATCGGCTCTGCAGTCCTGGAGAAGTCATTTACAAATCTTCCGTAAAAACTAGCCAGCCCAAGAAGGCACTCCACTGCTAAAATCTCTGACACTCCATTGCTAAATTCTTCTTCGGGTCTACTGAGATTCCGTCTCCAATCACCACATGTCCAATGAATTTAACCTTGTCAATGAAGAACTCATACTTTAGAAGTTTCCCATAAAGCTTTCCTTCCTAGGAGTCTTTAGAACTATCCTCAGGTGCTCCTCTTGCTCCTCCGGGGTCTTCAAATACACCAGAATATCATCAATGAATACCACCACAAATTATCAAGGAACTGTGAAACACCTTGTTTATTAGATTCATGAATACTACTGGTGTATTGGTCAACCCAAATGATATCACCATAAACTCAAACTGCCCATACCGAGTCCAAAAAACTGTCTTTGGAATATCCTCCTTCTTTAATTTCACCCGGTGGTAGCCTGACCTCAAGTCTATCTTTGCTCCGCTCAACTGATTAAAAAGATTATCTATCCTCAGCAGCGGATATTTGTTCTTCATAGTGAGGTTGTTCAGAGCCCTGTAGTCGATACACATGTGTACCGACCCATCCTTCTTTGGTACAAATAATACCGGAACACCATACGGTAATGAATTGGATCTGATGAAGCCCTTATCCTATAACTCATCTACCTGCTTCTTTAATTCTACCAGTTCGATGTTGTTAACTCTATAGATATGCTGAGATATCGGTATTGCGCGTGACACTAAGTCTATAGAGAACTCCATATCTTGGTCTGGCAGCAATCTCGGCCACTCCTTCGAGAAAACATCCATAAATTATGCTATCAACGGATATGGTAACTCATTCTCTTCCTCCATGGATCCACAGATGGCATCATCATTCTGCTCCGCTGCTCCTTTGACAATCTAAAACTCTGGTTCTCTTGGCGGTCTAAATAATACCATGCCTCTATGACAATCTATACTAGCATAATGTCTACTCAACCAATCCATCCCGAGTACTATATTGTAGCTCGGAAGTGGCATTACGAGTAAGCACACACTCAACCCCCGGCCTTCCAATATAACTCTCTGATCCTTGCAAACATTATTATCCAGGATAATGCTACCCCCAGTCTTGATCTTGCAATTCCTAGCAAAATGTTCAGCCTCTAAATGATGTTGAAGAGAAAAAGATACAGATACAAAACTATAGGATATACCAGAATCAAATAAAGAATATGTTAGAATAAAATCAAGAAGAACTTAACCTGATATAACATCTCTTATTACCTCGATCTCCTCGACCGTCATAGAGAATTCTCGGCCCTTCTGTGCACCTCTCTGCTACTGCTGGTGCTGAACAAACCTCTATTGTTGTATCTGTAATAGAGGTCCTCTCTGCTGACCCGCAGTTGGCCTCACTGATGCTATCTAAACTGGAGCTGCTCTCTGAGCTGTACGACGAGGAGATACGGAACAATCCCTTATCTGATGTCCCTCTGTGCCACAATACAAGAACACTCCCAACCTCATCCTATAGACCTCCCAGATATGGCATATCTTCTTACAGAACTAATAGGTAGGAGTCTGCTGAACTCGTCTCTGTTGTTGTTGCTGTTGTGGCACCTGTTGAACTGGGATTCAAACAGGATCTGCTACCGTTGTGGCTGAAAAGTCCTTTACTGCTGAAAATAGGATTGCTTAGCTGGACCCGTACTGCTACTAGCTTCTATGAATATGTCTCTTTCCCTCTTAAACTTGAGCTCCAAGTCATCCTTTGCCCTCTGAGCATCCATCAGCATATTCTCGAATATCGCAGTTCGATAACCCCTGGTGAGATATTTGACCTCCCTGATCAATCCCTTTCGAAACTTTCTCGCTCTCACAAGGGGTTTTGTACCTTCATAAATCTGCCCAATCTATAGAACTCAGCAGCGTACTTGTCCACCATCATACTCCCTTGAATGAGGTCTTGGAACTGGCTCTCTAGGGTACTCAATGCCACATCCGAAAAAAACTTTTCCTTGAAAAGCTTTTTAAAATTGCCCCAAGTTAATCTTGGCGCTGTAATCCTCGGGCCTGTACAGAACCATGTCAGGGCAATAGCAAACATCTTACTGCCCACTTCCTCTATATGAAGACTCTCTCGAATCTGTGCCAGTCATAGGTTCCTTTCTAGGTCTTCGATCCAATCATCGGTGTACAAGATCCCCTATGTTCCCTTGATATCTTTGGGACCGATCATCTGGAAATCAATAATAGTTTATGGTTTTGGCTGGTGCAGGCAGGATAAGGCGGTATAATCCGCAGCTGGACAAGAGCTACCTTCTCCACAGCTACAAGCGCTGACTGGCATGCTTACGTATTCCTAGTCCTATGTATTTTGGGACTGGGGCATGACAACAGTGTCCTACTTACTACGGACCGCAGGATGGCGAGACATTAGAGGATACTCCCCTAGAGCAAAAAAATCTAGTACCAGTGACTGAGGAGGCTTAGACTTATATTGTTTAGATATTGTATTAGTCTTATTTTAGACTCATGGCATGTATATTATTATATTTTGGAGTTGTTTGTGCTTAGACTCATAGTATGGACTTGTGGATATATTTGGAATTCTTATTCCATGTTTTTTTTCATATCGTGCTATATCTTACTTAGTTTGATATTATGATGTTATATAGTATTGTTAACCCAAACAACGTTCTACCGCTGATGCTACGACGTAGGCTGGGCATTATTCATGTACTTGTACCCTCATTTCGGGTGTGAGATATAACAATACGCGTCGCATGGAGGCATCACTCTCTGGGAGAGTCTACTTGGGAGAGTGAAGCCGAGATGCGAGAGAGATACCTTTATCTCTTTGAGACGTGCGGTAGCATTCTTTCTTTCTTGTTGGGATTACTTATTGTAGTATTAGTTCTTCCTTAAATATTGAGGACAATTTTTTTCTAATTAGGGTAGACTTGTCACTACCATATTTCTAGATGAAGGTATTTTTCTCATTTAGCATATTTATTATTTAGTAATTTAATATTTATAATATGTGCTACTAATTATTATATTGAGTTATACTATTTAATTATTTGTTAGTAGGCTAGCCTATTTTATTTTGACTTGTCAATAGTTAACCCATTAGTTTGTCATGACACATTGAGCATAACATTAGACTAGGCCCATTAAACCCATTCTCTTAATTAATTAAGGAGATTATATTAGTTTCATGTAGAATTAGAAGCTTCCTAATATAGCCCTTCCTAATTAAACCTCATGACCAACTAGTAGGGGTATCATGGATATTGTACATTGCGTGGAAAGGGAGAAAGAGGGGGCCCACCATATTAGAGGGTCTCTTTCTCTCTCTCTCTCATTAGTTTATTTTATTTAGATCCCCAATTGGGTTCTTCCATAAATTGACTCATTTCTCCACCAAATTTAACCCAATTCACTCACATTCTCTCTCAATTTCATCATCTAAGAAGCATTAGTGCTTGGATTGTAAGAAGCACTTGAAGGAGGGAGAATTGACAAGGAGATTGTATCCTAATTGTGGCCTTTGAGCATTTTATTGGGACTACATCTCCCAATATGTAAATACTGAATCAACTCTATAATCTAGACTCTATTTTATGATTTTAACCATTATGAATCATTCTTTGGTTTAGGGCTACCCTAAAGATCAAGAACTAGGTTCATATGACTTATATTATGAATTCTACATGGTAATTTATGTTCAATTAGGGTTAATTCTGAGATTTACACATCATGTGTATGTCATGAGACCAATTAGATCTAATTAGACTTAGATCGGGGTTGTGGGACTAGGAACGTGTCCATAATTGGACACGGGTAGAGATTATCATAGTATTTTGCAATACTATGGGATACAAGATTTATTTTGGATGATTTATGTTAATTCTCTTCAATTTCTTTTATAACTAGTTATATTAGTTATTATTATATCTAATTTAGATATATTATTGGTATTACTGGAGAATTAGGGGTTTTAACATTCTAATTGAATATGTATCATATATTGCATGTCACCTGTTTGGTTTAATGTATAGTGTGTGTGTATATATTATTTATGAGATGAGATGAGTATTTGTGTATTGTGACTGTGAATAGGAGGAGGATGATAGTACCTACGTATGGGACTAGTGATGTTTGTGGTATGCATTAGGGTGGTCTAAAGTCAGTTCAGTTGCTTTCGTGAGAAGGGGTCGGGCTTGGCTCTTAGTAGTGATTGAAAGCTTGAGCAGTGACTGCGATTAAAGCAGTATGGTATGTTTCAACATGAGTATTGATTGGGGATTGATGCACCTTGTAGTGCTGGAGCAGTAGGCTAAATTAAGAAATCCTAGACACGGATACCTGAAGTATCAGAGTACACAGGCTACTAACCAGCAATACTTTGACGTCGGGCAACTGCAAGTTAGAAGTTCAATAGCAGCAGCAATTGTCATAACAACTTAGTTGTTGTTGTAATGCCTTCAGTAGAAGTGTTATATGCACTGCAGTGCATTATTAATAGAGGGGAGTATCGGGTAGCAGTGAGGAATTAGTGAGGGAGTACAGTTGTGTTGTTTAGATTTGAAGGCAATTAATAAGGGAAGGGAATTGGATGCTTTATTAGTAGCAGTAGTGAAGCTTGGGGTTATGCCGGGTTAGAGATTTATCAGATACTAAAGTATCAAGTAATTAGATAGGTGATAGTGATCATTTCCATTTTAAGGCTAAGTATAGTATTAGTGATTGGATAATTGAATGTGCCAAGTAGAAGTGGTGAAGTATGGATCCGTGAGGAGATACTAGTTGATGTCTAGTGCAAATAACTGGTACTAAGTATCAGTATAGATAGGTTATGCATGGGGGTTATGTAATACCTATGGGTTTTAGGTAACCTGCCATACTAAGTTAACCAGTAACAGCAAGGTAAAGAAGAGGATACACTGAGGTGTATCATAATGGAGGGGATCTCAGTTAGTATAGGTTCAGTTATCAGCTAAGTGTATGTTATTAATTAGTTAACAATTTGACCTAAAAACTTGTGTATGAATCTAGTTTGACTAAGATTATCCTAGTTTGACCTAGTTTAGCAAGAGTGACTTAGAAATGGCCTAGAAATTATTTTAGTGCATTTTTACTCATTTTTTATTATACCCAAGTGACATGATAGTTCCTATTTAGGTGTATGTAACACCAGCTCGGATACCGAGTCATACTTATTGTCGGGACCACAGGCTAGTACATTCTCTTATAGTTTTCTTATTTGATAGCCTCTATATATTTCATATATTTAGTATAGAGATATTTAATTCCTAACACGATGGTTGCACAGATTGGTATACATAGATCTTGGTCATGAGATATTATTATTATGATGGCTCAGTAATCTACGTGTCATGCTTCATGATTACTTAGTGATTACCGTGATATCTTAGTGATTATATAGAACGTGATCATATTGCATAATATTATAGACCATGTAGTGTGATATACGTGTTATAACGTATCGTAATTTGGATCCATGTACTAGTCGGGGGTTAGAAAAGTATTAGTGGATAAGTGATCAAACCTTATAGCCTATGATTTGGTATAGATCGTGATAGTTAGCAGATCATGCAACTCAGGTGTGATCACGCTAGCTCACCTTTTATATATAGCACGTGCTTGGCCCAAGTCAATCATATTATCTTATAAATATTTAAAGGCACATATACTATATTATTTTGTTTATTTTAGTTTTTACATTGTTGTTCCTCACCATATTGTTCTCAGTTCTTGTCATTATTTATCATGATATTTCTTCTCGTGATATATGCTAATTCAGTCACTTCCATCATTTATTTTTATTGCTATTGTTGTTTCGTAGTTTCTTTTAATTATTGGAACTGCTATTGGGTTGTACTTCAATCCAATCCCGACTTAATATATTTTTTAGATGATTCATTAGAGGACTAGTGTCCTATGCACTACCGGCCACAGGATGACTAACCTATTGAGATAGCACCAGTAGAGCCTGTTGAGATAGTACCAGCAGTCGATGAGACTTAGCTAGTTCATTTATGATATTGTATATGTCAGTTAGACTCTTTTGACATATATTATTATGTGCTCATTGTGTAGTAATTAGACTTGGACTTGTGATAAATTATGATTTTATTTCTTTCCTTCTATTCCATATTATGCCATATCTTCCTCTATTTTATTATTTTGATTTAGTATTATTTACCATTATCGTATTATCATATTAGCCTCTATTGATAGTTGAGATATCTTGACAGGTATATTATATATATTGTATAGGATGTTTAGATAGTATTATTGACATAGACAGTGTTCTACAGCCTATGCTGTGATGTAGGCTAGACGTACCCACGTACTTGTACCCTTATACCGGGTGCAGGTCTTGACACATTTTTTTGGTGGCCCATACAGGTCAAAGTAATAGTGCTCAGACTTAGAGTATTACTACAAGCCTGCTATAGGATATAGGACCATGAAAATAGGATGAGAGGAATCACAACTAGGAAATATTTCTAATCTATTGATTTGCTATCTTTATCATTCGGAATAATTGCTTTCTTTAAAATATTACTGTCATTGATGCTATCGCATATTGTGCAATATTAATTTCTTTGTTGAATCTATCTTCAAGATGATGCCGAAAACTCGATCTTAGCGCTCTGGAGCAGTTTTGCAAGGTCAGTTACTTCGTCACCTCAGAGAGAGACAATAACTATTGTTGCGCCTTCTTTCGCTCAGAGGGTTACATCACCAGTCCAGGTGGAGATTTTAGCAGCAGATTTTGGGGTGCTCCACCACCAGTTATGAGGGCTGTTCCATCAGTAACGAATGATCTTCCACCCCAACCACCCTTGCTTGTAGACGAGACACAGATATTTGCCATATTTTGGTAGATGATAGAACCGCAGCAGGGGCAGACAGATGTTCTATGTCAGGGTATCTAGAGTGCTCACCAGTTAGCACTAGCAGCTATAGAGAAGGTACCATATGTTAAGCCATAGATCATACCGCCTTATCCCATCCCTCACCAGCCGAGGCCGGGTACCATCATTAATTTCAAAAGAATAGGGACCAAGGACTTTAAGGGCATAGAAGGAATCTTGTTCGCCGATGATTGGATCGAGAATATTGAGACGACCCTACGGCTAGCATAGATTTCCGAGAGTCTACAGGTGAGGAAGAGGGCAGCCAGATGTTCGATATTGCTCTGATATAGTTCTGTACAGACCTGAGGATCACAGCGCCAGGACTGACTTGGAAAGATTTTAAAGAGATTTTCAAGGAAAAGTTCAGTCCAGACGTAGATCTGAGTGCTCTAGAGAGCCAATTCTTAGACATCATACTGGGGAGCATGCCGGTGGACGAGTATGCCATGGAGTTCTGCAGATTAGGCATATATACAGAGGGATATAATTCTCTAGGGAAAGTCAAGAAGTTTCGAAAGGTTTTGATCAGGGAGGTAAAATCTCTCACTAGAGGACACCGTACCACGATATTTAAGGAGATCCCAATGGATGCACAGAGGGCTGAAGATGACTTGGAACTCAATTCCAAGACACATAAGGTAGAGCTATCAGTTATACGGGTTCATCCAAATGACCTCACTTCCAATAGCAGAGGATATTCCAGCCGTAGACACATCAGTTTCATGCACCATTCTGAGAACTAGCGCAGCAGGCATACCAGACCCCGAGACCGACACAACAGACCCCACAGTGTACATACTGTGGAAACATTGGACATACATAGGAGGTTTACAGGAAAAGGCTTGGAGTATGCCTTTATTGTAGAGATCTAGTCCACCAGTTGAGGCAGAGTCTAGTGGCTTCAGTTCGAGCATGGTAGAGAGCAACACCGGCACAGAGAGCACCAGAGAGGCCACCTGCGGGATAGCAGAGGGGACCTCCTTAACCTACTCAGTAGAACTATTTTATCCAGCACCAGCAGCAGCAGAGAGGTGCACTACAGGGGCAAACTTTCTCCATGACAGTTGAGGAGGATGTACTAGTCAGAGATATGATCTCAGGTTCAGTTCTTCTTGATTCTATTCCAGCTTATGCTTTATTTGATTCTGGTGCTTCCTATTCTTTTGTATCTGTATTCTTTGCTCTTAAGCATCAATTAGAGTTTGAAATTTTATCTAGGACTTGAAAGATCATGACTGGGGGAGGCATTATCCTGATCATTAATATTTGCAAGGATAGGAAAGTTATACTGGGTGGCCAGGAGTGAGCGCGTGCTTACTAGTAATGCCACTTGTGAGCTACGATATTGTACTCGGGATAGATTGATTGATTAGGCACCATGTTAGTATAGATTGTCATGGAGGAAGAGTTTTATTTCAACCACCAGGAGATCCCGAGTTTGAGATTGCTAGAGGATCAGCGAAGCAAAGCAAGGATGTCATCTGTGGAGCCATGGTAGAAGAGAAGGAGTTGCCAAATCCATTAATAGCAGAGTTTATGGATATTTTTTCTGAGGAGTTGCCGGGTTTGTCACCAAACCGAGATATTGAGTTCTCTATAAACTTGGTGCCAGCCACAGAGTCGATATCTCAGCACATCTACAGAGTCAACAATAATGAACTGGTAGAGTTAAAGAAGCAAGTGGATGTATTGTATGACAAAGGCTTTATTCGATCCAGTTCATCACCATGGGGGGCTCCGATTTTGTTTTTACCGAAGAAGGATGGGTAAATATACATGTGTATCAACTACCGGGCTCTGATCAACCTCACTATCAAGAACAAATACCTGATACCGAGGATTGATGATCTCTTCGATCAGTTGAGCGGAGCGTAGGTATTTTTGAAGATAGACTTAAGGTCAGGCTACCTCCAGGTGAAAGTGAAGATGAGGATATTCCTGAGATAACTTTTTGGACTCGGTATGGCCAGTTGGACTTCTTGGTGATACCATTTGGATTGACCAATACACCAACGGTATTCATGAATCTGATGAACAAGGTATTTTACCAATATCTTGATAAGTTTGTAGTGGTATTTATTGATAATATTATGGTGTATTCGAAGACCCCGGAGGAGCATCAGGAGCACCTGAGGATAGTTCTAGAGACTCTCATAAAGGAGAAGTTTTATGGCAAGCTTTTAAAGTGTGAGTTCTTCCTTGACAAGGTTGAATTCATTGGTCATGTGATTATAGGTGACAAGATCTCAGTGGAACCGAAGAAGATTTTAGCAGTAGAGTCATAGGCTACTACAAGTTCAGTGGTAGAGATCAGGAGTTTTCTGTGGCTAGCAGGTTATTACCGAAGGTTTGTATAAGACTTTTCCAAGATTTCAAAGACGATGACTAGGCTGACCAGGAAGGATGTAAAGTTTGTCTGGACAGAGGAGAGTCAGGCCATTTTTGAGGAGCTAAAGAAGAGGTTCACAACTACTCCAGTGTTGACGTTGCCATCAGGATTATGTGGACTCACTATCTATAGTGATGCTTCCAGAAAGGGTTTGGGTTGTGTCTTACGGCAGAACGAGAAGGTGATTGCCTATGCTTCTGGGTAATTACGTACTCATGAGAAGAATTACCCTACCCATAATTTACAGTTGGCAGAAGCCATCTTTGATCTAAAGCTGTATAAATACTATTTGTACGAAGAGCATGTAGAGATCTTCACAGACCACAAGATCTTGAAGTACGTGTTTACCCAGAAAGAGCTAAACATAAGACAGAACCGATAGTAGGAGCTGGTGAAGGACTTTGACATATCATTGGAGTACCATCCAGGAAAGGCCAATATAGTCATTAATGCCTTGAACAGGTATACTGTGGCTACGTGCTTGACTACAGATAGATATTTATTGGTCGATCCTGAGAGCTTGGATAGTAAGCTGCTTGTACCCGATATTGAGATACAAAAATGGGGATAGCATATATAGTCTGAGCTGGTGGACTGAATCAGAGTTATGCAGTAAGATGATGAGTCTCTGAGGGGCATCAAAGCACAGGGTCAGATGGGATTATCCTTGGACTTTACTTTTGTAGAGTTTGGGTCACTACGATACGATACTAGGTTGTATGTGCCAAGTAGGACATTGCGCGAGAAGGTTCTTAAGAAGGCACATCGATCACAGTACTATATACATCCGGATGCCACCAAGATGTATAGGGATATAAGGAAGCATGTATGGTGGTATGGTATGAAGCAAGAGGTTGAGTACTTCATATACAAATATTTAGTGTGCTAGTAGGTAAAAGCAGAGAGGAATAGGCCAGTTGGTTTACTTTATTCTTTACATATTCCATAGTGAAAGTGGGAGCATGTTACTATATATTTTGTTTTGGGGCTTCCGTGTTCTCTAGTAGGGAAAGACACGATTTGGGTAATCGTAGATAGGTTGACCAAATCGGCTCACTTCTTATCGTTTAAAGTGGGTACGTCTACGAAGAAGCTATCAGAGATATATGTGTGACAGATTGTCAGATTACACGTAGTTCCTGTGAGTATCATCTTCGATTGGGATAGTCACTTCCCATCCCACTTCTGGAGGAGTTTATAGGCTAGTTTGGGCAACCAGTTCAAGTTCAGTACCGTATATCACCCCTAGACAGACGGGCAGTCAGAGAGGACTATTTCGACTCTCGAGGATATAATTTGCACTTGTATTTAGGATTTCGGAGGCTCTTAGGAGGATCATATTCACATGGTAGAATTTGCTTATAACAACAATTACCTGGCCAATATTGATATATCACCATTGGAGGCTTTATTCGGATGGAGATGTCACACTCCTTTATCTTGGGAAGATGTTGATAAGAGAGCCTTGTTGGGACCAGAGATTATTGTGGATGTAGTTGAGAAAGTGAAGCTTATTAGAGATAGACTTTGGGTGGCGATGACAGACAGCAGAATTAGGCTGATAGCCACCAGAGACCTTTAGAGTTTGAGGTATATGTTTTTTTGTATTGTTTGTGATTGCTTTATTTTAGGTTGATTGTTAAGGCGTTGTTTTGTTTTAGGTTGGCGATCTGGTATTTTTATGGATTTCTCTGACACGGGGCTCAATTTTATTTTGTGGAGGCAGAAAACTTAGTCCACGGCACATTGAACCATTCGGTATTCTTGCGAGGGTCGATACAGTGGCCTATAGACTAGACTTGCCGCCTGTACTAGAGGGAGTATATGATGTGTTCCATGTATTATAGCTAAAATGATACATGGCAGATCCTAGTCACATATTTGATCACTCAGAGATCAAGGTTGGTCCAACTCTTAGCAACCCCGAGCAGCCAGTGGAGATTCTGGATCGTAGGGAGAAGGTGCTGCAGAACCAGATGATTCCCTTAGTACGCATCATGTGAAGACATCACTCTCTGGGAAATTACCTGGGAGAGGGAAGCCGAGATGCGAGAACGATACCCTTATCTCTTTGAGTCATGAGGTATCATTCTTTCTTGCTTGTTGTGATTGCTTGTTGTAGTATTAGTTCTTCCTTAAATTTTGAGGACAAAATTTTTCTAAGGAAGGTAGACTTGTCACTACCATATTTCTAGATGAGGGTATTTTTTTATTTAGCATATTTATTATTTAGTGATTAAATATTTATAATATGTGCTACTAATTATTATATTTAGTTATGCTATTTAATTATTTGTTAGTAGGCTAGACTATTTTATTTGGACTTGTCATTAGTGGACCCATTAGTTTGTCATGACACAATGAGCCCAATATTAGACTAGGCCTATTAGACCCATTCCCTTAATTAGTTAAGTAGATTAGATTAGTTTTATGTAGAATTAGAAGCTTCCTAATATAGCCCTTCATAATTAACCCCATGACCAACTAGTAGGCATATCATAGATATTGTACATTACTTGAGAAGGAAAAAGATGGCGCTGGCCACATTAGAAGGTCTCTCTCTCTCTCTCTCACCTTATTAATTTATTTTATTTAGATCCCTAATTATATTTTTTCCCAAATTGACTTATTCCTCAACCAAATTTAACATAATTTACTCTTATTTTACTCAATTTCATCATCTAAGAACCATTAGAGCTTGGATTGTAAGGGGCACTTGAAGGATAAGTAATTGACAAGGAGATTGTGTCCTAATTGTGTCCATTGAGCATTTTATTAGAAATTCATCTTCCAATAGGTAAATTCTGAATCCACTCTATAATCTAGACTCTAATTCATGCATTTAACTATTAGGAACTATTCCTTGGTTTAGGGCTATTCATAGGATCAAGAGTGTCACGCCCTAGTCCCAAAAGTATACGGGACCAGGCCACGTGGCAATAGCCAGCTGACACGTCTCTGAGGATATCCCAATTTAATGGATCCACGAAGAGTGCTACGTTGTCCTATAATACTAACATGTCCAATATTAATCAATAACAGGTAATCTAATCTCATCCACAATATAAAGAGTAAGAAGTACTACATAAACTGCTGGATGAATAAATACCAGTCTCAAGATATCATAGTACAACCAGTAAAGTCTGGTGGGAACAAACCCACTACTATGACGAAATAAAGTACTGAAATGAGATATAAAAGATAATAACTAGGGCATCGTCTGACTATGTAATGATGCACCCAATCTAGGCTGAAGGCCTACCAACTGGTCACGGAAACTCTGACGGCTGCACCTCTAACTCCTCTGGTGTAGCGAATCTCGTCTCCTGTCCGGGGCCGTATACAGTGGGGTAGTAAGCCTCGTCTAAATCTGGAAAGGTACCAGGTCCTCAGAGGGACGTAACAAGATATATAGAAACATGCTATATATAAATATTGAATAAAATAAATAAAATAAAGGGTGTGCTAACCATCTAAGTGAATGCAATATGAGGGCAACTATGAGTATATTGGAAGGTGTAGTCTAGACAAATGCTGACATAATTCACCTGTCGTGGCAACCGGCTAGTATATGCCCCACATGCCCCCTATAACACGGGCGTAGGAATACAGTAACGTCCGACATTCTATAGAGTGAGGTATCTGCAATGTCATTAAGTAACGTCTAACACTCTACAGAACGTGGTATCAGTAATATATAAATACGTCCATATCACTCCGTCGAGTACGGTATCAGTGTAAAGTAGTGGGGTATCCCATATTCCTACTAGTCGTCCTCCCCTCCCAATGTAGATATACCAGTCAAATAATCGACTCGCATACCCCTTATCTAAATGCCAAGTCGCTATACTGAGATAGTCCTAGATTGCTTACAAACCGTGATGCACGTCACACGCGGCGATTGCTAGTCGAAAATGCGAGCTCATATCCCAATATGAGATATATCACTATGAATACGTATAAAAGTGTCAGGTCTGGGAAGATAACAGGATATCCTCCAATAGGGTGAGTCTGCTAATGACTAAGTCATTGTATACTAATCTTTGACGTATCCATCGAATGCACCCGAGACAATCTCGGACGCACACAGTTGTATAAAGCAAAACAACAAGCATACAATACAACAATTGCGTAATTTAAATTAGACAGCAAAATATAGCAAGGTATCTTGCCTGAGTCTTCAAGAGGTGAATGCCAAAAGCCTGCTCTGGTAGCGTCCTGGCTGATCCAAAGACCCTAGACATACAATATAACACAATATTACAGACATCACTTACTACGCATTATCTACATATGATTAAGACGATATTCTTGAATACTTTCACGAGTTCACTGTTGCTCGAGTACAGCGTTACGTGTGCACGTAGCTAGGGTGTACACGTATTCTGTCTTCAGTTTATAGGCGTCTCGAGGTAATAATTATCTAGTTACGGGTCGTCCATGATTTTGGTTCTGAGCTGACACATGTCTCTATTTTTTATGTTCAATCATACTAGGATTTATATCCAGGTGTTTCTAATGAATTACCTGTCCCTGGTAACTGATCGTTTATTTAGAATAACTATTCATTAATTAATATCTAATTAATAATCACTTCCATTCATAAAATATTAGTTAGGTTTATAAGCTATTAATATATTTCCATATCGACACGGCGACACGAAGGAGAAGTACTAGGACACAAGAGAGACGGGTTCCACGAATGAGTACTTGATCGACCGAGCGAGGGGGTCCGCTCGCTGGTTGGCTGTTCCCTCTGACGAGGGTGGCTCCGGTCGACGTAGACGGATTTGGCCTCGTGGGTGGTGGGGGTAGTCGGGATCGGGACAGCGGCTCGGGTGGCGTCAGACGAGTTCAGGCAGAGTCGGGTGGCATCGGGCGGCTGTGGGGGTCGGGAGCAGTCGGGTGAGGCGACTGTGGGGGTCGGGAGCAGTCGGGTGAGGCAGCTGTGGGGGTGGCGGGTGTCCGGCCGGTTGGGGGGAGCTCGGTTTGCATAGGGGAGGTCGGCTAGGGTTTGAAGGGGATGGTGAATGATGGGTTTTTAGGGTTTTGCATGAGAAGGTTTGTATTTATATGTGGTGATAGAGGTTATGGGCTGGCCTCGAGTGTAGGCCTGTCCTGCCTTGTTGGGGGGCTGGTCCACGTAGTAGAGTGCAAGGTGGGCTTGATCGGGCTTGTTTGAGGTGAACTTGACCTCGAATTTAATTAAATTAATAAATGCAAGGTGTTCTCTTAAGAAATGTTGCGTAGCTAAAACGAGACGCAATGGCGAGTATCTAAGGTTGCACAATGGTTAGAAGGGTAGTCTGGCACGTCTAAAAGATGTTCGTGACTTCGGGTGGAAGATATTAATGGTGGGATGCTCCAACCTCGAAGCAACGACAAGGTGTATTAAGATGTATAATTGAAGCACATTTATCCTAATTAATTCCAAATAAATTCTAGTCTCTTGATTTAATTCCAATTAATCCTGAATTGGTCGAGGGGGTTTACAATCCACCCTCCTTAGAGCATTTTGTCCTCGAAATTAAAACATACGCTTGGTAAGAAATTCTGCCTGAATTTAAAAATGCTAATACGTACCTAGTCCTTCAAAGATATGGGGATAGCGCTATTTAATGTCCTCCTCGCATTCCCAAGTCGACGTGCCTGGTGCATGATGTCTCCACGCGATGCGAACTAAGGGAATAGTCTGTCCTCGCAGTACTTTCTCACTCCTATCCAGAATCTCAACAGGCTCCTCTTGGTATGATAATCTCGGGCCAACTGTGATCTCTGAGTGGTCAAGTATGTGACTCGGATCAGGTATGTACCTCCTCAGCTGAGATACATGGAAGACGTCATGAACTCCTTCCAAGGTATACGGTAAGGCTAATCTATAAGCAACCTCTCCGATGCGTTCCAATACGTCAAATGGTCTGATGTATCTCGGGCTCAGCTTCCCTCTGCCTCCGAATCTGATAGTCCCTCGAGTAGGCGAGATCTTTAGAAATACGTGATCTCCAACCTAAAATTCTAAGGGTCGACGATGTGCATTTGCCCAATGCTTCTGTTTGTCTTGTGCTGCTCGAAGGTGCCCTTGGATCTTCTTCACCTTTTCTACTGTACGAACAACCAACTCTGGTCCGAGAATCTGTCGCTCGCCTATATCACTCCAGCATACTGGGGAACGACATTTCCTTTCATACAACGCTTCATAGGGAGCCATCTGGATGCTCGCCTGATAGCTGTTATTGTAGGAAAACTTCACCAGATGCAAATGGTCCTCCTATGATCCTCCGAAGTCAAGCATGCATGCTCTCAATATGTCTTCTAGCGTCTGAATGGTGCGCTCCGACTGGCCATCTATTTGTGGATGATATGCTGTACTAAACTTCAGGCGAGTACCAAGACTCTCCTGCATACTCCGCCAAAAGTAAGACGTAAACCTCGTATCCCTGTCAGACACTATGCTAACTAGCACTCCATGTAGGCGCACCATCTCTCTTATGTAAATATCTGCTAAGGCCTCCATCGATTGCCCAACTCTAAAGGGTAAAAAGTTTGCGGACTTGGTGAGTCTATCCACGATTACCCATACTACATTGCGCGTAATGCATTGCGCCCACTAGGACTCCTCGGAAAGCCCGTAACAAAGTCTATAGTGATATGCTCCCATTTCCACTCCGGTATAGGAAGCGGCTGAAGCAATCCTGCAGATCTCTGATGCTCAGCCTTGACTTGCTGATACACCAGGCACTTAGCCACAAAGCATGCTATCTCCCTCTTTATTCCATGCCACCAGTAGTACTGTTTCAAGTCCCTGTACATCTTCGTGCCTCCTGGATGAATAGAATAGGTTAAACTGTGTGCCTCTGCTATCAACTCTTGACGAAGTTCTCTATTAGGAACATAGAGACGATCTTCGCATCTTAAAGTCCCATCTTTATGTATTCTCAGTCCAGTCTGTATTCTAGCCTCTGTCCTCTGTCTTAGCATCTAAAATCTGGCGTCTGTCGGCAAAGCAACCTTGATTTTCTTTACTAATGGCGATTGCAATTGGAAACTCGACAACTGTACATCTACTTCGGGCATGACGACCTCTATACCCATCTGCTCTAGCTCTCTCAACAGATGTTGTTTGGTGGTCATGAAGAATGCCATGGGTCTTCTGCTCAACGTGTTAGCTACTACGTTGGCCTTTCTCTGGTAGTACTGTAGCTCGATCTCGAAGTCTGTCATCACCTCGAGCCATCGTCTCTGCCTCTGGTTAAGATCCTTCTGAGTGTAGACGTACTTTAGGCTCTTATGATCAGTAAATATCTCTACTCTCGCTCCATATAGATAGTGCCTCCAAAGTTTTAAGCCAAAGATTACTGCTGCAAGCTCCAAGTCGTGGGTGGAATAGTTCTTCTCATGTGTTCTCAACTGTCTAGAAGCATAAGCTACAACCTTTCTATGCTGCATCAAGACACATCCTAATCCTTTTCCGGATGCATCGCTATAGATTACGAATCCTCCAGGTCCAGAAGGTATGGTCAAGATAGGTGCAGTAGTCAAACGCTTCTTCAGTTCGTCGAATACCTTCTGACACTCCTCTGTCCAAGTGATCTCCTGCTCCTTACGGGTCAAGCAGGTCATTGGTTCTACAATCTTCCCGAAGTTTTCTATGAACCTCCGGTAATATCCGGCAAGTCCTAGGAAACTCCTCACTTCCGAGACATTGGTAGGGGTTGGCCATGTCTCTACTGATGAAATCTTCACCGGATCCACAGAAATTCCATCTCCTGAGATGACGTATCCAAGGAAAGCAACACGATCTAGGAGAAACTCACATTTGCTCAGTTTAGCATAAAGCCTCTCTCTCCTTAGTGTCTCTAACACTAGTCTCAGATGCTCTTCGTGCTCCTCGTGGCTCTTTGAATACACCAAAATGTCGTTGATGAAGGCTACCATGAACCGGTCTAAGTATTGGTGGAATACTTTGTTCATCAAGTTCATAAATACAGCTGGCGCATTCGTTAGCCCAAATGGCATTACTAAGAACTCGTAGTGACCATAACAAATCCTGAATGCTGTCTTTTGAATGTCTTCTCTTCGCACCTTTACCTGAGGATAACCCATCCTCAAGTCAATCTTTGTGATCCCTACTGCTCCTGTCAGCTGGTTTAATAGATCATCAATCCGCGGCAGGGGGTACTTGTTCTTGATAGTTAGCGCATTAGGGGCTCTGTAATCAATGTACATGCGTACTGTTCCATCCTTCTTAGGTACGAACAACACTGGTGCTCCCCGTGGTGATGTACTAGGGCGGATAAATCCCTTGCTTTGCCACTCCTCTAATTGTAGCTTCAGCTCATCTAACTCCTTCTTCGCCAATCGATATACATTAGAAGATACCGATGCTGCTCTGGGTACTAGCTCGATGGTGAACTCCACGTCTCTATCTAGCGATAAGCCTAGTTGTTCTTCGGGGAACACATCCTCAAATTCTACAACGATTGGCGGGGGTGCAATCTCCATAACCATGCAAGTTCCCGCTATTTTCCTACTCCTTGTTCGACGGTCCCTGGCATGTACTCGAACTCCGGTTGATCTGGTGGTCTAAAGGTGACGCTACCCTTCCGGCAGTTCAGTACGACGTTATACTGGCTTAACCAGTCCATGCCTAACACAACATCAAAGTATGACATAGGCAATACGAAGAATCGCGCTCTCATCTCTCTACCACATACAACTACCGAGCACGTTCTGATAGTGCTGGTAACCGGCACGATACCTCTTCCGGTAAGAATCTTCCAACTCTTAGGTAAGGGGGAAGTCGCTACTCTTTGCATTGCTACGAATCTACTAGATATAAATGACAATATAGCTCCAGAATCAAACAATAAAGTTGCAGGTAATGATGCAACAAAGATGGTACCTGTGATAGCTTTCCCTTCTGTTTCCTCCTCAATGGCTGCTAAAGCAAAGGCTTGTCCCTGCCTCTGTCCTCCTGTCTGTTATCGATTCTGGTTGAACTGTACTTCCTGTGGGGCCAAGGGTGGTCCCCACTGAAATCCTCCGATGGCCGGTGGTCGCTGGCCTCCTGGTGGGGGTAGGATCCTTGGAACTGGTGCTGCTGGCCTCTGTCCTGTCTGTAGTGCTGCCTCTCTGTATTGTGGGCAATCCCTGACCAGGTACTGACTTGATCCACATATCATGCATAATCCTAACTTTTTCCGACAATCTTTAACGACGTGCCCCTTCTTGCCACAATAGTGACAAGTCGGAAGCTCCTGCTGTGGGTATGGCGTTGCCCTGTACTGTGTCTGTGCTCCTTGACGACGGATCGGTCCTCCTGCTCCGGGCTGGGCTCTGGCTGGTGTAGTCATGCAGGAACGTCTAGCTCCTCTGACGATGGCCTCTTGGATTCTCGCCTCTACAAGAACCTCTTCATAAGAAATCCTCGCATGTGTAGTGGTATACCTCTGGGCTTTCTCGAGATCATTGGGTATCAGGATGGCACCAAATCTGCTAAGGCGGCTGAACTCCGCAATATTATACATCAACAGTCATATTCCCCTGTTCTAGATGTAGGAATTGGGAGTATAGAGCATTTCTGACTGTAGTTGGGAAATACTTTGTGTTGAAGTATTCTAGGAACTGTTCCCACGTCTGGTACTTCCCTATACTGCGCTCAATGGTATCCCACTAGTGATGGGTGTTGCCTTTCAGTTGGGCCCTCACTGCGGTCATCCAAAGGTCGGGGTACAGTTGTGAAGCCTCTAGTAACATCTCCGTGTTGGTAACCCAATCGGAGATCTGCTCAGCGGTCTCATTGCCCGAGAAAGTATCTGGTCCCATCTGTCGGAACCATCTAACGGTGCCACCTGTCTGGGCTGGTGGAGGTGCTGGTACTAGTGTTGGGGCAGGTGTCCTCTCTAGTACTGTCATCAGACTCTGTCGTAATGTCTTTGTCTGCTGCCTCTGTAACTGCATCATTGCCTGGAATAACTGAAGCATCTATGGTTGGCTATCTAGCTGTGGCATCTGGGGTGGATAAGGTAGAGGCGGTGGTAGTAGAATCTCTGGCTGTGCAGTAGGCGTCTCCTCAGATGTCGACCTCTCAGTCTGCGGCATCGGTGTAGCTCCTGAAGTCTGACCCTCACAGTGTTGTGTGGGGATTGTCTGGGAAGTCTGTCCCACGGGCTGCGGGGTAGGATCGCCCTGCGATGTCTCGTGCCAATGTATCAGTGGGGTCTGTAGCGGGGGATGCCCTTGGGGTACCTTCTCTCCTTGAGTGGTATTATCTGGCACCGTGGCACGTGGTGCTCCTCGTCCAATACGCAAATTCATCTTGCTACAAGAGATAGGACTTCATTAAAAAAGTACAAGAACAAACAAACAGGATGCAGATATTTAGGAGCAGTATGAAGGAAGTTCAAAGATGAATCAAAATTGGATGAGACCTAATAATTTCTATCCTATTGCAAGCTTGCTGGGCATCTTACCATACCACAAGCGAAAAAAACGATCTGCATGGGCTACCACTAAAACCATGTCATGCCCCAGTCCCAAAAGTACACGGGACCAGGCCACGTGGCAATAGCCAGCTGACACGTCTCCGAGGATATCCTAATTTAATAGATCCACGAAGAGTGCTACGATGTCCTATAATACTAATATGTCCAATATCAGTCAATAACAGGTAATCTTATCTCATCCACAATATAAAGAGCAAGAAGTACTACATAAACTGCTGGATGAATAAATACCAGTCTCAAGATATCATAGTACAACCAATAAAGTCTGGTGGAAACAAACCTACTACTATGACGAAATAAAGTACGAAAATAAGATATAAAAGATAATGACTAGGGCATCGTCTGACTAGGTAATGATGCACCCTATCTAGGCTAAAGGCCTACCAACTGGTCACGGAAACTCTGACCGCTGCACCTCTAACTCATCAGCTGTAGCAAATCTCATTTCCTGTCCTGGGCCGTGTACTAAAGGGTAGTAAGCCTCGTCTAAATCTGGAAAGGTACCAGGTCCTCAGATGGACGTAACAAGATACATATAAATATGCAATATATAAATACTGAATAAAATAAATACAATAAAGGGTGTGCTAACCATCTAAGTGAATACAATGTAAGGATAACTGTGAGTATATGGGAAGGTGTAGGCTAGACATACGCTGACGTAATTCACCAGTCGTGGCAACCGGCTAGTATATGCCACACATGCCCCCTATAACACGGGCGTAGGAATACAGTAACGTCCGACATTCTATAGAGTGAGGTATCTGCAATGTCATCAAGTAACGTCCAACACTCTACAGAACGTGGTATCAGTAATATATAAATACGTCCGTATCACTCCGTTGAGTGTGGTATTAGTGTAAAGGAGTGGGGTGTCCCATATTTCTACTAGTCGTCCTCCCCTCCCAATGTAGATATACCAGTCAAATATTCGACGGGCATACCCCTTATCTAAATGCCAAGTTACTATACTGAGATAGTCCTAGATTGCTTACTAACTGTGATGCACATCACACGTGGCGATAGCTAGTCCAATACGCGAACTCGCATCCCAACATGAGATTTATCACTATGAATACGTATAAAAGTGTCAGGTCTTGGAAGATAACAGGATATCCTCCAATATGGTGAGTTTGCTAATGACTAAGTTAATGTATACTAATCTTCGACGTATCCGTCGAATGCACCCGAGACAATCTCGGACGCGCACAGTCGTATAAAGCAAAACAACAAGCATACAAAACAACAATGTGTAATTTAAATTAGACAACAAAATATAGCAAGGTATCTTGCCTGAGTCTTCAAGAGGTGAATGCCAAAAGCCTGCTCCAGTACCGTCTCCTGGCTGATCCAAAGATCCTAGATATATAATATAATACAATATTACAAACATCAGTTACTATGCATTATCTACATAAGATTAAGACGCTATTCTTGAATACTGTCGCGAGTTCACTGTCGCTTGAGTACAGCGTCACTTGTGCACGTAGCTAGGGTGTACACGTGTTCTGTCTTCAGTTAATAGGCATCTCGAGGCAATAATTATCTAGTTACGGGTCGTTCATGATTTCGGTTCTGAGCTGACACCTGTCTCTATTTACCATGTTCAATCATACTAGGATTTATATCCAGGTATTTCTGATGAATTACCTATCCCTGGTAACTGATCATTTATTTCGAATAACTATTCATTAATTAATATCTAATTAATAATCACTTCCATGCATAAAATATTAACTAGGTTTATAAGATATTAATACATTTCTATATCGACACGGCGACACGAAGGAGAAGTACTAGGACACAAGAGAGACGAGTTCCACGAATGAGTACCTGATCGACCGAGCGAGGGGGTCCGCTCGGTGGTCGGCTGTTCCCTCCGACGAGGGCATAAATTGTTAAAAAGAAACTAGACAACCAGAAAGATAACCGAATAATGCTAGCTTTATATGCTTACTAAGTGTGGATTTCTTAGGTGAGTTTGGCCACGGTCGCTCACCAGTACATGTGGTAGTACTGACCCAAGTTTGTAGGCAATATCCAGGTACTGTAAGCTAGAGTTTGGCAAGCATCTTAAATCTGAACCAGCCTCCGCGTATCCTTTCATAGGACTGTGTTCGTGCTGCTTCCTTCACTTTCCTCTCCAGTGGGATACTCCTCTTCTGCTAGATGTTTTGTTATTTTGGTCCTACTACAAAGATGTAATATTTTGGCATTGTGGCTAGTTTTGGGAATGTAAAAAGAGTTGTAAGCCTTCTATGGCATATTTTGTAACTCAGCCAAGCATGCACATTGTAATCCAAATCTTCAAGTATTCAATAAAAAGAAACTATTTTGTGCCTATCAATGTGTTCAACTTTGGTTTTCTGCATTTCACTCTATGCCTATATATGTGTATTTTTGTCTAACTTGTGTCTTGTGCAGGTATATTGCCTGGTATAAGTGCAACTTAGGCTTGCACGGTATCGCGCCGAAGCGAGGACGATCGGTTCCGTAGGGACCAAGACAGGACGATCGGCCCCTACGGGATCAGGGCGTGACACTCGGTCAAAAATATCATACACTATAATTACGGTCTATATAATCATTAAGATATCACGGTAATCATGAAGTATGACACGTTAATCACTGGCCATCACAATAATAAAATCTCATGACCAAGATCCACGTATACCAATCCGTGTAACCATCGTGTCAGGAATTAAATATCTCAATACTAAATACATAAAACATAGAAGGAATCAAATAAGAAAACTATTAGAGAATGTACTCGCCTGTGGTCCCGAGCAACAAGTATGACTTTGTATCCGTGCTGGTATCACACACACCTAAATAGGAAATATCATGTCACTTGGGTATAATGAGAAATGATTACAAATAAACTAATATAATTTCTAGGCCATTTCTAAGTCACTCTAGCTAAACTAGGTCAAACTTGGTCTATCTTAGTCAAATTAGAGCCATATACAAGTTTTTAGGTCAACACTAAGGTAATTAGTCCATATTAGCCACTAACTAGATAACACTAGCTTATATTAGCTATAATAAGTCATTAACTTAGTATATAAGTAAGATCTTCACTAATACCTACATTATCTAGTTATAACTAACTAAAAAACTAACTAACTTAGATTGATACTAATAGAAATTTATATATACTAACTTACTAATTGTTAACTAATTAATAACATACATTTAATTGATAATTGAACCTATACTAACTGAGATCCCCTCCGTTATGATACACCTCAGTGTATCCTCTCCTTCACCTTGCTGTTACTTGTTAACTTAGAATGGCTAGGTACCTAAAACCCATAGGTATTACCTTACCCCTATACATAACCAATCTATACGATACTTAGTACCAGTTGTTTGTACTAGACATCAACTAGTATCTGCACACTGATCCACACTTTACCCCTTATACTTGACATATTTAATTATATAAATCACTGATACTACACTTATCTTGGAAATAGAACTGATCACTAATACCTATCCAATTACCTAATACTTTAGTATATGATATATATCTAACCCGGCATACCTCCAAGCTTCACTACTGCTACTACTACAACATCCAATTCCCTCCCCTTACTAACTGCTTGTAAATCTAAGCAAAAGAAATGTATTCTCTCAGTAGTCCCTCACTGCTACCCAATACTCCCCTTATTAGTAATGCACTGTAGTGCATATAACACTACTACTGAAGGCATAACAACAGCAACTAAGTTGATATGGCAACTGCTGCTGCTATTGAACATCCAACTTGCAGTTGCCCGACATCGAAGTATTGTTGGTCTGTGGCCTGTGTACTCTGATACTTCAGGCATCCGTGTCTAGTATTTTCCCAACTTAGCCCACTACTCTAGCACTACAAGGTGCATCAATCCCCAATCAATACTCATGCTGAAATACACCATACTGCCTTAATCACAATCACTGCTCAAGTTTCAATCACTGCTAAGAGCCAAGCCCGACACCTTCTCACAACTACAACTGAACTGACATTAGACCACACCAATGCATACTACAGACATCACTAGTTCCACACATATGTACTATCATCCTCCTTTCATTCACAGTCACAGTACAGAATTACTCATCTCACAAATAAATAAGACACACACAAAATATATTAAACCAAATATGTGACATGCAATATATGATACACTATGATACATACTCAATTAGAATGCTAAAACAGCCAATTCTATAGTAATACCAATAATACATCTAAATTATATATAATAATAACTAATATAGCTAGTTACAAAAGTAATTGAAGAGAATTAACACAAATTACCAAAAATAAACTTCGTATCCTACCGTATCGCAAAATACTATAATACTCTCTACTCGTGTCCAATTGTGGACACGTACCTAGTTCCACAATCTCGATCTAAGCCTAATTAGATCTAATTAGTCTTATGACACACACTTATTGTGTCAATCTTAGAATTTCCCCTAATTGGGTAAAAATTACCATGTAGAATTTGTAGTACAAGTCATATGAACCTAACGCTTTGTAAACCCCCTCGACCAATTCAGGATTAATTGGAATTAAATCAAGAGACTAGAATTTATTTGGAATTAATTAGGATAAATGTGCATCAATTATACGTCTTAATACACCTTATCGTTGCTTCGAGGTTGGAGCATCCCACCATTAGTATCTTCCACCCGAAGTCACGAACATCTTTTAGACGTGCCAGACTACCCCTCTAACCATTGTGCAACCTTAGATACTCGCCATTGCGTCTCATTTTGGCTACGCAACATTTCTTAAGAGAACACCTTGCATTTATTAATTTAATTAAATTCGAGGTCAAGTTCACCTCAAACAAGCCCGATCAAGCCCACATTGCACTCTACTACGTGGACCAGCCCCCCAACAAGGCATGACAGGCCCACACTCGAGGCCAGCCCATAAACTCCATCACCACATATAAATATAAACCTTCTCATGTAAAACCCTAAAAACCCATCATTCACCATCCCCTTCAAACCCTAGCCGACCTCCCCCCTCCAAACCGAGATCCCCCCAACCGGTCGGACACCCCCACCCACACAGCCACCTCACCCGACTGCTCCCGACCCTCACAGCGACCCGATTTCGCCCGACTCTGTCTGACGCCACCCGAGCCGCTATCCCGATCCCGACTGCCCTCACTTTAGGCTCTTATGATCAGTAAATATCTCTACTCTCTCTCCATATAGATAGTGCCTCCAAAGTTTTAAGCCAAAGATTACTGCTGCAAGCTCCAAGTCGTGGGTGGGATAGTTCTTCTCATGTGTTCTCAACTGTCACGACCCGTACCTAGTTTAGGGGCACGAGTGCGTGGGTACGTCCAGCCTACGCCGCAGCATCGACGGTAGAACGCTGTCTAGGTCATGTAACTATCTAATCAAACTCACGTGAATACCCAACTCCATAAGGAGACATGGATATCATAAAATAATGCTGGAAATACTCAATCACATAAACTAAAGCACGATGAGATATCAAGGCAAGCAAGAATACAAGACAAGTCTAACTACAAAATAGTCATACCTGTAATCAGTAATATCCAATCCCCAAGTGTCAGAAACAAGTCCACTAAGGTCACAGTCTGGAAAATATTTTCCAGTCAAGAAGGAGCAAAGTACATCTCTAAATAGCAGTTCTATATTAATGATATAAACTATGTAGCAGTTCTAGATGGAAATATACGAGATGCATGTATAGGAACGAGAAATGTACAAAAAGGAAATACTGGAAATACTGTAAGTAAATGCAGGAAAAGAAATAATATGTCAACGAGCAAGAATCCTATGACTAAGTGTGTGAGTACTAGCTTTAACATGTGATCGGCTTGGGAACTTGATCAGGTTGGTTATATGTGATTAGCTATGATTCATGTAAGGTCAGGCTAACTGTTGGTTAGCTATGATGCATGTAGAGGTCAGGCTAATCACACGTAACAGCTATGAAGCATGTAAATGGTCAGGCCGCACCCGAAGTGAGATGTGGGGTGAGCTATGATTCATGTAAAGTTGGGTATGATCACATATCTACACTAAAATACTTCCCACCCCCGACTGGTATAGTAGATCCAATCATGGTACGCTATGGCACAAGATTCCCTGGGGAGGTAGCAAATCTCCCCGGGTCTCTGTGTCTGTACATGCACAAGATAACAAGGAACAAGTCTTGTACAAGCTACACCATGAATAAGGAATAACATCTCATGACGAGATCCGTGTATACCAATCCGTGTAACCAACGTGTCAAGAGCATGGATATCTACACTAGATACAGTGAACATAGGAGATATCATAAATTAGAAACTAATCAGAGAATATACTCGCCTGTGGTCCTGAGCAAAATGTGAGGATCGATGTCCAAAGTGGGATCACAATGACCTATTTGTGGAGTATAAATGTTAGATACTGAATTAAGGAAATAAATATGTTTAACTATATAAGAAATGAGGCTTCTAGGTCATGGCTCAGGCTATACTAGGTTATCCAGGTCTACTAGTCCATTTATATACCATAATAGTCCATATTGGACAAAAACCTAACTAAACTAGTCATTACTAGCTATACTAGACATTAGTACATAACTATCTATATGGTATTACATAATACTTATATAGCTTACAGTTAATAACACTACCTAATACCAACTCAAGGACCAATACTAACCATATCAATACTTTGATATCAACTAACTACTTACTAATATTAAATATAACTAGCAAGTGCTATTTAAAACAATACGATACTAACTAAGCTAATTTCCTAATTCTAAGGCAAGCATATAGCTACAGGTAGGATCACATAGCCTAACCTCTGAGACAACCTATGGGTACACAGGTATGGCTAATCTAGCTACTGATACATAATACTATCTCTTTAAACTTACTGACACAACCCTAAAGGCTGATCATTGATACATCCTCCCTTGCCACACTGACACTGGTACACTGTCATACTTCTACATAGCATATGGCTCACTCCAAAACTCACAACTCAGTCCTCACACAGACAGATACTGAGAGACACACACACAGGGACTCACTGAGTTCTTACACTGGTATTCACTCACACAGGGACACACAACCATATACCCAAGTTCACAGTCTGAACTACACAGGCACTTACAAACCTTAATATCCTACACTCACTGCTCACCACTGCACTGAATTTCTGCTATGTGTACTTGTGCATCACTGAGATACTTAACTCAGTGCACAGGCAATATTCACTGATACTTAGCCCACAGTGTCAGTGTCATTGAGACACTGACTGAGACTAATATTTACTTCACAATGCACTACTACCTGTGAGGAACCTAACTTTACTGCACTCAAAAAAAATTGAGACAATAGACACTGCTACCTCATGCTGAGATACTGGCTCCCACCTAATACCTAAACACATAGGCACACAGGTATCTAACACTGATACACTAACTAAACACACTGCTCACACAGAATTTAAACTGACACAGACACTCACACTCACTGCACTTAATATCCTCACTGAAACATATGCACACAGCCACACACTGCTACTAGGATACACTCTAGAACTAACACACAGGTCTGGACACTGGTTCACCTACACTGACACACCTAATTCACAGATACTGATACACACTACTCTGCACAGTTGCCGCCAACCCGACTGCACAGAACCCAACCATACTGCACTACACATCTCGCTTTGGTTACTGATATACACTCTTACATACTGAAAATTCCCCATACACCACACACTGATGCTCTGCTACTGAACTACACACTGCATCTCTCACTCTCAGATAATTCATACCTACACACTAGATTCCAAATACTCGACACAAGGACACATAAACTGGTATTCAAATACCTACAAACACAGGCATAACCCCAAACACCTAGTATGTGGAAATCGAGTTTCACCTAGTTACTCATGAATCTAAATTAAAACCCTAAAAATCAAGATCAAATCTATATGTATATGATGAAATCTGTCTACATGTAAACCCCTATGATTTAGGGTCCACAAAAATTTGGGAAAACCAATATTGGGACACCTAAACCCTAGAATTACCTAGGTCTTCATGTAGGACCTACGAAATCGAGATCCATACAACAAGGTAGGTTTTCTAATGGCCAACAACAAGAAAAACAGAATTAAAATGGATAGAAATTCGGATTTTACCTATAGGGAGATGGTTTCCCTATAAAGGTTCTTCTTCCCCAAGGTTCCTTGACCCAAGCTCCTTGCTTTCCTTGCTTTGGAGGTGGAAGATGGAATCCTAGGATTTGATTCCGAATTTGGGGGTGGGAGAAATGGCTTTTTCTAATGGAGGCTAGGGTTTTTTTCTTCATGAAGGAAAAAGGGTTGAGGGTGGCTCCTCTTTATAGTAAAAACTATGTTTAGGGTTTTAAATGCATAGGATTAGGTTAATCCCCCATGTTAGGTCATGAAGAACCTAATTAACTAAGATTTAGTCATTCTAGGGTTTGAGGTTCAAATCTAAAATTGAAATTCTAGGGTTTCTCTATAATTTGGTTTTCAAATTAGGGTTTAGTCATTAGGGTTAGTCCTAATGAGTTCTAGGGTTTGACCTAAACCAAACACAACTAACAACATATAAACAGTTATTAAAAAAAACTCAGCAGATTAATTAAATACATAATTATTCAAAATAGTGAAATTACACAAATGCCTAATCTGGAAATGTGGTAGTGACAAGTCTACCCTCCTTAAAAGAATTTCGTCCTCGAAATTTAAAGTCCTCATAGTAGTGTTTACTCATACACATTATTATTTTCCATAAATAGTGAAATTCAACAACCCACATAATCCTGAAATAATCTACCTTGTCGTTTCGTAATTTTCAAAAATTTTCGAAATTACTATATTCCTGAAATATCCTCAAAAATAAAATCAGTTTCCATTTCCTCATAATACTCACCAGTGCGACACTTAAAGATCCTCCTAATGCAACGTCCAAAAAATTTCATAACTTGCGGTCAAATAAATATAATGACAATCTCCTAAATTTCTCAAAAAAAAATTTTTTTTTTAAATTTTATCATAAACAACCTTCCTAAGATTAATAAATCCTTAATTCTGCCATGTTTACTTTTTTAATCCTTTATTTAATTAATATTTATCCTCGAATTTTAATCGTACCTTAATTTTCGTAAAATCAATGATCCATCAACTCTGTTATAACAACCCCTAAATTCTTTATTTAATTTAATGCTCATCCACAATTTAATCATCTTGTCCCTTTTTGTCAGTCATAACCTTGTCATAGATCCTTGCTATGGTCAAAACCCCAATGATCATGGTTTAAGAAAATTCTACCCACAGCCATGCAATCTAAGAAAAATATATAGGTTATGTACCTTTTGTCATGGTATTTCAGTCTTTGTTGGGGTGTACTACTAGTTATATTCTAACAAGAAAATCATGAATACAAGCCACGGTGCTAGGGAATCAATCATCAGAAGACGAAAACAACATGAGAAAAAAGAAAAAACCTGCTAACATATTTCTTGCGGTACCTCCTATCTCTAACATACTCTTAACTCTAGCACATATACTAACTAATTCCTATTCCTGTACACTGATATCCCTATCAACTAACCTTTAGTCCACAACATCCATGATTATATCCTCATTGCATACACCTGCTTATTAATACTTAAATCAGATACCAAGATTCTCTAATATAACCATGGTTCAATAATGCATCCAAGTTTGATACCTCTATCTCATTAGTACCACATTCTCTGTCAGTTCTCGTTCCTACTACATTTGTCCATACTATTGTTCCCATCACTCCAGTGCACACCAAGTATAACACCATACTAAGTACTGCTCTTCCCAATACAACTCTAGATGGACATCCAAGTCAGTCTGCGGTGCCATCTCAATCATTCTCAAGTCATCAGATCCTTACACCTGTATATCATCTACTCCTATATTTAATATTCATATTTCTCATCTACCATAAAATTAATCCTCAAAATAATCGTCAAGGTTTAACTTCTCAATCAACTTAAAAATAATTTGCATATACCTCCTCAAAGTCAGATACTCAACATCGAAATAAAATTTTAATCACTTCTAAAATCTTTGTAGCCTTGACCATGTTTATGGAATCAAAATTTGAACCCTCAAAAAATTTAATGACATTAATCTCAACTCCTCAATAATTCTCAAAGTTAAAATTCATTTCCACTCTTTAATTTTATAAATCCATAAATATACATATAAGTGCTCACAGTCTCTAATACTCGAGGTGCACTCAATACATCTATTGTCTACAACTGTGTACTAAAATTGTACTGTCCGAATTGCTTGCACTATTGTAGAAGCATGAAAAATTCGCTGGCAAAAGCTACGCGGCGTATTGATACAGAGCAGCGCAAACAAAGGCCTTCAGTGCCATCAGGCGTAAGAGCTCAAGGGTGCAGCGCGTCCAAAACCGCTTCGGCGTAGACGGGACCCCCCCATCGCCTCCAGGGCGTAAAAACTCAGCCGCTCTCAAAGCAGCATTAAAATAGCGTACGAGGAATGCTTTGTCTTCCCCGAAATGAACCTGTCAAGTCACGCAGTGAACCTGGCCTCTGACTCCTGACAAAAAGTGCTGCACGGCGACCCAGACGACTGCTGGAAACAGGCACAGATCCCTTGGGACGCACACCACAGTATGATGGCGGATTCCTGTATTTAATGCAGAGGATTGGGTTAAGATACCACCGAACCGTCGTTTACTGACGTCCCCTCAGCATAAACCGCTCTTTTTCGCACAGAGGGATACGCTGTATTGTTTTACACAGGCAGGCATAAGCCGGTTTACGCTCCGCAGTAGACAAACCGCCTGCCACGTTAAAAGCTGCACATCGTACGGGGCTCGAGGCACGTCTCTACGTCTAATTGCACGGAGCGGTGACAGGTTCAGTCAAGGCACGTCTCTGCAACGGATGCACAGAAGGGCTGCAGACCTTCGAAACACGTCTTCGCATTTAATGCACAGGATGATGCCAAATCTCTGTAGAAGATTTGATTACATCTTCGAAAGCCGTGATTTCGGCTAAGACGTCCCCGTCAGCACTCGGGCACGGTACGCAGCGGCTTCTACGCCCATTCAAGACCTGTGCCCCTTCGGCTCTCAACGCCTCTCCGGCTTCAATGCTTGTCCGGCTCCTACGCCTATCCGGCTTCAACGCCTCTCCGAATCCTACGCCTACCCGGCTTCAACGCCTCTCCGGCTTCTATGCCTATCCGGCTTCAACGCCTATCCGGCTTCTACGCCTATTCGCCTTCTATGCCTATCTGGCCTCTGTGCCAGGGTGACAGTCATTTGGCTTCTACGCTAACCGTTTCTACACACGGGATACCTACCTGCGTGGCTCTTACGCCGTGACCTTCGTAGCAATAGTACGCGTTGTGTTCCCTTAGTTGGACCCACGTCATACGCTCATTCAAAAGATCATCCATACGTAGGCATTGGTTACTTTAACCGTTGTGTAAAAGGGTATTGTACTTCCCACTCCTCGGTTTTTACACCGACGGAGTGGTCACTGTCTCCAAAACTCTATAAATAGAGACCCCTATCAATGGGGAAGGGGGGCGAAAAAAGAATTATCATCCAGGAGAGAATTATCGTCTAAGGAGAGAGAGAGAGAGAGAAAGGGAGAGGGAGAGAGAGAGAGAGAGAGAGCCCGGAGAGCAGGCAAAGAGCAGGGATCGACGACCTTGGCCTCATGCGTCCAACCTCTTCTGTAACCTTCGTAGCTGCTACCTGTCTTCCACGGCACTTCTTCAATATCGTGTGGTCCAAGGGCTAAAGTGATCGACCGCAGATCAGACACCTATAGCAATTTATATCCAGATTAAATAAATTGTACTCCCACATCCTCGTATAGGATTACATTGTACAAGTTTGTTTGTAAACAGAAGGGCGCGGGTTTCGCATAAACCCCGTCATTGAAATACAATTTCATTCCTTTCGTTTAATACCACAAACAAGATGGCGACTCTGCTGGGGACATCTTTCTCTTCTGACGAGAAAGTAATTGCTCAACACGATAAGGTATCCGTGGGAACCGTGAAGAAGACGCTGGTCGTTCATTTCGACCAGTCAGCCGACGAAGACATGCTTCGAGCCGGGGGTAGCTCTCGCCCTCTCTCCGTCCAGGACAACAGGAAGCTGCGCAATGTGTGGATGCCCAAGACATCCTCTACTATTCTTGTGGACTCTCCGATCTCTCCGAACTCTCCGATCTCTCCGATCTCTCCGGACTCTCCGATCTTTCCGATCTCTTCGGCCAACGAGGTTGTAGCGACGCTCCCTCCGTGCCCCGCACATAAAATTCAGTCTCCCGCTATGCGCGGTACAGACAAAACTTTGGGCGAAGCCTTAGCGCTAACCCCGAAGAATCTACTGCGCTTTACGCGTAGGAAACAGTCTCCCGCTACGCGCGGTAAAGACAAAACTTCGGGCGAAGCCTCAGTGCTAACCCAGAAGCCTTCACTGCGCTTTACGCGTAGAAAGCTGCCTCCCGCTCCGTGCGGTACAGACAGAACTGCCGATGGTGCCTCGGCGCCAAGACGGAAGTATAAATCATGCTCCATGCGCAAGACAACATCTGACCTCTACGGAGAACCAGATGAACGCTGTGATCTCCGCAAGTGCAACGACAAGTCTGGGGGTAGTCTCCCTCGACAAAACCGAGCAACATCCAAAGCTGGGGGTAGAATTCTCTCAGAATCTGAAGATGATGCAACGATGACGATCTTCCCAGAAGACCATGGAACTCAAGCATCAGGAGCCCGAAGGCCAAAAGGGACTTTCTCCTTCAATAAAGATGACATCAGTGGAATCTTCAATACGTTGATGAAGGAAAACAAACTTCAGCTTCCCAACATCAGATACCCTGAGAGGGCTGGCAAAATTGATAACCCAGATTATTGTCTCTTTCATCGGTACATTCATCATCCTACAAAGACATGCTATGTACTAAAAAAGAGAATCCAGGAGTTGATCGATGCCAAGGTCATCACTCTGCATCTGTAAATGATGGTCTGACTATCGATTATCATGTTCATATTACCTCTGATATCGGTTGTCATCTCAACTTAACACCCGTACTTAACTCTAAGTACGCCAGTGGTGTTGAGTCCACAAAAACTGCTACGTCCATATTACCTCTAGCAGGGCTTGTCTCAAACCTATTGCTTGCACTTAGGTGCACAAAAATTGATGGGTCCACAAAATCAGCCATGTTCATATTACCTCTGAGCTGTAACCCCCAGCTGAGTTTGTTATGTTCATATTACCTCTGAACAAACCATCCTGGTTCGACCATCGATTATCATGTTCATATTACCTCTGATATCGGTTGTCATCTCAACTCAACACCCGTACTTAACTGTAAGTACGCCAGTAGTATTGAGTCCACAAAAAACTGCTACGTCCATATTAGCTCTAGCAGGGCTTGTCTCAAACCTATTGCTTGCACTTAGGTGCACAAAAAGTGATGGGTCCACAAAATTAGCCATGTTCATATTACCTCTGAGCTGTAACCCCCAGCTGAGTTTGTTATGTTCATATTACCTCTGAACAAACCATCCTGGTCCGACCATCGATTATCATGTTCATATTACCTCTGATATTGGTTGTCATCTCAACTTAACACCCGTACTTAACTCTAAGTATGCCAGTGGTGTTGAGTCCACAAAAACTGCTACGTCCATATTACCTCTAGCAGGGCTTGTCTCAAACCTATTGCTTGCACTTAGGTGCACAAAAAGTGATGGGTCCACAAAATCAGCCATGTTCATATTACCTCTGAGCTGTAACCCCCAGCTGAGTTTGTTATGTTCATATTACCTCTGAATAAACCATCCTGGTCCGACCATCGATTATCATGTTCATATTACCTCTGATATCGGTTGTCATCTCAACTCAACACCCGTGCTTAACTCTAAGTACGCCAGTGGTGTTGAGTCCACAAAAAATTGCTACGTCCATATTACCTCTAGCAGGGCTTGTCTCAAACCTATTGCTTGCACTTAGGTGCACAAAAAGTGATGGGTCCACAAAATCAGCCATATTCATATTACCTCTGAGCTGTAACCCCCAGCTGAGTTTGTTATGTTCATATTACCTCTGAACAAACCATCCTGGTTCGACCATCGATTATCATGTTCATATTACCTCTGATATCGGTTGTCATCTCAACTCAACACCCATACTTAACTCTAAGTACGCCAGTGGTGTTGAGTCCACAAAAAACTGCTACGTCCATATTACCTCTAGCAGGGCTTATCCTCAAACCTATTACTTGTACCTAGGTGCGCAAAAAGCAATAGGCCCACAAATCAGTCATGTCCATATCACCTCTGAACTGTATTTCCTTGGAGAATCTGCCATGTCCATATCACCTCTGAACAGGCTTTCCAAGATTTTGACCATCGATTATCACCTCTGATATCGATCGTCACTTCAACTTAACACCCGTACTAAATCTAAGTACGCCAGTGGTGTTAGGTCCACAAAATCTGCTACGTCCATATTACCTCTAGCAGGGCTTGTCCTCAAACCTATTTACTTGCACCTAGGTGTGCAACAAGTAAGAAGCCCACAAAATAGCTATGTCCATATTACCTCTGAGCTGTAAACTCTAGTAAAGCCTATCACGTCTATCTCACCTCTGATAGTACTTTACCTACAAAACTTGGCCAAAGCACGTTCTATCATGTCCGTATGACCTCTGGATAGATGTGCCCTGCTGAAGTTTACCGAGAGTTTATCACGTCCATACTATCTCTGATACCACTCTCGCCCTAACCAAGTCTCGTATTAATAGTCGGATATGATTGGGTGCTACGTCAAACCACTACCCTCGAAAGACGGACAGTCAGCGAATTCAAAAAATTCTTCGCGCAAGACAGTTCAGCAGTTCTACGCTAAAGGAGCTTTCTACGCTCGACAGCAACAGATCTACAATTTTACGCTCGCAAGCTACAAGTCTATGGTTTTTCTCGCCCGGAAGCCTTTGTGCTCGGTAGCTTTTACGCTCGAGAGGCGACAAACCAACGGCTTTACGCTCAGCAGATACCAAATCGATGATCTCACGCTCGGTGGCGCTCAGTTTACGCTCATAAGCAACAGATCCGCAGAACTTCACGCTCGAAGAAATTCTCTTTTCAGGAGCTACAGATCCACAAGTCCTACGCTAAAGGAGCTTTCTACACTCAACAGCAACGATTCTACGGCTTTACGTTCAAGCAGCTATAAGTCTATGGTTTTTCTTGCCCGGATGCCTTTGTGCTCGGTAGCTTTTACGCTCGAGAGGCGACAAACCTACGACTTCACGCTCAGGAACCACAAGTCTACGACTTCGCGCTCAACGGTATTTTACGCCCAGACGCTACAGGCTGAGGATTTTGCACTCCGCGACCTTCCGCTTATCCAAAACAGTCCCCAATAAATCCGCCATAAAGGCCGCACCGACCGTTTCAACGCTCCATTGAGAAATGTTTCGAGTCACGAGGGGCCATTCATGCTTCATTCAAAGCGTTTCAAATTCCAAGGATTTTAAAAGCTTTGAAGGGGGTCTTGTAGAAGCATGAAAAATACGCTGGCAAAAGCTACGCGGCGTATTGATACAGAGCAGCGCAAACAAAGGCCTTCAGTGCCATCAGGCGTAAGAGCTCAAGGGTGCAGCACGTCCAAAACCGCTTCGACGTAGACGGGACCCCCCCATCGCCTCCAGGGCATAAAAACTCAGCCGCTCTCAAAGCAGCATTAAAATAGCGTACGAGGAACGCTTCGTCTTCCCCGAAATGAACCTGTCAAGTCACGCAGTAAACCTGGCCTCTGACTCCTGACAAAAAGTGCTGCACGACGACCCAGACGACGGCTGGAAACAGGCACAGACCCCTCGGGATGCACACCACAGTATGATGGCGGATCCCTGCATTTAATGTAGAGGATTGGGTTAAGATACCACCGAACCGTCGTTTACTGACGTCCCCTCAGCATAAACCGCTCTTTTTCGCACAGAGGGATACGCTGCATTATTTTACACAGGCAGGCATAAGCCGGTTTATGCTCCGCAGTAGACAAACCGCCTGCCACGTCAAAAGCTGCACATCGTACGGGGCTCGAGGCACGTCTCTACATCTAATTGCACGGAGCGGTGACAGGTTCAGTTAAGGCACGTCTCTGCAATGGATGCACAGAAGGGCTGCAGACCTTCGAAACACGTCTTCGCATTTAATGCACAGGATGATGGCAAATCTCTGTAGAAGATTTGATTATATCTTCGAAAGCCGTGATTCCGGCTAAGACGTCCCCGTCAGCACTCGGGCACGGTACGCAGCGGCTTCTACGCCCATTCAAGACCTGTGCCCCTTCGGCTCTCAACGCCTCTCCGGCTTCAACGCCTGTCCGGCTCCTACGCCTATCCGGCTTCAACGCCTCTCCAGCTCCTACGCCTACCCGGCTTCAACGCCTCTCCGGCTTCTATGCCTATCCGGCTTCAACGCCTATCCGGCTTCTACGCCTATCCGGCTTCTACGCCTATTCGGCTTCTATGCCTATCTGGCCTCTGTGCCAGGGTGACAGTCATTTGGCTTCTATGCCAACCGTTTCTACATACGGGATACCTACCTGCGTGGCTCTTACGCCGTGACCTTCGTAGCAATAGTACGCGTTGTGTTCCCTTAGTTGGACCCGCGTCATACGCTCATTCAAAAGATCATCCATACGCAGGCATTGGTTACTTTAACCGTTGTGTAAAAGGGTATTGTACTTTCCACTCCTCGGTTTTTACACCGACGGAGTGGTCACTGTCACCAAAACTCTATAAATAGAGACCCCTATCAATAGGGAAGGGGCAAAAAAAGAATTATCATCCAGGAGAGAATTATCGTCCAAGGAGAGAGAGAAAGAGAGAGAGAGCCCGGAGAGCAGGCAAAGAGCAGGGATCGACGACCTTGGCCTCGTGCGTCCAACCTCTTCTGCAACCTTCGAAGCTGCTACCTGTCTTTCACGACACTTCTTCAACATCGTGTGGTCCAAGGGCTAAAGTGATCGACCGCAGATCAGACACCTATAGCAATTTATACCCAGATTAAATAAATTGTACTCCCACATCCTCGTATAGGATTACATTGTACAAGTTTGTTTGTAAACAGAAGGGCGCGGGTTTCGCATAAACCCCGTCATTGAAATACAATTTCATTTCTTTCGTTTAATACCACAAACAACTATTACCTTCAATGATCAAAGTTATCATCACATGTATTTTCTTCCATGATTTTTAATCTATATTAACTGGTATATCATCCAATTTTCATCACGCAGAGTGCTTACTGTTATTAGCGTCATTCTCGACTAACCCTCGATATAGAACCATTAGCACTCTTGGTATTATATCACTAGCTTCATTGATGGATTATCTCATCAAGCTCATTAGAACTCATGATCACATGTATCTTCTATAACACTCATGTTTCTTTACTCTCATGGGCATGTACATGGTTCCTCATCTCGATGGTTGCATAGGTATTTCCCTTTAACCTTTTACAGCCTGTTAAACTAATCTGTGATACGCCTCACCATTTTCATTACCAATTCCGATATTTCTCTACTCATGACACCTCATTATAACTCCTTATGCATATAAATTTCTTTACTTTTAACATATCTGATATCAATCATCAAATTGAATCATGATCCATTAATCCTTAACACTATTCCTCGATACCTAATTGTTTACATAGATCACTCAAGTGCATAATCATGATTATCCAGGGCGGGTATGTTGGCTCTGATACAAATTCTTGGAACTATCACTGATACTCTATACTCTCCTTCTACTCACAGTCTCTAATGACACTTATCCTAGAACCATTGTTACAAGGTACTATGCTATGAGTTAACTCTAGATTAAGGCCTACTGCTCACATGTCCAACTAGGAAATACTTACACTTACTAACAACACTAAGTCAATACTAATACAAGACACAGACATAATTACAAGTCACTAATCATCATACTTAACTAGAAATCCTCAAAGAATAGAAGCTCAAAAAGGAACTAGATTGAGGACTGAAGGTATTCTACTACTAGCAAACAAAAGAAACGATGGAATAAAGTCCTGTAATAACAGAAATTGATAAGTCTTGAGATGATACTTTAAGAACCATTTTAAGATACAACCTGATAATCATACACGTCTGTCTGAAATCATGACACTTAGAATTCTCGCCACGCCAATAAGCATAGATGCGATAAACGACAGGTTTCGTAACTAAGGTATGCAACTCTATAATCATGTCATCTAGAATCTTCGCCACGCCAACCGGTATGGCTGCGAGAAATTCTAAATTTCATAACTAAAGTATGTACATCCAAGTCAGGTTCCTACGTTCTCGTCACGACAGCTAATATGGATACGATAAACTCTAGGTTCCATAACCAAAGTAGACATTTTATCTTTCTCACTGTCCTCATCAATATATGTCATCAGATGATACCGTAAATTTTAGCCCATAAAATTTATCTCAATATGAAATCAACTCAACAACGATACCAAGAATTAAATTTAACAACTGGTCAACAAGAATCAAGTTCAATAACAACAAGCAAGAGCGGACGAAAACAAGGAAAAAGATTTAAATTAAAAATTATAAAAAGATTCTCAAGGGGCCGTCCCAGGAATCTCCCAAGAATTTTTGTAATTAAGTATCCTCTCTCATCCTAGTATCCTATGTCCTATATTCTATAGCAGGCACGCAGTAGTACAACTAGGACGTCGTACTACTATGACATCGTACAACTTGCGAAGTCTGTAAAACCCATAAGTTATATTAAAAACCCTTTTCTTTTTAGACCCAAAGCCCAATATCCAAACCCATACCCACTAGACTAAGTCAGAACCAACCCCCGTAATTCCTCGCCCACTCCCGGATCTGGAAACTACCTCCCCCTCACGTACTTATTCCCACTCCCAGAGAACTTTTTCTCAGAACCTCACATTTTCTTCCTCTTTTTCTTCCTCCCTCCTTCTTCTAACCCCGACCGGCCATCCCCGCGCGAGCACCCCCTTCGGCCAGTAGCCGGCTGCGCATCCCGCGCGGTTCCGGCGACCCCCGAGCCGGCGCCAGCCGCGGCCCCGGCGCCCCTCTGCGGCCGCTTCGCTCCAGCACCACACACCCCTGCGCGGCCTCCCCGGCCGACCAGCGCCCCGCGCGTCTCCCCGCGCGGCTTCTCCGCGTGTCCCGGCACTCCCCTGCGTCCGTCCCCGATCCCGTCTGTGCCCGATCCCGAGTCCGAGGCCTCCACTCGGTGCTCCTCCATCAACTTTCCGGTAGGTGCCACTATCAGAACGTACTGTTCCTTCCAAAACCATTCTCATGTCCGACCGGGACTGACAGAATAAAGCCCTGTCAATCCCGGGATAGCTTAAAAATTGATAGGTTTAAAGTTAATTAAGTAGATTAATGTTAGTTTAGTTATTGGTTTGTTAATTAATTAACGATTTGATATAACGATCTTCAATACATATATTAGTTATATATATAATAAAAACCTTATTAAATATTACGTAGATTAGTAATTATTTTGTATAAATTTCTAAAATGATTTTTTTTTGTATTCAAAATATAATACGTTAGTATTTAAAATAAGTTTTCCAAAATATTATTCTCTTACAAATTGATTTGTAATATTACCAAAATAAAATTAAGTAATATTTTTCCCCTTAAGCCTAGTTTATTAGAAATAAATTGATTGCTAAAACAAATGATATTATTTTATTATAATCGTTATAAAATAACTAAGTACTTTCCTATTTTATCTTATTAGAAACAAAATGATTTTTTAAAATATTAGTATAATATTTTAAATAACTATATCTAAAACGTATTCATTAATTTTCGCGTATTCGCATCTTTATTTCTTTTTACCAAAGATTAGTGTTTAAACGAAACAAATATAAATAAATGCTATTTCTTTTAGAAAAATTGAAAACCGTTTATTTACCTTATTAAAAACAGAAATACGATATTTTACCTTAAAATAAAATATAATATTTCTACGATAAAATAATAAATAAGTTTTATTATTAAAATTATTTTTGTTTTACTAAATTGCTATTACAAATTATTATTAAAAAAAAATCGATCGTTGGATTAAATCATTAACTTAGTTAACTAATCAAGTCAGATTAAAACCCTTTGATTTAATTCTAAAATCAGATTATTAATAAATGTAGGTTCCTGTAACTAAGGTTGAGACCGTCGCGACATCTTACTCGCGTCACCAACCAAATCCAGGCATGTTTTATATAATTCAAACCTGTATTTTAGTTGTAATTAAATATGTTGCATGTCATATAGATATATTGTGACGACACTTGATTCACGGAACCGACTGATTGACTGATTGATTGACTTATTGACTCATGGACTCATTGACTCATTGATTATTGCCTTGGGAACTGGAGAGTAAAGTTAGCACCCGTGGTCAAAGCCCCCTTATTGCCTCATTGTGGATAGCTGAAGTCCAACCTCACTGGACTGACTCCGGACCGTGTTCACTAGAACACATATTGCCTCCAACCCCAACCGGCCTCGGGACGCTACCTTTCTCAAAACACTTTTAGTGATTGTAGTTTGTCATCAATTGCTTCATCGACATTTACTGTTCTTGTCTCATATTTATTTCATACAAAATATAAATATTGTTCAAAACTATTTTATTGCATCATTTTAATTATCATTAAAATGCTGGAATTGGATATATGTTCTTGCTCCCTCCTGACTGGAGATTAACATTTTAGGTGATTACGGTGACGACGAGGCGTATGACACATTTTATGGTCCGGACCAGAGTACTGAAGGTCTAGCTGAACCTAGCCAGGAGGCCGATGTTTAGTTGTTTCCCTTTAAATTCCAAGTTGTAATAATCAGGGTTGAAGTATTAACCCTGGACCATGTTTTGCTTGATAATTGCTTGTAAAAGAATTTCTCTTTTGGACTTAGCAATAAAATTGAATTTCCTTCATGTATTCTAGATGTCTGTGTGTTACTACGGATTGATACAGCTTACTGCCGCCGTCTCACAACGGTGCAGGCTGGGCATGATCCGACTGGACCCAGATTATTGGGATCGGGTCGTGACATATTTTCAGTGGTGGCCCATGCAGGTCTAGTTTACAACCTTTGGTCTAGTCAACTTAGGCTAGCCAAACAAACCGACTTGCCTTTGACTTTAGGTTTAGTATGACTTTAGGAAAACAGACTCTAGAAACAATTAGAACACTTAGAATTCTTGAGAAAATTTTAATCTGTCACATCATAAGACCAAAATTCTTCTATCTATACATATATACAATTATTTTTGCTTGCTTATAGAACATAGGTTACCTTGCTTATGCTTGCTTCCTAAACCTTCCAGAAGATGGCACGAGGAAAGACAACCCATTCCGGCCCAGCCGAAGAAGAGGCTTCGTCTTCTGAGCACACCCCAACTCAAGCTCAGTCCGACCCCTCTCCGTTGCAGCTCACAGATCGCCCCCATGCTGCAAGAGCTCCCCGCGCTGCCTACACTTCAGTAGTGCATGCAGCCCCACCCATTCTCCCAGGACCACAATAATTCCAGCCGATGTGACTCCTCCTGTTACACCACCTGTGCCAGTGGACCCCGCTGAACTCGTAGGCCTGCTACGAGGAGTTCTTGAAGCCCAGAGGATCCAAGCTGAAGCAAATTGCGAGCAGACCGCGATTATGAAAGAGGGCATGGAGAACGCCCATAATGTAGCCATGGCAGCGCTAGGAACATCCCAGTCAGAACAGAAGCCTGCCAAGGTAAAGGTTGGAACTGTGGAAAATTTTAAGAAGTTGGACCCGCGTCCCTTCAAGGGGACCGAAGGCATCATCTATGCAGACGAGTGGCTAGATGATATGGAGCGACTCCTCAGCGTCGCTCGACTCCCAGACGACCTCATGGTTGAGGCCGTAGCACTCCAACTGAGAGATTTGGCTAACATTTGGTACCGCAACGAGCCAAGATTTCGAGCTGGAGGGATTTTCTGGCGGCTATTCAAGAAGCAGTTCAAGCGGAAGTTCTTTCCAGAGGCTGCCCTCGAAGCTATGGGAGGACAGTTTCAAGATCTGAAGCAAGGAGACCGCACAATTGAAGAATATGCGGCTGAGTTCAACAGGCTTGGCAGGTTTGCAAGTCACCTGGTGGACAACCCTGTGGAACGTGCTAAGAAGTTCCGGCACGGACTACGTGAAGAGATCCGCACCTTAGTAGCTGCTAACGGTACGAAGACTTATGACAAGATGTTGAAGGTGGCCCAAGATGTAGAGGCCAGTTCACCTGCCCGACCCAAGAGGGAGCATCCAGGGTCAAGCAACAACTATCAGGGCAACAACAAGAGGCTAAGCAACAACAACAATAGGCCCTCCTATCCCCAGCAGTCCCAGCAACAACAGCCAGCAGCGGCCAACAAAGCGCCTCTGTACAACCAACAAAAGGCGGTCAACTGCGCCTACTGCAAAAGGCCAGGTCATACCGCAGAGATCTGTAGGAAGAAATTGGGACACTACCTTGCTTGTGGATCTGCCACCCATCAAGTGAAGGACTGCCCCACAGCATTCAACAAAACTGGAGCTGGACAGCAGAGAGGTCCACTGCCTACCCAGCAGCAGCGCTACAACCAGCACAGAGCCGGGCAAGCTTTTGCCTTGGCTGTGGAAGAGCCAGAAGCTGAACCCGAGACAGAAGGAGATGTCATCGCAGATTCCATTCTACTTCATTCGCACCCTGCCTTAGCATTATTTGATTCTGGAGCATCACACAGTTTTATATCTGCAAACTTTATTTCTGCACACCATCTAGTTACTGGCATAAGTAAGATAATTTGTAGAGTTATGACTGGCGGAGGACCAATACCCATTAGTGAGACTTGTAGCTGCCCAGTCACTATCTCAGAACATGAGTTTCAGACTCAGTTCCTAATAATGCCTCTGCCAAACTATGACGTAGTCTTGGGCATGGATTGGCTTAGTCAGCATCATGCTCTGATAGACTGTCGAAAAGGCTGCGTAACTCTAGACCCACCTGGAGGACCTAAACTCAAAGTGATTCGAGCACCTGAAGGCGTGGAGTGTGTGTCCTACACATCCATCACTGAAGAAACCGGACCCCCTCATCCTCTCATAGCAGAATTTATAGACGTCTTCCCAGACAATCTTCCAGGACTACCCCCTGATAGAGATGTGGAATTCTCGATCGATCTTGTACCAGGCGCAGCACCAATCTCCCAACGCTGCTACCGAATGAATCCCAAGGAGTCCAAGGAGATGAAAGACCAGATTGACGAGGTTCAGGCGCAAGGATTCATCAGGACCGGTGCCTCATCCTGGGGTGCACCAGTCTTGTTTGTACCCAAGAAGGATGGGACAGTCAGAATGTACATAGACTACCGGGCATTGAACAACATCACTATCAAGAACAAGTACCCGCTGCCCTGGATCGACGACCTCTTCGACCAGCTGAGTGGAGCTAAGGTTTTCTCGAAGATAGACCTCAGATCGGGTTACCATCAAATCAAGGTGAGGAAGGAAGACATTCCAAAGACGACATTCAACACCAAGTATGGACAATTTGAATTCTTGGTCATGCCCTTTGGTCTTACAAATGCCCCAGCAGTGTTCATGAATCTCATGAACAAGGTCTTCCACAAATACCTGGACCAGTTTGTCGTTGTCTTCATTGACGACATTCTGATCTATTCGAAGACCAAGGAAGAACACGAGCAGCATTTGAGGATAGTTTTGGAAACCCTCAGAAAGGAGAAGCTATATGGAAAACTGTCCAAGTGTGAATTCTTCTTAGACAAGGTGGACTTTCTCGGCCACGTTGTCGCAGGAGAAGGCATATCAGTGGACCCCAAGAAGATAGCTGCCGTGGAGACATGGAATACCCCCAGTTCAGTTGCAGAGATCAGAAGCTTCTTGGGCTTAGCTGGATATTACAGGAAATTCGTGAAGGACTTTGCAAGGATTGTTGAGCCCACGACCAAGCTAACCAGGAAGAATGAAGAGTTCGTCTGGACCAAAGCGTGCCAGGCGTCATTTGAAGAGCTGAAGAGAAGGCTAACAACAGCACCGATCTTGTTGCTACCCTCAGGATCAGGAGGATTCTCAATTTATAGCGACGCATCCGGCAAAGGATTAGGATGTGTGCTCCAGCAACATGGAAAGGTAATTGCTTATGCTTCCCGGCAATTACGGACTCATGAGAAGAACTACCCGACGTATGACCTAGAGCTAGCAGCAGTCATCTTCGCCTTGAAGCTGTGGAAGCACTACCTGTACGGCGAAAGAGTAGAGATATACACGGACCACAAAAGTCTCAAGTATGTCTTTACACAGAAGGAGCTCAACATGCGTCAGAGATAATGGTTGGAGTTCATGAAGGACTTTGATATCAGCCTGCAGTACCATCCCGGAAAGGCTAATGTGGTCGCCGACGCACTTAGTCGATATCCGATGGCGATGTTCTTGACGACAGACCGGTACCTACTGGAGGACATGGAGAAGCTGGGACTAGAACTTGTATTGCCTGCAGAAGAAATGAAGAAGCTTGGACGGGAAGCAATAGTACCCGACGCCGACTTCCCCATGATGCATTTGCAAGTGCAGTCTAGCTTGATGGACAAAATCAAGGAGACTCAATTCGAGGACGGAGCATTGTGCAAGCTCAGGGACCAGGTGTTAGCTGGCACACTGGAGGGATTCTCTATTTCAGATGGTAGAATACTGAGGAATGGCACCAGACTTTGTGTACCTGCTGGTGATTTGAGGGAACAGCTGATGCAGGAAGCTCATCACTCACAGTATTCCATCCACCCTGGAGCAAATAAGATGTACCGAGATATACGGGAGCACGTATGGTGGTATGGAATAAAGAAGGATGTCTCAAAATTCGTTGCTAGATGCTTGATCTGCCAGCAGGTGAAAGCAGATAGACAAAGACCAGCAGGACTTCTTCAGCCGCTGCCCATTCCAGAATGGAAATGGGAGCATATCACTATAGATTTTGTGTCAGGATTGCCTCGATCCCAAGGAGGGAAGGACGCTATTTGGGTGATCGTAGACAGATTGACTAAGTCTGCCCACTTCATTCCCTTCAAGGTTGGTTTATCCACCGAGAAGTTAGCTGCCCTATACATGAGGCAAATCGTCCGGATACATGGAGTTCCTGTGAGCATTGTATCAGACCGAGACAGCCGCTTTACTTCTCACTTCTGGAAGAGCTTGCAAGAGAGTCTGGGGACCTAACTGAAGTTCAGCACTGCATATCACCCACAGACCGACGGACAGTCAGAGAGAACCATCCAGACGTTAGAGGATATGCTGAGATCTTACGTCCTGGATTTTGGAGGGTCATGGGAGGACCACCTACACTTGGTAGAGTTTGCTTACAACAACAGCTACCAGGCCAGCATCGGCATGACTCCTTTTGAGGCTCTGTATGGACGTCGTTGCCGCACTCCCTTGGCTTGGGACGACATAGGAGAACGAGTCATGCTGGGACCTGAGATGATTACAAATGCGGCTAAAAAAGTCAAGGTGATCAGAGACAGACTTCGGGTGGCTCAAGATCGTCAGAAGCATTGGGCGGACAGCCGTCGCCGACTTGTGGAGTTTGAAGCAGGTGATAGTGTCTTCATCAAGATCTCCCCCACCAGAGGAACTATCCGTTTTGGCAGAGCGGGGAAACTGAGTCCCAGGTATATCGGCCCATTCGAGATATTAAGCAGAGTTGGAGAGGTGGCGTACAGAGTGGCGTTACCACCTAATCTTGAAGGCGTGCACAACGTCTTCCATGTATCGTAGCTGAGGCGTTACATTCCGGACCCGAGCCACATCCTGGATCATTCAGAGTTGGAGATTGGACCAAGTCTTACAGTACCAGAGCAGCCAGTAAGGATCGTAGACCGTATGGAGAAGCAGTTGCGGAATATCGTGATTCCACTGGTCAAGGTTCAGTGGCTTCACCACTCCCCAGGCGAATCCACCTGGGAACGAGAGGCTGAGATGAGACAGAAGTACCCTCATCTGTTTTAAGGTATGTTTACCCTTGTTTTCCCTTCAATTGTAGTTAATTTCGAGGACGAAATTCTTTAAGGAGGGAAGGTTGTAAAACCCATAAGTTATATTAAAAACCCTTTTCTTTTTAGACCCAAAGCCCAATATCCAAACCCATACCCACTAGACTAAGTCAGAACCAACCCCCGTAATTCCTCCCCCACTCTCGGATCTGGAAACTACCTCCCCCTCACGTACTTATTCCCACTCCCAGAGAACTTTTTCTCAGAACCTCACATTTTCTTCCTCTTCTTCTTCCTCCCTCCTTCTTCTCACCCAGACCGGCCATCCCCGCGCGAGTACCCCCTTCGGCCAGCAGCCGGCTGCGCATCCCGCGCGGTTCCGGCGACCCCCGAGCCGGCGCCCCTCTGCGGCCGCTCCACTCCAGCTCCACACACCCCTGCGCGGCCTCCCCGGCCGACCAGCGCCCCGCGCGCCTTCCCGCGCGGCTTCTCCGCGTGTCCCGGCACTCCCCCGCGTCCGTCCCCGATCCCGTCTGTGCCCGATCCCGAGTCCGAGGCCTCCCCTCGGTGCTCCTCCATCAACTTCCCGGTAGGTGCCACTATCAGAACGTACTGTTCCTTCCAAAACCATTCTCCTGTCCGACCGGGACTGACAGAATAAAGCCCTGTCAATCCCGGGATAGCTTAGAAATTGATAGGTTTAAAGTTAATTAAGTAGATTAATGTTAGTTTAGTTATTGGTTTGTTAATTAATTAACGATTTGATATAACGATCTTCAATACATATATTAGTTATATATATAATAAAAACCTTATTAAATATTACGTAGATTAGTAATTATTTTGTATATATTTCTAAAATGATTTTTTTGTATTCAAAATATAATACGTTAGTATTTAAAATAAGTTTTCCAAAATATTATTCTCTTATAAATTGATTTGTAATATTACCAAAATAAAATTAAGTAATATTTTTCCCCTTAAGCCTAGTTTATTAGAAATAAATTGATTGCTAAAACAAATGATATTATTTTATTATAATCGTTATAAAATAACTAAGTACTTTCCTATTTTATCTTATTAGAAACAAAATGATTTTTTAAAATATTAGTATAATATTTTAAATAAGTATATCTAAAACATATTCATTAATTTTCGCGTATTCGCATCTTTATTTCTTTTTACCAAAGATTAGTTTTTAAACGAAACAAATATAAATAAATGCTATTTCTTTTAATAAAATAGAAAACCGTTTATTTACCTTATTAAAAACAGAAATACGATATTTTACCTTAAAATAAAATGTAATATTTCTACGATAAAATAATAAATAAGTTTTATTATTAAAATTGTTTTTGTTTTACTAAATTGCTATTACAAATTATTATTAAAAAAAAATCGATCGTTGGATTAAATCATTAACTTAGTTAACTAATCAAGTCAGATTAAAATCCTTTGATTTAATTCTAAAATCAGATTATTAATAAATGTAGGTTCCTGTAACTAAGGTTGAGACCGTCGCGACATCTTACTCGCGTCACCAACCAAATCCAGGCAAGTTTCATATAATTCAAACCTGTATTTTAGTTGTAATTAAATATGTTGCATGTCATATAGATATATTGTGATGACACTTGATTCACGGAACCGACTGATTGACTGATTGATTGACTTATTGACTCATGGACTCATTGACTCATTGATTATTGCCTTGGGAACTGGGGAGTAAAGTTAGCACCCGTGGTCAAAGCCCCCTTATTGCCTCATTGTGGATAGCTGAAGTCCAACCTCACTGGACTGACGCCGGACCGTGTTCACTAGAACACATATTGCCTCCAACCCCAACCGGCCACGGGACGCTACCTTTCTCAAAACACTTTTAGTGATTGTAGTTTGTCATCAATTGCTTCATCGACATTTACTGTTCTTGTCTCATATTTGTTTCATACAAAATATAAATATTGTTCAAAACTATTTTATTGCATCATTTTAATTATCATTAAAATGCTGGAATTGGATATATGTTCTTGCTCCCTCCTGACTGGAGATTAACATTTTAGGTGATTACGGTGACGACGAGGCGTATGACACATTTTATGGTTCGGACCAGAGTACTGAAGGTCTAGCTGAACCTAGCCAGGAGGCCGATGTTTAGTTGTTTCCCTTTAAATTCCAAGTTGTAATAATCAGGGTTGAAGTATTAACCCTGGACCATGTTTTGCATGATAATTGCTTGTAAAAGAATTTCTCTTTCGGACTTAGCAATAAAATTGAATTTCCTTCATGTATTCTAGATGTCTGTGTGTTACTACGGATTGATACAGCTTACTGCCGCCGTCTCACAACGGTGCAGGCTGGGCATGATCCGACTGGACCCAGATTATTGGGATCGGGTCGTGACAAAGTCTGACCTGCATGGGCCACCACTAAAACGTGTCACGACCCGCACCCAATTTAGGGGCACGAGTGCGTGGGTACGTCCAGCCTACGCCACAGCATCGGCGGTAGAACGCTGTCTAGGTCATGTAACTATCTAATCAAACTCACGTGAATACCCAACTCCATAAGGAGACGTGGATATCATAAAATAATGCTGGAAATACTCAATCACATAAACTAAAGCACGATGAGATATCAAGGCAAGCAAGAATACAAGACAAGTCTAACTACAAAATAGTCATACCTGTAATCAGTAACATCCAATCCCCAGGTGTCAGAAACAAGTCCACTAAGGTCACAGTCTGGAAAATATTTTCCAGTCAAGAAGGAGCAAAGTACATCTCTAAATAGCAGTTCTATATTAATGATATAAACTATGTAGCAGTTCTAGATGGAAATATACGAGATGCATTTATAGGAACGAGAAATGTACAAAAAGGAAATACTGTAAGTAAATGCAGGAAAAGAAACAATATATCAACGAGCAAGAATCCTATGACTAAGTGTGTGAGTACTAGCTTTAACATGTGATCGGCTTGGGAACTTGATCAGGCTGGTTATATGTGATTAGCTATGATTCTTGTAAGGTCAGGCTAACCGTTGGTTAGCTATGATGCATGTAGAGGTCAGGCTAATCACACGTAACAGCTATGAAGCATGTAAATGGTCAGGCCGCACCCGAAGTGAGATGTGCGGTGAGCTATGATTCATGTAATGTTCGGTATGATCACATATCTACACTAAAATACTCCCCACCCCCGACTGGTATAGTAGATCCAATCATGGTACGCTATGGCACGAGATTCCCTAGGGAGGTAGAAAATCTCCCCGGGTCTCTGTGTCTGTACATGCACAAGATAACAAGGAACAAGTCTTGTACAAGCTACACCATGAATAAGGAATAACATCTCATGACGAGATCCGTGTATACCAATCCGTGTAACCAACGTGTCAAGAGCATGGATATCTACACTAGATACAGTGAACATATGAGATATCATAAATTAGAAACTAATCAGAGAATGTACTCGCCTGTGGTCCTGAGCAAAATGTGAGGATCGATGTCCAAAGTGGGATCACAATGACCTATTTGTGGAGTATAAATATTAGATACTGAATTAAGGAAATAAATATGTTTAACTATATAAGAAATGAGGCTTCTAGGTCATGGCTCAGGCTATACTAGGTTATCCAGGTCTACTAGTCCATTTATATACCATAATAGTCCATATTGGACAAAAACCTAACTAAACTAGTCATTACTAGCTATACTAGACATTAGTACATAACTATCTATATGGTATTACATAATACTTATATAGCTTACAGTTAATAACACTACCTAATACCAACTCAAGGACCAATACTAACCATATCAATACTTTGATATCAACTAACTACTTACTAATACTAAATATAACTAGCAAGTGCTATTTAAAACAATACGATACTAACTAAGCTAATTTCCTAATTCTAAGGCAAGCATATAGCTACAGGTAGGATCACATAGCCTAACCTCTGAGACAACCGATGGTTACACAGGTATGTCTGATCTAGCTACTGATACATAATACCATCTCTCTAAACTTACTGACACAACCCTAAAGGCTGATCACAGATACATCCTCCCTTGCCACACTGACACTGGTACACTGTCATACTTCTACATAGCATATGGCTCACTCGAAAACTCTCAACTCAGTCCTCACACAGACAGATACTGAGAGACACACACACAGGCACTCACTGAGTTCTTACACTGGTATTCACTCACACAGGGACACACAACCATATACCCAAGTTCACAGTCTGAACTACACAGGCACTTACAAACCTTAACACCCTACACTCACTGCTTACCACTGCACTGAATTTCTGCTATGTGTACTTGTGCATCACTGAGACACTGAACTCAGTGCACAGGCAATATTCACTGATACTTAGCCTACAGTGTCAGTGTCATTGAGACACTGACTGAGACTAACATTTACTTGACAATGCACTACTACCTGTGAGGAACCTAACTTTACTGCACTTAGAAAAAAAACTGAGACAATAGACACTGCTACCTCATGCTGAGACACCGGCTCCCACCTAATACCTAAACACATAGGAACACAGGTATCTAATACTGATACACTAACTAAACATACTGCTCACATAGAATTTAAACTGACACAGACACTCACACTCACTGCACTTAATATCCTCACTGAAACATATGCACACAGCCACACACTGCTACTAGGATACACTCTAGAACTAACACACAGGTCTAGACACTGGTTCACCTACACTGACACACCTAATTCACAGACACTGATGCACACTACTCTGCACAGTTGCCCCCAACCCGACTGCACAGAACCCAACCATACTGTACTGCACATCTCGCTTTGGTTACTGATATACACTCTTATATACTAAAAATTACCCATACACCACATACTGATGCTCTGCTACTGAACTACACACTGCATCTCTCACTCTCAGATAATTCACACCTACACACTAGATTCCAGATACTTGACACAAGGACACATAAACTGGTATTCAAATACCTACAAACACAGGCATAACCCCAAACACCTAGTATATGGAAATCGAGTTTCACCTAGTTACTCATGAATCTAAATTAAAACCCTAAAAATCAAGATCAAATCTATATGTATATGATGAAATCTGTCTACATGTAAACCCCTATGATTTAGGGTCCACGAAAATTTAGGAAAACCAATGTTGGGACACCTAAACCCCAGAATTACCTAGGTCTTTATGTAGGACCTACGAAATCGAGATCCATACAACAAGGTAGGTTTTCTAATGGCCAACAACAAGAAAAACAAATTAAAATGGATAGAAATTCGGATTTTACCTATAGGGAGATGGTTTCCCTATAAAGGTTCTTCTTCCCCTAGGTTCCTTGACCCAAGCTCCTTGCTTCCCTTGCTTTGGAGGTGGAAGATGGAATCCTAGGGTTTGATTCCGAATTTGGGGGTGGAGGAAATGGCTTTTTCTAATGGAGGCTAGGGTTTCTTTCTTCATGAAGGAAAAATGGTTGAGGGTGGCTCCCTTTTATAGTAAAAACTAGGTTTAGGGTTTCAAATACATAGGATTAGGTTAATCCCCCATATTAGGTCATGAAGAACCTAATTAACTAAGGTTTAGTCATTCTAGGGTTTGAGGTTCAAATCTAAAATTGGAATTCTAGGGTTTCTCTAGAATTTGGTTTTCAAATTAGGGTTTAGTCATTAGGGTTAGTCCTAATGAGTTCTAAGGTTTGACCTAAACCAAACACAACTAACAACATATAAACAGTTTTTAAAAAACTCAGCAGATTAATTAAATACATAATTATTCAAAATAGTAAAATTACACAAATGCCCTAATCTGGAAATGTGGTAGTGACATCAACTGTCTAGAAGCATAAGCTACAACCTTTCTATGCTGCATCAAGACACATCATAATCCTTTTCCGGATGCATCGGTATAGATTACGAATTCTCCAGGTCCAGAAGGTATGGTCAAGATAGGTGCAGTAGCCAAATGCTTATTCAGTTCGTCGAATACCTCCTGACACTCCTCTGTCCAAGTGAACTCTTGCTCCTTACGGATCAAGGGGGTCATTGGTTCTGCAATCTTTACGTAAGTTTTCTATGAATCTCCGGTAATATCCGGCAAGTCCTAGGAAACTCCTCACTTCCGAGACATTGGTAGGGGTTGGCCATGTCTCTACTGATGAAATCTTCACCGGATCCACTAAAATTCTATCTCCTGAGATAACGTATCCAAGGAAAGCAACACAATCTAGGAGAAACTCATATTTGCTCAGTATGGCATAAAGTCTCTCTCTCCTTAGTGTCTCTAACACTAGTCTCAGATGCTCTTCGTGCTCCTTGTGGCTCTTTGAATACACCAAAATATCGTTGATAAAGACTACCACGAACCGGTCTAAGTATTGGTGGAATACTCTGTTCATCAAGTTCATAAATACAGCTGGCGCATTCGTCAGCCCAAATGGCATTACTAAGAACTTCGTACCATTACCTGATGATAACCCATCCTCAAGTCGATATTTGTGAACACCACTACTTCTGTCAGCTGGTCGAATAGATCATCAATCCGCGGCAGGGGTACTTGTTCTTGATAGTTAGCGCATTAAGGGCTCTGTAATCAATGTACATGCGTACTGTTTCATCCTTCTTAGGTACGAACAACACTGGTGCTCCCCATGGTGATGTACTAGGGCGGATAAATCCCTTGCTTTGCCACTCCTCTAATTGTAGCTTCAGCTCATCTAACTCCTTCTTTGCCAATCGGTATACATTAGAAGATACCGGTGCCGCTCCGGGTACTAGCTCGATGGTGAACTCTACGTCTCTATCTGGCGATAAGCCTAGTTGTTCTTCGGGGAATACATCCTCAAATTCTATAACGATTGGTGGGGGTGCAATCTCCATAGCCATGCAAGTTCCCACTATTTGTCCTACTCCTTGTTCGACGGTCCCTGGCATGTACTCGAACTCCGGTTGATCTGGCGGTCTAAAGGTGACGCTACCCTTCCGACAGTTCAGTACGGCGTTATACTGGCTTAACCAGTCCATGCCTAACACAACATCAAAGTACGGCATAGGCAATACCAAGAATCGTGCTCTCACCTCTCTACCACATACGACTACCGAGCACGTTCTGATAGTGCTGGTAACCGGCACGATACCTCTTCCGGTAAGAATCTTCCAACTCTTATGTAAAGGGGAAGTCGCTACTCTTAGGTAAGGGGGAAGTGCTATGAATCTACTAGATATAAATGATAATGTAGCTCCAGAATCAAACAATATAGTTACAGGTAATGATGCAACGAAGATGGTACCTGTGATAGCTTCCCCTTCTGTTTCCTCCTCAGTGGCTGCTAAAGCAAAGGCTTGTCCCTTCCTCTGTCCTCCTGTCTGCTATCGATTCTGGTTGAACTGTACTTCCTGTGGGGCCAAGGGTGGTCCCCTCTGAAATCCTCCGATGGCTGGTGGTCGTTGGCCTACTGGTGGGGGTAGTATCCTTGGAACTGGTGCTGCTGGCCTCTGTCCTGTCTGCAGTGCTGCCTCTCTGTGCTGTGGGCAATCCCTGATAAGGTACTGACTTGATCCACATATCATGCACAATCCCAACTTCTTCCGACAATCTTTAACGACGTGCCCCTTCTTGCCACAATGGTGACAAGTCGGGAGCTCCTGCTGTGGGTATGGCGCTGCCCTCTACTGTGTCTATGCTCCTTGACGACGGATCGATCCTCCTGCTCCAGGCTGGGCTCTGGCTATTGTAGTCGTACAAGAACGTCTAGCTCCTCTAACGATGGCCTCCTGGATTCACGCCTCTGTAAGAACCTCTTCATTAGAAATCCTCGCCTGTGTAGTGGTATACCTCTGTAGCTCGAAATTGAGGCCGTGATAAAATCTCTGGGCTTTCTCGAGATCATTGGGTATCAGGACGGCACCAAATCTGCTAAGCTGGCTGAACTCCGCGTAATATGCGTCAATAGTCATATTCCCCTGTTCTAGATGTAGGAATTGGGAGTACAGGGCATTTCTGACTGTAGTTGGGAAATACTTTGTGTTGAAGTATTCTAGGAACTGTTCCCACATCTGGTACTTCCCTACACTGCGCTCAATGGAATCCCACCAGTGATGGGCGTTGCCTTTCAGTTGGGACCTCACTACGGTCATCCAAAGGTCGGGGTGCAGTTGTGAAGCCTCTAGTAACATCTTCTTGTTGGCGACCCAATCGGAGATCTGCTCAGCGGTCTCATTGCCCGAGAAACTATCTGGTCCTATCTGTCGGAACCATCTAACGGTGCCACCTGTCTGGGCTGGTGGAGGTGCTAGTACTGGTGTTGGGGCAGGTGTCCTCTCTAGTACTGTCATCAGACTCTATCGTAATGTCTTTGTCTGCTGCCTCTGTGACTGCATTATTGCTTGGAAGAACTGAAGCATCTATGGTTGGCCATCTAGCTGTGGCATCTGAGGTGGATAAGGTGGAGGCGGTGGTAGTAGAATCTCGGGCTGTGCAGTAGGCATCTCCTCAGATGTCGGCCTCTCAGTCTGCGGCATCGGTGTAGCTCCTGAAGTCTGACCCTCACAGTGTTGCATGGGGATTGTCTGGGAAGTCTGTCCCTCGGGCTGTGGGGTAGGATCGCCCTACGACGTCTCGTGCCAATGTATCAGTGGGGTCTGTAGCGGGGGATGCCCTTGGGGTACCTCCTCTCCTTGAGTGGTATTATCTGGCACCGCGGCACGGGGTGCTCCTCGTCCAATACACAAATTTATCTTGCTGCAAGAGATAGGACTTCATTAAAAGAGTACGAGAATAAACAAACAGGATGCAGATATTTAGGAGCGGTTTGAAGGAAGTTCAAAGACGAATCAAAATTGGATTAGACCTAATAATTTCTATCCTATTGCAGGCTTGCTGGGCATGTTACCATACCACAAGCGAAAAAAAGATCTGCATGGGCCACCACTAAAACCATGTCACGCCTCAATCCTAAAAGTACACGGGACCAGGCCATGTGGCATTAGCCAGCTGACACGTCTCCGAGGATATCCCAATTTAATAGATCCACGAAGAGTGCTACGATGTCCTATAATACTAATATATCCAATATCAGTCAATAACATGTAATCTAATCTCATCCACAATATAAATAGCAAGAAGTACTACATAAACTGCTGGATGAATAAATACCAGTCTCAAGATATCATAGTACAACCAGTAAAGTCTGGTGGGAACAAACCTACTACTATGACGAAATAAAGTACTGAAATGAGATATAAAAGATAATGACTAGGGCATCGTCTGACTAGATAATAATGCATCCAATCTAGGCTAAAGGCCTACCAACTGGTCACGAAAACTCTGACGGCTGCACCTCTAACTCATCAGCTGTAGCGAATCTCATTTCCTGTCCGGGGCCGTATACTATGGGGTAGTAAGCCTCGTCTAAATCTGGAAAGGTACCAGGTCCTCAGATGGACGTAACAAGATACATAAAATTATGAAATATATAAATACTGAATAAAATAAATACAATAAAGGGTATGCTAACCATCTAAGTGAATAAAATGTGAGGATAACTGTGAGTATATAGGAAGGTGTAGGCTAGACATACGCTGACGTAATTCACCAGTCGTGGCAACAAGCTAGAATATGCCACACATGCCCCCTATAACACGGGTGTAGGAATACAGTAACGTCCGATATTCTATAGAGTGAGGTATCTACAATGTCATCAAATAACGTCCAACACTCTACAGAACGTGGTATTAGTAATATATAAATACGTCCGTATCACTCCGTTGAGTGCGGTATCAGTGTAAAGGAGTGGGGTGTCCCATATTCCTACTAGTCGTCCTCCCCTCCCAATGTAGATATACCAGTCAAATAATCCACGGGCATACCCCTTATCTAAATTCCAAGTTACTATACTGAGATAGTCCTAGATTGCTTACTAACTGTGATGCATGTCACACGCGGCGATAGCTAGTCGAACACGCGAACTCGCATACCAACATGAGATTTATCACTATGAATACGTATAAAAGTGTCAGGTCTTGGAAGATAACAGGATAAACTCCAATAGGGTGAGTCTGCTAATGACTAAGTTAATGTATACTAATCTTCGACGTATCCGTCGAATGCACCCGAGACAATCTCGGACGCGCACAGTTGTATAAAGCAAAACAACAAGCATACAAAACAATAATTGTGTAATTTAAATTAGACAACAAAATATAGCAAGGTATCTTGCTTGAGTCTTCAAGAGGTGAATGCCAAAATCCTGCTCCGGTAGCGTCTCCTAGCTGATTCAAAGACCCTAGATATACAATATAATACAATATTACAGACATCAGTTACTACGCATTATCTACATACGATTAAGACGCTATTCTTGAATACTGTCACGAGTTCACTGTCACTCGAGTATAGCATCACGTGTGCACGTAGCTAGGGTGTACACTTGTTCTGTCTTTGGTTAATAGGCATCTCGAGGCAATAATTATCTAGTTACGGGTCGTCCATGTTTTCGGTTCTGAGCTGACACCTGTCTCTATTTACCATGTTCAATCATACTAGGATTTATATCCAGGTGTTTCTGATGAATTACCTGTCCCTGGTAACTTATAATTTATTTAGAATAACTATTCATTAATTAATATCTAATTAATAATCACTTCTATGCATAAAATATTAACTAGGTTTATAAGATATTAATATATTTTCATATAGACACGGCGACACGAAGGAGAAGTACTAGGACACAAGAGAGACGAGTTCCACGAATGAGTACCTGATCGACCGAGCGAGGGGGTCGGCTCGCTGGTCGGCTGTTCCCTCCGACGAGGGTCGGCCTCGCGGGTGGTGAGGGCAGTCGGGATCGGGGCAGTAGCTCGGGTGGCGTCAGACGGGTTAAGACGGAGTCGGGTGGCGTCGGGCGGCTGTGAGTGTCGGGAGTATTCGGGTGAGGCGGCTGTGGGGGTGGGGGTATCCGGTTGGTTGGGGGGAGCTCGGTTTGGATGGGGGAGGTCGGATAGGGTTTGAAGGGGATGGTGAATGATGGGTTTTTAGGGTTTTACATGAGAAGGTTTGTATTTATATGTGATGATGGAGGTTATGGGTTGGCCTCGAGTGTGGGCCTGTCATGCCTTGTTGGGGGGCTGGTCCACGTAGTAGAGTGCAAGGTGGGCTTGATCGGGCTTGTTTGAGGTAAACTTGACCTCTAATTTAATTAAATTAATAAATGCAAGGTGTTCTCTTAAGAAATATTGCGTAACTAAAATGAGACGCAATAGCGAGTATCTAAGGTTGTACAATGGTCAGAGGGGTAGTCTGGCACGTCTAAAAGATGTTCGTGACTTCGGGTGGAAGATACTAATGGTGGGATGCTCCAACCTCGAAGCAACGACAAGGTGTATTAAGACGTATAATTGATGCACATTTATCCTAATTAATTCCAAATAAATCCTAGTCTCTTGATTTAATTCCAATTAATCCTGAATTGGTCGAGGGGGTTTACAAAGAGCTAGGTTCATATGACTTGTATTACAAATTCTACATGTTAATTTTTACCCAATTAGGGAAAATTCCAAGATTGACACAATAAGTGTGTGTCATAAGACTAATTAGATCTAATTAGGCTTAGATCGAAATTGTGGAACTAGGTACGTGTCCACAATTGGACACGAGTAGAGAGTATTATAGTATTTTGCGATACGGTAGGATACGGAGTTTATTTTTGGTACTTTGTGTTAATTCTCTTCAATTACTTTTGTAACTAGCTATATTAGTTATTATTATATGTAATTTAGATGTATTATTGGTATTAGTATAGAATTGGAGGTTTTAGCATTCCAATTGAGTATGTATCATAGTGTATCATATATTGCATGTCACATATTTGGTTTAATGTATTGTGTGTGTGTCTTATTTATTTGTGAGATGAGTAATTCTGTATTGTGACTGTGAATGGAAGGAGGATGATAGTACATGTGTGTGGAACTAGTGATGTCTGTGGTATGCATTGGTGTGGTCTAAAGTCAATTCAGTTATAGTTGTGAGAAGGTGTCGGGCTTGGCTCTTAGCAGTGATTGAAACTTGAGCAGTAATTATGATCAAGGCAGTATGGTGTATTTCAGCATGAGTATTGATTGGGGATTGATGCACCTTGTAGTGCCAGAGTAGTAGGCTAAGTTGGAAAAATACTAGACACGAATACCTGAAGTATCATAGTACACAGGCAATAGACCAATAATACTTCGATGTCGGGCAACTGCAAGTTGGATGTTCAATAGCAGCAGCAGTTGCCATATCAACTTAGTTGCTGTTGTCATGCCTTCAGTAGTAGTGTTATATGCACTATAGTGCATTACTAATAAGGGGAGTATCGGGTAGCAGTGAGGGGCTACTGAGGGAATATATTTCTTTTGCTTAGATTTACAGGCAGTTAGTGAGGGGAGGGAATTAGATATTGTAGTAGTAGCAGTAGTGAAGCTTGGAGGTATGCCGGGTTAGATATATATCATATACTAAAGTATTAGGTAATTGGATAGGTGTTAGTAATCAGTTCCATTTCCAAGATAAGTGTAGTATCAGTAATTTATATAATTAAATATGCCAAGTATAAGGGGTAAAGTGTGGATCAATGTGGAGATACTAGTTGATGTCTAGTGCAAACAACTGGTACTAAGTATTGTATAGATTGGTTATGTATAGGGGTAAGGTAATACCTATGGGTTTTAGGTACATAGCCATTCTAAGTTAACAAGTAACAACAAGGTGAAGGAAAGGATACACTGAGGTGTATCATAATGGAGGGGATCTCAATTATATAGGTTCAATTATCAATTAAATGTATGTTATTAATTAGTTAACAATTAGTAAGTTAGTATATATAAATTTTTATTAGTATCAATCTAAGTTAATTAGTTATTTAGTTAGTTAAAACTAGATAATGTAGGTATTAGTGAAGATCTTACTTATATACTAAGTTAATGACTTATTATAGCTAATATAAGCTAGTGTTAGCTAGTTAGTGGCTAATATGGACTAATTACCTTAGTGTTGACCTAAAAACTTGTGTATGGCTCTAGTTTGACTAAGATAGACCAAGTTTGACCTAGTTTAGCTAGAGTGACTTAGAAATGGCCTAGAAATTATATTAGTTTATTTTTAATCATTTCTCATTATACCCAAGTGACATGATATTTCCTATTTAGGTGTGTGTGACACCAGCACGGATACAAAGTCATACTTGTGGCTCGGGACCACAGGTGAGTACATTCTCTGATAGTTTTCTTATTTGATTCCCTCTATGTTTTATGTATTTAGTATTGAGATATTTAATTCCTGACACGATGGTTACACGGAATGGTATACGTGGATCTTGGTCATGAGATATTATTGTTGTGATGGCCAGTGATTAACGTGTCATACTTCATGATTACCGTGGCCGATCGTCCTTTCTTGGTCCCTACAAAACCGATCGTCCTCGCTTCGGCGCGATGCCGTGCAAGCCTAAGTTGCGCTTGCACCAGGCAATGTACCTGCACAAGACACAAGTTAGACAAAAATACACATATATAGGCACAGATTGAAATGCAGAAAACCAAAGTTGAACACATTGATAGGCACAAAATAGTTTCTTTTTATTGAATACTTGAAGATTTGGATTACAAAGTGCATGCTTGGCTGAGTTATAAAATATGCCTTAGAAGGCTTACAACTCTTTTTACAATCCCAAAACTAGCCACAACGCCAAAATATTACATCCTTGTTGTAGGACCAAAGTAATAAAACATCTAGCAGAAGAGGAGTATCCCACTGGAGAGGAAAGTGAAGGAAGCAGCACGAACACAGTCCTATGGAAGGATGCGCGGACGCTGGTTCAGATTCAAGATGCTTGCCAAACTCTCACTTACAGTACCTGGATATTGCCCACAAACTTGGGTCAGTACTACCACATGTACTGGTAAGCGACCGTGGCCAAACTCACCTAAGAAATCCACACTAAGTAAGCATATAAAGCTAACATTATTAGGTTATCTTTCTGGTTGTCTAGTTTCTTTTTAACAATTTATGCAAGAAAACATAGATGATAAATAGCATATGTATATGATAATTCTTACTCATAGCCAAGCGATTATCCCTGCAACAGACACACAAGTTAGCCATAATTTGCATATGAATAACTTATGAATTAATATAGGCATCAAGTGTTAGGTATGCAAGAAGGTAAACCTAGCATGCGCCCTAACTACATGATGGTCCCCTCTACGGGATTAGCAGTTGGGACATATAAGCCCATCTCACTAATGGACGTGTCTACCATCCCGTAAGTAAGGTTTTTTAAGCCTCAGGGTATCTAGATCTCTCCCAGGTCGAACGATCCCCAGTGCCCCAGGGACCGCTCGAGAGATAATCCTTGTGCACAAGTTGTCCTGACCAAATGCATGAATGCAGCTCCTATCAGAAAATATGCTAACATGCAACTGATGAATAATGAACAAGGAAGTCTATCTCTTCTTCTTATTTTTCTAGTTTAAGTCCAGAGGTTTCCAGCAATAATACTCAATGCACAGCACACAAGGGACAGATAAGCATTCGATATGTAACTAGTAAGGTAGCAGCTCTCTTTTAGCTTATATTTTTACTGAGGCAGCATATTTCAAGTGAACTAAAGTTTCTTTTATTAGGAATGCAGACTAAAGGATTCATCGAAGGGCCTAAGCCACTCATCGAATGAATCAAATAAGAGAATGGGGAAGCCTTAAGCGATGTTCACTCTTTGGTTATGCGTCCTGAAAATGCAACAATACTTGATTAGAATACTTCAATCTCTTTCCCTTACGATTCGAAAATAACGCGCAAGCGAGAAAGTGAAATCATGAAAACCAAGTCATCGAAAGCAACTCAAAATACAAAGCAATACAAAACCAAGAAGCAAAGCAACCAACGAATACTCTTGAACTTATTTCAATAGAAGTCGTTCGATCAATTCGAAGGGTTCATTGTACTTCGTCCGTGTTGATTTGGCGATAAAATTTCCCCGAGACTCGATTCTCAACCGAGTCGAAGTAGCAAGTGTTTCATAAGTAACCGTTTCGGAGCGGGGCATTACATACTATCCCACTGAGAAGAAGTTTCGTCCTCAAAACTTAAGAGATCAAGATGGCAAAGATTAAAGCATCAAGAGTTCAAAGGAATCAGACTTACCAACATCGTGCCCACTATCATCACATTCTATATTCAACTAGTAAACTCTTGGCCTCCTTATCTGATCAGCTGGATCAAGAGCAGGACCCGGAGGGGTATGAGTCTCCATCTGAGGAGTATTGTTGTTATTGTACGCTGGCAGAACCCTCTTTTTCTGACAGTTCACAGCCAAATATCCTTTCTGTCCACAGTTAAAATACTCGTTGTTTGCAACACGATAAATGTTTACGGTGTGGCCCGTTTTGCCATAATAACTGCACGTAGGACTTAGTCGCTGCTAGCCCGCTGTCTTTCTTTCTGCATTATGGTAACTTTTTGTAGAAGGATTTTGAGGAGTCGGTACCTTTTCTGGAGCAATTTGAGGCATGAACTGGTCATTCTGCACCGCTGCCTCAAAGGCTTGTATGTACGTTTTGTACTCCCGGTTCATAACATCCTTTCTTAGATTATCGTTTAAGCCTTTTATGAACCGATGTGCGCGGGCGCCCTCATCGGGAATCATTGAGCAAGCGAACTTAGCAAGTTTGGAGAATTCTGACTCATAATCTTCGATGGACATGCTCACTTGCTTAAGTTCGGTAAACTCATCTTCTTTCCTCTGTCTGACAGCTGGCGGAAGATATTGTGCAAGGAATGCTTCCTTGAACATTCTCTAAGTGATCTTACCATCCTGATGCTTGGTGGCTAGATCTTCTCTCTTTATTTCCCACCAATCGTGTGAACATAACCGCAACTGTATATCTGCACACGCCACCCTCTTGTTCGCAGGTATTGAAGCAAAGTGGAACAAGCTCTCCATCTTTGTGATCCAGTCCATCACCTTATCCAGCGTGGTCCTGCCTTCGAACTCCGGAGGGTTCAACTTCAGAAACTCAGCACCTTTAAAGGTAGACTTCCCGATCGCACAGTGAGGCTCATTTATTTCTACTAGGCCTGCTCTCTGAGGCATGGTTGGGGCAGTTGCAGGTGTTGCGACAGTTCCGATGCACTACTGTGTGCTACCATTGTTGTCATAATCTGAGTCAGAGAGTCAAGTTATTGTTGTTATGATAAGGCTCTAGCATCAGCCCGTTGCTGTAGAGTTTCAAACCGTTCCTGTTGGGCTGCATGCCTCTCACTTTGATTTTCAAATATTGCAATCAGCCTATCGATTTGGTCATCGCTCACGCTTGTTGTGCCCGATGTCTCAGGATTACTAGCACATGTTTTAGTCATCTTGATGCAAAAGAGAGTAACTCACATTAGTCTCATAACATATTATGGACTTATTGCAAGGGACGTTGGTTTTTCACTTTTTGGGACATTAACACCTTCCATTTACTTATATATAGAGTTGCAACTATTTTCAAAATTTGGGACTTTTGAAACCGCTTGAAAACTTATATCATTTTTGAAAATAATATTTGAAGAGGCCAAGGGCGTAAAGCCGTGCTCTGATACCACCTATCATGCCCCGATCCCGTAGGGGACAATCGTCCTCGCTTGGTCCCTACAGAACCGATCGTCCTCGCTTGGGCGCGATATCGTGCAAGCCTAAGCTGCGCTTGCGCCAGGCAATGTACCTACACAAGACACAAGTTAGACGAAAATATACATATATAGGCACAGAGTAAAATGCAGAAAACTAAAGTTGAATACATTGATAGGCACAAAATAGTTTCTTTTTATTGAATACTTGAAGATTTGGATTACAAAGTGCTTGCTTAGCTAAGTTACAAAATATGCCTTAGAAGGCTTACAACTCTTTTTACATTCCCAAAACTAGCCACAACACCCAAACATTACATCCTTCTATTATGACCAAAATAACAAAACATCTAGCAGAAGAGGAGTAGCACACTGGAGAGGAAAGCGAAGGAAGCAGCACAAATACAGTCCTATGGAAGGATGTGCGGACGCAGGTTCAGATTCAAGATGCTTGCCAAACTCTCACTTCCAATACTTGGATATTGCCTACAAACGTGGGTCAGTACTACCATATGTACTGGTGAGCGACCGTGGCCAAACTCACGTAAGAAATCCACACTAAGTAATCATATGAAGCTAGCATTATTAGGTGATCTTTCTGGTTGTCTAGTTTCTTTTTAACAATTCATGCAAGGAAACATAGACGATAAATAGCATATGCATATGATAATTCTTACCCATAGCTGAGCGGTTATCCCTGCAATAGATACACAAATTAGCCATAATTTGTATATGAATAACTTATGAATCAATATAGGCATCAAGTGTTAGGTATGCAAGAAGGTAAACCTAGCATGCGCCCTAACTATATGATTGTCCCCTCCGCGGGATTAGCAGTTGGGACATACAAGCCCATCTCACTAATGGACGTGTCTACCCTCCCATAAGTAAGGATTTTAAGCCTCAGGGTATCTAGATCTCTCCCAGGCCGAACGATCCCCAGTGCCCCAGGGACCGCTCGAGAGATAATCCTTGTTTACAAGTTGTCCTGACCAAATGCATGAATACAGCTCCTATCAAAAAATATGCTAACATACAACTGATGAATAATGAACAACTAAATCTATCTCTTCTTCTCATTTTTCTAGTTCAAGTCCAGAGGATTCCACCAATAATACTTAATTCACAGCACACAAGAGACAGATAAGCATTCGATATGTAACTAGTAAGGTAGAAGTTATATACGTGAAGCATGCAATAATTTTCTTTCTCTTTTAGCTTATCTTTTTAGTGAGGCAATATATTTCAAGTGAACTAGAGATTCTTTTATTAGGCATGCATACTAAAGGATTCACCGAAGGGCCTAAGCCACTCACCGAATAAATCGAACGAGAGGATGGGAAAGTCTTAAGCGATGTTCCCTCTTTGGTTATGCGTCCTTAAAATGCAACAATACTTGGTTAGCATACTTCAATCTCTTTCCCTTACGATTTGAAAAGAACGCACAAGCGAGAAAGAAAAATCATGAAAACTAAGCGAAAGCAACTCAAAACACAAAGTAACACAAAACCAAGAAGCAAAGCAACCAACGAAAACTCTTGGACTTATTTCAATAAAAGCCGTTCGATCAATTCGAAGTGTTCATTGCACTTCGTCCGTGTTAATTTGGCGATAAGGGTTCCCCGAGACTCGATTCTCAACCGAGTCAAAGTAGCAAGTGTTCCATAAGTAACCGTTTCGGAGCGGGGCGTTACACCGTGCAGTGTGATATACGTTTTATAACTAGTCATGATTTGGATCCACGTACTAGTCGGGGGTTGGAGAAGTATTAGTGGATCTTTGATCATACCTTATATCCCATGATTTAGTGTAGCCCATGATAGTAAGGAGATCATGCAACTCATGTGTGATCATGCTAGCTTACCTTTTATATATAGCCCGTGCTCGGTCCAAGCCGATCACATTATCTTACTTCTATTTCAAGGCACATTTACTATATTGTTTTCTTTATTCCAGTTTATTAGAATATTGTTCCTCACCATATTTTTATCAGTTCTTGTCATTATTTACCATAATATTTTTTTCTCATGATATATGATATTTCAGTAACTTCCATTATTTTTTTTTGCTATTATTTTTTCATAGTTTCTGTGAATTATTTGTACTGATATTGGGTTGTATTTCGCTCCAATCCTGACTATTAGTGGATTTGTGATCATACCATTTTTATTTGATTCATTAGAGTACCAGTGTCTAACGTACTATGGGCCACAAGATGGGGAGCCTATTGAGATAGCACCCTTAGAGCCTGTTGAGATAGTACCAGCAGTCGATAAGACATAGCTAGTTTATTTATGATATTGTATATGTTAGTTAGAAACTTTTAGCATGTATTATTATTTGAGCTCATTATGTTGTGATTAGACATTGACTTGTGATGTATTATGACTTTATTTCTTTTCTATTCCATATCGTGCTATGTCTTTCTCTAGTGTGAGATGTTAAGATATCTTGTTATTGTGATTAAGTATTGTTTATCATTATTATATTATCATATTATTCTCTATCAAAAGTTGAGATATCTTGACAGGTACATTATATATATATATATATTGTGTGAGATGTTTAGATAGTGTTGTTGACCTAGATATTGTTCTACCATAAATGCTGCGGCATAGGCTGTACGTACCCGCATACTCATGCCCTTACAGCGGGTTTGGAGCATGATATAAATAGATCTAATTGGTCTCATGACACACACTTGATGCATCAATTATGGAATTTCCCTAAATTTGACACAAAAACCGATGTAGAAGTCATAATACAAGTCATATAAATCTAGTTCTTATTCTTATGGGTAGCCCTAAGCCAGGAATATTTTTTAATCATCAAATGCATGAATTAGAGTCTAATTAAGGAGAGAATTCAGAATTATACCTACTGGAAGATGGACTTCCAATGCAAAATTCAAATGGACACAATTAGGATAAATCTCCTATCCAATGACTTCTTTTCCAAGTGCTCCTTGTAATTTAAGCTCCAATACTCCTTAGTTGATATAAATGTAGGGGAATAAGAGTGAATCGGGTTAATTTGGTAGAGGGATAAAGTAATTTAGGAAAGAACACAATTAGATATCTAAAATTAAAATGAACTAATGAGAGGAGAGAGAGAGACCCTCTCATATGGCCTGTGCCCTCTTGCCCCTCCTCCAAGTAATTCACAATGTCTAATACACCCCTATTAGCTAGTTATGAGGTTTAATTAGGGAGGGCTTTATTAGGAAGCTTCTAATCTAATAAAAATTTATCTAATCTCCTTAATTAACTAAAGAGAATGAGTCTAATGGGCCTAACCAAATGTTGGGCTCAATGTGTCATGATAATCTAATTGGGTCAATTAATGACAAGTCCAAAAATTACGCTAGCCCAAAAACTAATAAATAAATAGCACAACACAATATAAATAATTAGTAGCCTAATATTTAAATATTTACTCACTAAATATAAAATATGCTAAATGATAAAATTATCCTCATCTAAAAATATGGTAGTGACAAGTCTGCCCTCCTTTGAAAAATTTTGTCCTCAAAATTTATGGAAGAACTAATACTACAACAAGCAATCACACAAGAAGGAAGAACGATACCTCATGGTTCAAACAGATAAGGGTATCATTCTCGTATCTCGGCTTCCCTCTCCCAGGTAGACACTTCGGAAGAGTGATACCTCCATGGAATGCATAACAAGAGAATCGTCTGGTTTCGTAGTATCTTTTCCCTGCGATCCATAATCTTCACTAGCTGCTCTAGGTAGCTGAGAGTCAGACCCACCTCGATCTTTGAGTGATCCAATACGTGACTGGGATCTGCCACATATCATCTCAACTATGACACATGGAACACATCAAGCACTCCCTCTAGTGCCTGAGGCAAGTCTCGTATGTAGGTCACTACACCGACCCTTGCAAGAATACAGAAGGGTCCGATATACCGTAGACTAAGCTTTCCACCTCCACCAAAGCGAATTGTGCCCCTTGTAGGAGAAATCTTTAAAAACACCATATTGCCAACCTAGAATAAAATATAGCGTTAACACTCAACCTAAAACAAAGAATCATAATCAATACAAACAAACCTATTCCTCAAACCCCAAGGGTCTCCGACATCTATCGACCGAATATCGTTGTCTATCCTACGCCATCCGAAGTCTATCACTAATAAGATTCACCTTCTCAGCTTCATCTACAATCATCTCTGGTCCCAATAAGGCTCTCTCATCAACATCATCCTAAGATAGAGGAGTGTGACACCTTCGTCCATATAAAGCCTCGAATGGAGATATCTCCATATTGTCCTGGTAACTGTTATTATAAGCAAACTCTACTAGGTTAAGATGATCCTCCCAAGAACCGTTAAATTCCAAAACAAAAGTACATAGCATATCATTGATAGTCTGAATATTTCTCTCCGACTGCACATCTGTTTGGGGGTGATATGAGTTACTAAACTTGAGTTGGGTGCCCAAGCTAGGCTGCAAACTCCTTCAAAAGTGGGATATGAATCGACTATTTTGATCTGAACTATGCTCACAGAATCTCAATACAATCTGACAATCTATCACAGATACATCTCTGCTAGCTTCTCCGTAGACATACCCACTTTGAATGACAAGAAGTGAGCCAATTTGGTCAACATGTCTACGATGACCTAAAGAGTATCTTTCCCTCCTGGAGAACATGGAAGCCCCGAAACAAAATCTATGGTAACATACTCCCATTTTCACTCTAGAATGGGTATAGGCTAAAGTAAAGCACATGACCTCTGCCTCTCCCATTTTACCTACTGGCACACTAAATACCTGGATACAAAGCATGCTACCTCTCACTTTATACCATACCACCACACATGCTCCTTCAGATATCTATATATCTTATTGGCACCTAGATGAAGAGAATACTGAGATCGATGTGCCTCCTGGAGAACCTCCTCGCGCAACTCCCCACTCGGCACACATAGTCTGGTACCGTGTCTCAATGATCCATTATTAGCAATTGTGAAGTCCCCTAATAATCCTATCTGAACATGTGCCCTGATGCTTCTCAGAGTCTCATTATCATACTGGGTAGCCCTAATTTTTTCTATCGGCTCAGATTGTATCTGCAATCCTCATATCTTTATCGCGACATCAGGAACTAGCACCTTAATACCCAAGCTCTCAATATCGGCCAATAAATGTTTGTCCGTCGTCAAGTACATAGCCATTGGATACCTGCTGATGGCATCAACAACTATGTTGGCCTTCCTTGGATGGTACTGTAATGACATGTCAAAGTCCTTCATCAACTCCAACTACCATCGCTGTCTCATGTTCAGCTCTTTCTTTGTAAACACGTACTTCAAGCTCTTATGATCGGTAAAGATCTCCATACGCTCTCCATACAGATAGTGTTTTTACAGCTTTAGATCAAAGATGAAAGCTGTAACTCTAAATCATGGGTGGAGTAGTTATTCTCATGAAGACGTTATTATCTAGAAGCATAGGCAATCACCACCCCACTCTGCTGTAGAACTTAACACAAACCCTTCCCAGAAGCATTACTATAGATAGTGAATCCACATGACCCCGATGGCAACGTCAAAACTATAGCTGTCATTAATCTCCTCTTCAGATCATTAAAAGCAGCCTGACAATCCTCTATCTAGACAAAATTCATATCCGTTCTGTTTAGCCTAGTTATCGGCTCTGCAGTCCTGGAGAAGTCATTTACAAATCTTCTGTAAAAACTAGCCAGCCCAAGAAGGCACTCCACTGCTAAAATCTCTGACACTCCATTGCTAAATTCTTCTTCGGGTCTACTGAGATTCCGTCTCCAATCACCACATGTCCAATGAATTTAACCTTGTCAATGAAGAACTCACACTTTAGAAGTTTTCCATAAAGCTTTCCTTCCTGGGAGTCTCTAGAACAATCCTCAGGTGCTCCTCTCGCTCCTCCGGGGTCTTCAAATACACCAGAATATCATCAATGAATACCACCACAAATTATCAAGGAACTGTGAAACACCTTGTTCATTAGATTCATGAATACTACTGGTGCATTGGTCAACCCAAACGATATCACTATAAACTCAAACTACCCATACCGAGTCCAAAAACCTGTCTTTGGAATATCCTCCTTCTTTAATTTCTTTAATTTTACCTTCTTTAATTACTACTGGTGCATTGGTACTAAGTATTGTATAGATTGGTTATGTATAGGGGTAAGGTAATACCTATGGGTTTTAGGTACCTAGCCATTTTAACTTAACAAGTAACAGCAAGGTGAAGGAGAGGATACACCGAGGTGTATCATAATGGAGGGGATCTCAGTTAGTATAGGTTCAATTATCAATTAAATGTATGTTATTAATTAGTTAACAATTAGTAAGTTAGTATATATAAATTTCTATTAGTATCGATCTAAGTTAGTTAGTTATTTAGTTAGTTATAACTAGATAATGTAGGTATTAGTGAAGATCTTACTTATATACTAAGTTAATGACTTATTATAGCTAATATAAGCTAGTGTTAGCTAGTTAGTGGCTAATATGGACTAATTACCTTAGTGTTGACCTAAAAACTTGAGTATGGCTCTAGTTTGACTAAGATAGACCAAGTTTGACCTAGTTTAGCTAGAGTGACTTAGAAATGGCCTAGAAATCATATTAGTTTATTTTTACTCATTTCTCGTTATACCCAAGTGACATGATATTTCCTATTTAGGTGTGTGTGACACCAGCACGGATACAAAGTCATACTTGTTGCTCGGGACCACATGCGAGTACATTCTCTGATAGTTTTCTTATTTGATTCCCTCTATGTTTTATGTATTTAGTATTAAGATATTTAATTCCTGACACGATGGTTACACGGATTGGTATATGTGGATCTTGGTCATGAGATATTATTATTGTGATGGCAAGTGATTAACGTGTCATACTTCATGATTACCGTGATATCTTAGTGATTATATAGACCGTGATTATAGTACATGATATTTTAGACCATGTGTCGTGCCCTGATCCCGTAGGGGCCGATTGTCCTTGCTTGGTCCTACGGAACTGATAGTCCTTGCTTCGGCGCGATACCGTGCAAGCCTAAGTTGCGCTTGCACCAGGCAATGTACCTACACAAGACACAAGTTAGACAAAAATACACATATATAGGCACAGAGTGAAATACAGAAAACCAAAGTTGAACACATTGATAGGCACAAAATAGTTTCTTTTTATTGAATACTTGAAGATTTGGATTACAAAGTGCATGCTTGGTTGAGTTATAAAATATGCCTTAGAAGGCTTACAAATCTTTTTACATTCCCAAAACTAGCCACAACGCCAAAATATTACATCCTTGTAGTAGGAGCAAAATAACAAAATATTTAGCAGAAGAGAAGTATCCCATTGGAGAGAAAAGTGAAGGAAGCAGCACAAATATAGTCCTATGGAAGGATGCGAGGACGCTGGTTTAGATTCAAGATGCTTGCCAAACTCTCGCTTACAGTACCTGGATATTGCCCACAAACGTGGGTCAGTACTACCACATGTACTGGTGAGCGACCGTGGCCAAACTCACATAAGAAATCTACACTAAGTAAACATATGAAGCTAGCATTATTAGGTTATCTTATTGGTTGTCTAGTTTCTTTTTAACAATTTATGCAAGAAAACATAGATGATAAATAGCATATGTATATGATTATTTTTACCCACAGCCAAGCAGTTATCCCTGCAACAGACACACAAGTTAGCCAAAATTTGTATATGAATAACTTATGAATTAATATAGGCATCAAGTGTTAGGTATGCAAGAAAGTAAACCTAGCATACGCCCTAACTACATGATGGTCCCCGCTACGGGATTAGTAGTTGGGACATACAAGCCCATCTCACTAATGGACGTGTCTACCCTCCCGTAAGTAAGGTTTTTAAGCCACCGGGTATCTAGATCTCTCTCAGGTCGAACGATCCCCAGTGCCCCAGGGACCGCTCGAGAGATAATCCTTGTGCACAAGTTATCCTGACCAAATGCATGAATGCAGCTCCTATCAGAAAATATGCTAACATGCAACTGATGAATAATGAACAAGGAAGTCTATCTCTTCTTCTCATTTTTCTAGTTCTAGTCCAGAGGTTTCCAGCAATAATACTCAATGCACATCACACAAGGGACAGATAAGCATTCGATATGTAACTAGTAAGGTAGAAGTTCTATACATGAAGCATGCAATACTTTTCTTTCTCTTTTAGCTTATATTTTTACTGAGGCAACATATTTCAAGGGAACTAAAGTTTCTTTTATTAGGCATACAGACTAAAGGATTCATCGAAGGGCCTAAGCCACTCACCGAATGAATCGAACGAGAGGATGGGAAAGCCTTAAGCGATATTCACTCTTTGGTTATGTGTCCTGAAAATACAACAATACTTGGTTAGCATAATTCAACTCTTTCCCTTACGATTCGAAAAGAACGCGCAAGCGAGAAAGACAAATCATGAAAACCAAGTCATCGAAAGAAACTCAAAACATAAAGCAATACAAAACCAAGAAGCAAATCAACCAACGAAAACTCTTGAACTTATTTCAATAGAAGTCATTCGATCAATTCGAAGGGTTCATTGTACTTCGTTCGTGTTGATTTGGCGGTAAGGTTTCCCCAAGACTCGATTCTCAACCGAGTCAAAGTAGCAAGTATTTCATAAGTAACCGTTTCGGAGGGGGGCATTACATACTATCCCACTGAGAAGAAGTTTCGTCCTCAAAACTTAAGAGATCAAGAAGGCAAAGATCAAAGCATCAAGAGTTCAAAGGAATCAGACTTGCCAACATTGTGCCCACTATCATCACGTTCTATGTTCAACTGGTAAACTCTTGGCCACCTTATCTGATCAACTGGATTAAGAGCAGGACCCGGAGGGGTATGAGTCTCAATTTGAGCAGTATTGTTGTTATTGTACGATGGTAGAACCCTCTTGTTCCGATAGTTCATAGCCAGATGTCCTTTCTGTCCACAGTTAAAATACTCGTTGTTTGCAACACGAAAAATATTTATGGTGTGGCCCATTTTGCCACAATAACTGCACGCAGGACCTGGGCGCTGCTCGCCCGCTGTCTTTCTTTCCCCATTATGGTATCTTTTTGTAGAAGGATTTCGAGGAGTCGGTGCCTTTTCTGGAGCAATTTAAGGCATGAACTGCTCATTCTGCACCGCTGTCTCAAAGGCTTGTATGTACGTTTTGTACTCCCGATTCATAACATCCTTACTCAAATTATTGTTTAAGCCTTTTATGAACCGATGTGTGCGGGCTCCCTCATCGGGAATCATTGAGCTAGCGAACTTAGCAAGTTTGGAGAATTCTGACTCATAATCTTCGACAGACATGCTCACTTGCTTAAGATCGATAAACACATCTTCTTTCCTCTGTCTGACAGCTGACGGAAGATATTGTGCAAGGAATGCTTCCTTGAACATTCTCCAAGTGATCTTACCATCCTGATGCTTGGTGGCTAGATCTGCTCTCTTTATTTCCCACCAATCGTGTGCACGTAACCCCAACTGCATATCTGCATACGCCACCCTCTTGTTCGCAGGTATTGAAGCAAAGTGGAACAAGCTCTCCATCTTTGCGATCCAGTCCATCATCTTATCCGGCGTGGTCCTGCCTTCGAACTCCGGAGGGTTCAACTTCAGAAACTCAGCACCTTTAAAGGTAGACTTCTCTACCGTACAGTAAGGCTCATTTATTTCTGCTAGGCCTGCTCCCTGAGGCATGGTTGGGGCAGTTGCAGGTGTTGCCGCAGTTTTGATGCACCACTGTGTGCTACCATTGTTGTCATAATCTGAGTTAGAGAGTCAAGTTGTTGTTGTTATGTCAAGGCTCTAGCATCAGCCCGTTGCTGTAGAGTTTCAAACCGTTCCTGTTGGGCTGCATGCCTCTCACTTTGATTTTCAAACATTGCAATCAGCCTATCGATTTGGTCATCGCTCACGCTTGTTGCGCGCGATGTCTCAGGATTACTAGCACATGTTTTAGTCATCATGTTGCAAAAGAGAGTAACTCACATTAGTCTCATAACATATTATGGACTTATTGCATGGGATATTGGTTTTTCACACTCTTTGGGACATTAACAACTTCCATTTACTTATATATAGATTTACAACCATTTTCAAAATTTGGGACTTTTGAAACCGCTTGAAAACTTATATCATTTTTGAAAACAATATTTGAAGAGGCCAAGGGCGTAAAGCCGTGCTCTGATACCACCTGTCATGCCCCGATCCCGTATGGGACGATCGTCCTCACTTGGTCCCTACGGAACCGATCATCCTCGCTTGGGCGCGATATCGTGCAAGCCTAAGTTGCGCTTGCACCAGGCAATGTACCTACACAAGACACAAGTTAGATAAAAATATACATATATAGGCACAGAGTAAAATACAAAAAACTAAAGTTGAACACATTGATAGGCACAAAATAGTTTTTTTTTATTGAATACTTGAAGATTTGGATTATAAAGTGCTTGCTTAGCTAAGTTACAAAATATGCCTTAGAAGGCTTACAACTCTTTTTACATTCCCAAAACTAGCCACAACACCCAAACATTACATCCTTGTATTAGAACTAAAATAACAAAACATCTAGCAGAAGAGGAGTAGCCCACTGGAGAGGAAAGCGAAGGAAGCAGCACAAACACAGTCCTATGGAAGGATGTGCGGACGCAGGTTCAGATTCAAGATGCTTGCCAAACTCTCGCTTCCAGTACCTGGATATTGCCCACAAATATGGGTCAGTACTACCATATGTACTGGTGAGCGACCGTGGCCAAACTCACCTTAGAAATCCACACTAAGTAAGCATATGAAGCTAGCATTATTAGGTGATCTTTCTGGTTGTCTAGTTTTTTTTTAACAATTCATGCAAGGAAACATAGACGATAAATAGCATATGCGTATGATAATTCTTACCCACAGCTGAGCGGTTATCCCTGCAATAGATACACAAATTAGCCATAATTTGTATATGAATAACTTATGAATCAATATAGGCATCAAGCGTTAGGTATGCAAGAAGGTAAACCTAGCATGCGCCCTAACTATATGATGGTCCCCTCCACGGGATTAGCAGTTGGGACATACAAGCCCATCTCACTAATGGACGTGTCTACCCTCCGAAAGGAAGGATTTTAAGCCTCAGGGTATCTAGATCTCTCCTAGGCTGAATGATCCCCAGTGTCCTAGGGACCGCTCGAGAGATAATCCTTGTGCACAAGTTGTCCTAACCAAATACATGAATGCAGCTCCTATCAGAAAATATGCCAACATGCAACTGATGAATAATGAACAACTAAGTCTATCTCTTCTTCTCATTTTTTTAGTTCAAGTCCAGAGGTTTCCACCAATAATACTCAATTCATAGCACACAAGGGACAGATAAGCATTCGATATGTAACTAGTAAGGTAGAAGTTATATAAATGAAGCATGCAATAATTTTCTTTCTCTTTAAGCTTATCTTTTTAGTGAGGCAACATATTTCAAGTGAACTAGAGATTCTTTTATTAGGCATGCATACTAAAGGATTCACCAAAGTGCTTAAGCCACTCATCGAATGAATCGAACGAGAGGATGGGGAAGTCTTAAGCGATGTTCACTCTTTGGTTATGCGTCCTTAAAATGCAATAATACTTGGTTAGCATACTTCAATCTCTTTCTCTTACGATTCAAAAAGAACGCGCAAGCAAGAAAGCGAAATCATGAAAACCAAGTCATTGAAAGCAACTCAAAACACAAAGCAACACAAAACCAAGAAGTAAAGCAACCAACGAAAACTCTTGGACTTATTTTAATAGAAGCCGTTCGATCAATTCAAAGCGTTCATTGAACTTCGTCCGTGTTAATTTGGCGGTAAGGGTTCCTCGAGACTCGATTCTTAACCGAGTCGAAGTAGAAAGTATTCTATTAGTAACCGTTTTGGAGCAGGATGTTACACCGTGCAGTGTGATATACGTTTTATAACGTGTCATGATTTGGATCCGTGTACTAGTCGGGGGTTGGAGAAGTATTAGTGGATCTTTGATCATACCTTATATCCCATGATTTAGTATAGCCCATGATAGTTAGGAGATCATGCAACTCATGTGTGATCATGCTAGCTTACCTTTTATATTAGCCCGTGCTTGGTCCAAGCCGATCATATTATCTTACTACTATTTCAAGGCACATTTACTATATTATTTTCTTTATTCCAGTTTATTACAATATTGTTCCTTACCATATTGTTATCAGTTCTTGTCATTATTTACCATAATATTTTTTTCTCGTGATATATGATATTTCAGTCACTTCCATCATTTTTTTGCTTTATTTTTGTATAGTTTCTGTCAATTATTTGCACTGATATTGGGTTGTATTTCGCTCTAATCCAAACTATTAGTGGATTTGTGATTAAACCATTTTTAGTTGATTCATTAGAGTACCGGTGTCTAACGTACTATGGGCCACATGATGGTGAGCCTATTGAGATAGCACCCTTAGAGCCTGTTGAGATAGTACCAGCAGTCGATAAGACATAGCTAGTTTATTTATGATATTGTATATGTTAGTTAGAAACTTTTAGCAAGTATTATTATTTGAGATCATTGTGTTGTGATTAGACTTTGACTTGTGATGTATTATGACTTTATTTCTTTTTTCTATTCTATATCGTACTATATCTTTCTCTAGTGTGAGATGTTGAGATATCTTGTTATTGTGATTAAGTATTATTTATCATTATTATATTATCATATTATCCTCTATCGAAAGTTGAGATATCTTGACAGGTACATTATATATATATATTGTATGAGATGTTTAGATAGTGTTGTAGACCTAGACATTGTTCTACCATCAATGTTGCGGCATAGGCTGTACATACCTGCATACTCATACCCTTACACCGGGTATGGAGCATGATATAAATAGATCTAATTGGTCTCATGACACACACTTGATGCATCAATCATGGAATTTCCCTAAATTTGACACAAAAATCTATGTAGAAGTCATAATACAAGTCATATAAATCTAGTTCTTATTCTTATGGGTAGCCCTAAGCCAGGAATATTTTCTAATCATCAAATGCATGAATTAGAGTCTAATTAAGGAGAGAATTCAGAATTATACCTATTGGAAGATGGACTTCCAATAAAAAATTCAAATGGACACAATTAGGATACAATCTCCTATCCAATGACTTCTTCTCCAAGTGCTCCTTGTAATTTAAGCTCCAATGCTCAGTTGATGTAAGTGAAGGGGAATGAGAGTGAATCGGGTTAATTTGGTAGAGGGATAAAGTAATTTAGGAAAGAACACATTTAGAGATCTAAAATTAAAATGAACTAATGAGAGGAGAGAGAGAGACCCTCTCATATGGCCTGTGCCCTCTTGCCCCTCCTCCAAGTAATTCATAATGTCTAATACACCCCTATTAGCTAGTTATGAGGTTTAATTAGGGAGGGCTTTATTAGGAAGCTTCTAATCTAATAAAAATTAATCTAATCTCCTTAATTAACTAAAGATAATGAGTCTAACAGGCCTAACCAAATATTGGGCTCAATGTGTCATGATAATCTAATTGGGTCAATTAATGACAAGTCCAAAAATTACGCTAGCCCATAAACTAATTAATAAATAGCACAACACAATATAAATAATTAGTAGCATAATATTTAAATATTTACTCACTAAATATAAAATATACTAAATGATAAAATTATCCTCATCTAAAAATATGGTAGTGACAAGTCTGCCCTTCTTAGAAAAATTTTGTCCTTGAAATTTAAGGAAGAACTAATACTACAACAAGCAATCACACAAGATGGAAGAACGATACCTCATGTTTCAAATAGATAAGGGTATCATTCTCGTATCTCGGCTTCCCTCTCCCAGGTAGACACTTCAGAAGAGTGATACCTCCATGGAATGCATACCAAGAGAATCGTCTGGTTTTGTAGTATCTTTTCCCTGCGATCCATAATCTTCACTAGCTGCTCTAGGTAGCTGAGAGTCAGACCCACCTCGATCTTTGAGTGATCCAATACGTGACTGGGATCTGCCACATATTATCTCAACTATGACAAATAGAACACATCATGCACTCCCTCTAGTGCAGGAGGCAAGTTTCGTATGTTGGTCACTACACCGACCCTTGCAAGAACACAGAAGGGTCCGATATACCGTAGACTAAGCTTTCCGCCTCTACCAAAGCAGATCGTGCCCCTTGTAGAAGAAATCTTTAAAAACACCATATCGCCAATCTAGAATAAAATGTAGACTTAACACTCAACCTAAAACAAAGAATCACAGTCAATACAAACAAACCTATACCTCAAACTCCAAGGGTCTCCGACGTCTATCGACCGAATATCGTTGTCTAACCTGCGCCACCCGAAGTCTATCACTAATGAGATTCACCTTCTCAGCTTCATCTACAATCATCTCTGGTCCCAATAAGGCTCTCTCACCAGCATCATCCTAAGATAGAGGAGTGTGACACCTTCGTCCATATAAAGCCTCGAATGGAGATATCTCCATATTGGCCTGGTAACTGTTATTGTAAGCAAACTCTACTAGGTCAAGATGATCCTCCCAAGAACCGTTGAAATCCAAAACAAGAGTGCATAGCATATCCTTGATAGTCTGAATATTTCTCTTCGACTGCACGTCTGTTTGGGGGTGATATGAGTTACTAAACTTGAGTTGGGTGCCCAAGCTAGCCTGCTAACTCCTTCAAAAGTAGGATATGAAGCGACTATTTTGATCTGAACTATGCTCACAGAATCTCAATACAATCTGCCAATCTATCACACATACATCTCTACTAGCTTCTCCGTAGACATACCCACTTTGAATGGCAAGAAGTGAGCCAATTTGGTCAACATGTCTACGATGACCTAAAGAGTATCTTTTCCTCCTGGAGAACATGGAAGCCCCGAAACCAAATCTTTGGTAACATACTCCCATTTTCACTCTAGAATGGGTATAGGCTAAAGTAAAGCACTTGACCTCTGCCTCTCCACTTTTACCTACTGGCACACTAAACACCTGGATACAAAGCATGCTACCTCTTACTTTATACCATACCACCACACATGCTCCTTCAGATATCTATATATCTTATTGGCACCTAGATGAAGAGAATACTGAGATCGATGTGCCTCCTGGAGAACCTCCTCGCGTAACTCCCCACTCGGCACACATAGTCTGGTACCGTGTCTCAATGATCCATCATTAGCAATAGTGAAGTCCCCTAATAAACCTATCTGAACATGTGCCCTGATGCTTCTCAGAGTCTCATTATCATACTGGGTAGCCCTGATTGTATCTGTAATCCTCATATCTTTATCGCTGTTTGTGGTATTAAACGAAAGAACAAAATTTATATAATACGAGGTTCGCACGAAACCCGCTTTCTTTGGTTTACAAACAAACTTGTATAATTTGATCCTATACGAGGATGTAGGAGTATAATTTATTTAATCTGGGTAGATGATTGCTATAGGTGTCTGATCTGCAGTCGATCACTTTAGCCCTTAGACTACACGATGGTGAAGAAGTGCCGTGAAAGACGGAAAGCAGCTTCGTAGGTGGCAAAAGAGGATGGATGCACGATGCCAATGTCGTCGATCGCTACTCTTTGCCTGAGCTCTGGATGCTTCTCTCTCTCTCTCAAAGACTCTTCGATCTCTCCTCAATCTCCAATGATTCGACCCGTGGTTCGATCTCCTTGGAGGTTCGACCTTGTTCAATTTTTAAAGGCTCAACCTGTTCCTCTGTTGATAGAGGTCTCTATTTATAGAGTTTTGGTGACAGTGACCACTCAATCGATGTGGAAATCGAGTAGTGGAAAGTACAGTACCCTTTTACAAAATGGTTAAAATAATCAAAGCCTGCGTATAGATGACCTTTTGAATGAGCGTGTGACGCGGGTCCAACTAAGGGACAAAATGCGTATAATTGCTACGAAAATTACGGCGTAGAAGCCACGTAGGTAGGCATCCCTTGTGTAGAAGAGGTTGTCGTAGAAACCAATGTCTGTCACCATGGCGTAGAAGCCAAGTAGGCATAGAAGCTAAGTAGGTATAGAAGCCTGATGGCATAGAAGCCGAATAAGCACAAAAGACTGAATGAGCATAGAAGCCGAACGAGCATAGAAGCTGAATGGGCGTAGAAGCCAAGGTGATGTGGACATCTTTTAGCCAAAATCACGGCTCTTGGAGATATAATCAAATCTCTCGCATTAAATATAGAGATCTGCCATCATCATTAATTGCCGCGGCGTATTCCGAAGGCCTGCTATGGTTCTGAGCATTCGGTACAGAGACGTGGCTCGAGCCCTGTACGAAGAGCAGCTTTTGACGTGGCAGTCTGTTTGTCTTTCGCGGAGCGTAAACAGTTTGCGTTCGCCTGTGTAAAACAAGGCAGCGTATCCCCTTGTATGCGTAAAAGCAGTCTTCGCTGAGGGGATGTCAGTAAACGACGGTTCGGTGATATTTAATCAAATCCTCTGCATTAAATGCAGATCCGCCATCATATCATGGGGCGCGTCCCGAGTGGTCTGCCATCTTTCCAGCCGTCGTCTGGGTAGCTGTGTAGTGCTTTTTGTCAGGAGTCAGATGTCAGGTTCACTGCGTGACTTGACAGGTTCATTTCGGGGAAGACGAAGCGTTCCTCGTATGCTTTAATGCTGCTATGAAAGCCGATAAGTTTTACACCATGGAGGCGATGAAGTACCCCGTCTACGCTGAAGCGGCCTGGACATACTGCATTTATGCGGATGGTCCCATCATATTTTATGCCGTGCTCAGCGGAAAAGCTCCGTTGCACTCTTGATGGTCTTGAGGTCCCCTGCTTACGTTGTCCTGCATCACCATGTTGCGTAGAGCTATCCAGCATATTTTTTATGCTTCTACAAGACCCCCTTTAAAGCTTTCAAATTTCTTCGGAATTTGGAACCCTTTGAATGAAACATGAACCGCTCCTCGTAACTCGAAACATTTCTGAATGGAGCATTGAAACGGTCGATGCTGACTTTATGGCGGATTTATTGGGGACCGGTGTGACCTTGCTCGCTTATAAAAGGCCGAGGAGTTTAACCTTTTCTTCCCGCATCCCTTTCGCCACACAAGGATGATCGCCGGAGTCCGTCGGGTCGATCTGAGGAAGAAGAAGACCATGTTCTTCCAGCATATAAGGAGCCGAAAAAGACGACATCTTCGAGCAAGTCTCATATACAACGATGAATCATGGAAGGATATCATAGCCTCCTTTGCTCGGGATAATCAGCAACTTTGTATGGTGGTTCTTCGGGAGAGACGAAGAATCATTTTCCACCATGGTGCTTGCAAGTGGCGCCTTCTCACGTAACCTCCGGTGACGAGAGTCAGACAGATTAGCTCTGTCCCGGCTTTAGTGGCAGTGGTCTGTAGGACAGCAGATTTACCCTGCTTTCCTTCTGTTGGAGGATGGGTCTATGCCCAGTTTTGTATCCTCCCGCCACTGATCATCTTCTTGGAAGAAGAGGAAGACCATCACCAACGTGAGAACCTGTGAGAACAGCTTCTCGGTGCGATCTTCGGACGATGATGAGAAAGCCCTTTGTAGACGGGGTTTCCCTTCGATGTAATCATGAAAATAAAGAAAAACCCTTTTAGATTGGATTTCCCTCATATGTAATCATGACTTTAATCTTTAATAAAATCGTCTTTCTTCTTCATATGATCATCTTGCCATACTTTGCTGTGAAGTCTGAATGTGTGCATCTTTGACACGTCTGATTCTTTACGCCGACTCTGTTTAGAATGAGTGCTTGGTCCTGTCCTGTCTTTTACGCATAATTAGAGATACGTAGAAAGTCGTTGTAGCATTCGAGTTTTTGAACCGTCCTGCTATTTTTTTAGGAGTGAGGAACCGCGTAGAATTTTGAACTGCTTCTTCTGATGAACAGAATTTCTTTGTTCAGACATCATCTTCAAGAATGATTTCTCGAAAATCCCTAGTAACAGGGTCGAGAAATTGCTATCAAACTGAGTTGCCATCTTGATAGATGAAATATTCAGACTGGAGTCTGGATGAACTTCGAATCGACCCATGAAGAAGAGTAGTTTTTCAATGTTGAACTCTGTATGCTTCGGGTACTTGGGATATCTTGAGGTCAAGAACGAGTATCCTCTGTGTGAACTCTTTGCAATTGACCGCTTTTGAGGACCGTTCAGATGTACGCGTGATCTGGCCGGCGTATCCTTCAGATGTGCGGGAAGTCATGGAGCATGAAATCATTAGTCTACAACTTCTGAGCATAAAGTAAACACCATTGAGCATGAAATCATAGACTTGTAGTTCCTGAGCGTGAAGTCGTAGGTTTGTAGCCTCTGGAGCATAAAAGCTACTGAGCACAAAGGCATCTGGGCGTAAAACCCGACTTGTAGCCATCGAACGTAAAGTCATAGATTCGTAGCTGTCGAGCGTAGAAAGCTCCTTAGCGTAGAACTGTAGATTTTTAGCTTCTGAAAAGAAAAAAATTTCCGAGCGTGAAGTCGCGGATCTGTTGCTTCTGAGCGTAAACTAAGCGCCACCGAGCGTGAGATCATCGATTTGTTATCTACTGGCATGAAGTCGTAGGATTGTGGCCTCTCGAGCATAAAAGCTACCGAGCACAAAGGCATCTGGGCGTAAAACCATAGACTTATAGCTTGCGAGCGTGAAACCGTAGATCTATTGCTGTCGAGCGCAGAAAGCTCCTTAGCGTAAGAACTGCTGACCTGCTTTGCGCGAAAAAACTTTTCGAATTCGCTGACTGTCCGTCTTCTCTGAATAAAAGGCTGACGTAGGACCCAATCATAACCGAATATTTAATTAGGAAATTTGGTTCGGGGTCCGAGGAGTCCATCCGAACTCTATATATATCCCAAGTTTTCTGAGAGAAAAACTTTTCATCCGTCTTCTGCGAAAGAAAGCCTCCGACTGTTCGAGCGCTTCTCCGAGTCTTTTCTGAGTCTTAAAAGTTTCCAGTAATGGCCTCTAAGCAATCCTCCTCCTCTAAGGGAAAGAAGATTGATTCCTCTTCTCGTTCTTCTGCCCAAGCAGGAGTGCCTCCGGTTGTACAGGGCGAACCCTATTCTGAGCTGAGCATCCCGCCGATGAGCAGTGCACCCGGCCTGATAGGTAGAGCTTTTGGAACGAATGAGAATGACTGAAAAATCCTTCGCACACGTTGAACGTGACCGTGCTAGGTCGTCTTATGTGCTGATAGCCTTTTTGAGGAAGATGATGCACGGAGACTTTTTATCTTTTACGCTCACATTTCTAATGTATCAGCGTAAAAACTCCAGATTTTTGCAGTTGAGCGTAAAAAGCTTTGACTGCCGAAAACTTGGTGTATACTGTATAATTTTGAACTTTTATGCTTGTGGATGAAAATTCTAGCGTAATAGCTCGAACCTTGGTAGTCTGGCGTAAAGCACACACAGTATACTGCCGGCTTGAAATTTTACTCTTCTGGATGATAATTCTGGCGTAAACGATCAAGTTTGTACAGTATTGGCGTAGAGCTCAGACCGTTGCCTCTTGGCATGTGCTGTGATATTTGTAACGTCTAGTATAAAACTGACATGTTTTTCTCGTACCCTTGCAGTTAACTTGGGCGAGTCTCCGCTAGCCGCGGTGATGGGTTCTGCCGCCGGTCTGCTGCACTCCAACTATCTTGAGGATCTCTCCCATGTGGTATTTCCTATCTTCGGACGCCAATATCCCAAAGGAAGTGAAATCTTGATATCGGCTCAGGGCGAGCAAACGCTGCTGAACATGATTAATGGAGAGCCTTTGACGTATGTAGACGGGGACCAGTATATAAAGCTGGCCTTTCTTTTCCGGGACATGATTGATAAGCAGTCCCAGACGAAGCCAAAGAAAGAACTCTGGGTTTTCCCTGCCGGGAAGTTGGTCTTTAGTCTGCCCAAGATGCCGAGAGATTATCCCATCTCGGCATTCTCCCATGCTACTCATCCCAGGAAGATGTCGTGGACGCTGACTCCCGATCTTTACGGTAGGCCGGGAAAGATCTTCTACCAGAAAGGATCTGGCCTATTTGTCAGCCGCCCTTCCGGTCATGTAACGTCGTTCAGGGGATTGTACCTGGGCAGTGTCCCGAGTGAAGACAGCTTGGTGCTCCAGCCGGTGCAATTGCCGACCTTTTACAATGATTTCATGGGGCGCAGAGGAGTATACCCCAAGGCGAATCCTCGATGTAATGGGTAGATGACCCTAACAAATCTTCGATGGGCTTGCTTAGTTGATTGGGCCCTGGAGCATTTTCGGATCGAGTTGGAGAACATCGGTCTGTTGGCAGCTGTGAGTGCCACCAGCGTTGGGTTACCTCCTAACCCTAACCTGTTTTTGGCACTGATGGAGTGATATATTCCGCTCACTAGGAATTTTGCCACTCCGCTGGGGGAGTTGGGATTGGCCCTTCATGAGATGGCAGAGATCTCGAGACTGCCGATGGGGGATACTCCGTACGAAGAGTATGTTCCCACAAACCGGGAGTTGGGGGATTCAGACCCTCGTGTGGTGGAAGTGTATCAGGAGCTGATGTGCCACTACCTTGCTTGTACCGTCTTCTATATTGAGCCTTCAGATTTGGCTCACACCAGTAAATGGATGTCCTACCTCTTTTTTCACCGGGCTAGGGCTGCTCAGCCGGAGAAAGTCTTGGAAGTCAAGGATGAGCCTGTGAATCCTCTGAGCGTGCTGACTACTCAGGAAGTCGACGATCTCCTGGAGGATGCTAGGGCTCCGGATCAGATCCTCATCGAAGGGATAGGAAAATATCCTGCAGGTACTAAGGCCTACAGCTATCTGAGGCATTACCGCAGGGCTCTATCCAAGGAAGCTCAACTGGCTGGCTTCCTCTCTATATGGCTGCGCCGACTGGTGGTACCCGGCATCGCATCTGCAGATCATATTCACCGCAATATCTTGTGGTCTACAGTGCGTCTGGTGTTTGGGGCGAGACTGGGCTTGCTCCCTGCCATGGTGTGCCGCATACAAGCTGGCCTGAGGGCGATGACTGAGGCGCTGCTCGCTGATGAAGCTCGGCGTGAAAGCTTTTCCCGGGTGGAATTACCATACCTATATTTGATGGGATGGTTAATTCTCCATAACCCCCGGGTGATGTCTCCTGGTTCCGGCAGTAGCTTGGCGAGAAGTTTCTTGCTGAATTACAAGAAATCCTCTTGGAATATGCTCACAGTTTTAGACTGTCGGCGGGTGCTGCACTGCGGTCACAGCTGGAAGCTCCTTTGCACTGTCCCTTCTGTTCATCGCAACCAATCGGGGATTAGGCTTGAGGACTCAGGTAGAGATAGGACCACTCTTTCTCCTGAAGCCTTCAATTGGTTCGTCTGCATTAGACCTTCCCACCTGCTATATAGGAGTGAAGATCACTGCTTCTTCGAACCCTACCTGCCTAGTCGGTTTGCCAGGCAGTTTGGGTATGATCAGTTGCATGTGGGCAATGCCATCACCAGCTTCAGGTCCAGAGGTGGACTCATCGATGGAGCGAGGGGATGGCGATATTTTATCATGGGCTATACCGGGGTAATTTTTACTGTGCCCTTCGTCACACCCTCCACGGAGCTGCGCATCCTGCATTCGTATGCCCAGTTCTAGGTGGCAACGAACACCTCCCATCGCGATTTTGATATGGGTGGAAGCTTTAGGGTGCCCTCTTCCAAGCCTGGGGGAAGGGTCGAAGTCCCCTCAATTTCTTCGGACGAGGGTGACGAGTCCGCTACTCCGGATGAGCCTCTCGTATCGGTACCGAGGGGTGAAGTACCTCCGCCTGCAGGGGCGTTGGTAGTCTCTGGGAAACGAAGGGCTCCCGCTCTGAAGGAGGCTTCCCCTCGTAAGAGGACGAAGAGGATGGTTACTCGTCCTCTCCAGATTCCTCGTATTGAGGCTCCTGGAAGTAAGCCTGCTTCTCCCTTTGTTGGGGATGATTCTTTGATTGGGGGTTCCTCGCCTTTTAGAGAGAAACCTTATACAGCTTCGGTCGGTGGCGTCGGAGAATTTCAGCTGGAGGCTGCTATAGCTGCTACTACTTCAGGTAGTGGAACAAAGTCGCCTTCGAGGCTGGTTATAAGATTCCATATACCTTTGTCCGGATCAGCATTGGGAGAGGCCCCTGCCGTGCACGTCAGCGCTTCTAGCGAGATTCCAATTGATGAGCCTCAAGTGGATCTCGGCGAAGACCTGGAAGAGTATTTGCCAGCGTCAGTTAGCAGGCCCTCTTCTCCTGGTTTGACATCTTGACTAGCATCACTGTCGTCTTTTCGTGCCTCTTCTTTAGGAAAATTAACATCATGTTTGACATTAACTTCCTCTTGTCTTCTTCTCAGGGGACGACCTCTTCGGGGAGGGTAATGTATATGCGCCCTTCGGCTCCGTGTCAGGTCCTGGCGTTGATACGGAGGTGCCTGATTTTGAAGAGGAAGCATCTTCGAGTGCCGGCTCGCCTGCCGACGAGATTTCGATACCTCAAGAGGACGACCCTGCCGTTGCGACAATGCCTCCTTCGAGTATGCTGGTTACTTCGTCTGGTGTTGGCACTTCCTCTTTTGTCGCACTCCCTGTCGAGACGAGGACTGTGGCCACGTCGATTGCAGTCGCCTCTGTAGCGCGGTTCGATAATATTGCAGCCACTCCCAGCGTGCATTCTGGCCTAGCTGCGCTGACCGAGCAATATACCAGTATCTTCTACAATACTTTGAAAATGCTGATATCAATGGTGTTGGAGAAGAATCTGAATTTTGAGCGTCTAAAGAAGTCCTCTCGGTTTTCGATAGAGACTAACTTCTTCAAGAGTTTAATAATGGTTTTGTTGAAGGCTTCCGCCAAACTATTAGCAGCTGGATAATACGTCGTAGAGGCAACATTTTGTATTCGATTTTTTTTGCAAAATTGATGAAACACTTGGCTGATGAACTGAGGCCCATTATCATGGATTATCCTTCGGGGAATCCCAAAGCGATAAATGACGTGATGCTTGATGAAGCTGATCACAATGGATGTTTTTACCTCAGCGAGAGGGATCGCCTCTGTCCATTTGGAGAAGTAATCCGTGATGGCCAGTATGAACTGGTGACCTCTGGAAGAAGATGGGTGAATAGGACCAATGATGTTCATACCCTATGCTTCGAAAGGCCAAGATGCAACCGTAGGATATAGATGTTCAGACGACTGGTGTATGAAGTCTGCATGGACCTGACAGGCCTTGCATCGTTTAGCATACTTGATTGCATCTGCGATCATAGTGGGCCAGTAATAGCCCATTCTTCTGATATGATCCTGTAGCTTAGGACCGGGTTGATGCGCCCCGCATATGCCGTCGTGAACTTCGTGGACGATCTGTTGTGCTTCGTCATTAGAGAGACATCTTAATAGCAGTCCGTCGTAGGTCCGACAATATAGGCATTGTGAAGATGCATCGAAGTAGAAGCGTAATGATCGTCTTTTGACGGATGCTGCTTCTTTAGAGTCCTCCGGCAAGATTCCATATGCCACAAAATCTATAAAGGGACTTCTCCAATCTCTCGTAGGAGGATCGGTGTTCACAGTGTATCTGCGTTCGATGTGAGCATTATTCTTCACGCAAAATAGATCTCTGTTGTAGAAAAATACGCTGGGAGGAGCCACGCAGCATACTGATGCAGAGCAGCGTAAACAGACGCCTTCAGAGCCATCAAGCGTACAAGCAGAGCTTTCTCTGCTAAATACAACGTGAAGTACAAGCTCAAAAGACCATCAGCGTAAGTACAGTACGTCCAGGCCTCTCCAGCATAAACAGGGTTCTTTATCGCCTCCATGGCGTAAAACTCAGCCGATCTTAAAGCAGCGTTAAAGCGTACGAGGAACGCTTCGTCTTCCCCAAAATGAACCTGTCAAGTCACGCAGTGAACCTGACCTCTGACTCCTGAAAAAAAGTGATGCACGGCTACCCAAACGACGGCTGGAAACGAGGACAAACCCCTCGGGATGCACCATAATATGATGCGGATCCCTGCATTTAATGCAGAGGATTTGGTTAAAATATCACCGAACCGTCGTTTACTGACGTCCCCTCAGCATAAACTGCTCTTTCGTGTACAAGGGGATACGCTGCCTTGTTTTACACAAGCAAAGATGAGCTACTTTACGCTCCACAGTAGACAAACCGCCTGCCACGTCAAAAGCTGCACTTCGTACGGGGCTCGAGGCATGTCGCTACGTCTAATTGCACAGAGCGGTGACAGTTTCTCTCAAGGCACGTCTCTGCGACGGAGGCATAGAAGGGTTGCAGACCTTCAAAACATGCCTCCGTATTTAATGCACAAGATGGTGGCAAATCTCTGCAAGAGATTTGATTATATCTTCAAAAGCCATAATTCCGGCTAAGACGTCCACATCAGCACTCTGGCACGGTAAGCAGCGGCTCCTATTCCCATTCAAGATCTGTGCTCATTCGGCTTCTACGCCCATTCGGCTTCAAACGCCCACTCAGTCTCTACGACCATTCGGCTTCAAACGCCCACTCAGTCTCTACGACCATTCGGCTTCAAACGCCCGCTCTGTCTCTACGACCATTCGATTTCTATGCCTACTCGGCTTCTATGCCCATCCGGCTTCTACGCCTACTCGGCTTCTATGCCTATTTTGGCTTCTACGCCAGGGTGACAACCATTTGGCTTCTACGCCAACCTCTTCTACAGAAGGGATACCTACCTACGTGGCTTCTACGCCTTGATCTTCGCAGCAGATATACGCGTTTTGTCCCCTTAGTTGGACACGCGTCACATGCTCACTCAAAAGGCCATCTATACGTAGGCATTGGTTATTTTAACCGTTGTGTAAAAGGGTGCTGTACTTTCCACTCCTCGGATTTTACACCGACTGAGTGGTCACTGTCACCAAAACTCTATAAATAGAGACCCCTATCAATGGGGAAAAAGGTCAAAAAACATAAAACTTGAAGATCGAACAAGGTCGACAAATTGGAAAATCGAACCAGAGAGGTCAAGAGAGAGAGAGAGAGAGAGAGAGAGAGAGAGTCCGGAGCTCAGGCAAAGAGTAGGGATCGACGACTTTGGCATCGTGCATCCACTCTCCTTTGCAACCTTCGAAGCTGCTACCTGTCTTCCACGATACTTCTTCAACATCGTGTGATCCAAGGGCTAAAGTGATCGACTTCAGATCAGACACCTATAGCAATTTATACCCAGATTAAATAAATTATACTCCTACATCCTCGTATAGGATTAAATTGTACAAGTTTGTTTGTAAACCAAAGGGCACGGGTTTCGTATAAACCCCGTCATTGAAATACATTTTTATTCTTTCGTTTAATACCACAAACAAGATGGCGACTCTGCTGGGGACGTCTTTCTCTTCTGATGAGGAAGTAATTGCTCAACACGATGCGGTATTTGTAGGAACCGTGAAGAAGACACTGGTCGTTCATTTCGACGAGTCTGCCTACGAAGACATGCTTCGAACCGAGGGTAGCTCTCACGCTCTCTCTGTCCAAGACAATAGGAAGCTGCTCAAGGTATGGATGCCCAAGACATCCTCCGCTATTCCTGTGTACTCTCCGATCTCTCTGACCAATGAGTTTGTAGCATCGCTCGCTCCGTGCCCCGCACATAAAATTCAGTCTCCCGCTACGCACGGTACAGACGAAACTTCGGGCAAAGTCTCAGCGCTAACCCAGAAGAATCCACTGCGCTTTACGCATAGAAATCAGTCTCCCGCTACGCGCGGTATAGACGAATTTTCGGGCAAAGCCTCAGCGCTAACCCAGAAGCATCCACTATGCTCCATGCATAGAAATTAGTCTCCCGCTCCGCACGGTACAAACAAAACTTCTAATAGTGCCTCAACGCCAAATCGGAGGTACAGATCACGCTCCACGTGCAAGACAACATCTGACCTCTACGGTGAATCAGATAAGCGTTGTGATCTTCGCAAGGGAAAGCAAGCGGCAGAGTACTCAACTTCTCGGCCTTTACGCCATCAAGGGAACAGTCTGCCTACCCTCCGGATTACGCGAGAAGCCGATGGCCGACTGAGGGCCTCTCCAGCTTTACGCCAGTCTGAGCGAATCTCTGAGTTACGCCAGGCAAGGTCCCTCAGCGTAAAACAAGTTCAAGTTGCGAAAAGACACCCTCCCAGGGGATTATCCGCCACCCAGATGGCCAATCTGTTGTACACGGGTGGCACAGGAAAAATTGGGGTGCCCAATCTCCGCATGCCCGCTGATGGGAACAGAAGAAACAAGCCTTCGTCTTCTTCTTCGGCAACTCCTCCTGACCTGCGCAAATATCTAATCCAGAAGCGTAAAGAGTGGGGACCTTCCAACATATCTATTACGCCTCCTAGCGAGCACTATTGTAATAGTCAAAAGGTTGTGATTAATTGCTGCTGTTCCAAAGCAAAACGATCGGTTTTAGACCGGTTGAGCTACTCTCTGTCTTTCCAAGAAGAGGAACCCGCGCATGCATCTGTGAACATGGCATCACACATACGTAGAGGAGGGTCGAGCTCAAGACGTCATCCCTTCAGCCCCCCGAGCCGAAGGAGGTTCAATGAGCTCCTCAGGAACACTGAAGCCGGGGTGTTCCAAAACATTCGCGCAAGGTCACGACAACCAGCTTCGTCCTCTTTTGATTCCGACGCTGGGGGTCACCAAGCCCCCGAATCAGAGGCAGAAAGTGCAGAGTCGACTTCTACAGCGACCTATACTAATCCTTCAATGACATCCCGGGAGATGGGAGTTTACGCCGTTGAAGATGAATGCGAGGAAGCTTCACCGTCAGGGAACGCAGAACAACGCATCATTATACTGGAGACATCTCTGAAACAAATGCAATCCATAATGGAGAATATGCACCAGATGATGCTAACTCAGCATGCGACTGCCATGGCTCAAGCATCGGTCCCGCCAACTCAGATACGTGTGGGGGTGGACTTACCACCATCCAACCCGAGCCAAGATCCTGCGCTAGATCAAGAGTCAGCAGTTCCTCCGCTTCCTCACTCAGAGAATGCCTTACCTCCCGCTGGAGTTACGATACAACCGACTCCACACCACTCCGTCGCCCCGCTTCCGACTGAAAATCCGATGCAGGCAGTACGGGAGTTGAAAGCCCAGTTCGACGCCTTGAAGCACAAAGATCAGCTCAAGAAACTGGGAATCAACCAGCCCTACCCAGCTATCTGGGAGGAGGTCCCTTTCTCGCCGAGGTACAAACCTCAAACTATGGCCCTGTTCGAGGGAAAAATATTACCAAGTCAGTACATGAACTATTTCAGTATGATAACGGTGTTGCTACAAGGGAACGACGCCCTCCTTTTTTGGGTGTTCAAAGGCTGTCTCTCAGGAGTAGCCTATCAGTGGTACCGTAGCTTGGCGGACAACTGCATTACTTCCTTCGAGGACTTCAGAGCTTTATTCTTCACGCAATTCTACGAGGGAGGAATGGACATGTCTATGTCCTCTCTCATCGAAGTCAAGCAGAAGGAAAAGGAGGACGTTCGCATCTTCATCGAACGTTTTCGTCAGGCCACCTTACAGATGCCTCCAGGAGTTCCAGACTCTGCATTGGTAGACATTTCCAGGAAGAACCTCCTTCCCGTGGTCTCGATATTCATAGGACCGTATCAGTTCCATGATTGGCCCTCGTTCATCATCTCGGCAGTAGCCGCCGAAGACAATAGTCGCAAGGCGCACGACAATGGCATCCTGATCTCCGCCTCTGACAGAGGCAAGAGGTCATCTCCTAGCAGCGACCATCCTCGTGGTCCCAAAGGGAAAGAAGCCCTGGCAATCAATACGGCCAGATCAAAGATTGCGGCAACCACGCAAATGAGACCCGGGACTTCCTGGCCCGTCGAAGTCTACTCTTTCGACGACGACGATATCCCAAGTATATTCGAGTGTCTCGTCAAAAGTGGCAAGATCACCTTTATAGAGCTGAGGCGGCCCCAGGAAGTCGGTAATACTAACGACCCCAAATACTGCGTCTTCCACAGATACGTACACCACCCAACAAAGGCGTGTTACATACTGAAAAGGAAGATCCAGGGGTTAATCGATGCTAAGGCCATCACTCTGCATAACACCGAGAAGACGGTCACGGCCAACATGATCTCTCTGCAGTTTGGCAATCTGCCTCCCTAAGAGATCCCGGATGGCGTTGTACCCATCTCCCGGACAACGATGAACATCGTCAATCTTCCTCCAGCTAGGGATCAAAATCATGACCTGGTACCCCTGACTACCCTGCAAGGCGAGATTATGTGGGTTCATCTAGATTTGGTGTCAGAGTTCGAGGAAGAAACTAAGGCTACTAAGCCTACATCCAAAAAGAGCTCCAAATGCAGGCCATGCCATATGGTTGCGACTTCTTCGGCATCAGACGAAGACGAGGTATTTGCTGCAACCCGTTCAGGGAAGGCCTACCTCAACGACTACGGAGCAAGTCAGAAAGGTGCACCGGCAAACGCTCCAGCGGCCAAACCTTCATAGCAAAGTCCCATCGTACCAGATATCAATCCTTCGAAACCAACTCCGACGGAGAAGGGGAAGCAAAAAGAAGTGCGCTTTGATACACCTGTGAAAAACATTCCAAGCAAAGGTTTAGAGAAGCCATACAACTTCGACATCCTGGCCCAACTAGCTAATACGCCAGCCAGGTTGTCCATCTTCGAGCTACTCAGGCTCTCCCAAGACACTCGTCTAGCCCTGAGTGAAGCGCTGATGAAGGCAGAGGCATACTTGACCCAGCTCAAGTCCCACGATGAAGAACCAGTGGCGTGTCCTCAATGCCACAGTATAATGGAGGTGGTCTCGAATATTACTTTCACTCAAAACGATATGCTGTTAAAACATAACAGACATGACAGGCCCCTCTATTACACCGGATACGTCGGTTCTATGGAGGTCGACCAGATTCACATAGATCCGGAATCGTCGATCAGTATCATCCCTCACAGTCTGCTCAGACCGCTGAGAATTCCTACCAGCGAATTGGCTTACACCACCACTACAATCGTAGATTTCAACGCCGTTGGAGAAAATTTGCCTGAGGATCTAGATTGGCAACCTTAGATCGGTGGCCACATGTTACGTCATCGACTCAGAGGTGTCCTACAACATTTTGCTGGGAAGACCGTGGATCCACGACCACAACATCATTCCTTCAACCCTACATCAATGCCTTAAATATGTAGACGCACAAGGAGCGGTACAAACGGAGGTGGCTGACCTAAACCCATTCAAAGGAATAGAATTCTACTATTTTGATGATGTATTGTACTCCCAAGACCACACGGAAGAAGTGTCAGGCGAGGCAGAGAAGGAATCCCACCGGGAGCCAGAAGAACCCTCTGCCACACTACCGCTGTCAATCAGAGTGAAAGGACGAACCACTCGTCCAAAAGCCATAGAGCCTATGGCTATCCACCTGAACAAGACCAGGTTAGGAGAAGAGAGTGATCCTCTAGTAAACACTTTGAACCGGAAGCCCCCACCCTTGGTCATCAACCTTCGACGCGACAGGTAGCTGACTGATGTAAATGCAACCAGGAACGGAGTTCCAGATGATAATAAACATCCTCTTTTCCAGTATATTGATGCTCAAATTCCAAAACAGGAATCCACTCCCCGTGATGAGGTAGAACCCATAGCACAAAAATTCTTGGAAGCTATAAACTCCTACCGTCCGTATGTCTGGAAAGTAGCGTCATCATCCAACGTCATCACAACGTATGGACCACATGAGGATTCTATCTTCATTGTCCCGCCTACCTACAGCAGTCAGCGTCTAATATTCTTCGATCGCATGCACAATCAATCGACTGACCAGGAAGATCCTTTCGATGACGATACTGGGAAAATGCAAGTTTACCGATACAGCCCGCAAGCGCTGAAGATCATGCAAAACATGGGCTATGACTTGAAGCGAAAGCCAGGCCTCAACTACGGAAGAGGCAGACAAACGCTGCCGTGCGGTGACCCCCGCTATCGACAAACTCATTTCGGGTTAGGGTATGCCACCTCCCTTACGACTTTCAAGTCAGATGAGGACATCTTTCCCTCTTCCCAGAATGGCTTGTCGCCCCCCGACTCACCTGATGCTCTCGAACAAACATTATCAGTAAATATGGTAGTGACAGATCCCTCAGAAGCAGATGAACAAGATTCTGCGTCGTTTGGGAATGACTCTTGGGCTCAACAAATGGATACATAGTGAGAATTTCGCTTCGAGCAAAGAGAACCTCCCACCAAGGACGAAGTTATCCAAATTGTTGTTGGGGGCAAACTTTTGCCAAAACCGATATTTATCAGCAATAATCTTCCCTCAGCTGAAAGGGAAGAAATCATACAGCTGATAAAGGAATATATTGACGTCTTTGCGTGGGATTATGAGGACATGCCAGGCCTGCCCCAAAGATGAGTTCCCTCTTTCCTTCACGGACATTATGATCGACAATACCTGTGGCTTTGAACACATGTCTTTCATGGACGGATTCTCAAGATACAATCAGATCAAGATGCATCCTGAAGACGAGAAGCACACTGCCTTCCGGACACCATTGGGGGTATATTGCTATACGGTCATGCCCTTCGGATTGAAGAATGCCGGGGCTACATACCAACGGGCTATGAGTAACATATTCCATGAGCATTTACACAAAACAGTGGAATGTTATGTGGACGACATAGCCATCAAGAGTCGCCTCAAAGACGATCACATTCAAGACTTGAGGACGGTATTCGAGTTAATGCGCCAACATCAACTCAAGATGAACCCTACGAAGTCCTTTCTGGGTGTATCCAGCGGCAAGTTCCTGGGATTTGTCATCACCGCCAAAGGCATCCAGGTGGACCCTGCCAAGTCTAGGCAATCGCAGAAATACGACCGCCCCGTAATCTAAGGGAACTCTGGGGATTTCAAGGCCGTCTGGCTTATATCCGGCGATTCATATCCAACCTCTCAAGGAGATGTCAGCCCTTTTCTCATCTCATGAAGAAAGGTGTATCCTTCGTATGGGACGAAGCCTGTCAGCAAGCGTTCGGAGATATCAAGCGCTACCTCACCAGTCCGCCAGTTCTGGTGCCTCCCGTCATGGGAAGACCATTCTTGCTGTACATTCGAGCGATGGATCATTCGCTAGGAGCTCTTCTCGCACAGAAGAACGACATGGGTCATGAACAGGCTATCTACTACCTCAGCAGGATGATGGTCAGAGCTGAACACCGGTATAACCCAGTGGAGAAAGAATGCTTGGCTCAGATGTTCGCTATTCAGAAGATGCGTCACTATGTCGCTGGCCAGACTATTCATATCATCTCCAGGATCAACCCTCTTCGAGTACTGATGAGCAAGCCCAGTGCTCTTAATTCTCGACTCGTGACTTGGACGATGCTATTAACACCATATGACTTGGTATACGTACCACAGAAGTCCATCAAAGGCCAAGCGCTGGCCGACTTTCTAGCTGCTCATCCGATCCTGGAGGCCTCTAAATTATACGAGGATATTCCCGACGAAGTTGCAGAATATAATTCCGTAATGGAAAGTGACGCGTGGCAACTGTTCTTCGACGGCGCCTCCAGGACTGGTCCCCAGGGAAATGTGGTTTCGGGGGTAGGAATCGTCCTGGTCACTCCTGATAAACTCGTCATCTACCGAGCATATTCTCTCAACGAACCATGCTCAAACAATGTGGCGGAGTACAACGCTCTTTTAATCGGGCTCCAAGTCGCTAAAGAGCTGGGGGTCGAGTCCCTGGAAGCTTTCGGTGATTCTCTGCTTATCGTCAATCAAGTCAGAGGAATATATGAAGTCCAGAATCCAGACCTCATCCCCTATCACCAAGCAACGGTCGAGATAGCCATGACATTCAAAGGGTTCTTCCTAGAGCATGTACCTCGATCTCAAAATCTGGAAGCTGATGCCCTAGCCAGTCTAGCTGCTGATTTAGCCTCCCCTATAAGAAGGCAGGATTCGGTAATCCTTCTTAACAGAGATTTATTCTGCGTGAAGAACAACTTTTACATAGAATGCAGCTACGCCGTGAACACAGATCCCCTAGAAGAGACTGGAGAAGTCCCTTCATAGATTGTGTCATATACGAAATCTTGCCGGAGGACCCCAAAGAAGCAGTATCCGTCAAAAGACGATCATTACGCTACTACTCGACGCAGCCATATCGAGAGGAAACCGACCAGCTGGACTTCCTCAGACAGAGGCCTGCGGCAGCGCCTCAAGTAACTGTAGGCCTTAGTGCCTTCAGGGTACTTTCCTACCTCCTCAACGAGAATCTGATCTGGAGCTTTAGCCTCCTCCATAAGATCCTCAACGACCTGGGCACAAAGTACGCCCAAACAGTTCACAGGCTCATTCTTGCCCCCCGAGACTTTCTCCGACTTGGCGGCCCTGGCTCGGTGGAAGAAGAGGTAGGACATCCACTTGGTGGTGTGAGCCAAATCAGAAGGCTCGTTATAAAAAGTGGTGCACACGAAGTATTGACACATCAGCTCCTGATACACTTCCGCCACCCGAGGGACCAAGTCCTCCAACTCCCGGTTGGTGGGAACATACTCTTCGTATGGGGCATCCCCCATCGGCAGTCTCGAGACCATTGCCGTCTCATGGAGGGCCAATTCCAACTCCCCCAGTGGAGTGGCGAAAGTCCCGGTGAGCGAAACGTATCGCTCCATCAGTGCCAAGAACAAGTTAGGGTTGGGAGGCAACCCAACACTAGTCGCACTCACAGCGGCATACAGTCCAATGCCCTCCAGTTCTCTCCGAAAGTGCTTCAAAGCCCAGTCAAATAGGCAAGTCCATCGGAGGTTTGTTGGGGTGATGCACCCGTTGTACCGAGGATTCTCCTTGGGATATACCCTACCTCGTCCCATAAAGTCGTTGCAGAAGGTCGGCAATTGGACCAGCTGGATCACTGAGCTGTCTTCACTCAGGACACTGTCCGGACACAGTCCCCTGAACAACGTCACAACGTCGGAAGGGCGGCTGACAAACGACCCCTGGTCAGCCCCTTTTAGATGAAAGATCTTTCCCGGCTTGCCATGAAGATCGGGAGTCAACGTCCACGACATCCTCCTTGGATGCGTCGTATGAAAGAAAGCCGAGATGGGATAATACCTCGGCATCGTTGGTAGATACAAAACCAAATTCCCGACAGGGAAAACCCAGGGTTCCCTCTTGGGCTTCGTCTGGGACTGTTTATCAATCTTGTCCCCGAAGAGGAAAGTCGGCTTTATGTACTGCTTCCCGTCTACGTATGTCAGGGGCTCCCCGTTGATCATGTTCAGCAGCGTCCGCTCACCCTGAGCCGATATCAAGATCCCCCTTCCTTCAGGATATTGGGGTCCGGAGATAGGAAATGTCACGTGGGACAGATCCTCCAGATAGTTCGAGTGCAGCATCCCGGTAGCGGAACCCATCACCTCGGCCAGTGGAGACTCAACCAAAGCAACTGCAAAAGTGCAAGGAAAATAAGTCATTACAAATCTTGCACGAATATACAGACCAAAGAAACGACAATCTGTGCTCTGCGCCAAGATTGTACAAATATTGGTCATTTTACGCCAGAGATGGGATCGACGACTTTGGCATCGTGCATCCACTCTCCTTTGCAACCTTCGAAGCTGCTACATGTCTTCCACGACACTTCTTCAACATCGTGTGGTCCAAGGGCTACAGTGATCGACTGCAGATCAGACACCTATAGCAATTTATACCCAGATTAAATAAATTGTACTCTCATATCCTCGTTGTCACGACCCGCACCCGGTTTAGGGGCACGAGAGCGTGGGTACGTCCAGCCTACGCCGCAGCATCGGCGGTAGAACGCTGTCTAGGTCAAGTACTATCTAACAATCTCACGCTAGTATCCAACTCCATAAGGAGATTCGGATAATACTATAAAAATATCCACAACATACTCAATCACAACTACAGCACGATAGGAATTGAAGAAATAAAAGAATACAATACAAGTCTAAAGACAACATAATCATACCTGCAATCATTAACTTCCAATCCCCAAGTGTGTCGGAACCAGTCTACTAAGGTCACAGTCTGGAAAAATATTTTCCAGTCAGGAAGGAGCAAAGTACATCTCTAAATAGCAGTTCTATATAAATGACATAAACTATGTAGCAGTTCTAGATGGAAACATACCAGATGCATGTATAAGTACGAGAAATGTACAATGAGAGAAGTACTGGAAATACTGTAAGTAAATGCAGGAAAAGAAACAATATGTCCATGAGCAAGAATTCTATGACTAAGTGTGTGAGTACTAGCTTTAACATGTGATCGGCTTGGGAACTTGATCAGGCTGGTTACATGTGATTAGCTATGATTCATGGAAGGTCAGGCTAACCGTTGGTTAGCTATGATGCATGGAGAGGTCAGGCTAATCACACGTAACAGCTATGAGGCATGGAGATGGTCAGGCCACACCCGACGTGAGATGTGGGGTGAGCTATGATGCATGGATAGTTGGGTATGATCACATATCTACACTAAAATACTCCCCAAACCCCCCGACTGGTATAGTAGATCCAATCATGGTACGCTATGGCACGGGATTCCCTAGGAAGGTAGCAAATCTCTCCGGAAATTAGTGTCTGTACATGCACAAGATAACAAGGAAAACAAGTCTTGTACAAGCTACACCATGAATAAGGAATAACATCTCATGACGAGATCCGTGTATACCAATCCGTGTAACCATCGTGTCAAGATCATGGATATTTACACTAGATACAGTGAACATAGGAGATATCATAAATTAGAAACTAATCAGAGAATGTACTCGCCTTGGGTCCTTAGCTGGTAAAACCAATGTCCTGTTCCAGAGTATCGTCTGGAGGAACCAACAGTCCTAAAATATATCAAATACAACATTTGCATCAGGTGTTACACTAACACATCACAAATATATGAACTCAGGGGCTCTGCCAGGCATGGCTCTAGTCAACTAGGTCATCTCGTAGGGATACGTATATAATACACATTACACTTATTAATACTTACTATATTTATACATGCACCAATTTAAATGTATTTACAATATATATATATCTTTTAAATACATATTTGATTTATACTAGTTGAACATTATATATGTATACTCGTACATATGCTAAAATACCTTTTAAAATATATATATATAAATACTAAATTGATTACATATACTAGAAATACGTATTTACGTATATAAATCATTTCGAACTTATTTTGAACAATAATTTCAAATAAAAGTTTATTTATAAAAACTAGAATTTATGTAAAAGTCATCATATATTTTTATATCCATGGAAAAATTGGTCACCAGCCCAATTAAACGAGTAGATCTTATTTTTATTATTGAAACTATGATTTTTTTTTTTATTAATTATAGAAACCCCAAAATTATTTTATTTATATAATTTAAATCCTTATATATATTTATTACTAAACTAAATTTAAACTAAACAATTAAATGTTATTAAACTAATTACATAAATTACTAACTAATTACATAATTTACTAGACTAAAACATTAATTAAACTAATTATAAATCAATTAAACTAATTACTAATTAATTAAACTAATTATTAATTAATTAAACTAATTAAATAAGATAACTAATTATAAATCAATTAACTTAAACTAATCAACTAATTAACTAAGCTAATTAACTAATTATACTAACTAATTAACTAAACCGTTTAACTCAGACTCAAACGAAAGAAAGAGGAAAGGGAAGAAGGAAGGGGAGCTCACCTAGGGCTCTTCCGTCGGCGCGGCGCGGCGCGGGGTCTCGCCGGGCAGGGCGGCGGCGGCGTGGAGCTCGAGGCGGCAGCGGCGTGGAGCTCGAGGCGGCAGCGGCGTTCGAGGAGCGGCGGTGGCAGCGGATCTGCTCGACGCGGCGGCTGCCGATCATCTCCAGCGGCGTGGAGCTCCGAGCTTGACGCGGCGGAAGGAGCTTGACGACGAGGTGCTCGAGGTGGTGGTTTGCAGGCGGCGGCTTCAACAGATCTGAGGCGGCTGCGGATCTTCTGCGGAGGCGACGACGGCTCCGGGCGGCGCTCGAGGAGGCGGTCGGCTCGAGGACGGCTGCGTCTGGTCGAGGAGCGGTGGCGTTCGACGGATCTGGCGGCCACCGGCGGCGGCTTCGACCCAGGGCAGCGACGGCGGCTTCGTTCCAGCGGCGGCCACCGGCTTCAGCGGCGACGGCGGCTCGATCTAGGGTTAGGGCTTAGGGTCTGGGTGTCGGGGTCGATCGTGTCCGAGGCTGGACACGACGGGGGTGTACTGTAGACGTGTCCGGTGTTGGACACGGGTGAGGCTGTGTACAGTGGTGGATGTGGAGGTGGTGTCCGGGTGTGTCGGACACGGAAAAGTTGGTTGTAAACTGTAAATCTGGACACAGAAAAAGAAATGGATATGGTGGGATACCCGGGGTCGGACCCGAGGCCATCACGGCTGACACGGTGATGCTGGACACACGGACACGAGCACACAGAAAATGGTGGCTTTGGCTTGTGGGAATTTGTGAAGGCTAGCTAGGGTTTCTAGGGAGATGTGATGAGGGACTTAAATAGGGAGAGATGGTGTGGGATAAAGGGTTGCGGGTTGGCCCAATAATGAATGGCCAAGATCAATACATGAATAAGTTCTTCATGTGGCAAAGGGTGTGGGCTAGTTAATGGAAATGGCGACTTGTAAAAATAAAAACAAAGGTTATAATTGCAGAAAATATTTTTAGGAAAGCTAGCAAATTTTAAATTAGCTACTAATTAATACATTTTGCAAAATCTTAGAAGGTATAACATTTATTTATTTACTATCCCAATAAATAAAAATCTATTTTATTTTATCAACTAGTCTTTTAAATAAATATTTAGTTAAAACAATAATTTTATGATTCAGGCCAATAAATATTTGAAACTGGAAATATATATATTATTATTTATTTATTTATTTATTTTGTAATACATCGTCATTTAGGAAAAACGATTTTTTATAAGGATTTTTAAATTACCTCCTACAATCAAACACCGTTCAAAATCAATAAAAATTCAAGGAGAAATATTTTATAAAACTTGACATTTTAAATTAAATTAAAATCTAATTATTTTGGAAATTGGAAATCGGAGGTTACAAGTCTATCCACCTTAGAAAAATTTTGTCCTCGAAATTTTAGGGATGACTAGGATAGAAAAAATTCGTTGTTCATAATGATGAATATATCATTGAAGAAAATATTTTTATAAGGAGAATACTTACCAAACAGAAAAAAACATGAAGAAAAAGAAAATATGGTTTAAGACAGGAATAACTTGAAGGAATTATGGCTCGGCCTTGAATCCTCTAGAAGGTTTAGGTTTTGGGAAGTAGACACGATCACAAAAACAGATAATTGGAATAATGCACGTTACCTTTTCAAAGTAACTAAACCAAGGAAGACCCAGTACAATGAATGATATCGACATGAAAGTTATAGCAAATTCGAAAGATACGGTCAACAATTTGATTTAAGAAACTTATATACTTCCTTCAGAATGTAATCAAGAGACATCTAATCGCCTCTCCTAATTTCTAGGAAAAAAGTCTTTACTACCATCTGAAAATAATCCTTCCTTTTTATCCTCGTTCATTTTACTTTTCTCAATCTTGTGATTCATCATTTAACTAATATCTATAAAAGTTTCAAATTCCACAAACTTTATTAGATTAAATCTTAGAATTTCCGAATCAAAATTTATTACCTGCCCAAAATCCTTATCATCAAATTCGAGTTTGTTTATCTTAACATCAACTATACCTCGATTATTTTCTTCGATTTCAAATGTTACTGTCATGGTCAAGATTTTAATTTAAATCACAACCTCAATATACCATGATCTTACCTTACGACCTTCAATTATATGATCTCATAATCAATTATATTATAATCTTCTTTACCATGAGCTTCATTTTATTCCATATTTCTTTATCCGCATATATAATGTTTCCGAAATCTGAATATATATATATTTTTTTTTCATCCTCTGAATTTATTATCCCAATGTAAAAATTTTACTACTCAAATCCTCAATATTTTAATTGAGTTACAGTCGCATCATAACCTCCTCAAATTTTGAGTAAATAACTAAATACAAAATTTTCTATCCAATCTTTTTAATTGAAATCCAATCAATGCATATTTATAGAACTTAAAAAATCTGCATCCCAAAATTTAACTTTAAACACTCATCAATCATCTAATTCAATTTCAATTGATGCTTATTCCAATCTAACTACTCATCACAAGAATTTAATTTGACACTATTCCATTTACGATTTTATTTCCTGATTTTCTTTTTCCTCAATTACTCAACGATGTGATGCTTCCAGAATCTTTAATGCAACATTCATAATATATAAAGTTTCTATCTTGCAATCAAATAGATAAAATGATAATCTCTCAAATTTCTCAAATTTTTTTTTTTTAATAATCAATTCAATCATATCAAGACCTCCTTAAAATTAATAAATCCTCAAATTTTTGGCTCTGTGAATTTCTTAATTCTCCCTTTAAGTAAATGGTTGTCCTCGAATTTCAATCATACCTCGATTTTCATAAAATCAATGATCCATCAACTCCGTTATAACAACCCCTAAATTCTTTATTTAATTTAATGCTCATCCACAAATTTAATCCTCTTGTCTCTTTTTGTCAGTCATAACCTCGTCATAGATCTTTGCTATGGTCAAAACCCAATGATCATGGTTTAAAAACTCTACCTACAGCCATGCAATTTAAGAAAATATAGGTCATGTGCCTTTTGTCATGGTATTTCAGTCTCTGTTAGGGGGTACTACTAGTTATATTCTAACAAGAAAATCATGCATGTGAACCACAGTACTAGGAAAATCAATCAATCAATCGAAAGGCGAAAGAAAAGGAACATTAGGAAGGAAGAAGGATCATGTTAACATATTACTTGTAGTGTCTACTATCTCTAACAAACACTTAACTCTAGCACACTAGCAAATTCCTATTTATGTACACTGGTACCCATATCAACTAATCATATATTAATATTCATATCTCTCATCTACCAAAATAAATCCTCAAAATAATCGTCAAGGTTTAACTTCCCGATCAACTTAAAACAAAATGCATATACCTCCTCAAAATTAGATACTTCACATCGAAATAAAATTTAATCACTTCTAAAATCTTTGTAGCCTTAACTATGTTTAGTGAATCAAATTTAAATCCTCAATATTCTAACAACATAAAATCTCAACTCCTTAAAATTCTGAAAATTTAAAATTCATTTCCACCTTTTAATTTATAACTCCTCAATGTACATATGAGTGCTCACGGTCTCTAATACTCAAGGTGCACTCAATACCTCTATTGTCTAGAACTGTGTACTAAATTTGTACTGCCCGAATCAATTGCACTATTACCTCCAATGATCAAAGTTATCATCAACGGTGTTTTCTTTCATGATTTCAATTTATGTCAATTGGTATATCATCTAATTATCAACACACAGAGTGCTTACTGTTATTAACGTCATCCTTGACTAATCCTCGATATAGAATCATTAGCACTCTAGGTATTATATCACTAGCTGCATTAATGGATTATCTCATCGAGCTCATTAGACTCATGATCACCTGTATCCTCTATAACACTCATGTTTCTTATTCTCATGGGCAAGTATATGGTTCCTCATCTCGATGGTTTGTATATGTATTTCCTTCTATCCTTTAAAGCCTATTAAACTCATCCGTGATACGCTTCACAACTTCCATTACTAATCCTGATATTTCTCTACTTATGACATCTCATTAAACCCTTTATACATATACATTTCTTTACCTTTAACATTTCCGATATCAATCATCAAATTGGACATCATGCTCCATAATTCTTAACACAATTCCTTGATACCTAATTGTTTAAATAGATCACTCAATTACATAATCATGATTATCCAGGACGGGTAATTGGCTCTGATGCTAACTCTGAGAACTATCACTGATACTCTATACTCTCCTTAACTCTCAGTCTCTAATGACACTACTCCTAGAATCATTGGTACAAGGTACTATACTAAGGGCTAACTCTAGATTAAAGCCTACTGCTCACATATCCAACTAAGAAACACTTACAACTCCTTAGCAACACAGTCAATACTAATACAAGACACAACAAAATTACAAGCCACTAATTACCATGCTTAACAAGAAATCCTCAAGGAATAGGAGCTCAAAGACTGAATTGAGGACAGAAGGTATCTTTACTGCTAGTAAAGAAAGAAGTGGTGGAACAAAGTCCGGGAATAACAGAAAATAGATAAATCTTGAGATGGTATTTTAAGAACCAATTTAGGATACAACCTGATAATCATACACGTCTGTCTGAAATTATGACACTCAGAATCCTCGCCACGCCAGTAAGCATAGATGCGATAAACGATAGGTTTCGTAACTAAGGTATGCACTCTATAATCATGTCGTCTAGAATCTTCGCCACGCCAACCGGTATGGCTGCGAAAGACTCTAAACTTCATAACTATAGTATGTACATCCAAGTCAGGTTCCTACGTTCCCGTCACCACGGCTAATATGGCTGCGATAAATTCTAGGTTCCATAACCAAAGTAGACGTTTTACCTTCCTCACTGTCCTCATCAATATATGTCATCAGATGATACCATAAATCCTAGTCCGTAAAAATTCATCTCAATTTGAAATCAACTCAACAACGATACCAGGAATTAAAGTTAACAACTGGTCAACAAGAATCAAACTCAACAATGATACCAAGATTTTAATTTAATAACTGCTCAACAAGAATCAAGTTCAGTGACAACAAGCGAGAGCGGACGAAATCAAGGAAAAAGATTTAAATTGGAAATTTTAATAAGATTCTCAAGGGGTCGTCCCAGGAATCTCTCAAGAATTTGTGATTGAGTATCCTCTCTCATCCTAGTATCCTATGTCCTATATTCAATAGCAGGCACGTAGTAGTACAACTATGACGTCGCACTACCACAACATCGCACAACTTGCGAAGTCTGACCTGCATGGGCCACCACTAAAACGTGTCACGACCCGCACCCGGTTTAGGGGCACGAGAGCGTGGGTACGTCCAGCCTACGCCGCAGCATCGGCGGTAGAACGCTGTCTAGGTCAAGTACTATCTAACAATCTCACGCTAGTATCCAACTCCATAAGGAGATTCGGATAATACTATAAAAATATCCACAACATACTCAATCACAACTACAGCACGATAGGAATTGAAGAAATAAAAGAATACAATACAAGTCTAAAGACAACATAATCATACCTGCAATCATTAACTTCCAATCCCCAAGTGTGTCGGAACCAGTCTACTAAGGTCACAGTCTGGAAAAATATTTTCCAGTCAGGAAGGAGCAAAGTACATCTCTAAATAGCAGTTCTATATAAATGACATAAACTATGTAGCAGTTCTAGATGGAAACATACCAGATGCATGTATAAGTACGAGAAATGTACAATGAGAGAAGTACTGGAAATACTGTAAGTAAATGCAGGAAAAGAAACAATATGTCCATGAGCAAGAATTCTATGACTAAGTGTGTGAGTACTAGCTTTAACATGTGATCGGCTTGGGAACTTGATCAGGCTGGTTACATGTGATTAGCTATGATTCATGGAAGGTCAGGCTAACCGTTGGTTAGCTATGATGCATGGAGAGGTCAGGCTAATCACACGTAACAGCTATGAGGCATGGAGATGGTCAGGCCACACCCGACGTGAGATGTGGGGTGAGCTATGATGCATGGATAGTTGGGTATGATCACATATCTACACTAAAATACTCCCCAAACCCCCCGACTGGTATAGTAGATCCAATCATGGTACGCTATGGCACGGGATTCCCTAGGAAGGTAGCAAATCTCCCCGGAAATCAGTGTCTGTACATGCACAAGATAACAAGGAAAACAAGTCTTGTACAAGCTACACCATGAATAAGGAATAACATCTCATGACGAGATTCGTGTATACCAATCCGTGTAACCATCGTGTCAAGATCATGGATATTTACACTAGATACAGTGAACATAGGAGATATCATAAATTAGAAACTAATCAGAGAATGTACTCGCCTTGGGTCCTTAGCTGGTAAAACCAATGTCCTGTTCCAGAGTATCGTCTGGAGGAACCAACAGTCCTAAAATATATCAAATACAACATTTGCATCAGGTGTTACACTAACACATCATAAATATATGAACTCAGGGGCTCTGCCAGGCATGGCTCTAGTCAACTAGGTCATCTCGTAGGGATACGTATATAATACACATTACACTTATTAATACTTACTATATTTATACATGCACCAATTTAAATGTATTTACAATATATATATATCTTTTAAATACATATTTGATTTATACTAGTTGAACATTATATATGTATACTCGTACATATGCTAAAATACCTTTTAAAATATATATATATAAATACTAAATTGATTACATATACTAGAAATACGTATTTACGTATATAAATCATTTCGAACTTATTTTGAACAATAATTTCAAATAAAAGTTTATTTATAAAAACTAGAATTTATGTAAAAGTCATCATATATTTTTATATCCATGGAAAAATTGGTCACCAGCCCAATTAAACGAGTAGATCTTATTTTTATTATTGAAACTATGATTTTTTTTTTTATTAATTATAGAAACCCCAAAATTATTTTATTTATATAATTTAAATCCTTATATATATTTATTACTAAACTAAATTTAAACTAAACAATTAAATGTTATTAAACTAATTACATAAATTACTAACTAATTACATAATTTACTAGACTAAAACATTAATTAAACTAATTATAAATCAATTAAACTAATTACTAATTAATTAAACTAATTATTAATTAATTAAACTAATTAAATAAGATAACTAATTATAAATCAATTAACTTAAACTAATCAACTAATTAACTAAGCTAATTAACTAATTATACTAACTAATTAACTAAACCGTTTAACTCAGACTCAAACGAAAGAAAGAGGAAAGGGAAGAAGGAAGGGGAGCTCACCTAGGGCTCTTCCGTCGGCGCGGTGCGGCGCGGGGTCTCGCCGGGCAGGGCGGCGGCGGCGTGGAGCTCGAGGCGGCAGCGGCGTTCGAGGAGCGGCGGCGGCAGCGGATCTGCTCGACGCGGTGGCTGCCGATCATCTCCAGCGGCGTGGAGCTCCGAGCTTGACGCGGCGGAAGGAGCTTGACGACGAGGTGCTCGAGGTGGTGGTTTGCAGGCGGCGGCTTCAACAGATCTGAGGCGGCGGCGGATCTTCTGCGGAGGCGACGACGGCTCCGGGCGGCGCTCAAGGAGGCGGTCGGCTCGAGGACGGCTGCGTCTGGTCGAGGAGCGGTGGCGTTCGACGGATCTGGCGGCCACCGGCGGCGGCTTCGACCCAGGGCAGCGACGGCGGCTTCGTTCCAGCGGCGGCCACCGGCTTCAGCGGCGACGGCGGCTCGATCTAGGGTTAGGGCTTAGGGTCTGGGTGTCGGGGTCGATCGTGTCCGAGGCTGGACACGACGGGGGTGTACTGTAGACGTGTCCGGTGTTGGACACGGGTGAGGCTGTGTACAGTGGTGGATGTGGAGGTGGTGTCCGGGTGTGTCGGACACGGAAAAGTTGGTTGTAAACTGTAAATCTGGACACAGGAAAAGAAATGGATATGGTGGGACACCCGGGGTCGGACCCGAGGCCATCACGGCTGACACGGTGATGCTGGACACACGGACACGAGCACACAAAAAATGGTGGCTTTGGCTTGTGGGAATTTGTGAAGGCTAGCTAGGGTTTCTAGGGAGATGTGATGAGGGACTTAAATAGGGAGAGATGGTGTGGGATAAAGGGTTGCGGGTTGGCCCAATAATGAATGGCCAAGATCAATACATGAATAAGTTCTTCATGTGGCAAAGGGTGTGGGCTAGTTAATGGAAATGGCGACTTGTAAAAATAAAAACAAAGGTTATAATTGCAGAAAATATTTTTAGGAAAGCTAGCAAATTTTAAATTAGCTACTAATTAATATATTTTGCAAAATCTTAGAAGGTATAACATTTATTTATTTACTATCCCAACAAATAAAAATCTATTTTATTTTATCAACTAGTCTTTTAAATAAATATTTAGTTAAAACAATAATTTTATGATTCAGGCCAATAAATATTTAAAACTGGAAATATATATATTATTATTTATTTATTTATTTATTTTGTAATACATCGTCATTTAGGAAAAACGATTTTTTATAAGGATTTTTAAATTACCTCCTACAATCAAACACCGTTCAAAATCAATAAAAATTCAAGGAGAAATATTTTATAAAACTTGACATTTTAAATTAAATTAAAATCTAATTATTTTGGAAATTGGAAATCGGAGGTTACACTCGTATAGGATTAAATTATACAAGTTTGTTTATAAACCAAAGGGCACGAATTTCGTATAAACCCCGTCATTGAAATATATTTTTATTCTTTCATTTAATACCACAAACATCTGTTAAGAAGGATTACCGAATTCTGCCTTCTTATAGGAGTAGCTAGATCTGCAGCTAGACTGGCTAGGATATCGGCTTCCAGATTCTGAGATCCAGGTACATGCTCTAGGAAGAACCCCTTGAATGTCACGGCTATCTCGACCGTTGCTTGGTGATTGGGGATGAGGTCTGGATTCCGCACTTCATATATTCCCCTGACTTGATTGACGATAAGCAGAGAATTACCAAAAGCTTCCAGAGATTCGACCACCAGCTCTTTACCGACTTGGAGCCCAATTAGTAGAGCGTTGTATTATGCCACATTGTTGGAACATGGCTCGTTAAAAGAGTATGCTCGATTGATGACGAGTTTATCAGGAGTAACCAGGACAATTCCTAACCCTGAAATCACGTTTCCTTTGGGACCAGTCCTGGAGGCGCCGTCGAAGAACAGTTGCCATGCGTCACTTTCCATTACGGAACTATATTCTGCAACTTCGTCAGGAATATCCTTGTATAATTTGGAAGCCTCCGGGATCGGATGAGCAGCTAGGAAGTCAGCCAATACTTAGCCTTTGATGGACTTCTGAGGGACGTACACCATGTCGTATGGTGTCAATAACATCGCCCAAGTTGTGAGTCAGGAGTTAAGAATACTTGGCTTGTTCATCAGTACCCGAAGAGGATTAATCTTGGAGATGATGTGAATAGTCTGGACGGTGATATAGTACCGCGTCTTCTGGCTAGCGAACATCAGAGCTAAACATTCTTTTTCTACCGGATTATACCGGTGCTCAGATCTGACCATTATTCTACTTAGATAGTAGATAGCCTGTTCATGTCCCGCATCGTTCTTCTGCGCGAGAAGAGCTCCCAGAGAATGGTCCATCGCTCGAATGTACAAAAAGAATGGTCTTCCTACGACGGGAGGCACCAGAACTGGCGGACTAGTGAGGTAGCGCTTGATATCCCCGAACGCTTGCTGACAGGCTTCATCCCATATGAAGGATACACCTTTCTTCATGAGGCGAGAAAAAGGCTGGCATCTTCCAAAGAGGTTGGATATGAATCTCCGAATATAGGCGAGACGACCTTGAAATCCCCTGAGTTCCCTCAGATTATGGGGTGGTCGCATTTCCAAGATGGCCTTGATTTTATCAGGGTCCACATGAATGCCTTTGGCGGTAATGACGAACCCAAAAATTTGTCACTAGATACACCCAGAAAGAACTTTGTAGGATTTATTTTGAGTTGATGTTGGCGCATCAGCTCAAATACCATTTTTAAGTCTTGGATGTGATTGACCCTGAGGCAGCTTTTGACAGCTATATCTTCTACATAACATTCCACTGTCATGCGTAAATGCTTGTGGAATATGTTACTCATAGCCCGTTGGTAAGTAGCTCCGACGTTCTTCAACCCGAAGGGCATGACCGTATAGCAATATACCCTCAGTGGTGTCCGGAAGGCAGTATGCTTCTCGTCTTCAGGATGCATCTTGATTTAATTGTATCGTGAGAATTCGTCTATGAAAGACATACGTTCGAAACTGTAGGTATTGTCGATCATGACGTCTGTGATGGGAAAAGAAAACTTGTCCTTGGTGCAGGCTGCGTTCAGATCTCGGTAATCGATGCAGACTCGCACTTTCCTATTCTTCTTCATGACCGGGACAACATTGGCGACCCAGTCGGGATATTATTCCTCCCGAATGAAACCACAGGCTATCAACTTCTTGACTTCAGCTTCAATGGCGTCCATCATATCCGGGCGGAACTGGCGTTGGTGCTGCTTTACAGGCTTTGAATCGGGCAATATGTTAAGTTTATGAGTAGCCACCTTTGGATCAAGTCCCGGCATATCCTCATAATTCTACGCAAAGACGTCGATGTATTCTCTTATCAGTTGAATGACTTCTTCCCTTTTAGCTGGGGAAAGATTATTACTGATAAATATCGGCTTTGGTAAAAGTTTATCACCAACATTAATCTGGATAACTTTATCTTTGGTGGGAGGTTCTCTCTGCTCGAAGCGGAATTCCTACTGTGTATCCATTTGCTGAGCCCAAGCGTCATTCTTGAATAGTTTGGATTCTTGTTCGTCTGATTCGAAGGGATCCGTCACGACCATATTTACTGGTAATGTTTGCTCGAGAGCACGAGATAATTTGGAGGGCGACGAGTCATCTTGAAAAGGGGAAAAGGTATCCTCATCTGACTTGGAAGTCATAAGGGAGGTGGCATACCCTAACCCGAAACGAGTTTGTTGATAGTGGGGATTGTCGTGCGGCGGTATTTGTCTGCCTTTCCCATAGTTGAGACCTGGCTTCAGTTTTAAGTCATAACCCATATTTTGTATGATCTTTAAGGCTTGCAGGTTGTACCTGTGAACTTGTATTTCACCAGCATCTTCATCGAAGGAATCTTCTCGTATAGTCGATTCGTTGTGCGTGCGACCGAAGACTATTGAATGCTGATTGCTGCGGGCGGGCAGAACAATGAAGATAGAGTCCTCATATGGTCCATATATCGTGACGACATTGGATGATGATGCTACTTTCCATATGTATGGATGATAGGAATTTATAGCTTCCAAGAATTTTTGCGCTATAGGTTCTATATTGTCATGAGGAGAGGATTCCTGATTTGGAATCTGAGCGTCGATATACTGGAAAAGAGGATATTTATTATCATCTGGAACTCTGTTCCAGGTTATATTTACATCAGTCGGCTGCTTGTTGCACCGAAGTTTGATGACCAAGGGTGGAGGCTTCTGGTTCAAAGTGATCACTAGAGGATCACCCCCTTTTCCTGACCTTGTTTTGTTCAAGTGGATAGCCATAGGCTCTATGGCTTTTGGATGAGTAGTTCGCCCTTTCACTCTGATTGACAGTGGTTATTCGACAAAGGGTCCTTCAGGCTCCCGGTGGGATTCCTTCTCTGCTTGGGCTGACACCTCCTCCGCGTAGTCTTGAGAGTACAACACGGCATCGGAATAGTAGGATTCTATTCCTTTGAATGGGTTTAGGTCAGCAACCTCTGTTTGTACTGTTCCTTAGGGATTTACATATTTAAGGCATTGATGTAGAGTTGAAGAAACGATGTTGTGATCGTGGATCCACGGTCTACCCAGCAAAATGTTGTAGGATACCTCTGAATCGATGATATAGCATGTAGCCACCGATCTGAGGTTGCCAATCTGGATCCTCAGGCGAATTTTCCCCAACGGCTTACTTCTTCCGGCATTGAAACCCACGATTGTAGTGGTGGTGTAAGCCAATTCGCTGGTAGGAATCCTCAGCGGCCTGAGCAGACTATGAGGAATAATGCTGATTGATGATCCCGGATCTATGTGGATCCGGTCGACCTCCAGGGAACTTACGTATCCGGTGTAATAGAGGGGTCTGTCATGCCTGTTATGTTTTAACAACATGTCATCTTGTGTGAAAGTGATATTCGGGACCACCTCCATCACACTGTGGCATTGAGGACACGCCACTGGTTCCTCGTCAGGGGACTTGAGCTGGGTCAAGTATGCTTTCGCCTGTATCAGTGCTTCACCCAGGGCTAGACGAGTGTCTTGGGAGAGCCTGAGTAGCTCAAAGATGGACAACCTGGCTGGTGTATTGGCCTGTTGGGCCAGGATATCGAAGTTGTATGGCTTCTCTAAACCTTTTTTTGAATATTTTTTATAGGTTTATCGAAGCATACTTCTTTTTGCTTCCCCTTGTCCGCCGAAGTCGGTCTTACAGGATCGGCCTATGGTATGGCGGGCTCTGTAGCTGAAGTGTCTACCGGTGCATCTTCCAAACTTGCTCCGTAGTCCTTGAGGTAAGCTTTTCCTGAACGGGTTGCAGCCAAAGCCTCGTCTTCGTCTGAGGGCGAAGAAGTTGTAACCATATGGCATGGTTTGCATTTGGAGTTCTTCCTAGACTTAGCTTTAGCAGCATTAGTCTCTTTCTCGAGTTCCGATACTAAATCCAGATGAACCCACATGATCTCGTCCCGTCCCGTGGTTAAGGGTAGCAGGTCATGATTTTGACCCCTAGCCGGAGGGAGATTGATGATGTTCATCGTTGTCCAAAAAATAGGTGTCACACCGTCCGGGACTTTTTGGGGAGGCAGATTGCCAAATTGTACGGAGATTATATTGGTCGTGACCGTCTTCTCGGTGTTATGCAGAGTGATGGCCTTAGCATTGATCAGCCCCTGGATCTTCCTTTTCAGTATGTAACATGCTTTGGTCGGGTGGTGTACGTATCTGTGGAAGATGCAGTACTTGGGGTTGTTGGCACTGCCAGCTTCACTAGGCCGCTTCTCCTCCGAAAGTGTGATCTTGCCACTCTTGATGAGACACTCGAATATACTCGGAATATCGTCGTCGTCGAAAGAGTATACTTTAACGGGCCTGAAAGTCCCAGGTTTCGTCTGCGTGGTTGCCGCAGTCTTTTGTCTGGACGTATTGATTGCCAGAGCTTCTTTTCCTTCGAAACTGCGAGGATGGTCGCCATTGGGGGATGACCTTTTGCCTCTATCGGAGGTAGAGATCATAATGCCATTGCCGTGCGCCTTGCGACTGTTGTCATCGGCCCCCACTGCTGAGATGATGAACGAGGGCCAATCTTGGAACTGATATGGTCCTGTGAACCCCAAAACCACGGGAAGGAGGTTCTTCCTACAAATGTCCACCAACACAGAGTCTGGAACTCCTGGAGGCATCTGTAGCGTGGCTTGATGAAAACATTCGATGAAGGTACGAATGTCCTCTTTTTCCCTCTGCTTGACTTCGATGAGAGAGGACATAGACATGTCCATTCCTCCCTCATAGAATCGTGTGAAGAATAAAGCCTTGAAGTCTTCGAAGGAAATAATGCAGTTGTCTGCCAGGCTGCGGTACCACTGGTAAGCAACTCCAGAGAGACAGTCCTTGAACACCCGAGTGAGGAGGGCGTCATTCCTTTGTAGCAACATCGCCATCATACTGAAATAGTTCATATACTAACTTGGCGACGTTTTCCCCTCAAACAGAGCCATAGTCTGAGGTTTGTATCTTGGAGAAAAGGGACCTCTTCCCAGATAGCCGGGTAAGGCTGGTTGATTCCCAATTTCTTGAGCTGATCTTTGTGCTACAATCCATCGAATTGGGCTTTCAACTCTCGTACTGCTTGCATCGGATTTTTAGCCGGTAGCGAGACCAAGGATTGGTGCAGAGTCGGTTGTATCGCGACTCCCGCAGGAGGTAATGCATTCTCCGAGTGAGGAAGTGGAGGACCAGTTGACTCTTGATCTAGAGCAGGTTCTTGGACCGTGTTGGATGGTGGCAAGTCCACACCCACACGTATCTGCGCTGGCGGGACTGATGTTTGAGCCATAGCAGCCACCTGTTGAGTTAGAATTATCTGGTGCATGTTCTCCATCATAGATTGCATTTATTTCAGAGATGTCTCCAGTATAGTGATGCACTGTTCCTCGCTTCCTGACGATGAAGCTTCCTCATGTTCATCTCCTATGGCGTATACTCCCATTTCCCTGGGCATCGTCGAAGGATGTGTATAGGTCACTGCAGAAGTCGACTCTATACTCTCAGTATTTAATTCGGGAGAATGGCGACCCCCAGCATCAAAATCAGAGGAGTATGAAGTCAGTTGTTGTAACCTCGAATGAGTGTTCTGGAACACCCCATCTTCAGCGTCTCTGAGGAGTATGTTGAATCTTCTTCGGCTCGGAGTTCCAGAGGACGGACGTCTTGAGCCTGAGCTTCCTCCAGGTATACGTGAAGCCATGTTCACAGATGCATGTGTGTGCTCTTCTTTTAGGAAATATGAAGAGTAGCTCAGTCGGTCGAAAACTGGCCATTTTGCTTTAGAACAACAGCAATTAATTACAATCCTGTGACCATCACAACAGTGCTCGCTAGGAGGCGTAATAGCCATGCTGGAAGATTCCCTCTCCTTGCGTCTCTGGATTAGATACTTGCGCAGGTTAGGAGAAGTTGCAGAAGAAGAAGATGATGGCTTGTTCCTCCTGTTCCCATTGGTAGGCGTACGGATGATGGGGACCATAGTCTTTCTTGTGCCACTCATATACAATAGATTGGCCATCTGGGTGGCGGATAATCTCCGAAGAGTGCATCTTTTCGTCAACCGAGCCTTCTGTACGCTTAGGGACTTCGCCTGGCGTATTTTCGAGCTTCGCTCTGGTTGGCGTAAGGCTGAGGATGTCCTCAGGCGGCCATCAGCTTCTCACATAATTTGGAGGGCGGGTAGATTATTCCCTTGCTGGCATGAATGTCGAGAAGTTAAGTAGCTCGCCGCTTGCTTTCCCTTGTGGAGATCATGGGTGTCGTCTGGTTCCCCGTAGAGGTCAGATATTGTCTTACGCGCGGAGCGTGCTTTGTACTTCCGATTTGGCGCTGAGGCATCATCAGAAGTTTTGTCTATTCCGCCATGGACGGGAGACTGTTTCTACGCGTAGAGCGCAGTGGATACCTCTGGATTAGCGCTGAGGCTTTGCCCGAAGTTTTGTCTGTACCGCGCGTAGCGAAAGACTGGTTTCTACGCGTAGAGCGCAGTGGATACTTCTGGGTTAGCGCTGAGGCTTTTCCTGAAGTTTTGTCTGTACCGCACGTAGCGAGAGACTGAATTTTATTTACAGGGCACGGAGGGAGCAATACTACAACCTCATTGGTCGGAGAGATCGGAGAGTCCACAGGGATGGTAGAGGATATCTTGGGCATCCAGACCATGCGCAGCTTCCTGTTGTTTTGTACAAAGAGAGAGTGAGAGGTACCCCCCGTCCGAAGCATGTCTTCGTAGGCAGACTGGTCGAACTGGACGACCAATGTCTTCTTCACGGATCCCACGGATACTGCATCGTGTTGAGCAATCGCTTCCTTATCAGAAGAGAAAGATATCCCCAGCAGAGTCGCCATCTTGTTTGTGGTATTAAATGAAAGAACAAAATGTATATAATATGAGGTTCGCACGAAACACGCTTTCTTTGGTTTAGAAACAAACTTGTATAATTTGATCCTATATGAGGATGTAGGAGTATAATTTATTTAATCTGGGTAGATGATTGCTATAGGTGTCTGATCTGCAGTCGATCACTTTAGCCCTTGGAATACACGATGGTGAAGAAGTGCCGTGGAAGACGGAAAGCAGCTTCGTAGGTGGCGAAAGAGGATGGATGCACGATGCCAATGTCGTCGATCGCTACTCTTTGCCTGAGCTCTAGATGCTTCTCTCTCTCTCAAAGACTCTTCGATCTCTCCTCAATCTCTAATGTTTTGACCCGTGGTTCGATCTCCTTGGAGGTTCGACCTTGTTCGATTTTTAAAGTCTCGACCTGTTCCTCTGTTGATAGAGGTCTCTATTTATAGAGTTTTGGTGACAGTGACCACTCAATCGGTATGGAAACCGAGTAGTAGAAAGTACAATACCCTTTTACACAACGGTTAAAATAACCAAAGCCTGCGTATAGATGACCTTTTGAATGAGCGTGTGACGCGGGTCCAACTAAGGGACAAAATGCGTATAATCACTACGAAGATCACGGCGTAGAAGCCACGTAGGTAGGTATCCCTCGTGTAGAAGAGGTTGGCGTAGAAGCCAATGTCTGTCACCATGGCGTAGAAGCCAAGTAGGCATAGAAGCCAAGTAGGAGTAGAAGCCTGATGGCATAGAAGCCGAATAAGCACAGAAGGCCGAATGAGCATAGAAGCCAAACAAGCATAGAAGCTGAATGGGCGTAGAAGCCGAGGTGATGTGGACGTCTTTTAGCCGAAATCACAGCTCTTGGAGATATAATCAAATATCTCGCATTAAATGCAGAGATCCGCCATCATCATTAATTGTCGAGGCGTGTTCCGAAGGCCTGCCACCGTTCTGAGCATTCGGTGCAGAGACGTGCCTCGAGCCCTGTACGAAGAGCAGCTTTTGACGTGGCAGTCTGTTTGTCTTCCGCGGAGCATAAACAGTTCTCGTTTGCCTGTGTAAAATAAGGCAGCGTATCCCCTTGTATGCGTAAAAGTAGTCTCCGCTGAAGGGATGTCAGTAAATGACGGTTCGATGATATTTAATCAAATCTTTTCATTAAATGCAGAGATCCGCCATCATATCGTGGGGCACGTCCCGAGTGGTCTGCCATCTTTCCAACCGTCGTCTGGGTAGCCGTGCAGCACTTTTTGTCAGGAGTCAGATGTCAGGTTCACTGCGTGACTTGACAGGTTCATTTTGGGGAAGACGAAGCGTTCCTCGTACGCTTTAACGCTGCTATGAAAGCGGATGAGTTTTACGCCATGGAGGCGATGAAGCACCCCGTCTACGCTGAAGCGGCCTGGACATACTGCATTTACGCGGATGGTCCTATCATATTTTATGTCATGCTCAGCGGAAAAGCTCCATTGCACTATTGATGGCCTTGAGGTCCCCTGCTTACGTTGTCCTGCATCACCATGTTGCGTAGAGCTATCCAGCGTATTTTTCATGCTTCTACAATCGCGACATCAGGAACTAGCACCTCAATACCAAGCTCTCAAGATCGGCCAATAAATGTTTGTCCGTCGTCAAGTATATAGCCATTGGATACCTGCTGAAGGCATCAACAACTACGTTGGCCTTCCTTGGATGGTACTGTAATGATATGTCAAAGTCCTTCATCAACTCCAACTACCATCACTGTCTCATGTTCAGCTCTTTCTTTGTAAATACGTACTTCAATCTCTTATGGTCGGTAAAGATCTCCATACGCTCTCCATACAGATAGTGTTTTTACAACTTTAGATCAAAGATGACCGTTGTAACTCTAAATCATGGGTGGGGTAGTTCTTCTCATAAAGACGTTATTATCTAGAAACATAGGCAATCACCACCCCACTCTGCTGCAGAACTCAACACAAAGCCTTTCCTGAAGCATCACTATAGATAGTGAATCAACATGACCCCGATGGCAATATCAAAACTATAGATGTCTTTAATCTCCTCTTTATATCATTAAAAGTAGCCTGACAATCCTCTGTCCAGACAAAATTTATATCCGTCCTGTTTAGCCTAGTTATCGGCTCTACAGTCCTGGAGAAGTCATTTACAAATCTTCTGTAAAAACCAGCCAGCCCAAGAAGGCACTCCACTGCTAAATCTCTAACACTCCATTGCTAAATTCTTCTTCGGGTCTATTGAGATTCCGTCTCCAATCACCACATGTCTAATGAATTTAACCTTATCAAAGAAGAACTCACACTTTAGAAGCTTCCCATAAAGCTTTCCTTCCTGAGAGTCTCTAGAACTATCCTCAGGTGCTCCTCATGCTCCTCCGGGGTCTTCAAATATACCAAAATATCATCAATGAATACCACTATAAATTATCAAGGAACTGTGAAATACCTTGTTTATTAGATTCATGAATACTACTGGTGCATTGGTCAACCCAAACGATATTACCATGAACTCAAACTGGCCATACCGAGTCCAAAAAGCTATCTTTGGAATATCCTCCTTCTTTAATTTCACACGGTGGTAGCCTGACCTCAAGTCTCTCTTCGCTCCGCTCAACTGATCAAAAAGATTATCTATCCTCGGCAGCGGATATTTGTTCTTGATAGTGAGGTTGTTCAGAGCACTGTAGTCGATACACATGTGTATCGACCCATCCTTCTTCGGTACAAACAATACCGGAGCACCCTACAGTAATGAACTGGATCTAATGAAGCCCTTATCCTATAACTCATCTACCTGCTTCTTCAATTCTACCAGTTCGCTGTTGTTAACTCTATAGATGTGCTGAATATCGGTATTGCGCGTAACACTAAGTCTATAGAGAACTCCATTTCTCGGTCTGGCAGCAATCTCGGCCATTCCTTCAAGAAAACATCCATAAATTATGCTATCAACGGATATGGTAACTCATTCTCTTCCTCCATGGATCCACAGATGGCATCATCGTTCTGCTCCGCTGCTCCTTTGGCAATATAAAACTTTGGCTCTCTTGGCAGTCTAAATAATACCATACCTCTATAACAATCTATACTAGCATGATGCCTACTCAACCAATCCATCCCGAGTACTATATCGTAGCTCAGAAGTGGCATTACAAGTAAACACACACTCAACCCCCGGCCTTCCAATGTAACTCTCTGATCCTTGAAACATCATTGACCAGGATAATGCTACCACCAGTCGTGATCTTGCAATTCCTAACAAAAGGTTCAGCCTCTAAATGATGTTTAAGAGAAAAAGATACAGATACAAAACTATAGGAAGCACCAGAATCAAATAAAGAATACGTTAGAATAAAATCAAGAAGAACTTAACCTGATATAACATCTTCTATTACCTCGATCTCCTCGACCGTCATACAGAATTCTTGGCCCTTCTTTGCACCTCTCTGCTACTGCTGGTACGGAACAAACCTCTGTTGTTGTATCTGGAATGGAGGTCCTCTATGCTGACCCGCAGTTGGCCTCACTGGTGCTCTCTAAACTGGAGCTGCTCTCTGAGCTGTACGATAAGGAGATACGGAACAATCCCCTATCTGATGTCCCTCTATGCCACAATACAAGAAAACTCCCAACCTCATCCTACAGACCTCCCATATATGGCATATCTTCTAACAGAACTAATAGGTAGGAGTCTGCTGAACTCGTCTCTGTTGTTGTTGCTGTTATGGCACCTGCTGAACTGGTATCCAAACTGATCCTGCAACCGCTGTGGCTGAAAAGTCCTTTACTGCTGAAAATAGGATTGCTTAGCTGGACCCGTACTGCTACTAGCTCCTCTGAATATGTCTCTTTCCCTCTTAAACTTGAGCTCCAAGTCATCCTCTGCCCTCTGAGCATCCATCAGCATATCCTCGAAAGTCGCAGTTCGATAAACCCTGGTGAGATATTTGACCTTCCTGATCAATCCCTTTCGAAACTTCCTCGCTCTCACAAGGGGTTTTGTACCTTCATAAATCTGCCCAATCTACGGAACTCAGCAGCGTACTTGTCCACCATCATACTCCCCTGAACGAGGTCTTGGAACTGGCTCTCTAGGGTACTCAATGCCACATCCGAAAAGAACTTTTCCTTGAAAATCTCCTTAAAATTGCCCCAAGTTAATCTTGGCGCTGCAATCCTCGGGCCTGTACAGAACCATGTCAGGGCAATAGCAAACATCTTACTTCCCACTGCCTCTACATAAAGACTCTTTGGAATCTGTGCCAGTCGTAGGTTCCTTTCTATGTCTTTGATCCAATCATCGGTGTACAAGATCCCCTATGTTCCTTTGATATCTTTGGGATCGATCCTCTAGAAATCAATAATAGTTTTTGGTTTTGGCTGGTGCAGGCAGGATGAGGCGGTACAATCCGCGGCTGGACAAGAGCTACCTTCTCCACAGCTACAAGCGCTGACTGGCATTTTTACGTATTCCTTGTCCTATATATTTTAGGACTGGGGCGTGACAACAGTATCCTATTTACTATGGGCCGCAGGACGGCGAGACATTAGAGGATACTCCCCTAGAGCAGAAAAATCTAGTACCAGTGACTGAGGAGGCTTAGACTTATATTGTTTAGATATTGTATTAGTCTTATTTTAGACTCATGGCATGTATATTATTATTTTTTGGAGTTGTTTGTGCTTAGACTCATTGTATGGACTTGTGGATGTATTTGGAATTCTTATTCCATGTTTTTTTTCATATCGTGCTCTATCTTACTTAGTTTGATATTATGATGTTATATAGTATTGTTAACCCAAACAGCGTTCTACCGCTGATGCTGTGACGTAGGCTGGGCATTGTTCATGTACTCGTACCCTTATTTTGGGTGTGAGGCATAACAATACGCGTCGCATGGAGGCATCACTCTTCGGGAGAGTCTACTTAGGAGAGTGAAGCCAAGATGCGAGAGCGATACCCTTATCTCTTTGAGCCATGCGGTAGCATTCTTTCTTGCTTTTTGTGATTGCTTATTGTAGTATTAGTTCTTCCTTAAATTTTGAGGACAATTTTTTTCTAATTAGGGTAGACTTGTCACTACCACATTTATAGATGAAGGTATTTTTCTCATTTAATATATTTATTATTTAGTAATTTAATATTTATAATATGTGCTACTAATTATTATATTGAGTTGTACTATTTCAATATTTGTTAGTAGGCTAGCCTATTTTATTTTGACTTGTCAATAGTTAACCCATTAGTTTGTCATGACACATTGAGCATAACATTAGACTAGGCCTATTAAACCCATTCTTTTAATTAATTAAGGAGATTAGATTAGTTTCATATAGAATTAGAAGCTTCCTAATATAGCCCTTCCTAATTAAACCTCATGACCAACTAGTAGGGGTATCATAGATATTGTACATTGCGTAGAAAGGGAGAAAGAGGGGGCCCACCATATTAGAGGGTCTTCTCTCTCTCTCTCTCTCTCTCTCTCTCTTATTAGTTTATTTTATTTAGATCCCCAATTGGGTTCTTCCATAAATTGACTTATTTCTCCACCAAATTTAATCCAATTCACTCACATTCTCTCTCAATTTCATCATCTAAGAAGTATTAGTGCTTGGATTGCAAGGAGCACTTGAAGGAGGAAGAATTGACAAGGAGATTGTGTCCTAATTATGGCCTTTGAGCATTTTATTAGGACTACATCTCCCAATAGGTAAATACTGAATGAACTCTATAATCTAGACTTTATTTTATGATTTTAACTATTATGAATCATTCTTTGGTTTAGGGCTACCCTAAAGATCAAGAACTAGGTTCACATAACTTGTATTATAAATTCTACATGGTAATTTATGTTCAATTAGGGTTAATTCTGAGATTGACACATCATGTGTGTGTTATGAGACCAATTGGATCTAATTAGACTTAGATTGGGGTTGTGGGACTAGATACGTGTCCATAATTGGACACGGGTAGAGATTATCATAGTATTTTGCAATACTATGGGATGCAAGTTTATTTTGGATAATTTATGTCAATTCTCTTCAATTTCTTTTATAACTAGTTATATTAGTTATTATTATATCTAATTTAGATATATTATTGGTATTAGTGGAGAATTAGGGGTTTTAATATTCTAATTTAATATGTATCATATATTGCATGTTACCTGTTTGGTTTAATGTATAGTGTGTGTGTATATATTATTTATGAGATGAGATGAGTATTTGTGTATTGTGACTGTGAATAGGAGGAGGATGATAGTACCTACATATGGGACTAGTGATGTTTGTGGTATGCATTAGGGTGGTCTAAAGTCAGTTCAGTTGCTTTTGTGAGAAGGGGTCGGGCTTGATTCTTAGTAGTGATTGAAAGCTTGAGCAGTGACTGCGATTAAGGCAGTATGGTGTGTTTCAACATGAGTATTGATTGGGGATTGATGCACCTTGTAGTGCTCGAGCAGTAGGCTAAATTAGGAAATCCTAGACACGGATACCTGAATTATCAGAGTACACAGGCTACTAACTAGCAATACTTTGACGTCGGGCAACTGCAAGTTGGAAGGTCAATAGCAGCAGCAATTGTCATAACAACTTAGTTGTTGTTGTAATGACTTCAGTAGAAGTGTTATATGTACTGCAGTACATTATTAATAGAGGGGAGTATCGAGTAGCAGTGAGGGATTAGTGAGGGAGTACAGCTGTGTTGTTTAGATTTAAAGGCAATTAATAAGGGAAGGGAATTGGATGCTTTATTAGCAGCAGTAGTGAAGCTTGGGGGTGTGCCGGGTTAGAGATATATCAGATACTAAAGTATCAGGTAATTTGATAGGTTTTAGTGATCATTTCCATTTTTAAGCTAAGTATAGTATTAGTGATTGGATAATTGAATGTGCCAAGTAGAAAGGGTGAAGTGTGGATCTGTGAGGAGATGCTAGTTGATGTCTAGTACAAATAACTGGTACTAAGTATCAGTATAGATAGGTTATGCATGGGGGTTAGGTAATACCTATGGGTTTTTGGTACCTTGCCATACTAAGTTAACCAGTAACAGCAAGGTAAAGAAGAGGATACACTGTGGTGTATCATAATGGAGGGGATCTTAGTTAGTATAGGATCAGTTATCAGCTAAATGTATGTTATTAATTAGTTAACAATTTGACCAAAAAACTTGTGTATGAATCTAGTTTGACTAAGATTAACCTAGTTTGACCTAGTTTAGCAAGAGTGACTTAAAAATGGCCTAGAAATTATTTTAGTGCATTTTTACTCATTTTTTATTATACCCAAGTGACATGATAGTTCCTATTTAGATGTATGTGACACCAGCTCGGATACCGAGTCATACTTATTGCTCGGGTCCACAGGCTAGTACATTCTCTTATAGTTTTCTTATTTGATAGTCTCTATATGTTTCATGTATTTAGTATTGAGATATTTAATTCCTGACATGATGGATGCACGGATTGGTATACGTAGATCTTGGTCATGAGATATTATTATTATGATGGCTCAGTGATCTACGTGTCATGCTTCATGATTACTTAGTGATTACCATGATATCATAGCGATTATATAGACCGTGATCATATTGCATAATATTATAGACCGTGTAGTGTGATATACGTGTTATAACATATCGTGATTTGGATCCATGTACTAGTCGGGGTTGGAAAAGTATTAGTGGATATGTGATCATACCTTATAGCCCATGATTTAGTATAAATCATGATAGTTAGCAGATCATGCAACTCAGGTGTTATCACGCTAGCTCACCTTTTATATATAGCCCGTGCTTGGCCCAAGTTAATCACATTATCTTATAAATATTTAAAGGCACATATACTATATTATTTTGTTTATTTTAGTTTATTACATTGTTGTTCCTCACCATATTGTTCTCAGTTCTTGTCATTATTTATCATGATGTTTCTTCTCGTGATATATGCTAATTTAGTCACTTCTATCATTTATTTTTATTGCTATTGTTGTTTCGTAGTTTCTTTTAATTATTGGAACTGCTATTGGGTTGTACTTTACTCCAATCCTGACTGGATATATTTTTTAGATGATTCATTAGAGGACTAGAGTCCTATGCACTACGGGCCACAGGATGACTAACCTATTGAGATAATACTAGTAGAGCCTGTTGAGATAGTACCAGCAGTCGATGAGACTTAGCTAGTTCATTTGTGATATTGTATATGTCAGTTACTCTTTTGACATATATTATTATTTGCTCATTGTGTAGTGATTAGACTTGGACTTGTGGTAAATTATGATTTTATTTCTTTCCTTCTATTCCATATCGTGTCATATCTTCCTCTTGTTTATTATTTTGATTTAGTATTATTTACCATTATCGTATTATCATATTAGCCTCTATTGATAGTTGAGATATCTTGACAGGTATATTATATATATTGTATAGGATATTTAGATAGTATTATTGACATAGACAGTGTTCTACCGCCTATGCTGTATTGTAGGCTAGACGTACCCACGTACTTGTACCCTTATACCGGGTGCAGGTCGTGACATATTTTTTTGGTGGCCCATGCAAGTTGAAGTAATAGTGCTCAGACTTTGAGTATTACTACAAGCCTGCTATAGGATATAGGACCATGAAAATAGGATGAGAGGATACTCAATCACAACTAGGAAATATTTCTAATCTATTGATTTGCTATCTTTATCATTCAAAATAATTGCTATCTTTAAAATATTACTGTCATTGATGCTATCGTATCTTATGAATCTATCTTCAAGATGAGGCCGAAGACTCGATCTCAGCGCTCTGGAGCAATTTTGCAAGGTCAGTTACTTCGTCACCTTAGAGAGAGACAACAACTATTGTTGCGCCTTCTTCCACTCAGAGGGTTACATCACGAGTCCAGGTGAAGATTTCAGCAGCAGATTTTGGGGTGCTCCACCGCCAGTTTTGAGGGCTGTTCCATCAATCACGAATGATCTTCCACCCCTACCACCCATGCTTACAGACAAGACACAGATATTTGCCATATTCTTGGAGATGATAGAACCGTAGCAGGGGCAGACAGATGTTCTATGTCAGGGTATCTAGAGTGCTCACCAGTTAGTACTAGCATCTGTAGAGAACGTACCATATGTTAAGCCACAGATTATACCGCCTTATCCCATCCCTCACCAGCCGAGGCCGAGTACCATCATTAATTTCAAGAGAATAGGGACCAAGGACTTCAAGGGCATAGAAGGAATCTTGTTCGCAGACGATTGGATCGAGAATATTGAGACGACCCTAGGGCTAGCACAGATTTCCGAGAGTTTACAAGTGAGCAAGAGGGCAGCTAAATGTTCGATATTGCTCTGATATAGTTCTGTACAGACCTGAGGATCACAGCGCCAGGACTGACTTGGGAAGATTTTTAAGAGGTTTTCAAGGAAAAGTTTATTCCAGACGTAGATCTGAGTGCTCTAGAGAGCCAGTTCTTAGACCTCATACTGGGGAGCATGCCGGTAGATGAGTATGCCATGGAGTTCTGCAGATTAGGCATATATACAGAGGGATATAATTCTCTAGGGAAAGCCAAGAAGTTCCGAAAGGTTTTGATCAGGGAGGTAAAATCTCTCACTAGAGGACACCGTACCACAATATTTAAGGAGATCCCAATGGATGCACACAGGGATGAAGATGACTTGGAACTCAAATCCAAGACACATAAGGTGGAGCTATTAGTTATACGAGTTCAACCAAATGACCTCACTTCCAATAGCAGAGGATATTCCAGCCGTAGAGACATCAGTTTCATACACCATTCTGAGCACCAGCACAGCAGGCATACCAGACCCCAAGACCGACACAGTAGACCCCACAGTGTACATACTATGGAAACATTGGACATACATAGGAGGTTTGCAGGAAAAGGCTTGGAGTATGCCTTTACTATAGAGATCCAGTCCACCAGTTGAGGTAGTGTCTAGTGGCTTCAGTTCGAGCATGCTAAAGAGCCACACCGACACAGAGAGCACCAGCGAGGCCACCTGCGGGATAGCAGAGGGGACCTCCTTAACCTACTCGGTAGAACTATTTTATCCAGCACCAGCAGCAGCATAGAGGTGCACTGCAAGGGTAAACTTTCTCCATGACAATTGAGGAGAATGAGCTAGTCAGAGATATGATCTCAGGTTCAGTTCTTCTTGATTCTATTCTAGCTTATGCTTTATTTGATTCTGGTGCTTCTCATTCTTTTGTATCTGTATTCTTTTCTCTTAAGCATCAATTAGAGTTTGAAATTTTGTCTAGGACTTGAAAGATCATGACTGGGGGAGGCATTATCCTGATCATTAATATTTGCAAGGATAGGAAAGTTACACTGGGTGGCCAGGAGTTGAGCGCGTGCTTACTCGTAATGCCACTTGTGAGCTACGATATTGTACTCGGGATAGATTGATTGATTAGGCACCATGTTAGTATAGATTATCATGGAGGAAGAGTTTTATTTCAACCACCAGGAGATCCTGAGTTTGAGATTTCTAGAGGATCAGCGAAGCAAAGCAAGGATGTCACTTGTGGAGCCATGGTAGAAGAGAAGGAGTTGCCAAATCCATTAATAGCAGAGTTTATGGATATTTTTTTCGAGGAGTTATCGGGTTTGTCACCAAACCGAGATGTTGGGTTCTCTATAGACTTGGTGCCAGCCACAGAGTCGATATCTCAGCACATCTACAGAGTCAACAATAATGAACTGGTAGAGTTAAAGAAGCAAGTGGATGTGTTATATGACAAAGGATTCATTCGATCCAGTTCATCACCATGGGGGGTTCCAATTTTTTTTTACCGAAGAAGGATGGGTCAGTACACATGTGTATCAACTACCGGGCTCTGATCAACCTCACTATCAAGAACAAATACCTGATACCGAGGATTGATGATCTCTTCGATCAGTTAAGCGGAGCGTAGGTATTTTTGAAGATAGACTTAAGGTCAGGCTACCACCAGGTAAAAGTGAAGAAGGAGGATATTCCTGAGTTAACTCTTTGGAATCGGTATGGCCAGTTTGACTTCTTGGTGATACCATTTGGATTGACCAATACACCGACGGTATTAATGAATCTGATAAACAAGGTATTTTACCAATATCTTGATAAGTTTGTAGTGGTATTTATTGATAATATTATGGTGTATTCGAAGACCCCGGAGGAGCATCAAGAGCACCTGAGGATAGTTCTAGAGACTCTCATAAAGGAGAAGTTTTATGGCAAGCTTTGAAAGTGTGAGTTCTTCCTTGACAAGGTTGAATTCATTGGTCATGTGATTATAGGTGACGAGATCTCAGTGGAACCGAAGAAAATTTTAGCAGTGGAGTCATAGGCTACTACAAGTTCAGTGGTAGAGATCAGGAGTTTTCTGTGGCTAGCAGGTTATTACCGAAGGTTTGTATAAGACTTTTCCAAGATTTCAAAGACAATGACTAGGCTGACTAGGAAGGATGTGGAGTTTGTCTGTACAGAGGAGAATGAGGCCATTTTTGAGGAGCTAAAGAAAAGGTTGACAATAGCTCCAGTGTTGACGTTGCCATCAGGATTATGTGGACTCACTATCTATAGTGATGCTTCCAGAAAGTGTTTGGGTTGTGTCTTGCGGCCGAACGAGAAGTTGATTACCTATGCTTCTGGGCAATTACGTACTCATGAGAAGAATTACCCTACCCATAATTTGCAGTTGGCAGCGGCCATCTTTGATCTAAAGCTGTATAAATACTATTTGTACGAAGAGCATGTAGAGATCTTCACAGACCAAAAGAGCTTGAAGTACGTGTTTACCCAGAAAGAGCTAAACATAAGACATAACCGATAGTAGGAGCTGGTAAAGGACTTTGACATATCATTGGAGTACAATCCAGGGAAGGCCAATATAGTCATTGATGCCTTGAGCAGGTATACAGTGGCTACATGCTTGACTACAGATAGATATTTATTGGTCGATCCTGAGAGCTTGGATATTAAGCTGCTTATACCCGATATTGAGATACAAATATGGGGATCGCATATATAGTCTGAGCTGGTGGACAGAATCAGAGTTATGCAATAAGATGATGAGTCTCTGAGGGGCATCAAAGTACAGGGTCGGATGGGATTATCGGAGGACTTCACTTTTGCAGAGTTTGGGTCACTACGACACGGTACTAGGTTGTATGTGCCAAGTAGGACATTGCTCGAGAAGGTTCTTCAGAAGGCACATCGATCACAGTACTATATACATCCGGATGCCAACAAGATGTATAGAGATATAAGGAAGCATGTATGGTGGTATGGTATGAAGCAAGAGGTTGAGTACTTCATATCCAAATATTTAGTGTGCTAGTAGGTAAAGGCAGAGAGGCAAAGGCCAGTTGGTTTACTTTATTCTTTACCTATTCCATAGTGAAAGTGGGAGCATGTTACTATAAATTTTGTTTTGGGGCTTCCGTGTTCTCTAGTAGGAAAAGACACGATTTGGGTCATTGTAGATAGGTTGACCAAATCGGGTCACTTCTTATCGTTTAAAGTGGGTACGTCTACGATGAAGCTATCAGAGATGTATGTGTGACAGATTGTCAGATTACACATAGTTCCTGTGAGCATCATCTTGGATTGGGATAGTCGCTTCCCATCCCACTTCTGGAGGAGTTTACAGGCTAGTTTGGGCAACCAGCTCAAGTTCAGTACCGTATATCACCCCTAGACAGACGGGCAGTCATAGAGGACTATTCCGACTCTTGAAGATATAATTTGCACTTGTATTTGGGATTTCAGAGGCTCTTGGGAGGATCATATTCACATGGTAGAATTTGCTTATAACAACAATTACCTGGCCAATATTGATATATCACCATTTGAGGCTTTATACGGATGGAGATGTCACACTCCTTTATCTTGGGAAGATATTGATAAGAGAGCCTTGTTGGGACCAGAGATGATTATGGATGTAGCTGAGAAAGTGAAGCTCATTAGAGATAGACTTTGGGTGGCGAGGACAGATAGCGGAATTAGGCTGATAGCCACCAGAGACCTTTGGAGTTTGAGGTATAGGTTTTTTTTGTATTGTTTGTGATTGCTTTATTTTAGGTTGATTGTTAAGGCTTTGTTTTGTTCTAGGTTGGCGATCTTGTATTTTTATGGATTTCTCTGACACGGGGCTCGATTTTATTTTGTGGAGGCAGAAAACTTAGTCCACGGCAAATTGAACCGTTCGGTGTTCTTGCGAGGGTCGATACAGTGGACTATAGACTAGACTTGCCGCCTGTACTAGAAGGAGTATATGATGTGTTCCATGTATTATAGCTGAGATGATACGTGGCAGATCCTAGTCACATTTTTTATCACTCAGAGATCAAGGTTGGTCCAACTCTTAGCAACCCTGGGCAGCCAGTGGAGATTCTGGATCGTAGGGAGAAGGTATTGCAGAACCAGACGATTCCCTTAGTACGCATAATGTGAAGACATCACTCTCCGGGAGAGTACCTGGGAGAGGGAAGCCAAGATGCGAGAGCGATACCCTTATCTCTTTGAGTCGTGAGGTATCATTCTTTCTTGCTTGTTGTGATTGCTTGTTGTAGTATTAGTTCTTCTTTAAATTTTGAGGACAAAATTTTTCTAAGGAGGGTAGGCTTGTCACTACCATATTTCTAGATGAGGATATTTTTTTATTTAGCAAATTTATTATTTAGTGATTAAATATTTATAATATGTGCTACTAATTATTATATTTAGTTATGCTATTTAATTATTTGTTAGTAGGCTAGACTATTTTATTTGGACTTGTCATTAGTGGACTCATTAGTTTGTCATGACACAATGAGCCCAATATTAGACTAGGCCTATTAGACCCATTCCCTTAATTAGTTAAGTAGATTAGATTAGTTTTATGTAGAATTAGAAGCTTCATAATATAGCCCTTCCTAATTAACCCCCTGACCAACTAGTAGGCATATCATGGACATTGTACATTACTTGAGAAGAAAAAAGATGGGGCTGGCCACATTAGAAGGTCTCTCTCTCTCTCTCTCTGTCACACCTTATTAATTTATTTTATTTTGATCCCTAATTATATTTTTCCCAAATTGACTTATTCCTCAACCAAATTTAACACAATTTACTTTTATTTTTACTGAATTTCATCATCTAAGAACCATTAGAGCTTGGATTGTAAGGGGCACTTGAAGGATAAGTAATTGATAAGGAGATTGTGTCCTAATTGTGTCCATTGAGCATTTTATTAGAAATTCATCTTCCAATAGGTAAATTTTGAATCCACTCTATAATCTAGACTCTAATTCATGCATTTAAATATTAGGAATTATTCCTTGGTTTAGGGCTATTCATAGGATCAAGAGTGTCACGTCCCAGTCCCAAAAGTACACGGGACCAGGCCATGTGGCAATAGCCAGCTGACACGTCTCCGAGGATATCCCAATTTAATGGATCAATGAAGAGTGATATGCTGTCCTATAATACTAACATGTCCAATATCAGTCAATAACAGGTAATCTAATCTCATCTACAATATAAAGAGCAAGAAGTACTACATAAACTGCTGGATAAATAAATACCAGTCTCAAGATATCATAGTACAACCAGTAAAGTCTAGTGGGAACAAACCCACTACTATGACAAAATAAAGTACTGAAATGAGATATAAAAGATAATGACTAGGGCATCGTCTGACTAGGTAATGATGCACCCAATCTAGGCTGAAGGCCTACCAACTGGTCACGAAAACTCTGACGGTTGTACCTCTAACTTCTCAGCTGTAGCAAATCTTGTCTCCTGTCCGGGGCCATATACTGTGGGGTAGTAAGCCTCGTCTAAATCTGGAAAGGTACCAGGTCCTCAGAGGGACGTAACAAGATATATAGAAATATGCTATATATAAATACTGAATAAAATAAATACAATAAAGGGTGTACTATCCATCTAAGTGAATGCAATATGAGGACAACTGTGAATATATGGGAAGGTGTAGGCTAGAAATATGTTGACGTAATTCACCAATCGTGGCAACCGGCTAGTATATGCCACACATGCCCCCTATAACACGGGCGTAGGAATACAGTAACGTCCAATATTCTATAGAGTGAGGTATCTGCAATGTCATCAAATAACGTCCAACACTCTACAGAACGTGGTATCAGTAATATATAAATACGTCTGTATCACTCCGTCGAGTGCAGTATCAGTGTAAAGGAGTGGGGTATCCCATATTCCTACTAGTCATCCTCCCCTCCCAATATAGATATACCAGTCAAATAATTGACGTGCATACCCCTTATCTAAATGCCAAGTCGCTATACTGAGATAGTCCTAGATTGCTTAAAAATTGTGATACACGTCACACGCGGCGATAACTAGTCGAACATGCGAACTCGTATCCCAACATAAGATTTATCACTATGAATACGTATAAAAGTTTCAGATCTTAGAAGATAACAGGATATCCTCCAATAGGGTGAGTCTGCTAATGACTAAGTCAATGTATACTAATCTTCGACGTATCCGTCAAATGCACCCGAGATAATCTCGGACGTACACAGTTGTACAAAGCAAAACAACAATCATACAAAACAATAATTGCGTAATTTAAATTAGACAGCAAAATATAGCAAGGTATCTTGCCTGAGTCTTTAAGAGGTGAATGCCAAAAGCCTGCTCCGGTAGCATCTCCTGGCTGATCCAAAGACCCTAGACATACAATATAACACAATATTACAGACATCAGTTACTACGCATTATCTACATATGATTAAGACACTATTCTTGAATACTGTTGCGAGTTCACTGTTGCTCGAGTACAACATCACGTGTGCATGTAGCTAGGGTGTACACGTATTCTGTCTTCGGTTAACAGGCCTCTCGAGGCAATAATTATCTAGTTACGGGTCATCCATGATTTTGGTTTTGAGCTGACACCTGTCTCTATTTTCCATGTTCAATCATACTAGGATTTATATCCAGGTATTTCTAATGAATTACCTATCCCTGGTAACTGATCGTTTATTTAGAATAACTATTCATTAATTAATATCTAATTAATAATCACTTCCATGCATAAAATATTAACTAGGTTTATAAGATATTAATACATTTCCATATCGACACGGCGACACGAAGGAGAAGTACTAGGACACAAGAGAGACGGGTTCCACGAATGAGTACCTGATCGACCGAGTGAGGGGGTCCACTCGCTGGTCGGCTGTTCCCTCCGACGAGGGTGGCTCCGGTCGACGTAGACGGATCCGGCCTCACGGGTGGTGGAGGCAGTCGGGATCGGGACAGCGGCTCGGGTGGCGTCAAACGGGTTAAGGCAAAGTCGTGCGGCGTCGGGCGACTGTGGGGGTCGGGAGCAGTTGGGTGAGGCGACTGTGGGGGTCGGGAGTAGTCGGGTGAGGCGGCTGTGAGGGTGGCGGGTGTCCGGCCGTTTGGGGGGAGCTCGGTTTGGATGGGGGAGGTCGGCTAGGGTTTGAAGGGGATGGTGAATGATGGATTTTTAGGGTTTTGCATGAGAAGGTTTGTATTTATATGTGGTGATGGAGGTTATGGACTGGCCTCGAGTGTGGGCCTGTCCTGCCTAGTTGGGGGGCTGGTCCACGTAGTAGAGTGTAAGGTGGGCTTGATCGGGCTTGTTTGAGGTGAACTTGACCTCAAATTTAATTAAATTAATAAATGCAAGGTGTTCTCTTAAGAAATGTTGCATAGCTAAAACGAGACGCAATGGCGAGTATCTAAGGTTGCACAATGGTCAGAGGGGTAGTCTGGCACGTCTAAAAGATGTTCGTGACTTCGGGTGAAAGATACTAATGGTGGGATGCTCCAACCTCGAAGCAACGACAAGGTGTATTAAGACGTATAATTGACGCACATTTATCCTAATTAATTCCAAATAAATTGTAGTCTCTTGATTTAATTCCAATTAATCCTGAATTGGTCGAGAGGGTTTACAATCCACCCTCCTTAGAGCATTTCATCCTCAAAATAAAAATATACGCTTGGTAAGAAGTTCTGACTGAATTTAAAAATGCTAATACGTACCTAGTCCTTCGAAGAGCTAGCGCTGTTTAATGTCCTCCTCGCGTTCTCAAGTCGACTTACCTGGTGCATGATGTCTCCACGCGATGCGAACTAAGGGTATAGTCTATCCTCACAGTACTTTCTCACTCCTGTCCAAAATCTTAATAGGCTCCCCTTGGTATGATAAGCTCGGGCCAACTGTGATCTCTGAGTGATCAAGTATGTGACTCAGATCCGGTATGTACCTCCTCAGCTGAGATACATGGAAGACGTCATGAACTCCTTTAAAGGTCTGCGGTAAGGCTAATCTGTAAGGAACCTCTCCGACGCGTTCCAATATGTCGAATGGTCCGATGTATCTCGGGCTCAGCTTCCCTCTGCCTCTGAATCTGATAGTCCCTCGAGTAGGCGAGATCTTTAGAAATACGTGATCTCCAACCTAAAATTCTAAGGGTCGACGATGCGCATTTGCCCAATGATTCTGTCTGTCTTGTGCTGCTCGAAGGTGCCCTTGGATCTTCTTCACCTTTTCTACTATACGAACAACCAACTCTGGTCCGAGAATCTGTCGCTCGCCTATATCACTCCAGCATACTGGGGAACGACATTTTCTTTTATACAACGCTTCATAGGGAACCATCTGGATGCTCGCCTGATAGCTGTTGTTGTAGAAAAACTCGACCAGATACAAATGGTCCTCCCATGATCCTTCGAAGTCAAGCATGCACGCTCTTAACATGTCTTTAGCGTCTGAATGGTGCACTCCGACTGGCCATCTGTTTGTGGGTGATATGCTGTGCTAAACTTCAGGCGAGTACCAAGACTCTCCTGCATACTCCGCCAAAAGTAAGACGTAAACCTCGTATCCCTGTCAGACACTATGCTAACTAGCACTCCATGTAGGCGCACAATCTTCCCTATGTATATATCTGCTAAGGCCTCCATCGATTGCCCAACTCTGAAGGGTAAAAAGTATGCGGACTTGGTGAGTCTATCCACGATTATCCATACTGCATTGCGCCCACTAGGACTCCTCAGAAAGCCCGTAACAAAGTCTATAGTGATATGCTCCCATTTCCACTCCTGTATAGGGAGCAGCTGAAGCAATCATGCTGATCTCTGATACTCAGCCTTGACTTGCTGACACACCAGGCACTTAGCCACAAAGCGTGCTATCTTCCTCTTTATTCTGTGCCACCAGTAGTACTGTTTCAAGTCCCTGTACATCTTCGTGCCTCCTGGATGAATAGAATAGGTTAAACTGTGTGCCTCTGCCATTAACTCTTGACGAAGTTCTCTATTGGGAACATAAAGACGATCTTCGTATCTCAAAGTCCCATCTTCATGTATTCTCAGTCCTGTCTGTATTTTAGCCTCTGTCCTCTTTATAAGCCTCTGAAATCTAGCGTCTGTCGGCAAAGCAGCCTTGATTCCCTCCACTAATGGCGATTGTAATTGGAAACTCGACAATTGTACATCTACTCCGGGCATGATGACCTCTATACCCATCTTCTCTAGCTCTCTCAACAGATATTGTTTGGTGGTCATAAAGAATGCCATGGGTCTTCTGCTCAACGTGTCAGCTACTACGTTGGTCTTTCCCGGGTAGTACTGTAGCTCGATCTCGAAGTCTGTCATTACCTCGAGCCATCGTCTCTGCCTCTGGTTAAGATCCTTCTGAGTGTAGACGTACTTTAGGCTCTTATGATCAGTAAATATCTCCACTCTCTCTCCATATAGATAGTGCCTCCAAAGTTTTAAGGCAAAGATTACTGCTGCAAGCTCCAAGTCGTGGGTGGGATAGTTCTTCTCATGTGTCCTCAATTGTCTAGAAGCATAAGCTACAACCTTTCCATGCTGCATCAAGACACATCCTAATCCTTTTCCGGATGCATCGCTATAGATTACGAATCCTTCGGGTCCAGAAGGTATGGTCAAGATAGGTACAATAGTCAAACGCTTCTTTGGTTCGTCGAATGCCTTCTGACACTCCTCTGTCCAAGTGAACTCCTGCTCCTTACGGGTCAAGCGGGTCATTGGTTCTACAATCTTCGCAAAGTTTTCTATGAACCTCCGGTAATATCCGACAAGTCCTAAGAAACTCCTTACTTCCAAGACATTGGTAGGGTTGGCCATGTCTATACTGATGAAATCTTCGCCGGATCCACTGAAATTTCATCTCCTTAGATGACGTATCCAAGGAAAGCAACACGATCTAGGAGAAACTCACATTTGTTCAGATTGGCATAAAGCCTCTCCCTCCTTAGTGTCTCTAACACTAGTCTCAGATGCTCTTCGTGCTCGTCGTGGCTCTTTGAATACACTAAAATATCGTCGATGAAGACTACCATGAATCGGTCTAAGTATTGGTGGAATACTCTGTTCATAAAGTTCCTAAATACAGCTGGCGCATTCGTCAGCCCAAATGGCATTACTAAGAACTCGTAGTGACCATAACGAGTCCTGAATACTGTCTTTTGAATGTCTTCACTTTGTACCTTTACCTGATGATAACCCGACCTCAAGTCGATCTTTGTGAACACCACTGCTCCAGTCAGTTGGTCGAATAGATCATCAATCTGCGGCAGGGGGTACTTATTCTTGATAGTTAGCGCATTAAGGGCTATGTAATCAATGTACATGTGTACTGTTCCATCCTTCTTAGGTACGAACAACACTGGTGCTCCCCATGGTGATGCACTAGGGCGGATAAATCCCTTGCTCTACCACTCCTCTAATTGTAGCTTCAGCTCATCTAACTCCTTCTTCGCCAATCGGTATACATTAGAAGATATCGGTGCTGCTTCGGGTACTAGCTCGATGGTGAACTCCACGTCTCTATCTGGCGGTAAGCCTAGTAGTTCTTCGGGGAATACATCCTCAAATTCTACAACGATTGGCGGGGGTGCAATCTCCATAGCCATGCAAGTTCCTGCTATTTGTCCTACTCCTTGTTCGATGGTCCCTCGCATGTACTCGAACTACGGTTGATCTGGCGGTCTAAAGGTGACGCTACCCTTCCGGTAGTTCAGTACGGCATTATACTGGCTTAACCAGTCTATGCCTAACACAATATCAAAGTACGGCATAGGCAATACCAAGAATCATGCTCTCATCTCTCTACCACATACAACTACCGAGCACGTTCTGATAGTGCTGGTAACAGGCACGATACCTCCTCCGGTAAGAATCTTCTAACTCTTAGGTAAGGGGGAAGTCGCTACTCTATGCATTGCTACGAATCTACTAGATATAAATGACAATGTTGCTCCAGAATCAAATAATACAGTGGCAGGTAATGATACAACTAAGATGGTACCTGTGATAGCTTCCCCTTCTGTTTTCTCCTTAGTGGTTGCTAAAGCAAAGGCTTGTCCCTGCCTCTGTCCTCCTGTCTGCTGTAGATTCCGGTTGAACTGTACTTCCTGTGGGGCCAAGGGTGGTCCCCTCTGAAATCCTCCGATGGCTGGTGGTCGCTGGCCTCCTGTGGGGGTAGTATCCTTGGAACTGGTGCTGCTGGCCTCTGTCCTGTCTGCAGTGCTACCTCTCTGTACTGTGGGCAATCTCTGACAAGGTACTGACTTGATCCACATATCATGCACAATCCTAACTTCTTCCGATAATCTTTAACGATGTGTCCCTTCTTGCCACAATGGTGACAAGTCGGGAGCTCCTGCTGTGGGTATGGCGCTGCCCTCTACTGTGTCTGTGCTCCTGGAAGACGGTCGGTCCTCCTGCTCCGGGCTGGGCTCTGGCTGGTGTAGTCGTGTTGGAACGTCTAGCTCCTCTGACGATGGCCTCCAGGATTCTCGCCTCTGCAAGAACCTCTTCATAAGAAATCCTCGCCTGTATAGTGGTATACATCTCTATAGCTCAAAATTGAGGCCGTGATGAAATCTTTGGGCTTTCTCGAGATCATTGGGTATCAGGACGGTACCAAATATGCTAAGGTGGCTGAACTCCACGTTATATGCGTCAACAGTCATATTTCTCTGTTCTAGATATAGAAATTGGGAGTACAGGGCATTTCTGACTGTAGCTGGAAAATACTTCGCGTTGAAGTATTCTAGGAACTGTTCCTACGTCTGGTTCTTTCCTACACTACGCTCAATGGAATCCCACTAGTGATGGGCGTTGCCTTTTAATTGGGCCCTCACTGCGGTCATCCAAAGGTCAGGGTACAGTTGTGAAGCCTCTAGTAACATCTCCGTATTGGCGACCCAATCGAAGATCTACTCGGTGGTCTCATTGCCCGAGAAAGTATCTAGTCCCATCTGTCAGAACCATCTAACAGTGCCACCTGTCTGGGCTGGTGGAGGTGCTGGTACTGGTTTTGGGGCAGGTGTCCTCTCTAGTACTGTCATCAGACACTGTCGTAATATCTTTGTCTGCTGTCTCTGTGACTGCATTATTGCCTGGAAGAACTGAAGCATCTGTGGCTGGCCATCTAGCTGTGGCATCTAGGGTGGATAAGGTGGAGGCGGTGGTAGTGGAATCTCTGGCTGTGCAGTAGGCGTCTCCTCAGATGTCGGCCTCTCAGTCTGCGACATCGATGTAGCTCCTGAAGTCTGGCCCTCACAGTGTTGCGTGGGGATTGTCTGGGAAGTCTGTCCCTCGGGCTGCGGCGTAGGATCGCCCTGCGACATCTCGTGCCAGTGTATCAGTGGGGTCTGTAGCGGGGGATGCCCTTGGGGTACCTCCTCTCCTTGAGTGGTGTTATCTGGCACCACGGTACGGGGTGCTCCTCGTCCACTGTGCAAATTCATCTTGCTGCAAGAGATAGGACTTCATTAAAAGAGTACGAGAACAAATAAACAGGATGCAGATATTTAGGAGCGGTATGAAGGAAGTTCAAAGATGAATCAAAATTGGATGAGACCTAATAATTTTTATCCTATTGCAGGCTCGCTGGGCATGTTACCATACCACAAGCGAAAAAAAAGACCTGCATGGGCCACCACTAAAACTATGTCACGCCCCAGTCCCAAAAGTATACGAGACCAGGCCACGTGGCAATAGCCAGCTGACACGTCTCCAAGGATATCCTAATTTAATGGATCCACGAAGAGTGCTACGATATCCTATAATAGTAATATGTCCAATATCAGTCAATAACAAGTAATTTAATCTCATCCACAATATAAAGAGCAAGAAGTACTACATAAACTGCTGGATGAATAAATACCAGTCTCAAGATATCATAGTCCAACCAGTAAAGTTTGGTGGAAACAAACCCACTACTATAACAAAATAAAGTACTGAAATGAGATATAAAAGATAATGACTAGGGCATCGTCTGACTAGGTAATGATGTACCCAATCTAGGCTGAAGGCCTACCAACTGGTCACGAAAACTCTGACGGCTGCACCTCTAACTTCTCAGTTGTAGCGAATCTTGTCTCCTGTCCGGGGCCATATACTGTGGGGTAGTAAGCCTCGTCTAAATCTGGAAAGGTACCAGGTCCTCAGATGGATGTAACAAGATACATAAAAATATGCAATATATAAATACTGAACAAAATAAATACAATAAAGGGTGTGCTAACCATCTAAGTGAATGCAATGTGAGAACAACTGTGAGTATTTGGGAAGGTGTAGGCTAGACATACGCTGACGTAATTCACCAGTCATGGCAACCGGCTAGTAGTTGCCACACAAACCCCCTATAACACGGGCGTAGGAATACAGTAACGTCCGACATTCTATAGAGTGAGGTATCTGCAATATCACCAAGTAACATCCAACACTCCACAGAACGTGGTATCAGTAATATATAAATACATCTGTATCACTCCGTCGAGTGCGGTATCAGTGTAAAGGAGTGGGGTATCCCATATTCCTACTAGTCGTCCTCCCCTTCCAATGTAGATATACCAGTCAAATAATCGACGGGCATACCCCTTATCGAAACGCCAAGTCGCTATACTGAGATAGTCCTAGATTGCTTACTAACCGTGATGCACGTCACACGCGGCGATAGCTAGTCGAACACGCAAACTCGCATCCCAATATGAGATTTATCACTATGAATACGTATAAAACGGTCAGGTTTTGGAAGATAACAGGATATCCTCCAATAGGGTGAGTCAGCTAATGACTAAGTTAATGTATACTATCTTCGACGTATCCGTCGAATGCACCCAAGGCAATCTCGGACGCGCACAGTTGTATAAAGCAAAATAACAAGCATACAATACAATAATTGCGTAATTTAAATTAGACAGCAAAATATAGCAAGGTATCTTGCCCGAGTCTTCATGAGGTGAATGCCAAAGGCCTGCTCCGGTAGCATCTCCTGGCTGATCCAAAGACCCTAGACATACAATATAATACAATATTACAGACATCAGTTACTATGCATTATCTATATACGATTAAGACGCTATTCTTGAACGTTGTCGCGAGTTCACTGTCGCTCGAGTACAGCGTCACGTGTGCACATAGCTAGGGTGTACACGTGTTCTGTCTTCGGTTAACAGGCGTCTCGAGGCAATAATTATTTAGTTACGGGTCATCCTTGATTTTGGTTCTGAGCTGACACCTGTCTCTATTTTCCATGTTTAATCATACTAGGATTTATATCCAGGTATTTCTAATGAATTACCTGTCCCTGGTAACTGATTATTTATTTAGAATAACTATTTATTAATTAATATCTAATTAATAATCACTTACATGCATAAAATATTAACTAGGTTTATTAGATATTAATACATTTCCATATCGATACGGCGACACGAAGGAGAATTACTAGGACACAAGAGAGACGGGTTCCACGAATGTGTACCTGATCGACCGAGCGAGGGGGTCCGCTCGCTGGTCAGCTGTTCCCTCTGACGAGGGTGGCTCCGATCAACGTGGACGGATCTGGCCTCGCGGGTGGTAGGGGCAGTTGGGATCGGGACAACGGCTCGGGTGGCGTCAGACGGGTTCAGGCGGAGTCGGGCGGCGTCGGGCGGCTATGGGGGTCGGAAGCAGTCGGGTGAGACGGCTGTAGGGGTGGCGGGTGTCCGGCCGATTGGGGGGAGCTCGGTTTGGAGGGGGAAGGTCGGCTAGGGTTTGAAGGGGATGGTGAATGATGGGTTTTTAGGGTTTTGCATGAGAAGGTTTGTATTTATATGTGGTGATGGAGGTTATGGGCTGGCCTCGAGTGTGCGCCCGTCATGCCTTGTTGGGGAGCTGGTCCACGTAGTAGAGTGCAAGGTGGGCTTGATCGGGCTTGTTTGAGGTGAACTTGACCTCGAATTTAATTAAATTAATTAATGCAAGGTGTTCTCTTAAGAAATATTGCGTAGCTAAAATGAGACGTAATGGCGAGTATCTAAGGTTGCACAATGGTCAGAGGGGTAGTCTGGCATGTCTAAAAGATGTTTGTGACTTCGGGTGGAAGATACTAATGGTGGGATGCTCCAACCTCGAAGCAACGACAAGGTGTATTAAGACGTATAATTGATGCACATTTATCCTAATTAATTCCAAATAAATCCTAGTCTCTTGATTTAATTCCAATTAATCCTGTAACCTCCGATTTCCAAATTCTCGAAATAATTAGATTTTTAATTTATTTTAAATATCAAGTTTATAAATTATTTTCTCCTTGAATTTTTTTAGTATTAGATTTTCGAACAATGTTTGATTTTTGAAGGTGATTTAAAATCTTGTATCAAAATCATTTTTTTCCTAAATGTCGCTTTCTTATAAAATAAATAGATAAATAATGATGTAAATATAATACTATAGCTTCGAATATTTATTGGCTTGAAATCATGAAATTATTGTTTTAAATAAATAATTATTTGAAGGACTAGTTGATAGAATATAATAAAATTTTATATTTATTGGGATAGTAAATAAATAAATTTCATACTTTCTTAGATTTTGCAATATGGATTAATTAGTAGCTAATTGGGAATCAGTTAGCTTTCCTAAAATATTTTCTGAAATTATAATCTTTTCTTTTTAAAATTTTACAAGTTTGCATTTTTCTATTAACTAGCCAACACACCCTCATTCTCACATGAAGAACTTATTCATATATAATCTTGGCCATTCATTATTGGGCCAATCCTCACCCTTTATCCCACACCCTCTCTCCCTATTTAAGTCTCTCATCACCATTCCCAAGAAACCCTAGCTAGCCCTCACAAATTCTCACAAGCCAACAAGCCATCACCATTTATTTGAGTGCTCGTGTCCGTGTGTCCAATATTACCGTATCAGCCGTGTTGGCCTCGGGTCCGACCCCGGGTGTCCCACCGTATCCATTCATTTCCTGTGTCCAGATTTATAACATTACAACCAGATTTTCGTGTCCGACACACCCGGACACATCCACCTCCACCACAGCAAACATCATCCTCGTGTCCACCATCTGGACACATCCCTACCACAGTACATCATTTCTGTGTCCAACACCCGGACACGTCTACCCCAATACCACAACACCACCATCGTGTCCAGCCTCGGACACGATCCACCCCGACTCGTACACAGAATCCAAACCCTAACCTAGATCCCGCTGCCGCCGGCGATTGGGACCTCCTCACCCGCGTCGAGCCGTGGCCGCCTCAGATCCGGAGCCGACGTCGTCGCTCTCGAGTTCCACCGCCGCCGCCTCGGATCCGTCGACCACCGTCGAGTTCGACAGCCGCCGCCTCGAGCCAAGCTTCGCCGATCCGTCGTCGAGCTCCGCTGCCACCGCCGAGTTCGACCGCCGCCTCAGCAGATCCGCCGACCACCGCGTGACCCGGCGGACTTCCCCGACCGTCGACGCCGGAGAAACCCAGCGTGAGCTTCCCTCTTTCCCTTTTCTTTAGTTCTGTAATTAGTTGATTTGTATGAAGAGGTTAGTTAATATAATTAGTTAATTAATTTTATAATTAATTAGTTAATTTGTAATTAGTTTAGTAATTAATGTAATTTGTTTAGTAATTAAATATATTTAGTTTAGTAATTTCATGTAATTAGTTTAGTAATTAAAATATAATTAGTTTTATTATTTTTAATGTATAAATTTTAGTTATTTATTATGTGTATGAAATTAGTTATGTATTATATATAAGGACTTGGTTATATTAATATGCAATTAGTTAGTTTTTATGTAATCAGTAATTGTGAAATAATTATAAGGGTTTTGACTATGTAAAAATAATAATTTCTGGTTTACATTATTAATTAAGAAATAGTTCCAATAATAAAAAATTAGTTCAAAATTATTATTTGGACTGGTGACCGATTTTTACCATAGATATAAAAATATATGATGGCTTTTACATAAATTCTAGATTTTTTATAAATAAACTTTTATTGTAATTATTGTTCAAAATAAATTCGAAATGATTTTTATTAAATTAAGGTGTTACCTTAATTACAAACAAACGACCCTTTCCCCTATTAGCATGGTATCCTTATCTCGATTTTCGTGCCAAACTCCGATCTTGGACTGCTTTATATAGTTTCTAGCTATTTGGACTGCTCCGGACTCATTGGAACGAACTGCTATTTCATTTGGGATCACCTTGAGAAGTATGGCATTATATACATTCTTTGATTAGTTATATATATATAAAATGGTTGATTGATATATATATACAAATATGTATTTTGGTATAAAAATATATATTTATATACATCTATTAGTGTATATATACATATACGTATTTTGTACAATTACTAATAGACACTTATATATATATTATATACGTTTTATTGGTATATACTTTGAATGTAAATGTGTATTATATACGTATCCCTACTAGATGACCCTAGTTGACTAGAGCCATGCCTGGCATAGCCCTGAGGCCAGTGTATTTCTATTGTGTGTTAGTGTAGCATCTGATGCAAGTGATATTATTATATGTTTATAGGACTGTCGGATTCTCCAGACGATACTCTGGGACAGGACATTGGTATTGACAGCTAAGGACCCAAGGCGAGTACATTCTCTGATTAGTTTCTAATTTATGATATCTCCTATGTTCACTGTATCTAGTGTAGATATACATGCTCTTGACATGTTGGTTACACGGATTGGTATACACGGATCTCGTCATGAGATGTTATTCCTTATTCATGGTGTAGCTTGTACAAGACTTGTTTCCTTGTTATCTTGTGCATGTACAGACACTGATTCCCGGGGAGACTTGCTACCTCCCTAGGGAATCCCGTGCCATAGCATACCATGATTGGATCTACTATACCAGTCGGGGGAGGGAAGTATTTTAGTATAGATATGTGATCATACCCAACTCTACATGCATCATAGCTTACCCCACATCTTACGTCGGGTACGGCCTGACCATTTACATGCTTCATAGCTGTTACGTGTAATTAGCCTGACCTCTACATGCATCATTGCTAACCAACGGTTAGCCTGACTTTACATGAATTATAGTTAATCACATGTAACCAGCCTGATCAAGTTTCCAAATTGATCACATATTTAAGCTAGTACTCACACACTTAGTCATAGGGTTCTTGCTCATTGACATATTATTTCTTCTCCTGCATTTACTTATAGTATTTCCAGTATTTCTTTTATTTCTCGTACCTATACATGCTTCTCTTATATTTCCATCTAGAACTGCTACATAGTTTATATCATTAATATAGAACTGCTATTTAGCGATATACTTTGCTCCTTCCTGACTGGAAATTATTTTTCCAGACTGTGACCTTAGTAGACTGGTTTCTGACAGACTTAGGGATTGGAAGTTAATGATTGCAGGTATGATTATTTTGTCGTTAGACCTGTCTTGTATTTCTTGCTTGCCTTGATATCTCATCGTGCTTTAGTTTATGTGATTGAGTATTTCTAACATTTTTTATGATATCCATGTCTCCTTATGGAGTTGGGTATTCACGTGAGTTTGATTAGATAGTTACATGACCTAGACAGCGTTCTACCGCCGATGCTGCGGCGTAGGCTGGACGTACCCACACACTCGTGCCCCTAAACCGGGTGCGGGTCGTGACACATTTTAGTGGTGGCCCATGCAGGTCAGACTTCGCTAGTTATGCGATGTCGTAGTAGTGAGACATCATAGTTGTACTACTACGTGCCTGCTATAGAATATAGGACATAGGATACTAGGATGAGAGAGGATACTCAATCACAAATTCTAGAGAGATTTCTGGGACGATCCCTTGAGAATCTTATTATAATTTCTAATTTTAAATCCTTCGCCTTGTTTCCGTCCGTCCTCACTCCTTGATATTGAATTTGATTATTGTTGATCAATTAAAATCTTGGTTTCATTGTAGAGTTGATTTTATGCCGAGATGAATTTTACGGACTAAATTTTTCGATATCATCTGATGACGTATATGGATGAGAACAGTGAGAAAGGTGAAACGTCTGCTTGGGTTATGGAACCTAGAGTTATCGCAGCCGTACCGGTTAGCGAAGATTCTAGATGACATGAATGTAGGGTTGCGTACTTTAGTTACGGAACCTGTCGTTTATCGCACCTATGCTTACTGGCATGGCGAGGATCCTCAGCGTCATAATTTCTGACCGACGTGTATGACTATCGGGTTGTGTCTAAAAATTTTGTTCTTAAGTATCATCTCAACACTTATCTGTTTCTGTTATACAAGACTTTATTCCATCGTCCTTTTGGTTGCTAGCAGTAGAAACACCTTCAGTCCTCAATCCAGTTCCTTTGAGCTTTTATTCTTTGAGGATTCCTTGTTAAGAATGATAATTAGTGACTTGTAATTATGGCTGTGTCTTGAGTGTTAGTATTGGTTGAGTGTTGTTAGTGAGTTATAAGTGTTTCCTAGTTGGACATGTGAGCAGTAGGCTTTAATTTAGAGTTAGCCCTTAGCATAGTACCTTGTACCAATGGTTCTGAGATAAGTGTCATTAGAGACTGAGAGTAGAAGGAGAGTATAAAATATCAGTGATAGTTCTCAGAGTTAGTATCAGAGCCAATTACCCGTCCTGGATAATCATGATTTTGTAATTAAGTGATCTATGTAAACAATTAGGTATCAAGGAATTATGTTAAGAATTAATGGAGCATAACGTTCAATCGGATGATTGATATCGGGCATGTTAAAGGTAAAGAAATTTATATGCATAAGGAGTTATAATGAGGTGTCATGAGTAGAGAAATATCGGAATCGGTAATAAAGATGGTGAAGCGTATCACAGATTAGTTTAACAGGCTATAAAAAGGTTAAAAGGAAATACATATACAACAATCGAGATGAGGAACCATACACATACCCATGAGAGTAAAGAAACACGAGTTCTAAGGAACTTGATGAGATAATCCATTAATGAAGATAGTGATATAATACCAAGAGTGCTAATGGTCCTATATCGAGGATTAGTCAAGAATGACGTTAATAACAGTAAGCACTCTGTATGATGATAATTAGATGATATACCAGTTGACATAAATTGAAAATCATGGAAGAAAATACATGTGATGATAACTTTGATCATTGGAGGTAATGGTGCAAGTGATTCAGGCAGTACAATTTTAGTACACAGTTACAGACACTAGAGTACACCTTGAGTATCAGAGACCGTGAGCACTGATATGTACATTTGTGGAGTTATAAATTAAAAAGTGGAAATAAAATTTCATTTTAAGAATTATTGAGGAGTTGAGATTATGTCATTAAAATTTTTTGAGGATTTCAAATATTGATTCAATAAAAATGGTCAAGGCTACAAAGATTTTAGAAGTGATTAAAATTTTTATTTCGATGTTGAGTATCTGACTTTGAGGAGGTATATGTAATTTATTTTAAGTTGATCGAGAAGTTAAACCTTGATGATTATTTTGAGGATTAATTTTAGGGTAGATGAGAGATACGAATATTAATATATGAGTAGATGATATACATGTGTAAGGATCTGCTGACTTGAGCATGATTGAGATGGCACCACAGACTGACTTGGGTGTCCATCTAAAATTGTATTGGAAAGAGCAGTATTTAGTATGGTGTTGCACTTGACGTATATTTGAGTGATAAGAACGACTAGTATGAACAATTGTAGTAGGAACGAGAACTGACAGAGGGTATGGTACTAAAGAGATAGAGGTATCAACTTGGATGCATTATTGAATCATGGTTATATTAGAGATTCTTGGCATCAGATTTTGGCATTAATAGACAGGTGTGTGCAATACAGATATATTCATGGATCTTGTGGATTAATGATTAGTTGAGATGGGTACCAGTATACAGGAATAGGAAATTAGTTAGTGAATGTGCTAGAGTTAAGTGTTTGTTAGAGATAGTAGATACTACAAGTAATATGTTAGCAGGTTCTTTCTTTCCCTCCTAATGATTCCTTCTTCCATCTTTTGATTGATTGATTTTCCTAATACTGTAGTTCGTATTCATGATTTTTTTGTTAGGATATAACTAGTAGTACACCTTAACAGAGATTGAAATACCATGACAAAAGATACAAGACCTATATATTTTTTTTTAATTGCATGGCTGTAGGTAAAGTTTTTAAACCATGATCATTAGGGTTTTGACCATAGCAAAGATCTATGACAAGGTTATGACTGACAAAAATAGACAAGATGATTAAATTGTGGATGAGCATTAATTTAAATAAAGAATTAAGGGTTATTATAACAGAGGTGATGGATCATTGATTGTACGAAAATCAAGGTACGATTGAAATTCGAGGATAAACATTAACTTAAATAGAGAATTAAGAAATTCACAGGGCAAAATTGAGGATTATTTTAATTTTTGGAAGGTCTTGATATGATTAAATTGATTATTAAAAATTTGAGAAAAAAATTAGGGAAATTATCATCATATCTATTTGATTGCAAGGTAGAAATTTGAAATTTTATATTATGAATGTTGCATTGAAGATTCTGAAAGTATCGCATCGTTGAATAATTGAGGAAAAATAAAATCAGGAAATAAAATCGTTGATGGAATAATGTCGAATTCAATTCTCGGGATGAGGATTTAGATTTGAATAAACATCAATTGAATTTGAGTTAGAGGAGTAAGATGATTGATGGATTAGTGGTTAAAATTTAAATTTTGGGATACGATTTTTTATAAATATGCATTGATTGGATTTCAATTGGAGGATTGGATATTAAAATCCTGGAGTATTTAGATACGAACTTAAAATTTTTGGAGGAGATTATGACAAAAAGGGGATTTGATTTTTTACTTGAGGATTTTCAGGAATATGATGTTATAGAATTTTGAAAGGTTGTGAAATAACAATATGGAATTACTTCATGATTATTTGGTTTGAAATTTAAATTTTGATAGAAATAATATGATGAGTAAAGGCAATTATTGAGGACATTAAATTTCGAGGACGAAATTTTTCTAAGGTGGATAGACTTGTAACCTCCGATTTCCAAATTTCTGAAATAATTAGATTTTTAATTTATTTTAAATATCAAGTTTATAAATTATTTTCTCCTTGAATTTTTTTAGTATTAGATTTTCGAACAATGTTTGATTTTAGAAGGTGATTTAAAATCTTGTATCAAAATCATTTTTTTCCTAAATGTCGCTTTCTTATAAAATAAATAGATAAATAATGATGTAAATATAATACTATAGCTTCGAATATTTATTGGCTTGAAATCATGAAATTATTGTTTTAAATAAAAAATTATTTGAAGGACTAGTTGATAGAATATAATAAAATTTTATATTTATTGGGATAGTAAATAAATAAATTTCATACTTTCTAAGATTTTGCAATATGGATTAATTAGTAGCTAATTGGGAATCAGTTAGCTTTCCTAAAATATTTTTTGAAATTATAATCTTTTCTTTTTAAAATTTTACAAGTTTGCATTTTCCCATTAACTAGCCAACACACCCTCATTCTCACATGAAGAACTTATTCATGTATAATCTTGGCCATTCATTATTGGGCCAATCCTCACCCTTTATCACACACCCTCTCTCCCTATTTAAGTCTCTCATCACCATTCCCAAGAAACTCTAGCTAGCCCTCAGAAATTCCCACAAGCCAACAAGTCATCACCATTTATTTGAGTGCTCGTGTCCGTGTGTCCAACATTACCGTGTCAGCCGTGTTGGCCACGGGTCCGACCCCGGGTGTTCCACCGTATCCATTCTCTTGTGTCCAGATTTACAATATTACAACCAGATTTTCGTGTCCGACACACCCGGACACATCCACCTCCACCACAGCAAACATCATCCTCGTGTCCACCATCTGGACACATCCCTACCACAGTACATCATTTCTGTGTCCAACACCCGGACACGTCTACCCCAATACCACAACACCACCATCGTGTCCAGCCTCGGACACGATCCACCCCGACTCGTACACAGAATCCAAACCCTAACCTAGATCCCGCTGTCGTCGGCGACTGGGACCTCCTCACCCGCGTCGAACCGTGGCCGCCTCAGATTCGGAGCCGACGTTGCCGCTCTCGAGTTCCGTCGACCACCGTCGACCACCGCCGAGTTCAACAGCCGCCGCCTCGAGCCAAGCTTCGCCGATCCGTCGTCGAGCTCCGTTGCCGCCGCCGAGTTCGACCGCCGCCTCAGCAGATCCGCCGACCACTGCGTGACCCGGCGGACTTTCCCGACCGTCGACGCCGGAGAAAAACCCAGCGTGAGCTTCCCTCTTTCCTTTTTCTTCAGTTCTGTAATTAGTTGATTTGTATGAAGAGGTTAGTTAATATAATCAGTTAATTAATTTCATAATCAATTAGTTAATTTGTAATTAGTTTAGAAATTAATGTAATTTGTTTAGTAATTAAATATATTTAGTTTAGTAATTTCATGTAATTAGTTTAGTAATTAAAATAAAATTAGTTTTATTATTTTTAATGTATGAATTTTAGTTATTTATTATGTGTATGAAATTAGTTATGTATTATATATAAGGACTTGGTTATATTAATATGCAATTATTTAGTTTTTATGTAATCAATAATTGCGAAATAATTATTAGGGTTTTGACTATGTAAAAATAATAATTTCTGGTTTACATTATTAATTAAGAAATAGTTCCAATAATAAAAAAAATAGTTCAAAATTATTATTTGGACTGGTGACCGATTTTTACCATAGATATAAAAATATATGATGGCTTTTACATAAATTCTATATTTTTTATAAATAAACTTTTATTTGTAATTATTGTTTAAAATAAATTCGAAATGATTTTCATTAAATTAAGGTGTTACCTTAATTACAAACAAACGACCCTTTTCCCTATTAGCCTGGTATCCTTATCTCGATTTTCGTGCCGAACTCCGATCTTGGACTTCTTTATATAGTTTCTAGCTATTTGGACTGCTCCGGACTCATTGGAACGAACTGCTATTTCATTTGGGATCACCTTGAGAAGTGTGGCATTATATACATTCTTTGATTAGTTATATATATGTAAAATGGTTGATTGATATATATAGACAAATATATATTTTGGTATAAAAATATATATTTATATACATCTATTAGTGTATATACACATATACGTATTTTGTACAATTACTAATAGACACTTATATATATATTATATACATTTTATTGGTATATACTTTGAGTGTAAATTTGTATTATATACGTATCCCTACTAGATGACCCTAGTTGACTAGAGCCATGCCTGGCATAGCCCTGAGGCCAATGTATTTCTATTGTGTGTTAGTGTAGCATCTGATGCAAGTGATATTATTATATGTTTATAGGACTGTCGGATTCTCCAGACGATACTCTGGGATAGGACATTGGTATTGACAGCTAAGGACCCAAGGCGAGTACATTCTCTGATTAGTTTCTAATTTATGATATCTCCTATGTTCACTGTATCTAGTGTAGATATACATGCTCTTGACATGTTGGTTACACGGATTGGTATACACGGATCTCGTCATGAGATGTTATTCCTTATTCATGGTGTAGCTTGTACAAGACTTGTTTCCTTGTTATCTTGTGCATGTACAGACACTGATTCCCGGGGAGACTTGCTACCTCCCTAGGGAATCCCGTGCCATAGCATACCATGATTGGATCTACTATACCAGTCGGGGGAGGAGAGTATTTTAGTATAGATATGTGATCATACCCAACTCTACATGTATCATAGCTCACCCCATATCTCACGTCGGGTGCGGCCTGACCATTTACATGCTTCATAGCTGTTACGTGTGATTAGCCTAACCTCTATATGCATCATAGCTAACCAACGGTTAGCCTGACTTTACATGAATCATAGTTAATCACATGTAACCAGCCTGATCAAGTTCCTAAACCGATCACATATTTAAGCTAGTACTCACACACTTAGTCATAGGGTTCTTGCTTATTGACATATTGTTTCTTCTCCTGCATTTACTTACAGTATTTCCAGTATTTCTTTTATTTCTCGTACCTATACATGCTTCTCGTATATTTTCATCTAGAACTGCTACATAGTTTATATCATTAATATAGAACTGCTATTTAGAGATGTACTTTGCTCATTCCTGACTGAAAAATATTTTTTCAGACTGTGACCTTAGTAGACTGGTTTCTGACACTCTTGGGGATTGGAAGTTAATGATTGCAGGTATAATTATTTTGTCGTTAGACTTGTCTTGTATTTCTTGCTTGCCTTGATATCTCATCGTGCTTTAGTTTATGTGATTGAGTATTTCTAACATTTTTTATGATATCCACGTCTCCTTATGGAGTTGGGTATTCACGTGAGTTTGATTAGATAGTTACATGACCTAGACAGCGTTCTACCGCCGATGCTGCGGCGTAGGCTGGACGTACCCACGCACTCGTGCCCCTAAACCGGGTGCGGGTCGTGACAAATCCTGAATTGGTCGAGGGGGTTTACAAAGAGCTAGGTTCATATGACTTGTATTATAAATTCTACATGGTAATTTTTACCCAATTAGGGGAAATTCCAAGATTGACACAATAAGTGTGTGTCATAAGACTAATTAGATCTAATTAGGCTTAGATCGAGATTGTGGAACTAGGTACGTATCCACAATTGGACACGAGTAGAGAGTATTATAGTATTTTGCGATACGGTAGGATACGGAGTTTATTTTTGGTAATTTGTGTTAATTCTCTTCAATTACTTTTGTAACTAGCTATATTAGTTATTATTATATGTAATTTAGATGTATTATTGGTATTAGTATAGAATTGGGGGTTTTAGCATTCCAATTGAGTATGTATCATAGTGTATCATATATTGCATGTCACATATTTGGTTTAATGTATTGTGTGTGTGTGTCTTATTTATTTGTGAGATGAGTAATTCTGTACTGTTAATGTGAATAGAAGGAGGATGATAGTACATGTGTGTGGGACTAGTGATGTCTGTGGTATGCATTGGTGTGGTCTAAAGTTAGTTCAGTTGTAGTTTTGAGAAGGTGTCGGGCTTGGCTCTTAGCAGTGATTGAAACTTGAGCAGTGATTGTGATCAAGGCAGTATAGTGTATTTCAGTATGAGTATTGATTGGGGATTGATGCACCTTGTAGTGACAGAGCAGTGGGCTAAGTTGGGAAAATACTAGACACGGATACCTGAAGTATCAGAGTACACAGGCCACAGACCAACAATACTTCGATGTCGGGCAACTGCAAGTTGGATGTTCAATAGCAGCAGCAGTTGCCATATCAACTTAGTTGTTGTTCTCATGCCTTCAGTAGTAGTGTTATATGCACTATAGTGCATTACTAATAAGGGGAGTATCAGGTAGCAGTAAGGGACTACTGAGGGAGTACATTTCTTTTGCTTAGATTTACAGGCACTTAATGCGGGGAGGGAATTGGATGTTGTAATAGTAGCAGTAGTAAAGCTTGGACGTATGCCGGGTTAGATATATATCATATACTAAAGTATTAGGTAATTGGATAGGTGTTAGTGATCAGTTCCATTTCCAAGATAAGTGTAGTATCAGTGATTTATATAATTAAATATGCCAAGTATAAGGGGTGAAGTGTGGATCAATGTGGAGATACTAGTTGATGTCTAGTGCAAACAACTGGTACTAAGTATTGTATAGATTGGTTATGTATAGGGGTAAGGTAATACCTATGGGTTTTAGGTACCTAGCCATTCTAAGTTAACAAGTAACAGCAAGGTAAAGGAGAGGATACACTGAGGTGTATCATAATGGAGGGGATCTCAGTTAGTATAGGTTTAATTATCAATTAAATATATGTTATTAATTAGTTAACAATTAGTAAGTTAGTATGTATAAATTTCTATTAGTATCAATCTAAGTTAGTTAGTTATTTAGTTAGTTATAACTAGATAATGTTGGTATTAGTGAAGATCATACTTATATACTAAGTTAATGACTTATTATAGCTAATATAAGCTAGTATTAGCTAGTTAGTGGCTAATATGGACTAATTATCTTAGTGTTGACCTAAAACTTGTGTATGGCTCTAGTTTGACTAAGATAGACCAAGTTTGACCTATTTTAGCTAGAGTGACTTAGAAATGGCCTAGAAATCATATTAGTTTATTTTTACTCATTTCTCATTACACCCAAGTGACATGATATTTCCTATTTAGGTGTGTGTAACACCAGCACGGATACAAAGTCATACTTGTTGCTCGGGACCACAGGCGAGTACATTCTCTGATAGTTTTCTTATTTGATTCCCTCTATGTTTTATGTATTTAGTATTGAGATATTTAATTCCTGACACGATGGTTACACGGATTGGTATACGTGGATCTTGGTCATGAGATATTATTATTGTGATGGCCAGTAATTAACGTGTCATACTTCAAAATTATCGTGATATCTTAGTGATTATATAGACCGTGATTATAGTGCATGATATTTTAGACCGTGTGTCGCACCCTGATCCCGTAGGGGCCGATCGTCCTTGCTTGGTCCTTACGGAACCGATCGTCCTCGTTTCGGCGCGATACCGTACAAGCCTAAGTTACGCTTGCACCAGGCAATGTACCTGCACATGGCACAAGTTAGACAAAAATACACATATATAGGCACAGAGTGAAATGCAGAAAACCAAAGTTGAACACATTGATAGGCACAAAATAGTTTCATTTTATTGAATACTTGAAGATTTGGATTACAAGGTGCATGCTTGGCTGAGTTACAAAATATGCCTTAGAAGGCTTACAACTCTTTTTACATTCCCAAAACTAGCCACAACGCCCAAATATTACATCCTTGTAGTAGGACCAAAATAACAAAACATCTAGCAGAAGAGGAGTATCCCACTGGAGAGGAAAGTGAAGAAAGCAGCACGAACACAGTCCTATGGAAGGATGCGCGGACGCTGGTTCAGATTCAAGATGCTTGCCAAACTCTCGCTTACAGTACCTGGATATTGCCCTAAACGTGGGTCAGTACAACCACATGTACTAGTGAGCGACCGTGGCCAAACTCACCTAAGAAATCCACACTAAGTAAGCATATGAAGCTAGCATTATTAGGTTATCTTTCTGGTTGTCTAGTTTCTTTTTAATAATTTATGCAAGAAAACATAGATGATAAATAGCATATGTATATGATAATTCTTACCCATAGCCAAGCGGTTATCCCTGCAACAGACACACAAGTTAGCCACAATTTGCATATGAATAACTTATGAATTAATATAGGCATCAAGTGTTAGGTATGCAAGAAGGTAAACCTACCATGTGCCCTAACTACATGATGGTCCCCTCTACGGGATTAGCAGTTGGGACATACAAGCCCATCTCGCTAATGGACGTATCTACCCTCCTGTAAGTAAGGTTTTTAAGCCTCAGGGTATATAGATCTCTCCCAGGTCGAACGATCCCCAATGCCCCAGGGACCGCTTGAGAGATAATCCTTGTGCACAAGTTGTCCTGACCAAATGCATGAATGCAGCTCGTATCAGAAAATATGCTATTATGCAACTGATAAATAATGAACAAGGAAGTCTATCTCTTCTTCTCATTTTTCTAGTTCAAGTCCAGAGGATTCCAGCAATAATACTCAATGCATAGCACACAAGGGACAGATAAGCATTCGATATGTAACTAGTAAGGTAGCAGTTCTATACATGAAGAATGCAATACTTTTCTTTCTCTTTTAGCTTATATTTTTACTGAGGCAGCATATTTCAAGTGAACTAAAGTTTCTTTTATTAGGCATGCAGACTAAAGGATTCATCGAAGGGCCTAAGCCACTCACCGAATGAATCGAACGAGAGGATGGGGAAGCCTTAATTGATGTTCACTCTTTGGTTATGCATCCTGAAAATACAATAATACTTGGTTAGCATACTTCAATCTCTTTCCCTTATGATTCGAAAAGAACGCGCAAGCGAGAAAGCGAAACCATGAAAACCAAGTCATCGAAACCAACTCAAAACACAAAGCAACACAAAACCAAGAAGCAAAGCAACCAACGAAAACTCTTGAACTTATTTCAATAGAAGTCGTTCGATCAATTCGAAGGGTTCATTGTACTTCGTTCGTGTTGATTTGGCGGTAAGGTTTCCCCGAGACTCGATTCTCAACCGAGTCGAAGTAGCAAGTATTTCATAAGTAACCGTTTCGGAGCGGGGCGTTACATACTATCCCACTGAGAAAAAGTTTCGTCCTCAAAACTTAAGAGATCAAGAAGGCAAAGATAAAAGCATCAAGAGTTCAAAGGAATCAGACTTACCAACATCGTGCCCAATATTATCACGTTCTATGTTCAACTGGTAAACTCTTAGCCTCCTTATCTGATCAACTGGATCGGGTATGAGTCTCAATCTGAGTAGTATTGTTGTTATTGTACGGCGGCAGAACCCTCTTGTTCCGACAGTTCACAACCAGATGTCCTTTCTGTCCACAGTTAAAATACTCGTTGTTTGCAACACGATAAATGTTTACGGTGTGGCCCGTTTTGCCACAATAACTGCACGCAGGACCTGGGCGCTGCTCGCCCGCTGTCTTTCTTTCCCCATTATGGTATCTTTTTGTAGAAGGATTTCGAGGAGTCGGTGCCTTTTTTGGAGCAATTTGAGGCATGAACTGCTCATTCTGCACTGCTGCCTTAAAGGCTTTTATGTACGTTTTGTACTCCCGGTTCATAACATCCTTTCTCAGATTATCGTTTAAGCCTTTTATGAACCGATGTGTGCGGGCTCCCTCATCGAGAATCATTGAGCTAGCGAACTTAGCAAGTTTGGAGAATTCTGACTCATAATCTTCGACTGACATGCTCACTTGCATAAGTTCGATAAACTCATCTTCTTTCCTGTCTGACAGCTGACGAAAGATATTGTGCAAGGAATGCTTCCTTGAACATTCTCTAAGTGATCTTACCATCCTGATTCTTGATGGCTAGATCTGTTCTCTTTATTACCTACCAGTCGTGTGCACGTAACCACAACTGCATATCTGCACACGCCACCCTCTTGTTCGCAGGTATTGAAGCAAAGTCGAACAAGCTCTCCATCTTTGCGATCCAGTCCATCACCTTATCCGGCATGGTCCTGCCTTCGAACTCCGAAGGGTTCAACTTCAGAAACTCAGCACCTTTAAAGGTAGACTTCCCGACCGCACAGTGAGGCTCATTCATTTCTGCTAGGCCTACTCCCTGAGGCATGGTTGAGGCAGTTCAGGTGTTGCGGCAGTTCTGATGTACCATTATGTGCTACCATTGTTGTCACAATCTGAGTCAGAGAGTCAAGTTGTTGTTGTTATGCCAAGGCTCTTGTATCAGCCCATTGCTGTAGAGTTTTAAACCGTTCCTGTTGGGCTGCATGCCTCTCACTTTGATTTTCAAACATTGTAATCCGCCTATCGATTTGGTCATCGCTCACGCTTGTTGCGCACGATGTCTCAGGATTACTAGCACATGTTTTAGTCATCTTGCTACAAAAGAGAGTAACTCACATTAGTCTCATAACATATTATGGACTTATTGCATGGGACGTTGGTTTTTCACACTCTTTGGGACATTAACACCTCCATTTACTTATATATAGATTTGCAACCATTTTTGAAATTTGGAACTTTTGAAACCGCTTGAAAACTTATATCATTTTTGAAAACAATATTTGAAGAGGCCAAGGGCGTAAAGTCGTGCTCTGATACCACCTGTCATGCCTCGATCCCGTAGAGGACGATCTTCCTCGCTTGGTCCCTACGGAACCGTTCGTCCTCGCTTGGGCGCGATATCGTGCAAGCCTAAGTTGCGCTTGCACCAGGAAATGTACCTACACAAGACACAAGTTAGACGAAAATATACATATATAGGCACAAAGTAAAATACAGAAAACTAAGGTTGAACACATTGATAGGCACAAAATACTTTCTTTTTATTGAATACTTGAAGATTTGGATTATAAAGTGCTTGCTTGGCTAAGTTACAAAATATGCCTTAGAAGGCTTACAACTCTTTTTACATTCCCAAAACTAGCCACAATACCCAAACATTACATCCTTGTATTAGGACCAAAATAACAAAATATCTAGCAGAAGAGGAGTAGCCCACTGGAGAGGAAAGCGAAGGAAGCAGCACAAACACAGTCCTATGGAAGGATGCGCGAACGCAGGTTCAAATTCAAGATGCTTGCCAAACTCTCGCTTCCAGTACCTGGATATTGCCCACAAATGTGGGGCAGTACTACCATATGTACTGGTGAGCGACCGTGGCCAAACTCACCTTAGAAATCTACACTAATTAAGCATATGAAGCTAGCATTATTAGGTGATCTTTCTGGTTGTCTAGTTTCTTTTTAACAATTCATGCAAGGAAACATAGACGATAAATAGCATATGCATATGATAATTCTTACCCACAGCTGAGCGGTTATCCCTGCAATAGATACACAAATTAGCTATAATTTGCATATGAATAACTTATGAATCAATATAGGCATCAAGTGTTAGGTATGCAAGAAGGTAAACCTAGCATGCGCCCTAACTATATGATGGTCCCCTCCACGGGATTAGCAGTTGGGACATACAAGCCCATATCACTAATGGACGTGTCTACCCTCCCGTAAGTAAAGGTTTTAAGCCTCAGGGTATCTAGATCTCTCCCAGGCCGAACGATCCCCAGTGCCCCAGGGACCGCTCGAGAGATAATCCTTGTGCACAAGTTGTCCTGACCAAATGCATGAATGCAGCTCCTATCAGAAAATATGCTGACATGCAACTGATGAATAATGAACAACTAAGTCTATCTCTTCTTCTCATTTTTCTAGTTCAAGTCCAGAGCTTTCCACCAATAATACTCAATTCACAGCACACAAGGGACAGATAAGCATTCGATATATAACTAGTAAGGTAGAAGTTATATACATGAAGCATAAAATAATTTTCTTTCTCTTTTAGCTTATCTTTTTAGTGAGGCAACATATTTCAAGTGAACTAGAGATTCTTTTATTAGGCATGCATACTAAAGGATTCACCAAAGTGCTTAAGCCACTCATCGAATGAATCGAACGAGAGGATGGGGAAATCTTAAGCGATGTTCACTCTTTGGTTATGCGTCCTTAAAATGCAACAATACTTGGTTAGCATACTTCAATCTCTTTCCCTTACGATTCGAAAAGAACACACAAGCGAGAAAGCGAAATTACGAAAACCAAGTCATCGAAAGCAACTCAAAACACAAAGCAACACAAAACTAAGAAGCAAAGCAACCAATGAAAACTCTTGGACTTATTTCAATAGAAGCCGTTCGATCAATTCGAAGCGTTCATTGCACTTCGTTAATGTTAATTTGGCGGTAAGGGTTCCCCGAGACTCGATTCTCAACCTAGTTGAAGTAGCAAGTGTTCCATAAGTAACCGTTTCGGAGTGGGGCGTTACACCGTGCAGTGTGATAGACGTTTTACAATGTGTCATAATTTGGATCCGTGTACTAGTCGGGGGTTGGAGAAGTATTAGTGGATCTTTGATCATACCTTATATCCCATGATTTAGTGTAGCCCATGATAGTTAGGAGATCATATAACTCATGTATGATCATGCTAGCTTACCTTTTATATATAGCCCGTGTTCGGTCCAAGCCAATCATATTATCTTACTACTATTTCAAGGCACATTTACTATATTGTTTCCTTTATTCCAGTTTATTACAATATTGTTCCTCACCATATTGTTATAAGTTCTTGTCATTATTTACCATAATATTTTTTTCTCGTGATATATGATATTTCAGTCACTTCCATCATTTTTTTTTGCTATTGCTTTTTCATAGTTTCTGTCAATTATTTGCACTAATATTGGGTTGTATTTCGCTCCAATCCTGACTATTAGTGGATCTGTGATCATACTATTTTTAGTTGATTCTTTAGAGTACCGGTGTCTAACGTACTATGGGCCACCGGATGGTGAGCCTATTGAGATAGCAACCTTAGAGCCTGTTGAGATAGTACCAGCAGTCGATAAGACATAGCTAGTTTATTTATGAAATTGTATATGTTAGTTAGAAACTTTTAGCATGTATTATTATTTGAGCTCATTGTGTTGTGATTAGACTTTGACTTGTGATGTATTATGACTTTATTTCTTTTTTCTATTCCATATCGTGCTATATCTTTCTCTAGTGTGAGATGTTGAGATATCTTGTTATTGTGATTAAGTATTGTTTATCATTATTATATTATCATATTATCCTCTATCGAAAGTTGAGATATCTTGACAGGTACATTATATATATAAATTGTGTGAGATGTTTAGATAGTGTTGTTGACCTAGACATTGTTCTACCATCAATGCTGCGGCGTAGGCTGTATGTACCCACATATTCATGCCCTTATACCGGGTATGGAGCATGATATAAATAGATCTAATTGGTCTCATGACACACACTTGATGCATCAATCATGGAATTTCCCTAAATTTGACACAAAAACCTATGTAGAAGTCATAATATAAGTCATATAAATCTAATTCTTATTCTTATGGGTAGCCCTAAGCCAGGAATGTTTTCTAATCATCAAATGCATGAATTAGAGTCTAATTAAGGAGAGAATTCAGAATTATACCTATTGGAAGATGGACTTCCAATGCAAAATTCAAATGGACACAATTAGGATACAATCTCCTATCCAATGACTTCTTCTCCAAGTGCTCCTTGTAATTTAAGATCCAATGCTCCTTTGTTGATGTAAATGAAGGAGAATGAGAGTGAATCGGGTTAATTTGGTAGAGGGATAAAGTAATTTAGGAAAGAACACAATTAGAGATCTAAAATTAAAATAAACTAATGAGAGGAGAGAGAGAGACCCTCTTATATGGCCTGTGCCCTCTTGCCCCTCCTCCAAGTAATTCACAATGTCTAATACACCCCTATTAGCTAGTTATGAGGTTTAATTAGGGAGGGTTTATTAGGAAGCTTCTAATCTAATAAAAATTAATCTAATCTCCCTAATTAACTAAAGAGAATGAGTTTAATGGGCCTAACCAAATGTTGGGCTCAATGTGTCATGATAATCTAATTGGGTTAATTAATGACAGGTCCATAAACTAGTAAATAAATAGCACAACACAATATAAATAATTAGTAGCATAATATTTAAATAATTAGAGTCTAATTAAGGAGAGAATTCAGAATTATACCTATTGGAAGATGAACTAAATATAAAATATGCTAAATGATAAAATTATCCTCATCTAAAAATATGGTAGTGACAAGTCTGCCCTCCTTAGAAAAATTTTGTCCTTAAAATTTAAGGAAGAATTAATACTACAACAAGCAATCACACAAGAAGGAAGAACGATACCTCATGGTTCAAACAGATAAGGGTATCATTCTCGTATCTCGGCTTTCCTCTCCCAGGTTGACACTTCGGAAGAGTGATACCTCCATGGGATGCATACCAAGAGAATCGTCTGGTTTCGCAGTATCTTTTCCCTGCGATCCATAATCTTCACTAGCTGCTCTAGGTAGCTGAGAGTCAGACCCACCTCGATCTTTGAGAGATCCAATACGTGACTGGGATCTGCCACATATCATCTCAACTATGACACATGGAACACATCATGCACTCCCTCTAGTGCAGGAGGCAAGTCTCGTATGTAGGTCACTACACCGACCCTTGCAAGAACATAGAAGGGTCCGATATACCGTAGACTAAGCTTTCCGCCTCCACCAAAGTGAATCGTGCCCCTTGTAGGAGAAATCTTTAAAAACACCATATTGCCAACCTAGAATAAAATATAGACTTAACACTCAACCTAAAACAAAGAATCGCAATCAATACAAACAAACCTATACCTCAAACTCCAAGGGTCTCCGACATATATCGACCGAATATCATTGTCTATCCTGCGCCACCCGAAGTCTATCACTAATGAGATTCACCTTCTCAGCTTCATCTATAATCATCTCTGGTCCCAATAAGGCTCTCTCACCAACATCATCCTAAGATAGAGGAGTGTGACACCTTCGTCCATATAAAGCCTCGAATGGAGATATCTCCATATTGGCCTGGTAAATGTTATTGTAAGCAAACTCTACTAGGTCAAGATGATCCTCCAAAGAACCGTTGAAATCCAAAACAAAAGTTCATAGCATATCATTGATAGTCTGAATATTTCTCTCCGACTGCACATCTGTTTGGGGGTAATATGAGTTACTAAACTTGAGTTGGGTGCCCAAGTTAGCCTGCAAACTCCTTCAAAAGTGGAATATGAATCGACTATTTTGATCTGAACTATGCTCACAAAATCTCAATACAATCTGACAATCTATCACACATACATCTCTGCTAGCTTCTCCGTAGACATACCCACTTTGAATGGCAAGAAGTGAGCCAATTTGGTCAACATGTCTACGATGACCTAAAGAGTATCTTTCCCTCCTGGAGAACATGGAAGCCCCGAAACAAAATCTATGGTAACATACTCCCATTTTCACTCTAGAATGGGTATAGGCTAAAGTAAAGCACATGACCTCTGCCTCTCCCATTTTACCTACTAGCACACTAAATACCTGGATACAAAGCATGCTACCTCTCAATTTATACCATACCACCACACATGCTCCTTCAGATATCTATATATCTTATTGGCACCTAGATGAAAAGAATATTGAGATCGATGTGCCTCTTGGAGAACCTTCTCGTGCAACTCCCCACTCGGCACACATAGTCTGGTACCGTGTCTCAATGATCCATCATTAGCAATAGTGAAGTCCCTTAATAATCTTATCTGAACATGTGCCCTGATGCTTCTCAGAGTCTCATTATCATACTGGATAGCCCTAATTTTTTCTATCAGCTCAGATTATATCGGCAATCCTTATATCTTTATCGCGACATCAGGAACTAGCACCTCAATACCCAAGCTTTCAAGATTGGCCAATAAATATTTGTCTATCGTCAAGTACATAGCCATTGGATACCTGCTGAAGGCATCAGCAACTACGTTGGCCTTCCTTGAATGGTACTGTAATGATAAGTCAAAGTCCTTCATCAACTCCAACTACCATAGCTGTCTCATGTTCAGCTCTTTCTTTGTAAACACGTACTTCAAGCTCTAATAATCGATAAAGATCTCCATACGCTCTCCATACAGATAGTATTTTTACACCTTTAGATCAAAGATGACCGCTGTAACTCTAAATTATGGGTGGGGTAGTTCTTCTCATGATGACGTTATTATCTAGAAGCATAGGCAATCACCACCCCACTCTGCTGCATAAATCAACACAAACCTTTCCCTGAAGCATCACTATAGATAGTGAATCCACATGACCCCGATGGCAACGTCAAAACTATAACTGTCATTAATCTCCTCTTCAGATCATTAAAAGCATCCTGACAATCCTCTGTCCAAACAAAATTCATATCCGTCCTGTTTAGCCTAGTTATCGGCTCTGCAGTCCTGGAGAAGTCATTTACAAATCTTCTGTAAAAACCAGCCAGCCCAAGAAGGCACTCCACTGCTAAAATCTCTGACACTCCATTGCTAAATTCTTCATCGAGTCTACTGAGATTCTGTCTCCAATCACCACATGTCCATTGAATTTAACCTTATCAATGAAGAACTCACACTTTAGAAGCTTCCCATAACGCTTTCCTTCCTGAGAGTCTCTAGAACTACCCTCAGGTGCTCCTCATGCTCCTCCAGGGTCTTCAAATACACCAGAATATCATCAATGAATACCACCACAAATTATCAAGGAACTATGAAACACCTTGTTCATTAGATTCATGAATACTACTGGTGCATTGGTCAACCCAAACAATATCACCATGAAATCAAACTGGCCATACCGAGTCCAAAAAGCTGTCTTTGGAATATCCTCCTTCTTTAATTTCACCCAGTGGTAGCCTGACCTCAAGTCTATCTTCGCTCCGCTCAACTGATCAAAAAGATTATCTATCCTCGGCAGCGGATATTTGTTCTTGATGGTGAGGTTGTTCAGAGCCCTGTAGTCGATACACATGTGTACCGACCCATCCTTCTTCGGTACAAACAATACAGGAGCACCCTACGGTAATAAACTGGATCTGATGAAGCCCTTATCCTATAACTCATCTACCTACTTCTTCAATTCTACCAGTTCATTGTTGTTAACTCTATAGATATGCTGAGATATCGGTATTGCGTGTGACACTAAGTCTATAGAGAACTCCATATCTCGGTTTGGCAGCAATCTCGGACACTCCTTCGAGAAAACATCCATAAATTATGCTATCAACGAATATGGTAACTCATTCTCTTCCTCCATGGATCCACAGATGGCATCATCGTTCTGCTCCACTGCTCCATTGGCAATCTAAAACTCTGGCTATCTTGGCAGTCTAAATAATACCATGCCTCTATGACAATCTATACTAGCATGATGCCTACTCAACCAATCTATCCCGAGTACTATATCGTAGCTCGGAAGTGGCATTACGAGTAAGTACATACTCAACCCCGGGCCTTCCAATATAACTCTCTGATCCTTGCAAACATCATTGACCAGGATAATGCTACCCCCAGTCTTGATCTTGCAATTCCTAGCAAAAGGTTCAGCCTCTAAATGATGTTGAAGAGAAAAAGATACAGATACAAAACTATAGGAAGCACTATAATCAAATAAAGAATAAATTAGAATAAAATCAAGAAGAACTTAACCTGATATAACATCTCCTACTGCCTCGATCTCCTCGACCGTCATAGAGAATTTTTGGCCCTTCTGTGCACCTCTCTGCTACTGCTGGTGCTGAACAAACCTCTGTTGTTGTATCTGCAATGGAGGTCCTCTCTGCTGACCCGCAATTAGCCTCACTGGTGCTCTCTAAACTGGAGTTGCTCTCTGAGCTGTACGACGAGGAGATACGGAATAATTCCTTATCTGATGTCCCTCTGTGCCACAATACAAGAACACTCCCAACCTTATCCTATAGACCTCCCAGATATGGCATATCTTCTTACAGAACTAATAGGTAGAAGTCTGCTGAACTCGTCTCTGTTGTTGTTGCTATTGTGGCACCTGCTGAACTGGGATCCAAACTGGATCCACCAACCGCTGTGGCTGAAAAGTCCTTTACTGCAGAAAATAGGATTGCTTAGCTGGACCCGTACTGCTACTAGCTCCTCTGAATATGTCTCTTTCCCTCTTAAACTTGAGCTCCAAGTCATCCTCTGCCCTCTGAGCATCCATCAGCATATCCTCGAATGTCGCAGTTCGATAACCCCTGGTGAGATATTTGACCTCCCTGATCAATCCCTTTCGAAACTTCCTCGCTCTCACAAGGGGTTTTGTACCTTCATAAATCTGTCCAATCTATAAAATCAGCAGCGTACTTGTCCACTATCGTACTCCCCTGAATGAGGTCTTGGAACTGGCTCTCTAGGGTACTCAATGCCACATCCGAAATGAACTTTTCCTTGAAAATCTCTTTAAAATTGCCCCAAGTTAATCTTGGCGCTGCAATCCTCGGCCTGTACAGAACCATGTCAGGCAATAGCAAACATCTTACTGCCCACTGTCTCTACATGAAGACTCTCTGGAATCTGTGCCAGTCGTAGGTTCCTCTCTATGTCTTCGATCCAATCATCGGCGTACAAGATCCCCTATGTTCCCTTGATATCTTTGGGACCGATCCTCTAGAAATCAATAATAGTTTTTGGTTTTGGCTAGTGCAGGCAGGATGAGGCGGTACAATCTGCGGCTGGACAAGAGCTACCATCTCCACAGCTACAAGCGCTGACTGGTAGGCACTCTCGATGCCCTGGCATAGAATATATGTCTGCCTCAGTTGTGTTGCTATCATCTCTCGGAACATGGCAAACATCTGGGTCATATCTACTGGCATGGGTAGTGGGGGTGGATGGTCTTCTGCAAGTACTAGAATAGTACTCAGAACTGGTTGTGGAGCAAACCCAAAAGCTGCTGAAGCCCCCACCTGAACCAGTAAGGCAACCCTTTTATGCTGGAGGATGTGGATAAGTAACCTATCTTGCTGAAACTGCCCCAGAGCACTAGGATCTGGTCTTCAGCAGCATCCTGAAGACATATTAAAATAAAAGAATTAATATTGCGCAAGATACGATAGCATCAAGGAAGGACAACAATATTTCAAGAAAAGAAATTATTTAGAATGATAAAGATAATAAATTCAGTAGATTGGAAATATTTCTAGTTGTGATTGAGTATACTCTCATCCCATATCATATATCCTGTAACAGGCTTGTAGTAGAACTCCTGATCTGAGCACTACTACCTTGGACCTACATGGACCACCATAAAAATATGTCATGACCTGCACCAGGGGTAAAGGTACGAGAACGTGGGTACGTCAAGCCGACGCCACAACATCGGCAGTAAAATGATGTCTAGGTCATCAATACTATATAAATATTTCACATAATAGATATGTACCTGTCAAGATATCGTAACTCAAATAGAGGATAAAATAATATTCAATACTCAATCATAATAAACTAAAAAAAGATGTAGCACGATATAGAATAGAAGAAAGAAATGAATTACAATTACAAATACAACTCAAATCCAAGTCTAATAGACTAGCACAATAGTCTCAAATATAGTACATGCATACCAAAATATCTAAACTGAGACATAACCAACAATAATCTAATGGGTAGCCCTAAGCCAAAGAATAATTTCTAATGGTCAAATGCATGAATTATTGTCTAATTAAGGAGGGTGCTCAGAATTATACCTATTGGGAGATGATTTCTCAATACAAAACCTAGATGGACACAATTAGGACACAAGCTCCTATAAAATGGTTCCTTTTCCTTGCAATCGAAGCTCCAATGCTCCTTAGGTGATATAAATGAAAGGGAATGAGAGTGAATTGGGTAAATTTAGTGGAGGAATGAAGTAATTTGGGAAAGAACACAATTGGGTATCTAAAATTAAAATAAATTAATGAGAGGAGAGAGAGAGAGAGACCCTCTCATACGGCTGGGACCCACTTGCCCTTCCTCTAAGTAATTCATAAAGTCTAATACACTCCTATTAGCTAGTTTTGAGGTTTAATTAGGGAGGGCTATATTAGGAAGCTTTGAATCTAATAAAAATTAATCTAATATTCTTAATTAACTAAAGGGAATGAGTCTAATGGGCCTAACCAATGGGTTGGGCTTAATGTGTCATGACAATCCAATTGGGTTAATGACAAGTCCAAAAATTAGGCTAGCCCACTAACTAATAAATATATAGTACAACACAATATAAATAATTAGTAGCAAAATATTTAAATATATAATTACTAAATATAAAATATGCTAAATGAAAAGATACCATCATCTAGAAATGTGGTAGTGACAATTATTGACCTAGACATCGTTTTATCGTCGATGTTGCGGCGTAGACTGGATGTACCCACGTACTCGTGCCCTTACGCCGGGTACGGGTCATGATAATTCTTTTGTCCAAAATTAAACACGTAGAGTCTGTATCATTATATGCCATGATACGTATAGGTAAATTTGGTAAATTTGGTGTATACATGTGTACTTTTATCCAAAATAACCCAAATTGGTCATAGTATTCAGTTTCATTTTTAGCAGTCATAACAACTTAGAGATTCCATAACTCTGAATTAAGGACTCCGATTAATCTTCCATTTTTTGAAAGAACCATATCGAAGTTAGATTTCCAAATATATAAAATAATAGGCAAAATTTATTCTGGAACTTTCTGTAAAACTGTTTTAGTATCAGTTGTCCGAAAGACGAACGCATTTCAGTATTTTTGCGATTTTGGGAGCTTTCTGACACAAAAATACGATTCCTTTGAAGTTTTGGAAAGCTGATACGAAGGGCTATGACTTACTTTAATCCTATAATTTATTTAATAGGTCTAATAGTTATAGTATTGGTTACAACTAAAGAACTGACTATATGGCATAGGCATTTTGTGTATCTTATAAGCCTAGGTAGTGTGTGTGTGTGTGTGTGTGTGTTAGGTAATAGATGTTAGTTAGTATGATGTTAGTGTTGATACAAGTGGTTATTAAGTGAGCCAAGTATAAGTAAGTTATCTGTCAAGGTATTAGAGTTTGGAATAAGATACTAGTGTGATACTTGGTTACCATAAGGATATTGGTATCATGACACTCAAGTATCATGAGTGAGGGTACATGAGTATTGGGGGTTGAGTAAGGTATCCTATTTGGTATCAAGTATTAGTATTATAGTTAGTTGGGTATGTATCTAGGAGGATAAGATATGGGTTAGGTACCAAGGTATGAGTTAAGGTATTGGGTATTAGTTAAGGTAATGGTATTAGCTAAGGTATTAGTCTAGAACTATGATATGAGATAATATGTTAAGGTATTAGTAAGGTAATGAGGTAATACTAAGATAATAGCTAGGTAATGAGGTAATACTAAGGAATTGGCTAGGTATTAAGTGTTAAACTAAACTATTGTATATATTAGTATATTTATATTGTATATATGATATTATTATATCCTAGCTAACTAGTATAACTTTAAAATCTAGTATTAGCAAGGTATTAACCCATAGTTAAGGTATTTGAGATACGGGCTAAGATATTAGATAAATGTGCGATACGGGTTAAGATACCGTGATACGGGATAAGGTAAATATCTATAGGCCAAGGTATTGACCCTAGAACTAAGGTATTGACTAATAGTTAAGGTATTTGAGATACGGACTAAGGTATTAGGCAAATATGTGATACGGGTTAAGGTACCGTGATATAAGGTAAGATAAATAGTTATAAGCCAAGGTAAGATAAATGGCTAGAAATTATAGGTAGGAGTATATATTAGGGTAATATATGATAGGAACTTATTAGTATAGCCTAGAAATCTCGTATTGTTCTAGTATTAACTATTATTGACTAGTTTGACAAAGTTAGCACATAAAAACCAAATAGTGGCTTGTTAAGACCTAGTATAACTTTATAAACCTTATAAATAAGTAAAATCAACCTAGAAACTAGGAAATAACCTAATTTGACTGTGTTGGCCTAGATTTGACCTAGTTTGACCAAATTTGACCTAGTTTGACTTAGTTTGGCCTAGTTTGACTTAGTTGGACCTAGCGTTGACTTAGAGATCTTGTTTCAAGCTAGTATAACATGTTTATGATTCCAAACTATAGTTTTGACTTGATATTTCATATTTAGGTCTTTGAGGCACCGATAAGGACACTGTTTGACATTCATTGCTCTGGACCACAGGCGAGTACATTCTCTGATAGTTTTTTTATTTTATAGTTTTTATATTACATGTATTTAGTATTTAGTATTGAGATATTTGATTCTTGACACATTGATTATACGGATTGGTATACTTGAATTTTCGTCGTGAGATATTATTTTCTGTGATTACTTAGTGATTACTGTGTCATTCTTCATGATTACTCAGTGATTACAATGATATCTTGATGATTATATAGACCATGATCATCGTTCATGATATTATAGACCGTGCATCATGATTTACGTGTTATAACGTATCATAATTTGGATCCGTGTACTAGTCGGGGGCAGAAGAAGTATTAGTGGATATGTGATCATACATTATAGCCCGTACAGTAGTATAGCACGTGGCAACTAGCCAATCATGTATTACACGTGAGGTTGAGCTAGTTTCCTTTATTTATAGACCGTACTAGGTCCAAGCCGATCACATATCTTACTAATATTTCAAGGCACTTATTGTTATAGTTTCTTTTACTTTCAGTTCTTCACAGTGATGATTCTTATCATATTGCTCTTGGTTATTTTCATTACTGGTCGTAATATTCCCTTATTGTGATATTTACTATCTCAGTGACTCTCCGTCATTTTTTTGTATTGTTATTACTATTTTTTAGCTTTTTTTATTTATTGGAACTGCTATTAGGTTTTATTTTGCTCCAATCCTGACTGGATATATTTTTTAGATAATTATTTAGAGGACTGGTATCCTATATATTATGTCCCACTAGACGATGAGCCAGCTAAATAGCACCTCTATTAAAGGAGGATCTAATACCAGCTGTTGAGGAGGCTCAACTAGTATTAGTAGACACTTAGCTAGTTTTTTTATTGTAGTGGATGTCTACAACTTAGATATTTGGCATATTATCTATATTTTAGAGTATTTGTGTTTTGTTGATAGACTAGTAGACTTGGATATTGGTTATAGTTTGTGACCCTTGTGATTTCTATTCTTCTATTTAATATCGTGCCATTATCTTCCTCTACTTACTTTGATTGAGTATTGATTATAATATTATATTATTATCTTGTCCTTCGTATAGAGATAAGATATTATTGATAGGTTTTATATATTATTGTGTAAGATGATTAGATAGTATTATTGACCTAGACAATATTCTACCTTTGATGCTGCGACATAGGCTGAACGTACCCACGTACTCGTGCTCTCACACCAGGTACGGGTCGTGACACATCTGTTGCCAAAAAGGCTGTCAAGGGAAAGAGCAAAGGAAAGGGTAAGGGGAAGGGTCACGATGTCGAGGCGGACCCTTCTCCGCTCCCCGACGATGTTCAATTGTTGATCATGGGTAGGTCTTCGGAAAAAAAGAAGTCACATTTGGAACATACAGACATATGTGCACAGTTGGCTGCATGGATGAACCATCATTGAGAACATATGCTAACTTTTTACTGCCAAATGGGTAGCTCAGCCGCATGGGTAACCCTGTCACATGTGTTACTCTGCTGCATGCGTACTCCTGCCGCATGAACAACTCTATCACATGGGTAAGCATTCTGCATGTATAACTCTGTCGTATGAGTAACTTAGTCGCATGAGTATCTTAGCCGCATAGGTAGCTCAGCCGCATGTGTAATTTACCGTATGGGTAACTCACTTAGAACATTAATAAGTTTCCTCAAAGATTCTGATTAAATTTCCTTATTATTTTGTAGTGACTTTACCCACAGCACCCTCTAGCGAACTAGTTCTTGGTTAGAACATGTTTCTATTGAACAAGAGCCTCGGGGACTTGGACGTTGCCATCCAAATTCAGATTGACAAAGGCCTTCCTTCAAAGCGATAATATGTGATTATCGAACAAACCAGCTTCTTTCTGTTGAGTTAAATAAACTCGGGGGAGATCCCCACTGGGGATGGTCATTTTTTATGAAGCTGTACTTTTTGTTCAGAGACGTACTTAAGGCTTCTCACCCTGAGATGGGGACGTCCAAGAAGAACTGATCTTTTACCTTCTGTGGGATAGAGATGTCCTTCCCTTCTTCTAAAAGTCACTTGCCCTAATAGAATTATATAATTGTCGCACGGGGACTTTCTTTACACCTGACGACGAGATGGGACTGGCTTTGCATAAGATGCATGCTGTCTCAAAGATTCCTTGGGGTGAAGTACCCTATAAGGAGTACACCCCGAGCAATAAAAAACTTAAAAAGTTGAAGGCGAAGAATCCAGATATTTTGGTGGTGTACCAAGAGTTACTGTGCCATCATAGTATTTGTCAGCAGTTGTCAAAAAAGAAGAAATCTACCAAGGGTGCTTTCCTCCATATCATGACTTGGACCCATTATCTCTTTTAGGAGAAGAAGGGGTCTACTAAAATTTATGTTCGAGCGCCATGATCAAAGCAGAAAGTTTTTAATTCAATTATGGCGCAAAAGAAGTTGGTTGTTGAGGGTGAGAAAGTTGAGGGCTCCTAGGAGGAGAGTGACAAGTCCCTTGACGATCTTGGTAACCTTAGAGAGGAGCTCAGCTACTTCTACATGGATACCTAGAAGTTTTCCGCTAAGGCCGTATTAGTGGAATATTCGATGCTTTGGCTGCACAACTGTGTAGTCCCGGGCGGATCTGGGACAATAGAGAGGATCAGTTACAAACTCATCCCTCCTACCGTGAGGTTGCTTTCGGCCACAAGTTGTCCCTCCTCCCAGGCATGGTTTTTTGTATACATCATTATCTTCGAAACTTTGCTAAGAAGGTAAAAGACTATCCTGGCAAAGAATATTTTAACAGGGTCGAACTTCCCTATCATTATTTGATGGGTTGTCTTATTTTGCATCATGAATCCCTGATGCACCCTAGAACTGATAAGGACATGGTAACGGTCAATGCCCTGATTCGTAGGTATCGAGGGATAAAATGGATGTATGATACAGTCCCTACCAGTTGGATGGAGCTCATTTTCATGACAAGCTTGACTTTTTTATTGACCGAACCTGAGTTCTCTGATAATGAGAGAGATATCGTCCACCAGGATGATAGGGTAGATACTTATAACTTATCTTAGAATCTCTTCCGTTGGCTCCAAGCTATTCGTTCCTCTCACCTAGTGTCACGACCCGCACCTAGTGTAGGAGTGTGAGTAGAGAACAACATCCAGCCTATGTCGTAGCATCGACGGTAGAACGCTACTTGGATAAACTATCTATCTAGTAATAATGATCATTAAGATATATAATGGCACCAATGAAGTATAAATACTCAATCACAAATTTATAAGATAGAACAATCGCACGAATATGATATAAAGAACTGAAGAGTCAAATACAACTCACAAGGCAAAATAATATCCAATGAGTCATCAAATATAATAAGAAATACTAATGTCAAATGTTGGAGACAAATCCAGTACAATAAACCTATCTATTGAGCTACAGGTAATGGGTCATCTGTCTTAACAGGGATGAGTCCCTCTTGAGCCCCAGTCTCTGGATCTAATCCAATTATGTCCTGAGGCCCCTAGTTAGTGGGATACCACTCCTCAGTGTCATCTGGAAAAAAAATATCCAATCAGGAAAAAAAAAGTACACCTCTAACATCAGTTCCAATAAATGATAAAAACTATGTAACAGTAAATAGAGTGAATATACAATATGCAATATACAAGTACAAGAGCTATAAAAAATAAGAATACTGAAATTAAATACAAGGAAATGAGCATCAAGAAAATAAGCAAAAAATACTACTACTATGTGAGTGAGTACCAGCTTCAACATGTGATCGGCTTGGAAACTTGCACAAGAATTAGGGCATGGTTAATCATACATGCAGTATATGATCAACACTCATAAGGACATGCACAAGAAGGAGAATGATCACATATCTACACTAACACTTTCTGTCCCGACTGGTATAGTTGATCCGACCATGGAACGTTATAATACCGGATTCACTAGGTAGGTAGCTAGTCTCCTCAAGGATCAATGCCTGTACATGTACAAGAAGAACGAGAAATAAGGCTTGCACAAGATATACAATATCCGGATATACCAATCCATGTAACCATCGTATAAAAAATTTAAGAATATCTACACTAAATATAAAAATTATAGAGGATATCATAAATAAGAAACTATCAGAGAATGTACTTGCCTGAAATCCGATAAATAGTATCAAAGATGTCCAAAACTATGTCTCAAAGACCTAAATATGGAATATTATATCAATATAAGGTTTTAAAATGATTACAAGTTAAACTAGTCAAATTTTAGGTCATAAAGCCATTTCTAGGTCAACTCTGGGTCTAACTAGTCAAACTTGGTCAAACTAGCTATTTTTAGGTTGTATGAGTCCATCCCTAGGATATTGTGTCCATACACTATGTAACTAGGCTATACTAGATATAGGATACTAGTACTATACCGTATCGTAAGATACATACATACATATATATATATATATATATATATATATATATATATATATATATATATATATTCTATAAGTTATACAAATATACTCCATACTAGTATTCCTAGTTAAACTAGTACTAATGGAATACCTTGGCTTTGAACCAACTTGGTATCGTACTAGCTACCCTCATCTTGATACTCATACCCAAAACCTATAATTACCTTGGTATAACAAGTAATACTTACTAACTTATCAAACTAAGACAACTAACTAGCTAAGGTTTATAGATGCACCCATCTATATATAATTAAGTATCTAACATACCTCACTTACCAATATCTAACTTATACCATATACTAATATATAACAAAAATACCACTTAACATATATTACCAATAACTAATACATACCCTCTTCTAATATATAACTCACACAACAACATATAACCATATATCAAATATTAACTTCTTACTAATATCTAACTCCAATCACTAACACACATAAACTTATCTCCAACTAACAACTAACTTAAATACTAACTACATAACTCGTACCTACAAACCCGACCATCTTACCATGGTAGCTTCTACTACTAGCAGCCTTGTTGCTGCTGCTGCCCTTAGCAGTACATCTGTTGCTACTGCCCCTAGCAGTATTGCTGCTGCTGCTGCCCCTAACAGCACTGCTACTGCTGCTACTTGCTCGACCCCCTTCATCATGTTGCTGACAGTAGCAACCCAACCCTCATACAACTTGTTGTGTGTTGCTCACCTCCAGACCTTCTGCTAATATGGTTCCCCATAATCCGACCTCTCATACTCGCAAGACTGACACAACATTCACTAATGCACAACATATATGACAGTCCTCCCACAAAGACGGACACTAAAATGAACAACACCTAAACTTATATAAATATTAATATATATATATATATATCAGCACAACACATACAATAGTTGCACACTCACCTCATAGTCTATCAGTAATCTCAATGCAGTCTCCATATAAGCAACAGTCCCCAACTTCTATATATCCAACATACACTCCAACACATTAATACCTAGTATAAACGTAGATAGATGATTATATATATATATATATATTATATATTCAACTCATACGCAATATTTAAATAGCTTAACACAAGTCCAATTGAATTAGAATGCAAAAACACAAACACGTGGAGTACACCGCACCCGTAACACACTCAATCTATGATACACTTGCGATACGGCTCCACCATAGCACCAAACATATCTCGAAGGATACGAACATGTGTAGAATCATAATTAGAAGTACTATGAAGAGTTAGCTACTCATCTACGTGGCCGTGTCAAAATATGACTTGCTCAAACCCCTGTGTCAAAGGAAAAAACCCCAAAATCAATCAATATTACCAAATAATCGTGATACGGCCTACACGTATCCAATTGTGGATACGACACTAGTCTTCACACAACTAAACATATATCAATTTGGTCTAATTGACCTTTTGACAAATACATGATTTGTCAATCTCAGGATTCCCCAAAATTGGCACAAAATACACTATAACTTCTTCCATATGCCTCCTATGAACCTAATTCCACTTCCTATGGGTATCCTTAGTACATGAAAGAGTTTCTAATGATTAAACTACATATTTAGAGTCTAATTAGAGAAAAAACTGAATTATACCTATTGGAAGATGGATTCCCAATACAAGTCTCAAAATGAGTGTCAAGTGCCTTTAACTTGTGTTTCATTCTCCTCCTTGTAGATCTTTGCCTCTTCCTTATTCCAATAGCCTCCAATAGTGAATAGAGAAGTAATTGGAAGAGAATTTGGGTAGGAATTGGTATAGGAATGAAGAAATTTGGAAAAAGAAATTCTAGATCTAGAAATGAGATAAATAGATGAAGAAAGAGAGAGAGAGAGAGAGAGTCTCTCTCCTCTCCCATGTGGCCGGCCTTGCCCCCTTCTTTAAGTCACTATGAAAAGTCTACAATACCCCCTGGGGCTTGTCATAAAGGAGTTAACTAAGGAATGAAGGTTCTAATCCAAATGGTATAACTAATTAAGGTATCCCCCTAATGAATGGGCTTGTTTATTGGGCTCAAATCTAACTAGAATTAATGTTGGTCCAATATAAACTAGTTAGGTCCACTAACACAAGTCCAAATTAAATATAACATCTAACAACAAATAAATAATACAATAAATAAATATACAACATGCACAATATTTAATTAATTATAAAATAACCAAAATATTCTTTCCTAGAAAATATGGTAGTGACACCTAGTGCACCAGAATAGAGCTACGACCTTTGTGGAACCCAATCTATCAAGTCAATTTGTTCACCAGTTTTGATATAGTCAATTCTTATTGGGCAACTCGAGTGCTTCCCTCGGAAGCTTTGGCAGCCTACTCGTTGGAGCCCGAGCGTGGGGTTACTATAATATGACCTGAACCCGAGCTTATTTTTGAGTGCCAATAGCTGGAACCGTGCCAAGGATATTATATACTACGGCGATATACTATTGCACGACCAATATCCTACCATCTGGCTTCGATCCAGAGAAGAGTTATATCTAGTGCACCATGCTGATGCCTCTAGAAGCAAGAGCTCGTAGGACGCCTAAGAAGGGCAAGGGCGCTGTCAAGACTCTGCTTGTGGAGTTGGACCCATCGATCGGGGAAGAAGAGATAATATCTCTCATTGGATCCTCCGGTCGTGAAACGTAAGTCAAAAGTCAAGACCCATCCTGCTCGCTACTCGAAGAAGACGACGATTTAGGTATCCCCAGAGACAGGACCCACGACAAAATTTAAGCCCCCTGCAAAGGGGACCGTGAGAGAAGAGGTAGGACCCCTTGCACTGTTAGTTTCTGAAGTAGACCACACTTTAGATGTTATGGCAGTATCTGTAAAGCTCTACGTTTTATTACTATGTCACCCTTTCGTGACAATTTATCTTCTGGTTTATCTAAAATTATGTAGACACCATCGAAGAGGGTACGCCTCCATCGAGCAGCTACCTCGGTAGTTTCCTACACCAAGAAGGAGAATGAGACAACCACCCCGGACTTTGTCGTGGGTGCCATGGAACCTGCACCTGAGGCTTCAGGAGCTCAGGGCCTGGATGAGGCTTTGGAGGAACCTTATACTCCTCAGGAGAATATCTCTATAAATGATCTGGATGTCATGGGGAAGGCTCTAATAATGCTGGACAAGCCACACAATCTAGTAATCCCTCTTGGTACGTTATTTTATAACTTCACAAGGGATGAGATTTGTTGGCTTAACTACTATATCCTCCGAGTTTGAGTTAATCATTGGTTGCTTTGACTTGACAGTCTCTCCCTCGCTCGTGATTATGTTCAACATGGCAACGAAAGATTGTGTAGTGGAGGAGGAGGAGCAGGGACTCTTTAGAACAAGGCCTACGTCAGCCCCATGTTCTCTGTAGCTAGGGAACCTATCGGAGGACCTTATTTCGTAAAGGACAAAGAGCCTGACTCTGGGATAGCTTCTTCCTCTTCATCTCAGGTGGTTGCTAGGCCATCGGGTGTTGGCGCACCTTCAAATATTGAGGTCACGAGACTTTCCGAGGAACCTGCTCTTGGTCCTTCTGAAACAGGGGTAGCAAGGCTGTCATCTCCAACTATCGTTAGGTAATCTAAAGCCGGAACTTTCTTGAATACTAGGGCTCCAAGGCTCCCTAAGAAGCCCATTCCTGGTCATGATGCTTCATCGGTTGACACTGCAGGTTGCCTAGCGTCCAAGAACCTCTTTCGACCATGAACGATGTGGTTACAAGCAAGACTGCTAGTCGCCCCTCCTTGACTACTTTGCCTCTTGGGTTGTCGGGCACCGTTGTGCTACCTGTCGCACCCATGGCTTCTTCTTCTGTCCTGCCTCTTTTAACTCTTGCTACCCTTAAGGAGATTGAGGAAACTATACAGATCTCCATACGGAGCTTTTACATATTTCTAAAATAAGGGGTTAAAAATGTGCTGGAGTAGAACAAGTCCTTTGCCTAGGCTAAGCACTTTGTCATGAGCCAGGTCGAGTCTCTAAGAAACTTTTCTGGATTTGAACAGATGACTGGCCTCTTGGGACAGAAGGTAACCGAAATAGAGCAGTGTCTGATGGAATTGCAGCAATACCAGCAAGATGACATGGGGATATTGATATCTTATGAGTATGGTCATCTTCTGGAGTCCATAGAGACGGATAAGACTTTCTATATTTTATCCAAGGTTGGCTTATAGCCTGACCTCCAAGTTCTTCATAAGGAGCGTGACAAGCTGAATGGTCTCAGGAAGAGTTGTCTCATGCAGCAAAATACCCTGACCCGGGAGGCAGCAGAAGTGACGGAGGAGATCAGGAGGCTCTAGGTCCAGCTTGATAGGTTAGAGAATAATCTTTGGGGATCCCAACAAGAGGAGGAAGTCATCCGTATCCAGTCAAGCCAAGCGGTCAAGAAAACTATAGGCGTTGAAGTTACCTTGCAGAAGCTGGAAGATAAACACGAGGCTTTTACTAGTTATGAAGATCCCAAGGCCATGGCTAGAGAATCCATAGATTATGCTAGTTAGTGCAAGTCATGCCAAATCTATGCTGATTTTATCCACCAACCAACAGAGTTCTTACACCTTGCAGTTGCATCATGGGCTTCTAAATCTTGGGGAATATATATTATTGGTCCGATCAGTCCATCTTCTTTTAGAGGACATCGGTTTATACTTGCAATAATATATTACTTCTCTAAATAGGAAGATGCAGTTCCGCTCGTCGAAGTTAAGACATCTAACTTAATTAACTTTGTCAAACACCATGTTATCTATCATTTCGGTGTTCCCTGGAAGATATACATGACAATGGGCCACAATTCGCTAGTCATGCATTTTATCGATTTTGTGACAAGAATCAAAACTATAATGTAGCATCTATAGCCTATAATCCACCAGCCAACGATTTAGTGAAAGCTGTCAACAAGACCATAATCAAACTACTTAAGCAGTTTGTCTTGTCCAACAAATGCGAATAGAATGAGAAACTCGAAGAGTGTTTATGGGCTTATCGTACAACTGTTCAGAACCAATTGGTTGTACACCATTCTCTTTGGTCTACGGATGCTAAGCAATTCTTTCGCTTGAAATCAAGATAACTTCTCTTAGAATAGCTATTGCTAATGAGCTAACAGTAGAGAATAATAATCGATTGTCCCTGCAAAATTAGAAGCATTAGATAAAAAGTTCATGCACGCTCAACAACGTATTGAGCTACAGCAAGCACGTATTTTCAGAGCTTTTAATCAAAAGGTCAAGGAAAGAATATTCCAGGTCAGTGAATTGGTCCTTACAGTAAGGAGACATATGATCACAACCTATAAGAAGAAAGGCAAATTCTAAGATAAATGGGAAGGTCCTTATGTGGTGGAGAATATATTCTCCAACAGAACTGACAAGCTCAATAAGCGTAATGGAGATTTAATAATGATGCCTATCAACGATAAATTTCTCAAGAAGTATTATGTCTAAGAATGACATATTCCTCTCCATCTCCAGCTAATTAAAATAAGATTACATCAATATACATCTTTAATCTCCAATAACTCGTAGCCTATACGGCCTCTCGAATTATTACCTATATTCATTTTTGAATAAGACATGGGTAATAGGTCCTCAAAGTTTTCCAGCGGAACGATACTTAGATCCAACGGAACACTCTCGTAGAGATAATCTAAACGATTTTCTCCAACAAAAATATTATGTTCTTAAAGTCCAGTTATTTTAAGGATATCCTATTCCTGATTTCCAGTTGGGTTGGGAATAATCTCACATGTTTATTCACCACTCAATAAATATAATATGATTCATGTCCGTATTACCTCTGAATCGTGTTCTATTTATTATCCCCTAATGAGAAGACAATAGTTCGTCCTTGAACTACTTTCTTCTATTCCATAGTAGAGTAAACTAAGTGAGCTATCACGTCCATATCACCTGTTAGAATTGCATCCCATAAAATTTATTATTTATACTTGTCACGACCCGCACCCGGTATATGGACACGAGAGCGTGGGTACGTCCAGCCTACGCCGCAGAATCGGCGGTCGAACGCTGTCTAGGTCATAATACTATCTAATCATTCTCTCACGAATATCCAACTCCATAAGGAGACACAGATATCACAATATAATATAGAATATACTCAATCACATAAACTAAAGCACGATGAGATATCGAAGAGAACAAATAAAATACAAGACAAGTCTGAACAACAATAAATAGTCTAACCTGCAATAAATATATCCAAGTCTCCAAGTATGTTGGAAACAAGTCTTCTATGTCACAGTCGGGAAAAAATATCCAGTCAGGATTGGAACGAAATACACCTCTAACAGCAGTTCCATACATATTGACAAAAACTATAACACAGTGTAAAGAAATATAAGATAGATAGGAATACTGGCAATAAGAAATATTGACGAGCATGGATGTACTGGAAATAGAAATACTGGAATAAATGGAATACTGGAGCATGTCATCATCAATGTACATCTAGCAATGAAATAAAAATCCAAGTATACGCAAGAACAATGAACTGGTATACAAATGTGTACAAGAACAACAACAACTAGAACATGTAGAGATGCTAGATCAATATACTAGAGATGCATGTCAAGAACATCTAACTAAGTGTATGAAAAATTAGTATATCATGTGATCGGCTTGGGACTGATTAGGCTTGTTACATATGATTAGCTATGATTCATGTAGGGTCAGGCTAACCATCCGGATAGCTATGATGGGAGCAATAGTCAAGCTAATCACATGTAACAGTCTATGAGGCATGTAATGGTCAGACTGCACCGACGTGATATGTGGGTGAGCTATGATGCATGTAAGGTTGGGTATGATCACATAGGCTACTAATATTTTCCCATTTCCCCAACTAGCACGATGGATTCCAATCACGACTCCTCGTGACAGGTCTCAATGATGCCAACTCGTGTAAGGAACAGTGTTAGGATCATGTACGCTATACAACAAGAATTATAGAGATAATCAACATAATGGAAACTGTGAGAGAATGTACTCGCCTGGGGTCCTGCTGCTGGTATGAATCAGAGTCCAAGTCACAGTCCAAATAGCCTATGTATTACAAATTTACCATGTCAAAATATAATTTATTTTAATTTGTTTAATTCTGGAATAATTACTCTAAAATCCTATTTTAATCTTATTATTCTGATTTTTAGGTTAATTCCTAAATTTTGTCCAAAGGAACTGAATTTTATCGACTCGAGACTCATGGCACGCAAATCGAGGCGATCTGTTGACCAAAAATTCAACTGACACAAACTCGAATTTCATGCATGAATTCTTGTAGATTTCAGGGTCAAAAATATGCTAGAATTTATGGCTCGTCCGAATTCAAATTTGTTTGGGAATTATGGCACATACAAATTTTGTATTGTGCACCGATGGTTAAATTCTAAACTAAAAGTTCTACATAATTATAAGTAAAAAAATAATTCGTATTAAATTTTGGGAAAAATATATGTCAATGATCTCAATATTAGCTTTTCGAAACTTTAAACAGTTCATGATTCTGATTCCTGGTTCTCCCGAAATCGCAAAAACATCGAAACACGTCTACTTTCGGACATACTGTGCTCTACGAATTTTCCAGAATTTAATACTAATAATTTCGAAAAACAATTTATATAATCAGAAAGCTAACCTCAATATCTTTCTAACACAAGAAACTAGGACTCGTTTGGAGTCCGAAGCTTTGTGCAATGGCTTCTGGAAGATGAAGGAACCCTAGATGGCAATTCTCTAAAATTCGGCTGAAGAAAACCCTAAAAATAAATAACTAAACTAATATATATATAGGAGAGAGAAAGCAGCCGCGGCTCAGATCTTGACACGTGGTAGCCATCCAATGCTGCCCGCCCAAATCGGATGGTCACAGTTCGATGCGGCTCAGCTCAGCTGAGTCCGAGTCGAACTCTGACTCGGCTCGGCTCGAGGTTGGCTCGGCTCGCACCCACCCCGCGGTCACTGACAGGCGGGTCCGGCACTGTTTGCTACGGGAGGCTGACAAGTGGGCCCCATGTTTGCTGACTGGGCAGAAATAATTACTTTTTGGGTTTTCTTTTTCAGAAATTAGTTTTTAATTCAGTTTTCCCTAATTAACTCAAATTAAATGCTAAAAATAATCAGAAAATTCCCAAAAAATTCTAGAAAATATATTTTATTATTTAGAACATAAAATAAAAGTTTGGGATATTTTTAATTATATTTAAACTTAAAATAAATTCTTAAAAGTCCTAGGAAATTAGGATTACTAGTTTTTAATTAACTAAAAATTATGGAAAAATCTCAATAGCCCCAAATTAACCTAATAACAACATTTAAGCACGAATTTCAGGATACGGAGGTTACAAGTCTACCCACCTTAAAAAAAATTTATCCTCGAAATTTAAGATCCTCAATAGTTGTATTTATATATTTATATTACCATAAAAATTTTAAATTCATCGAATCACATAATCATGAAGTGAATCCATATTGCTATTTCACAAAATTTCTTTCCAAATTCTATAAGTATCATATTCCCGCAAACCTTTAAAATTAAAAATCAAATTCCATTCTTATCACAATCTCCTCAAAATTTTTATGCTAATCACTAAATACAAAACTTAATATTCAATCCTCTAATTTTAAATCCACTCAATGTATATTTATAAAATTTAAAAATCTCGTTCAAACAATTTGTATTCAAATACTAACCCATTAATCATCTTACTCCTCAAATTTTGTGTAAATCACTAAATACAAAATTTACTATTTAGTCCTTTAATTGAAATCCTGTCAATGCATATTTATAAAATTTTAAAAAAATCTTATCCCAAAATTTGAATTCAACACTAATTCATTAGTGATCTTAATCCTCGATTTCTTTCCCTTTTTTTCACACAATACTCAAACAATATAGTTCTTATGAAATCTTCAAATGCAACATTCAAAACATAAATTCATAACTTGCAGGCCAATGAATATAATGATAATCTCCTTAATTTTCTCAAAATTTAATGATAATTTCAATCATTTCATAATCTTCATAAAATCAACGTTTTAACAAGATCGCCAATCCTATCATATTAAGTTCTAAACTCTTTATTTAAATTAATGTTTATCCTCGAAATTTAAGGCATATTGTCTCTCTTTGTCAAATGATAACCTCTTCATTAACTCTTTACTACGGTCAAACCCTCAACAATCAAAGTCTAAGAGAATTCTACCTATAGTCATACAACATGCAATACAACACGCAATCTAGATAAAATATACATAGTTATGGTCTCCTTTTATCATGGTATAGCAGTCTCTGTTAGGGTGTACTACTAACTACATTCCAAAAAAAATCACTGATGCAAGCTACGGTACTAAGAAATCAATCAATCAATAAAATAGACGAAAAAAAGAACAAAAAGAAAGAACAGAGCAGAACCTACTAACACTACCATGGTTTAATGATGCATCCAAAGTTTGATACCCTTATCCTTTTAGGTACCACTGTTTCTACTACAAGCACATCCACTGCTAGTTCTTTTACCTACTATAATTGTTTATACTAGTTATTCTTATCACTCAAGTGTACACCAAGTGAAACACACCATACTAAGTACTGCTCACTCTAATACAACTCTAGATGGACACCTAAGTTACTTTGCAGTGCCATCTCAAGCATTCTCAAACTAATAGATCCCTACACATGCACATCAACTACTCATATACTGTTATCCATTTCTTACCCACCATAAAATTTTATCCTCAAAATAAAATCATCAAAATTTAACTTCTCAAAAAATTTAAAATAAAATGCTTATACTTTCCTCAAAAGTCAAATGCTCAATATCAAAATAAAATTTTAATTACTTCCAAAAAATCTTTATAGCTTTGACTATGTTTATTGAATTGAATTTGAATCCTCAAAATTTAATAACATAAAATCTTAACTCCTCAAAATTCTTAAAAATTAAAATTCATTTCTACTCTTCAATTTATAAATTTAAATCCACAAGTATACATATAAATACTCACAGTCTCTAATACTCAAGGTGTACTCAAATACACCTATGGTCTACAACTCTCAACTGTGTACTGAAACTTGTACTGCCCGAATTACTTGCACTATTACTTCCAAATGATCAAAGTTATCATCACACGTATTTTCTCCAATAATTTTCTATCTATATTAACTGGTACACCAATCTAATTATCATCACACGAAGTACTTACTGTCATTAGCACCTTGCTCAATAAATCTTTGATATAGAATCACTGGCACTATTGGTATGGTAACACTAGCTTCATCATTAGATTATCTCATCAAACTTATTAGAACTCACGATCACTTGCTCTTTCTATGATACACCTGTTTCACTTTACTCTCATGGGCAAGTATATGGTTCCTCATCTCGATTGATGTATTTACTTTTGACACACCCAAGTAATCAATCATCAAATTAAACATTATGCTCCATTAATCTTTAACATAATTCCTTGATACTTAATTATTTACATAGATCGTCCAATTACATAATTTAATGACTATCCAGGACTGGCATGCTGATTCTGATACTTACTCTTAGAACCTTCACTGATACTCTTACTCCTCTTTCTATTATACCAATACTAATTATAATATCACCTATCATAGAACTATTGCTACAAGGTACTATGCTATGGGTATCTCTAGATTAATGCCTACTACTCCCATGTCCAACTAAAAAATACTTACAACTCACAAGTCATACTCAGTCAAAACTAATACAAGACACAAACATAATTGCAAGTCACTAATTATCATACTAATAAGGAATCTATGGAAAGATGTTCAAAAAAAGAAACTGGATAAGGACTGAAGGTATTTCTACTGCTAGTAAAGAAAAGAAGTGATGGAACAAGGTCCTGGAATAACAGAAATAGATAAGTCTTGAGATGATACTTTAAGAACCAATTTAAGATACAACCTGATAATCATACACGTCTGTCTGAAATCATGATACTCAGAATCCTCGCCACGCCAGTAAGCATAGATGCGATAAACGACAGGTTCCGTAACTAAGGTATACAACTCGAAAATCATGTCATCTAGAATCCTCGCCACGCCAACCGGTATGGCTGCGAGAGACTATAAATTCTATAACTTAAGTGTGTACATCCAAGTCAGGTTCCTACGTTCTCGTCACGACAGCTAACATGGCTGTGATAAACTCTAGGTTCTATAACCAAAGTAGTCGTTTTACCTTTCTCACTGTCCTCATCAATATATGCCATCAGATGATACCGTAAATTTAAATCCATAAAATTCATCTCGATATGAAATTAACTCAACAATGATACCAAGAATCAAATTTAACAACTGGTCAACAAGAATCAAACTCAACAATGATACCAAGATTTTAATTTAATAATTGATCAACAAGAATCAAGTTCAATAACAACAAGCGAGAACGGACGGGACAAGGGAAAAATTTAAATTAGAAATTATAATAAGATTCTCAAGGGTCGTCCCAGGAATCTCTCAAATAATTTGTGATTGAGTATTCGCTCTCATCCTAGTATCCTATGTCTTATATCCTATCGCAGGCACGCAGTAGTACAACTAAGACATTGCACTACCACGATATCGTACAACTTGCGAAGTCTGACCTGCATGGGCCACCACTAAAAACGTGTCACGACCCGCACCCGGTATATGGGCACGAGAGCGTGGGTACGTCCAGCCTACGCCGCAGCATCGGCGGTAGAACGCTGTCTAGGTCATAATACTATCTAATCATTCTCTCACAAATATCCAACTCCATAAGGAGACACAGATATCATAATATAATATAGAATATACTCAATCACATAAACTAAAGCACGATGAGATATCGAAGAGAATAAATAAAATACAAAACAAGTCTAAACAACAATAAATAGTCTAACCTGCAATAAATATATCCAAGTCTCCAAGTATGTTGAAAACAAGTCTTCTATGTCACAGTCTAAAAAAATATTCAGTCAGGATTGGAACGAAATACACCTCTAACAGCAGTTCCATGCATATTGACAAAAACTATAACACAGTGTAAATAAATACAAGATAGATAGGAATACTGGCAATAAGAAATACTGACGAGTATGGATGTACTAGAAATACAAAAACTGGAATAAATGGAATACTGGAGCATGTCATCATCAATGTACATCTAGCAATGAAATAGAAATCCAAGTACACGCAAGAACAATGAACTGGTATATAAATGTGTACAAGAATAACAACAACTAGAACATGTAGAGATGCTAGATCAATATACTAGAGATGCATGTCAATAACATCTAACTAAGTGTATGAAACATTAGTATATCATGTGATCGGCTTGGGACTGATCAGGCTTGTTACATATGATTAGCTATGATTCATGTAGGGTCAGGCTAACCATCTGGATAGCTATGATGCGAGCAATAGTCAGACTAATCACATGTAACAGGCTATGAGGCATGTAATGGTCAGGCTGCGCCGACGTGATCTGTGGGTGAGCTATGATGCATGTAAGGTTGGGTATGATCATATAAGCTACTAATATTTCCCCATTTCCCCAGCTAGCACGATGGATTCCAATCATGACTCCTCGTGACAGGTCTCAATGATGCCAACTCGTGTAAAGAACAGTGTCAGGGTCATGTATGCTATACAATAAGAATTATAGAGATAATCAACATAAAAGAAACTGTCAGAGAATGTACTCGCCTGGGGTCCTGCTGCTGGTATGAATCACAGTCCAAATAGCCTATGTATTACAAATTTACCATGTCAAAATTTAATTTATTTTAATTTTTTTAATTCTAGAATAATTACTCTAAAATCCTATTTTAATCTTATTATTCTAATTTTTAGGTTAATTCCTAAATTTTGTCCAAAGGAACTAAATTTTATCGACTCGAGACTCATGGCACGCAAATCGAGGCGATCTGTTGACCGAAAAGTCAACCAACACAAACTCAAATTTCATGCATGAATTCTTGTAGATTTTAGCATCAAAAACATGCTAGAATTTACGGCTCGTCCGAATTCAAATTCGTTTGGGAATTATGGCACATACAAATTTCGTATTGTGCATCGATACCTAAATTCTAACCTAAAAGTTCTACAGAATTAAAAGTATAAAAATACTTCGAATTAAATTTTGGGAAAAATTTATATTAATGATCTTGACATTAGCTTTCCGAAACTTCAAACTGTTCATGATTCTGATTTCTTGTTCTCCCGAAATCGCAAAAATATCGAAACACGTCTACTTTCGGACATACTGTGCTCTACGAATTTTCCAAAATTTAATACTAATAATTTCGAAAAATAATTTATATAATCAGAAAGCTAACCTCAATATCTTTCTAACACAAGAAACTAGGTCTCATTTGGAGTCCGAAGCTTTGCGCAATGGCTTCTGGAAGATGAAGGAACCCTAGATGGCAATTCTCCAAAATTCGGCTGAAGAAAAACCCTAAAAATAAATTACTAACCTAATATATATAGAGGAGAGAGAAAGTAGCCGCAGCTCAGATCTTGACACGTGGCAGCCATCCAACGCTGCCCGCCCAAATCGGATGGTCACAGTTCGATGCGGCTCGGCTAAGCTGAGTCCGAGTCGAACTCTGACTCGGCTCGGCTCGAGGTCGGCTCGGCTCGGCTCGCACCCACCCCGCGGTCACTGACAGGCGGGCCCGGCACTGTTTGCTGCGGGAGGCTGACAGGTGGGCCGCATGTTTGCTGACTGGGCAGAAATAATTACTTTTTGGGTTTTCTTTTTCAGAAATTAGTTTTTAATTCAGTTTTCCCTAATTAACTCAAAATAAATGCTAAAAATAATCAAAAAATTCCCAAAAATTCTAGAAAATATATTTTATTATTTAGAACATAAAATAAAAGTTTGGGATATTTTTTTGATTTATATTTAAACTTAAAATAAATTCTTAAAAGTAGTAGAAAATTAGGATTACTAGTTTTTAATTAACTAAAAATTATGAAAAAATCTCAATATCCCCAAATTAACCTAATAACAATATTTAAGCACGAATTTCAGGATACAGAGGTTACAGTACTCAATATGAGTATACCTTGAGTGATAAATCTACTAAATTCTTCTATAAATTATTCAGCCATGTCCATAATACCTCTGAGCAGATATATATTCAATGGGTCTCAATATGAAAGTTTTAATAAGGTAAAACAAAATTTTGTTATTGATGGAGATAAGGAAAGGACAATACAAATACTTAAGGAGAAGATTGGTCATAATCTTCAGAATTGTTTACAAACATTGCAAGAGCATAAAAAATACAGACGTCAGAATATGCAAATGTTCGACGGGTTGCCATTATTCTGGCCTAATTTTCTCGTTCTTCCACTACAACAGACGGAGTAAGAGGATCGGTAAAATCAGTCTGAAATAAGGTTAGTTTATTCGAGGAAGGACCAACAAAATTCTGGAAAATATTTGCTCTACTCTGATTAAGGGGGACCACTCCCTCCTCCTCTTTTATAGAGGACATCATAGAAACAATGAAAGTCCTACCAGGGTTAATTCTAACCGGTGAAGTAGTAGTCAATCTATCAACCTCCTTAATTCTCTACTCAGAGACATCTTGTGAAGCAATGAAAACAAAAATAAGTTTGCATGAAGAAGTAAAGAATCGAGCAAGAAACTCTATTATTTATATAGAGGAAAATGATGGTTCAGAATTTTACGCACCTCTTCAGTGAAATGAGATAATGATTGGTTTTTCAAGCAAAGAGAGGAATTCGAAACACTAAGAATAACGGTTGGAATTTTTCATAAAAAGAAGGTTTGGTACGTGAGTTTGTGCACGTGAATGTGAAAGTTCAGTTCTGGAATTTCACATTCGCGAGGGTGTTTCACATGTTTTAACTTGTTTTTACATATTTTAATTAGTGTTTCTACCTAAGTTATTGAAGTAGCTAATTGGTCCTTAAGTTATAAGTCATAACATGGGTTACAAACCTATTTTATGACCGTTGTTCAGCCGTACTTCCTACCAAATTCAACAGTGCACCTTCTCGGTTTGACAACAACTATGGTTTAAAAATATTAAAAAAATGTCAAAGAATATATAAAGAAATGAGGGGAAAAGGCTGAGGATGAATATGATAAAGTATTTGAAGGGTATTACCTAAGGATTTGATGTGTACCCAACACAACAAGGTGTCCTTTTGCACAAATATTTTAGCAGCAGCACCTATGTGTGCCTTGTTGCAATTGGAGGAGAGAAATGGGCAAAAATGTGTTGATACATACGCAACAAAGTTAGAAAAGATATTATATGTGTAAAGGAGGAAGGGATTGGAAGATTTTTACCTACGTATAGTGTGTATACAGCCTTGTAAAGCACAATATTTTACCAGCAATTTATCTTTTGCACCTGCTATGTTCGGCCAGGGTTTAAGGTGTTTGTAAGGGAAAATAGGAAGAAATGAGAGGGGAAGGAGTATTAGACTGTAGGTGAATGAGAGGAGGAGTTTGTTGGCTTGGAATTAGGAGAGATTGAGTTGTGGGGAGGTAGTTATGCAACTACAAGAGGTGGGAAGACCCATACAAGGCTGTGAACCACTCCCCTCTAAGGTAACTTTTGGTGCACCACAAGTGGCTCCTAGTAACGTGTTGGGTCTACATACTCCCATGCATGTGTGGACCAAGTTTGGATTCATTTGGACTTGATTTGGCTAGGTTTAACTAGCATAATCTAACCACTAGTCCAATCTTATCTAGGCTAAAATATTACTAGCTCTAGTGCACCTAACCTACTCCAAAACCTATGTCACACATTGTATTATAAAAAATGTTAAACCTTAAATATAATACTATGTATATTTATTTATATCTATATAAATAAATACACAAAACCATATATACAATCATGATTAAAATACTAAATAAAATTTATATTGTAGGAATTTTGGGATGGGGGTTTACATCTTTTCCTACTAAGAAGAATTTTGTCCATGAATTAAGAATAAGTCACATGAGAAAATTAATAAAGAATAAGGCATAAGAGAAACATAAGAACAAAATATTAAAGGATATCAAAAATGTAGCACGTAAAATCGTACCTTGGCCCTCAATCAAATAAGAAAAACGCTCACGGATGATATCCTCTCACTCCCAAGTTGACTCACCTGGAGTATGATGATTCCATGCAACATGAACTAAGGGAATGGTCTGACCTCTCAACACATTCTCCCTCCGATCGAGTATCTCCACTGGTTGCTACTTATAAGATAGACTTGGCCCGATAGTGATCTATGAGTGGTCCATAATGTGGTTAGGATCTGAAATATATCTCCTCAGCTAAGATACATGAAACATGTCATAAAAAACCTCTAATCCCTGAGGCAAAGATAGAATGTAGGCAACCTCTCCAATCCGCTTTAGCACGTCGAAAGGTCCGATGTACCTCAGACTCAGCTTCTCTCTACCTCCAAATCTGATGGTACCCTTGGTCGGTGATATTTCCAGTAATACATGATCATCTTCCTTGAAATTAGTGCACTGCTTCTGCCTCTCCTGTGTAGCTCATAAGTACCCCAGTCACGCCCCAGTCCCAAAATACGTAAGACTAGGACACGTAAGCATGCCAGCCGCATGTACATGGCAACTCTAATATATGGGTACCATGATACACACGTACGCTGTAATATGAACAATAATTCATAAGTGGTATAACTATCATAAATTACTGGGTATAATCTAATCTTATTCACAAAAATCATATATAAGTAAATAACCAATATCTATGAACTAGATCTCAATATAAAGTATCTAAACATGACAGTCGGATGGAAACAAATCCACTTTCGAATTAGAATATGGAATAAACAAGACAAATACAATATAAATACCATAACTATCAACCACTGAGACTCGAAGAGAAGACCTCCTCGGAATGTAAGTAACCAGTCCGGATCTGCGCTCCTGCGAATACTCATGAACATCTACACCTGAAAAGGGACCAGGTCCTCATAGGGACATAACAAGATACATAGAAGCATGCCATAAAGTAAATACTGAATAAAATAAATAAAGGGTGTGCTAACCATCTAAGTGAATGCAATGTGAGGACAACTTTGGTACGTATGGGTAGGCGTAGGCATAACGTCCATACCGCTCCGAAGAACGGGGCATCTGCATAGTATATAACGTCCATACCGCTCTGAAGAATGGGGCATCTGCATAAAGGGAGTCATTAGATCCATGGCTCCTTCGGATACTATGGATTCCAATGTGTGTATCCCATACGCCTACTAGTTGTCCTCCCCGCCCAATATAAATATACAAGTCGAATACTCGACGTGCATACCACGTATCTGTATGCCAAGTCTCAACTAATACAAAATCTTGAATTACACACAAATCGTGATGCATGTCACATGCACCGATAGCTAGTCGAGTACACGAACCCGCATCCCAATATGAATTTTTTATCGTAAAACGTGTAAGAGTGTTGGGTCTCAGAAGATATCAGAGTATCCTCCCAATGTGGTGAGTCTGCTAGTGACTAGGTCAAGTATACTACTTATCGACGCATCCATCGACTATACCCTAGTCAATCTCGGACGCGCACAGTCATATAATATTAAAATAAATAAACATGCAACTAAATAATGACTAAATTTAAACAGTACAACAAGGCAAGGTATACTTGCCCGGCAAGGAAGCTGTGTAGTGTCAATAACCTGCTCCTGAAGTTGTGCAGAACAATCTAATATATCCTCGGGGTACGCGTACGGAAATGACGGTGACGATAATGAGGTTGACGACGATGACAATGACGATGACGACGATGATGGTAAATGGCGATGATGACGATGATCATAGCAACGATGTGGATGACGCCGACGATGTTGACGACGATGATGACAACGATGGCGATGGTAATGATGATGATTACAGATGACGAAGATGATAATGTGGATGATGGTGATGACGAGAACAATAATATGGGTGATAGTGATGTCGAGGATGGTGACTGGGACGATTAGGGTTAGAGATAATGATGTTAATAAATGGTGAAGAGTAGGATATTGATGATGATGATGGGTGTTGATCATGGTAATAGTGTTAATGGTGATGATAATGAAGATGATGAAGAGATGAGGATGATGATGACGAGGAAGATGATGGGGATGATGAAGAGATGAGGATGATGACGAGGACGATAATATGGGTGATAGTGATGTCGAGGATGGTGACTGGGACGATTAGGGTTAGAGATGATGATGTTAATGAATGGTGAAGAGTAGGATATTGATGATGATGATGGGTGTTGATCATGGTAATAGTATTAATGGTGATGATAATGATGATGATAAAGAGATGAGGATGATGATGATGAAAATGGTGATACTGGTGGTGATGACGATGGGTCTGCCGGAGGAGCTCAGGCAGGAGGAGGAGACGGGTTATGCTCGGCAGGGCCGGTAGGTCATGGCAAGGTGCTGGTGGTGGGGACGACTGGAGATGCAGGGAGGAGGAGGTCAGGAAGAGGGAAGAAGAGGTGGTCATGGTGCTGGTGGTGTGGTGGTGTTGACTGGGGTGAAGTCGAGGGGAGGAAGAGGAGGTCGGGATATTAATGGTGGTCGTGGCGTTTAGTCGATCAGGGGAAGGACATGTCGAAGAAGAGATGGCCGTGGGTCGGGGTGTTGGTGTGATGTTGACGAGGAAGAAGATCAGGCGGCGCTCGGCGAGGAGGCTGGCAAGGTCGGGTTCAGGCCTGGGCGGAGGAGGCGGCATGGGGAAGATGACCGGCAGCCGGGGAGGTCGGTTTGTCGGCGAGTTCGAGTCGAGGGAGGAGGAAGGAGACGAGGAAGATGGTGGTGTTGGTCGGGTCTGCGGGTGAAAACGCGATGCACAGGCCAAGCTCCGGTGGACGACTAGCCGACGGAGGTCCGGTCGGGTTACACAGGGATGGAGGGGGATGTACAGTAGGGAGAGGAAGAAGGCTACGGCTAAAAAGGGATTTTGGTTTTGTTGAAAAGGAAAAAGGAAGCAAAAATTTGTATAAATATGTCTAGAATTTAGGTTTTTGTTGACCTAAAAATTTTTTGGGCTTGGTCAACTCTTTGGGCTTGGGCCTTGCGCTCACATGGGGAGGTTTGGAGGGCCATAATTGCATTGTTTAAATGCAATGATAGGTTTAAAATAAAGGGGGCGATGTTGCGCGTTGTACATTCCGAAAAAATAAAAAAAAATTATGTAAAGGGACAAACGAGTTTTCTTCATGTATTGTCTAATGGTGTAGACACCTTAATGCACTTTTGCATAAAACACCCAACAATTAGAAAATTGCACAAAGATGGAATTTGGGTTTAAATTAATTAAAATTAATGCGCATGATGTTCTGGAATTAATTAGAAGTACATGGGGATAAAATTAGGTGGACACAAGTATCTTGGACATAGAGGGCTCAGAGTAGAATATTAACAAAATTCGGGTTGCACAAAACGGGTCAAGATTGTGTCTCCAATTTCGATTGGAACGCACAGGGGTACAAAGTCATATTTATTTAGAATTAATTATAAACATCCGCGACGAATATTGTACGACTAAAATGTAGTACAAGAGAGCATAATTATAAGTTACACCAAAGTCAGAATAGAAGGCGGGAATGTCTAGGACAAGGTTGTAAAGTTTGTAGGAAGGAAATGGCTAGTGAGGTGCTCCAATTATCGAAGCAACGATAAGGTGCACTAAGTGATATAAATATTATATAATTAAATAAAATGCCATGTCCTATTTCCAATTGGATACAAACTAGCCCTAGTTTCTCTATCTATGCCAAGTAGACCTAATTTTGGGTGAGGGGGTTTACAATCTATCCAACTTAAAATAATTTTGTCCTCGAAATTAAAATAAGGCATAGTCTATTATTCTTTTGCGTATAAGGCAAGTCAATCACAATCTCTTTGCGATCATTAAAATTCTAATCAAATATATCGCAATCACTTCAAAATTTAGATAATCACTATTCAATTCAAAATTCAACCTATTGTAATCTTTTCTTACTTTTTCAAATCATCAACATCCAAAATTGAATCCATATAACATCTTCAAGAATTAAATAATGCGTATAAATTTTATACCCCTATTTCCAACTATCATAATCTCCTTAGAAAATGATTTTTAATCAAATATTATTCCTATCTTCAACTTAGGAATTTTGTACTCTTCAAATTTAAATTTAATTTTCGTCCTCAATATTTTGAATAGGTAATCCCACAATCAACATTTAACTTTTAATTTAAGGCCTCAAATTGTGAAATTTGAAATCTAATTCACCAATTATTCAAGTCTAGATTTTTATATTTATCCTCAAAGTTTTAATCGGTGATTCAACCTTCAATATTCAAAATATAAATTATATGCTCAAGTATAATTATTTGGTTCATCCTATCACGGTTTTTAAAATTCATTAATTCTAATCATCTTAATCATTCTTCTAAAAATCTTAAAATTAAAATAACTTGAACCTCTCAATCTAATTTTTACTCGATCACAATCTAAAAGAAATTTTTCTCAAGTTGATAATGCAACTTCTACCCAACTTAGGATTTACCCATCTATCACATAAGGCTCTTACATTTAAGAAAACTTATTCCTCAAATTTACTTAATCATGTTACTCAATCCTCAAAAATTTTAACACCAAATATATCATATATGATATATCCTTAATTACCAAAGATGGTCATCAAATAATGTGGTTGGCCTATGGAGTATATTAGTACTCTCTATATATCAAACTTATACCAAGCACGAGGTTCGTCTTTCCGAAATAAGAGAAGACAAAAAACAATAATAAAGAGTTCAAGGGGGAGGTAATAGAATATATGTATGGGGATCAAGATGTTTAAAGAATTCCAACAGGAATTATCAAGACAGTTGTTGATTGAAATCCTATTTGGTCATTTCTTATTCGCATGCTCCTATCCGTATAGTTTGTAATTGATACGATATACTCATACATGTCTAGGGGTACGTATATTCGTCTACTAGTCGACTATATATCTCAATCCACATAAAGTAGCCATGCGATGAGCGAACCAAGCGCACTATGGCTAGCTAGACCATAATACACTGATTCTGAGTAGACAATTGTATTAATGTGGTTGATCAGACCGCAATAACACATTGTCAAGAATAAGCTCGATAAAGAATAAGCTTGCAAAACTAGGCTATAATAGCAGCATAAGTCAAGGTAGTACAGCAAATATAAGTACGCTAGATCATGATGAAAGAAGGTATATAATAGTTCAAGTTCACAAAGAAGTTAAGACTCTACAGTCTCTACAGTTGTCATACTAACTCCTTGTCTAAGTCGTTAGTCGACCAAATAGGGTTCTTACAATTTGGATAAACAATATCTTCTTATGCTAGCATACAGTTAATGTCATTTAGTTACACTTCAATAATATGTCAAGAGGACTATGTGATACTAGGTTGTGAGGCATACTACCCAACTTAAAAGAATAAAATTAATACTGTAATTGCCTTGAAGGAATTTTATAGAATAACCTGGTCCTGGTAAATAAAGTAGAACTCTTATTAGGGTATATAAGGAAATATATTGGTACTTATTAAGGTCTCCTATTGCATTATATAGGTAATGGTCATCTTAAGTCTTAATCATAATGCTCATAGAACAAAGGTGTCAATATTGAGAATGGAAGGGTTACTGGCTCTCAAGTGAAATAGGATATAACTTGTCTGGAGATATGTGGAACATGTTACTTGATTTGAAGTAAAAGGGTAATCATAAAATCATAATCTAAATAAACAACTCAAACCATCAAGTTCTAACTACCAAGCACTAAATTCAAAGTTTAAGATTACAACTATAATCCTAGCAAACTATATATCCTTAACATAAAGGAATATCACTTGACCTATAATCAGAAGGGTTAGGTAGCATGAGTCAAAAGAAGAGAAGAACATAATTAGTCGTCACACAAATAGCGAGTACTAAGTTTCAGAGGAACAAGTCATAAAACTAAATAGAAAGACTCTAGATAATATCATGGTTTCCTAAGGGGGAGGTGGTATGCTAATATCTGTGTTCGAGATTTAATCGAGAAAAATGTTATATTCGTTCCTCTTGGCTTCCTAAAGTACTGTCTGCTAGTATCAGGACAAGAACTTAAATTTATAGTTCTATAATACTATCCCACTATAAAAGTTAAGTTTTGGTCCTAATATTCAACCTTGGATTTCTATTGGTCCTTCAATGCTAGGGTCAAACAATATGGTTAGATTTATAACTCACTCTAGTTGTGTCTATACTATTCTCAAGTCATTCCTAATTATCAAGGGATAATGGTCAATCATTCTACAGGTAAGGGTTGCTAGGGTTCATTAGGTAGTCTAAACTTAATGATGTGTCAATGCCCTAGTTGTATTCTTAATAGAAATGTTACCCTAATTATCATCCTATTAACAAGAATTCTTATATTCTAGCAGGAACTATACTCAAGGAATTATTAGGGAAGCACATGAATCAAGCGGGATGCAGTTATTCAAATAGAATGTATTAGACGAAAGATGAACCATAGTCAAATGTGGATGAGATCCTATACTCTAATCCTATTTGTAGGCTTGCTCGGTATAGTAACGTAACCGAGACAATATGCTCTCGAACTGCATTGGCCACCACAAAAAAATATGTCATGCCACAGTCCCAAAATACGTAGGACTAGGACACGTAAGCATGTCAGTCGCATGTACATGGCAACTCAAATATATGGGTACCATGATACACACGTACGCTGTAATATGAATAATAATTCATAAGTGGTATAACTATCATAAATAATAGGGTATAATCTAATCTCATCCACAGAAATTATATATAAGTAAATAACCAATATCTATAAACTAGATCTCAATATAAAGTATCTAAAGATGACAGTCGGATGGAAACAAATCCATTGTCGAATTAGAATATGGAATAAACAAGACAAATATTATATAAATACCACAATGAGGTTGATGACGATGACAATGACGATGACGACGATGATGATAAACGGCGATGATGACGATGATGATGGCAACGATGTAGATAAAGCCGACGATGTTGACGATGATGGCGATGGTAATGATGATGATTACAGATGACGAAGATGATGATATAGATGATGGTGATGACGAGGACGATGATGTGGGTGATAATAATGACGATGATGGTGACTGGGATAATTAGGGTTAGAGATGATGATGATAATGAATGGTGAAGAGTAGGATGTTGATGATGATGATGGGTATTGATCATGGTAATAGTGTTAATGGTAATGATAATAGAGATAATGTAGAGATGAGGATGATGATGATGGCAATATTGATACTGGTGGTGATGACGATGGGTCTGCCGGAGGAGCTCAGGCAGGAGGAGGAGATGGGCTGTGCTCGGCTGGGCCGGTGGGTCACGACAAGGTGTTGGTGGTGGAAACGACTGGAGATGCTGGAAAGAGAAGGTCGGGAAGAGGGAATGATAGGTAGTCACGGTGCTGGTGGTGTGGTGATGTTGGCCGGGGTGAAGTCGAGGGGAGGAAGAGAAGGTCGGGACATTAATGGTAGTGGTGGCGTTCAGTCGATCAGGGGAAGAACAGGTCAGAGAAGAGATGGCCGAGAGTCGGGGTGTTGGTATGATATTGACGAGGGAAAAGATCATGCGGCGCTCGGCGAGGAGGCTGACAGGGTCGGGTTCAGGCCTGGGCGGAGGAGGCGGCATGGAGAAGATGACCGGCAGCGGGGGAGGTCGGCTTGCCAGTTAGTTTGAGTCGAAGGAGGAGGAAGGAGACGAGGAGGATGGTGGTGCTGGTGGGGTCTGCGGGTGGAGACGCAGTGCACAGGCGGAGCTCCGGTGGATGACTGGCCGGCGGAGGTCCGGTCGGGTTGCACAGGGATGGAGATGGATGTACAGTAGGGAGAGGAAGAAGGCTACGGCTAAAAAGGGATTTTGGTTTTTTAGAAAAGGAGAAAGAAAGGAAAATTTTGTATAAATATGTGTAGAATTTAGGTTTTTATTGACCTAGAAAAACTTTGGGCTTGGTCAACTCTTTGGGCTTGGGCCTTGGGCTCATATAGGGAGGTTTGGAGGGCCATAATTGCATTATTTAAATGCAAGAATAGGTTTAAAATAAAGGGGGCGATGTTGCGCGTTGCACATTTCGAAAAGTTACAAAAAAAATTATGTGAAGGGACAAACTAGTTGTCTTCATGTATTGTCCAATGGTGTGGGCACCTTAATGCACTTTTACATAAAAATGCCCAACAATTGGAAAATTGCACAAAGATGAAATTTGGGTTTAAATTAATTAAAATTAATGCACAAGGTGTTCTGAAATTAATTAGAAGTACATGGGGATAAAATTAGATGGGACACAAGTGTCATGGACATAGAGGGCTATGTCAAGATTGTGTCTCCAATTTCAATTAGAACGCACAGGGGTACAAAGTCATATTTATTTAGAATTAATTATAAACGTCTGTGACGAATATTGTACGACTAAAATATAGCACAAGAGAGCATAATTATAAGTTACACCGAAGTCAGAATAGAAGGCGGACATGTCTAGGACAAGGTTGTGAAGTTTATAGGAAGTAAATGGCTAGTGAGGTGCTCCAATTATCGAAGCAACAGTAAGGTACACTAAGTAATATAAATATTATATAATTAAATAAAATACCGTGTCCTATTTCCAATTGGATACAAACTAGCCATTTCCTTTATATGCCAAGTAGACCTAATTTTGGGTGAGGGGTTTACAACTCCTGAATCTGCTTTACCTACTACATAGTATAAACCACCAACTCTAGCCTAAGCATCTGTCTATCCCCTACATCGCTCTAGCAAACAGGAGAACGACACTAACTGCCATATAATGCCTTAAAAGGAGCTATATGTATACTTGCATGACAGTTAATCCATATGTCTAGGGGTGACAAGATGTGCTGAACTTCAGGCGAGTTTCGATGCTTTCATGCATACTCTGCCAGAAGTGTTATTTGAACCTCGAATCCCTGTCAGATACTATATTGACTAGTACTCCATGTAGCAATACTATTTGTTCATGTACATCTCGGCTAGGGCCTCCATCGTCTAACCAACTCAGAAGGGCAAGAAATATTGACCCAAACTAGTCATAGTCAACTTGATTTTGATAATCAACTAACAATGATCCGATATGACTTAATATGATATATAAACTGAAGACCAATACATCTCCATGATATTGCTAAATTTAAAATAGCTACATGCTACAAATATTGAGTTATGGTTATTCGAGTATGCAATTTTTTATTTACTTGAGTCTAAGAAATGTTGTACATTGAGTAGCACATGGCAACTAAATGCTCAACCCATTTTTAAATCTCAGTACAACCCATGCAGCTAACAAACAAACCCAAACTAGTCCAATTGACAACAGCCCAAACCTGATTTGTTAAACTAAAATATTCGGTACTTAAGGGAACCAAACTCGGGCCAAACTCGATCTACGATCGAACTTGGGCTGAACTTGGTCTAGGACCAAACCCGGGCCAAACTCGGTCTCCTAAGTCCCAGTATTTTCTAGTTCCTAAATTGACTCCTTCACCTCATGGTCCCGAGCTCAATATTCAAATTTATGAACGATGGGGGACCAAACTCAGCCCAAACTCAGTCACCAAGAGCACTATAAATAGAGTTCCACTCTCTCATTCTAAACTTACTCATTCATTTTCATACCTCCTCTCTTCTGATCTATTTATCATTCCCATCTAAAAAGAAGCAACTTCCCAAGCTCTAACAAAACTGTGAGTCGTTTAAAAGTTATTCGAGTTGTAATTACCTTAGAAAATTCCAAGTATGCTTTCCATCTGAAAGTGTGAAGTTTACGTACTCTTCGAATCAAAGCACGTGTTTGTAAGAAGTTGCAAGCCTTCAGATCAAAGCTTATATTTTACTAATCTGGGATTCAACTCCGAGCAAGAGTACTCCGGCCTGGACTAGTCCTCCACAAGAAAAACCAGGATAAAAATCTCAGTGTTAGCGTATTATGCTTTCTAACTCTGTATTTTCATATACTTGTTATAGTTTTCCATATCTGCTTGCATAGTTTACAAGTTGGTTATCTGCCTTCCATTTTTTAGTTAGTAAATATTGTCACAAACTCTATTCACCCTCCCTCTATAGTTTCCTTAAGGTCCTTCAATTGGTATCAGAGCAAGTTCTCTTCTATAGGCTTTTTATCCTAAAAGCAGAATACATGGAAACTGTAAAATCTATCTTTAATAGTGAAGGCCAATCCACAAATATGCCTCCTCTATTTGATGGAACCAACTATACTTACTGGAAAACACGAATGAGTTTTTATCTCAAATAACTGGATTTTGACCTTTGGTCAATAGTCGTAGACGGATACAAAAAGCTACCTAGAATTGTTGTTGATGGTAACTTAGTTGAAAAACCTTATGATAAATATATGTATCTTGAAAATAAATAAGCTAGTCTTGATGCTAGATCCATCAATCCTTATTTTATTCTGTAGATAGGACTGAATTGAATAGAGTATCCACTTGTACCACATCTAATAAAGTTTGGAAAAATTTTCAGGTAACTCGTGAAGGTACCTCACAGGTGAATAAATTAAAAATTAGTAAACTAACACAAGAGTATGAGGCTTTCAAAATAAAACTAAATAAAATCAACACACAAATATTACATATTTTCTTGATATTGTTAATCCTTTTTCTTCTCTTGGCAAGGATTATAACAATCATGAAAAGATATACAAGGTACTTAGGGGACTTCCGAAGAATTGGAACCCAAAAGCAGCAGTGATTATTGAAGGAAATGACCTCACTACAATGACGCTAAAATTACTCATGGGGAAGCTGATGAGACCTCAGTTGGACCTCAATGATCTCGAAGAATTAGCACCAAAGAAGAAAACCTTATCATTCAGCACACCACAAAAAGGTTTCCAATAATAAAACTGAAGATGATGATTCAGAAGGTGAGAAACAAGCCCTAATGGTCAAAAATGTTAAAAAGTTCTTAAGGTTTGAAAAGTTAAATTGAAAGAAGAAGGACTATCAAAACAACAATGAAGATCCAATATGCTATGGCTGTAAAAAGATAGGCCATATAAAGGAGGACAGTCCATCAACTAGGAATAGGAATCTTTATGAACGCCCAAGAAAAAGATCATCTTCACGCAAATATGCAAAGAAGCATATGACATGAAAGTAAAGCCAACGAATCTGAAGAAAAAGAAAACTCTCATGATGTTGCAAATATTTGCTTGATGGCTTTTGATCAGATACCTACAAACCCCTTATATGAAGATTTTCATTCGATAAACTCTCTAATTCTTTCAGTTATCTTCTTGAGGATCATAAGAAAATTTTAGAGAATATCAAGAATTCTAGAAAAGAAATAAAGATGTTGAAGCTTAAGAATGATATGCTTTTCTCCTTATTAAATGAGATAAGAGAAGCTACTTCCACTAGTGACACGAAAGACACGTCTGCATTAAAATTGAGTTTGCATAATGCTTTGGAAACTGTTAAAAGAACTACCTAGGAGAACACATTTCAATAAGATTTATGAAGCATAACAGAAGAAATATAACCTAGTTGCACAAAGAATAGACGAACTCACGGCTAGATATCAAGAAGTCTATGACACCTCTAAAAAGTTAGATATTTGATTGAAAAAATAAGTAATGCAATCTATGACTCAATTTAATACTTGTTACGTAACTCGCCACAAAGTCACACATAAGACACTACCAAAGAAAGCAAGAAAAATACATGCTACACACAATCATGCTTTCTTTTATAAATCCACGAAAGACACAAAATACTGCTTTACATACTTATGTCTACACTATGACACCAAGCACCAACAGATTTGAATATATAGGCATGGGTGCCAAATGCTAAAATATTAGGACCCCTAAAGAAGTGGGTACCAAAGGTCACATCTCCAACTTGTGTCGTAGGTGGACCAACCCTCGGATGCTATAAGTAAATGGATTTTCAATAGTGGTTGCTCGAGACATATGTCTGGTGATGCTATACTATTTGCAACACTATCGATGAAGAAAGAAGGATACATCAACTTCGAAAACAACCTCAAAGGGTATATTATAGGTAATGGTACTATTAATATTACTCCATTTCCAGTAATAAAAGATGTATGTTTAGTCACTGAATTAAAATATAACCTACTCAACATTCGTCTCCTTGCTGACAATAGTTATTGTATTAATTTTATAAAAAATAAATGCTCTACTTATGACAGAATATCTAATAATATCATTTTTGAAGGTATTAGAAAGGATAATATATATGTTTTCTATCTTTCGGAGAATACTAACAATACAGAAAGATGCATGTATGCTAACAAAGATAAGAGTTAGCTATGGCATATGTGTCTAGAATATGCTAATATGAATACAATAGTAAGATTATCATCGAAGAAACTGGTAAGAGTCTTCCTAGAAATAATCTTTAAAAAGGATATGGTCTGTGTTGATTGTGAAAAGAACAAAGCAACCAGAGCTTCCTTTAAATCAATAAACGCTGGAAGTACCTTTAGATCTCTTCAATAATTACACAAGAATTTATTTGGACCTAGGTGAGTCGTCAGCCTTAGTGGTAAGCTTTATGCATATGTGTCACTACCACATTTTCTAGGAAAGGGTATTTTAGTAATTTTATATTTAATTAAATTTTGTGCATGATAAATAATTATTTGTTGTATTATTTATTTATTGTTAGATGTTAATTATTTATTTTGGACTTGTGTTAGTAGACCTAACTAGTTTAGTTTAGACTCATGGACCAACATGAATTAATTGGTTAGAATTTATCCCATTTAGATTGCCCATTGTTAAGGAGATGGATTAAATTAATTAAACCTTTAGACTATAAGCTTTCCTCCTTAATTATTTCTTCAAGAGAGGCCTAAGGGTTATATTGGACATTTCCTAATAACTTTAGAGAGGGGAAAAGGGTCCGGACTATATTAAAAGAGGGGAGAAAATTCTCTCTCCTCTTTTCATTTCAAAACTAGATCTAGAATTTTCCTCAACCAAATTCCTACATTTTCACTTTATTTCTCTACCAAATTTTATTCCAATTTCTTTACAAATCACCATTAGAGGCTAGTGGAGCAAGGATCTAGAAGGCGTAAGCAAGGATCTACAAAGAGGAGCAAGGATCTACAAGTAGGTAATTTTATCATAATTGGAGGTTACATTGGGAATCCATCTTCCAATAGGTACAATTCAGTTTTTTCCTTTATTTAGATTCTAAATCTGAGATTTAACCATGAAAAATTAACCCATATGCATAGACTACCCATAGGATTTTGTTTTGTGTTCATAGGAGGCCTATTGAGTAAGTTATGGTACTTTTTATGTCAATTTTGGGAGAATTCTGAGATTGACATTTGTTGTTTGAGTCAATTGGTCCTATAGATCAATTTGGCATGTGCTTTTGTATTTGGGAATAGTATCGTATCCACAATTGGGTACATATAGGCCATATCCCAACAATTTGGTGATACGTGTTGATTTGAGGGTTTTCCCTCCGGGGAGGAACTTTGTACATGTCATATTTTGACACAGACATGTAGATTTATATTTGACTCTTCGTATTATTCATAAATAATATATATGACTTGTTCGTGTCCTTCGGGGTACGTTTGGATGTGTTGTGGACTCGTGTCGCAAGCGTATCCTAGATCTAGTGGGATACAGAGTGATATGATCTATGTGTTGGTATAATTTAAATCTTAGATCTATTTCTCTTGTCATTGTGATATAATTATATTGTATATATATATATATATATATATATATATATATATATATATATATATATATATTGTAGTATACATATATAGTATGTGTAAATATGTATATATGTTGTTTTATATATATATTACTATATATATGTATGATATTATTATTATATATATTTATTATGTACATATATTCTATATAGTTGTAACTATGTATATATATGATACTATATTGTTATATGTATTATTGTGTAAGTATATATATCTTGGAGCATGTATAGATATATTCAAATGTTTAAAATGGATATTTATATGTTATTATATTTATATTTATATATGTATGTTATATGATTATATATACATATACATACATGTATAGTTATCTATATATATTACTATGTATGTTTGTGTATGTTACTATATAGTTATTATGTACATAATACTAGATGAGGGTGTATATATAGTTATTAGTAGTAATTATGTATATAGATATATATATATATATATACTATGTGGGTTATATATATATATATATATATATATATATATATATATATATATATATATATATATATAGCGACAACAGCTTTTGAAAATAGCGATAATAGCAAAACAGCGGCAGCAGCAAAACAGCACAGCAGCAGCAGCGGCGGAGGCAACAACGACAGCAATCTATCGCGGAAAAGCAGCAAGAACTGCAGCAGGAAGCAGTGACAGCAGCCAGCGACAGTTTCAGACTGTCGCTTATATAGCAGCGTATCAGCAGCGTATCAGGGGCTTTAGTGACAGTTTTTAGCGACATTGCATGAAACTGTCACTAAAACAGCAGTATATCAATATTAACAGCAGCTTTCAGTGACAGCAGGAGTTATTTTAGCAACAGTTCGACAGTTTATAAATATATATATATATATATATATATATATATATATATATATATATATATTAGTATTAATATATAAGTAAGGTATCTCCTAAATTGCGAAATACATTATAGTATATGTATAATAAATAAGGTAGTATGTATATATATATATATATATATATATATATATATATATATATATATATATATATATATATATTACGGGTAGTTAATATAACAAGGTATTGGGTATTACCTTGAGGAACCAAGGTAATTGGGGATACCCATGGTATTGGGTTTCGGTATCAAGTTTTTGAATTATTGTTGATATACCAAGTTGGTTCAAAACCATGGTACCTAATTAATGTTTATAATTTGGCTTCTATATTATTAATAATGGTTTGGCTTATATATGGGATGTTTTACCTATGGGATTACGTATCCGGAGATACGGTATCCTAATAATTAAGATATGGTTTTTATAGTTTAGACTTAGTATTTTGAACCAATATTTTTGTGTTAGACTTGAGCAACCTAGAAATAGGTAGTTGACCATAGTTTGACTATAGTTGACCATAGTTGACCATAGTTGATCTAGTTTGATTTTTGACTTAGAATTGAGTTATTGACTAGAATAACTTATTCTATTCCCGGAATCTTGTATTAAAGTTGTATTTCATATCTAAGTCTTCGAGGCACCGTGTCAGACATCTGTGAGACTATTCTTTGGACTTCAGGCGAGTACATTCTTTGATAGTTTTTCATTTAGGATATCCTCTATGTTTATTGTATCTAGTGTAGATATCCATGTTCTCTTGACACTATGGTTACACGGATTGGTATATCCGAATCTCGTCATGAGATATTATTCCTTGGTATATGGTGTATATGGTGCAAGTATTGTTTCATTGGTTATCTTGTACATGTACAGATACTGATTCTTGAGAAGAGTCGATATCTTTTTGGGGAATCTCGTGCCATAGCATACCATAGGTAGATCTATAATACCAATCGTAGGTGGAGAGTACTTTAGTGTAGATATATAATCATTACCCCTATTGTATCAAGTACTATTATTGAATAGTGTTGATCATACACCGCACGTATGATTAGCCAGGCCATATATATTGTATCATGTTCCCAAGCTGATCATATGTCAAAGCTAGTACTCACACACTTAGTCATTAGTAGTCTTGTTCATTGGCATATTATTCATTATTATATTTATTCTAATATTTCTTTATTGTATATATATATTGTGCATCTTCTATATTGTCACGCCCCAGTCCTAAAATATCGAGGGACTAGACACGTGACAATGGCCAGCAGCAGACACCGATGGACAAACCCAATTTAATGGATCCATCGGGGCATACTTAAGCTGTATTGCAACAATCAGGGTTTACTAATCTTATCCACAGAATAAATACAGCAATATCAACAAAAGAAAATAAACATCATCCAGTCACAAGTAAATAAAATTGGGGAACAACCCGATATTCAAGTCTGTTACAATTGTTCATTTAAACAAGAATTATAAGAGTTTAATTGCCATTAAAATTGAGCATAGAAGAAGCAGATGTTCAGGAAAAATCCTCAGCGATCACCTCGTCCTCAGGTTCTGGTACTGTTCCGAGAAGTGCTCATGTTCCGTACACCTCAGGATAGATATCCTCTACTTATCCTGGGGACATAATCCTGATCCAGGTCCTCAGGGGACATAGCAAGGTATAAGATAACTCATGCCAAAATAAATATCGTGCAGCAATAAATGAAACAATAGGGTAAATATATAAACAGCTAAGTGATATGCAAGTGAGAGTTTTTAGTCATACTTGGGCTGAGACTACTATAGGATCAGTGTCGGAGAAACCCATAGCAGTATTCTTTCGCAGGGCCAGTATGGTACCAAAGCTCTGTGTCAGAATCTAAGGCACTTCCATTAAAGTATTATATATATTCAGCCTTTTGTATGGTAAATCTCTTTCCACCCAATGTAATCTCACGTCACAGTTCACGATGTCTCATGTCCATGTCACGCAAGATCAAAACTAATGCAACAAGTCATAATAAGATCTAAGAAAATAATGTCTATGTCATGAAACCTGTATCCTATACAGAATCACCTTGAATATTTTAGGAAGATTCTGTCTCATGATTAGTGTCAGGTGTCCTGTGTATAACGTACTTGATATGGCAAGTACGAGAATGTAAAGGGTCACGATATCCATCTCTAGTTGACCTTAAACAATCCCGCGTACGGTGTTGGCACCCGACTATTAATCGGACGCTAAGTAAGTCACACAGTCCTAGGTTTAAGCATGTACAAGATATAAATAAGACAAAGAAATATGTAATAAGAACTACAGGATTTGACAAGGTATACTTGCTTGGGGTTCTGGCTCCAACTGTAGCTCTGACTTCAGTGGGAATTGTAGGTACTCCTCCAAAAGCTGAAATAAATATTACCATCAGATTCAGAAAATATCAAATAACTAGAAACGCCTGTCCTTAAGTCCAATTTGGATACAAGGGCAAAAATGACAGTTTCTGGTCAAAGCGGGGTCCACTTGTGGCCCGCTTCGCATCGAAAAATATATCAGGAAGAAAGGCCTCTAAATTCGTCAAACATAGTGTCAACAGGTCCAGAACGTTGATACGAACCCAACGGAACTTCCAGAATTGGATTCCGATGAGCCGATCACAAAATCGCTCGTCAAGTGGAGCCGTGGGGTCTACGATACGCGATTTTGTCAACGTTCTCAGAATCGAACTAAACTTGGGTCACAGTACCAGCGTATTTCTACGAGTCCGATGGTGCAAGTTTCGTCTCGATCCGACGTGTGTACACTAAGTTACAGCGAGATCAGAACAGGTAGATACGGGGCATTGTTGGCGGATACGCATTGATTCCGGTGTGCACGCACATCCAAATCTACTTCTGCGAAATCCTGCACGTTCGTACCAACGGCGCACACCTTTTGGTAAAAACAGCACGCGACCAAGTCGTCCCGTTTGGCGGGGCGCACTCAGTTTCGGGGGAAACGAGGTATTGTTTTTTCTATTTTTTGATCACGGTTCACGATCGCCACAGGACGCGACGCACCAAGCGAGTTGCACAGGCATCGAGAGGGTTACGCAGCCTACGCGTCATAACAGATGGGACAAAAAATAGGACAACGAGGAGAGAGAACGGGTTACCTGAACAGGGCTCCGAAAAATCGAGATTCTCGTGTCCGTAAGGCGTCTCGACACAACACGACACAATGGACACGGTACTATTCTAGGTTTAGGGTTTCGGACACAGGGCGTCGGGGCTTCTCAGGAGGAGGGTGGAGTCAGCTCTGACAGGTCGGGACAGCTCAGGCGAAGGCGGCCAAAACTCTGGCAGGTCGTCGACGGTGGGTCTGGAGGATTCTCGAGGCGGTGGCTCGTCGTCTAGGCGGTTGGGTGTCAGGCACGGCTGCTGCGGGGGTCTGGGAGTGAGGCAGAGTAAGGCGAGGCTCGGGGATGCACTGGCGGGTCGATGAGGTCGTGGAGACGGCTGAACAAGGCGAAGCTAGGGCTTGGGAGCGGGTTAGGGTTCCGGCAAGGGGGAGATAGGTGGTGGTGCGAGGGCGGCCGAGAGTCGGGGCAGCCGAAGGCGGCGATGGGTTATATAGGCGGAGAAGGAGGTGGACAGCCGGGGGTTGAGGGAGGTGAAGGGGCGCGGGGAGGCGGAGGAGACGCGACGGTTACACGGCGGAGGCGAGCGGTCGGCAGGTGAGGGAAGCTAGAGCGGTGGCGGGTGTGGGGGAGGAGAAAGGTTAGGTGGGTTTCGGGTCGGGTCGACGGGTCTGGCGGCGGATCCGGCCCGATCCGCTATAGCTTGAAAGCGGGTTCGGGTATGCGGGTTTTGGGTCGCGGGTTAGACCCGAATCCGACCCGCAGACTTTGGGTTGGGTTGATTAAATCGGTCCGGGTTGGTTCGGTTTGGTTTATTTTAAATAAACCGGGTTTAATCCTAGGGTTTAATTGGTTTATTTAAAACTTGATTTTTAGGGCTTTAAAATATTTTTGGGTTCCAATAAATTCTTTGAAAATTACCCCATGTCTAATTTTTCATTTTACACCAGAAAATATTATTTTCATAATATTTTAATATTAATTATCATCATTTAAAAATCATTTAATAATCAAAATACCTTAGTTTAATTAATTAAAAATACCAGAAAATTCCAAAAAATTTGTAAAAATCTATTTTAAAAAATTCCTGAAAAATCAGGGAGTTTACAATCTACCCTCCTTAAGAGGATTGTGTCATCGCAATCAAAGAATAACCGGTCAACAGAGATAACACGGCTGCAAATATTGTTTGATGCACATCACGATTAAGAAGAGTCAAGGTTGAGGGTTTAAAACACATAGGGAAAATCATTTCCCTAAGCAATGGAAGTTATAAAATTTTCAGAAGAAAGAAAATCTAGAAAACTACAGTTTTTTAGAAAAGCTAGGTTATCACATATAAAAACATATTAGGTTAACAATAATTAGCAAGTTAAAACTATCAGGTTAAGTCTAAGGTCACAAACCAACGGGCACGAACTAAAACAATACTTGAAACTGAAAACTACAAAATTTATGCGATTAGCTACTCCATGATTCTGCGGGTCTTCCAAAGTCATCGCGAAAGCTTGTCCTCATCCTTGAGGTGGTGCCCTCTGCTGTTACTGGGCCTGCTGGAAGGGTGCTGTTTGAGGTGCCAATGGTGGCCTTGGTTGATACCCTCCAGGTGCTGGTAGAGTTTGTTGATTTGCCCTTGGTGCTCCTTCTCTACGTTCAGGGCAGTCCCTCACTGCATGCTGTCTGGATCCGCAACCTAAGCATAGTCCAAATTTACGTCTACACTCCTTCTCAACATGGCCTATCTTGCCGCAGTAGTGACAAGTAGGAAGAGATAGGGATTTGGATATAGCTCCCTGTGGTGCTTGATGCAGATGAGGTTTCTTGGCAACTTCTCCATTCGGTGTTCTGGCTGGGGCTGATATGGAAGGCCTCTTCAGGTTGGACTCTCGCCTGGTGACACGCTCCATACGTCGAGCTGCAGCAAGGACGTCCGTGTATGAAGTAGGTATGACGGATCTGATCATTCTTCGTAGCTCAAAGTTTAGCCCAACAAAGAACTTCTCAGCCTTTTCTTCTTCTATCGGGATCAAGGTAGGGGCAAAATAACTCAGACGAATGAATTCTGCGTTGTACTCTTCCACCGTCATAGTATCCTGAATGAGGCGATTGAACTTGTCCCGCAGTTCTGATTGAGCGATAGCTGGAATATACATCTCCTGAAATAGTCTAGAAAACTCCTCCCAAGTGACTCGGTCTGGTCCGAGCCGTATCTCCTCAGATAGCCACCAGTAATGTGCATTGCCCGTCAATTGCATTCTAACGGCAGTCATCCAACGTTCCCTTGGAAGCTCAGCTGCTTCTAATTGATGTTGAGTATTAGTAAGCCACTCATGAACTTCTGTGGGCTCCTTCTTGCCTGAGAAGGTACGGGGCTTCAGCTGGCAGGAATCGGTAATAGAGCCTGTCGTTGGCCGTCGAGCTGGTAGGTTGGCCTGCTCCAGTTCATTTACTAGGCTGTTCCTCAAGTAATCAGCCTCACGACGTTGAGCCTCATGTTGGACTTGTTGCTGGGCTTGCATTATTGCGTAGATCAGTTAGAATATTTGTTGTCCGTCAATAGGCTATCCTTGTGGGAATACGGGCATTGGTGGAACGAACTGCGGCGGAGATGGGATGTCATCAAACCGGAATCTTGAATTATGCTGGGCTGCTTGATCGCCTTGAGAAGATTGTCCTCTATTCTCCGGTGTTACTCCTTCATCATAGGTGACCACAGCATCGTGCGGTGTACCTAAGGGATTTTTATCGCTGGTTCTCGGATCTATTGCTCTGCATCAAAAATAAACTATAAGAGGCGCACAGGAATCAAGGCAAGATGCAAGTCAAAATTTTAATTTGGATCCGATATAGATATCAAGAACGATTCAAGCAAGTGGATGAGATCCTAAAACTTATCTTATTCTTATTGCAGGCCTGTTCGGTCCCTAAGTTGAAACCGAACAATTTAATCCTTGACCTGCATGGGCTACCACAAAAACCATGTCACGCTCCAGTCCTAAAATATCGAGGGACTAGACATGTGGCAATGGCCAGCAGCACACACCGATGGACAAATCCAATTTAATAGATCCATCGGGGCATACTTAAGCTGTATTACAACAATCAGGATTTACTAATCTTATCTACAGAATAAATACAGCAAAATCAACAAAAGGAAATAAACATCATCCAGTCACAAGTAAATAAAATTGGGGAACAACCCGATATTTAAGTCTGTTACAATTGTTCATTTAAACAACAATTATAAGAGTTTAATGGCCATTAAAACTGAGCATAGAAGAAGCAGATGTTCAGGAAAAATCCTCAGCGATCACCTCGTCCTCAGGTTCTGGTACTGTTCCGATAAGTGCTCCTGTTCCGTAAACCTCAGGATAGATTTCCTCTGCTAATCCTAGGGATATAATCCAGATCCAGGTCCTCAGGGGACATAGCAAGGTACAATATAACTCATGCCAAAATAAATGCAGTACAACAATAAATGAAACAATAGGGTAAATATATTACCAGTTAAGTGATATGCAAGTGAGAATTTTTAGTCATACTTGGGCTAAGACTACTATAGGATCAGTGTCGGAGAAACCCATAGCAGTATTCTCTCAAAGGGCCAGTACAGTACCAAAGCTCTGTGTCAGAGTCTAAGGCACTTCCATTAAAGTATTATATATATATATTCAGCCTTTTGTATGGTAAATCTCTCTCCACCCAATGTAATCTCATGTCACAGTTCATGATGTCTCATGTCCATGTCATGCAAGATCAAAACTAATGCAACAAGTCATAATAAGATCTAAGAAAATAATATCTATGTCATGAAACCTGTATCCTATACAGAATCACCTTGAATATTTTAGGAAGATTCTATCTCATGATTAGTGTCAGGTATCCTGGGTATAACGTACTTGATATGGCAAGTACGAGAATGTAAAGGGTCACGATATCCATCACTAGTTGACCTTACACAACCCCGCGTACGGTATTGGCATCCGACTATTAATCGGACGCTAAGTAAGTCACACGATCCTAGGTTTAAGCATGTACAAGATATAAATAATACAAAGAAATATGTAATAAGAACTGCAGAATTTGGCAAGGTACACTTGCTTGGGGTTCTGGCTCCAACTGTAGCTCTGACTTCCGTGGGAATTGCAGGTACTCCTCCAAATGCTGAAATAAATATTACCATCAGATTCAGAAAATATCAAATAGCTAGAAACGTCTATCCTTGAATCCAATTTGGACACAAGGGCAAAAATGACAGTTTCTGGTCAAAACGGGGTCCATATGTGGCCTACTTCGCACCAAAAAATGTGTCAGAAACAAAGGTCTCCAAATTCGTCAAACTTAGTGTCAACTAGTCCAGAATGTTGATACGAACCCAACAAAACTTCCAGAATTGGATTTCGATGAGCCGATCACAAAATTACCCGTCAAGTGGAGCCGTGGGGCCCACGATACGCGATTTTGTCAACGTTCTCAGAATCGAACCAAACTAGGGTCACAAGACCAGTGTATTGCTACGAGTCCGATGGCGCAAGTTTCGTCTCGATCCGACGTATGGACACTAAGTTACAGCGAGATCAGAACAGGCAGATACGGGGAATTGTTGGCAGATACGCGTTGATTTCGGTGTGCACGCACATCCAAATCAACTTCTACAAAATCTCGCACGTCCGTATCAACGACACGCACCTTTTGGTGAAGACCGCACGCGACCAAGTCGTCCCGTTTGGTGGGGCGCACTTAGTTCCGGGGGAAAATGGGATATTGTTTTTCCTGTTTTTGGATCGCGATTCGTGATCGCCATAGGACGCGACGCACCGAGCGAGTTACAAGGGCATCGAGAGGGTTACGCAGCCTACACGTCACAACAGACGGGACAGAAAATAGGGCAACGAGAAGAGAGAACGGGTTACCTGAACAGGGCTACGAAAAACCAAGATTCTCGTGTCCACAAGGCATCTCGACACGACATGACACAATGGACACGGTACTGTTCTAGGTTTAGGATTTAGGACACAGGGCGCCGGGGCTTCGCCGAGGAGGGTGGAGTCAGCTCTGACAGGTAGGGGCAGCTCAGGCGAAGGCGGCCAGAACTCTGGCAAGTCGTCGGCGGCGGGTCTGGAGGATTCTCGAGGCGGTGGCTCATCGTCCAGGCGATTGGGAGTCGGGCACGGCTGCTGCGGGGGTCTGGGAGTCAGGCGGAGGACGGCGAGGCTCGGGGCTGCACTGGCGGGTCGACGAGGTCGTGGAGGCGGCTGGAAGAGGCGGAGCTAGGGCTTGGGAGTGGGTTAGGGTTTCGGCAAGGGGGAGATAGGTGGTGGTGCGAGGGCGGCCGAGAGTCGGGGCAGCCGGAGGCGGGGATGGGTTATATAGGCGGAGAAGGAGGCGGACAGCCGGGGGTTGAGTGAGGTAAAGGGACGCTGGGAGGCGGAGGAGACGCGGCGGTTACGCGGCGGAGGCGAGCGGTCGGTAGGTGAGGGAAACTGGAGCGACGGCGGGTGCGGGGGAGGAGAAAGGTTAGGCGGGTTTCGGGTCGGGTCGACGGGTCGGGCGGCGGATCCGGCCTGATCCGCTAAAGCTTGAAAGCGGGTTCGGGTATGCGGGTTTCGGATCGCGGGTTAGACCCGAATTCGACCCGCAGACTTTGGGTTGGGTTTATTAAACCGGTCCGGGTTGGTTCAGTTTGGTTTATTTTAAATAAACCGGGTTTAATCCTAGGGTTTAATTGGTTTATTTAAAACTTGGTTTTTAGGGCTTTAAAAATATTTTCGGGGTCTAATAAATTTCCGAAAAATTACCCTATGTCTAATTTTTTATTTTACACCAGGAAATATTATTTTCATAATATTTTAATATTAATTAACATCATTTAAAAATCATTTAATAATCAAAATACCTTAGTTTAATTAATTAAAAAATCCTAAAAAATTCTAGAAAAATTATAAAAATCCATTTAAAAAAATTCCTAAAAAATTAGGGGATTTATATATATTCACATCTATTTACAGTTATATAGTTTTTATCATTGATTAGAACTGCTGTTAGAGATGTACTCTGCTCCTTTTCTAACAGGATATATTTTTCCAGATGACACTAAGGAATGGTACCCTACCTATTATGGACCTCAGGATGTTGTGGATCTAGAGTCTGAGGCCCTAGCTCAGGAGAAACTTATCCCAACTGAGATAGTTGACCCGAGTTTGGTAGTTTCTTAGTATTCTTTTGTACTGGATTTATCTTCAGCTTATTTTGTTATTTCTTTCAGACTTATTGATATATTATTTTAGACTCATGAGGTGTATGTGACTACTTCTATTCTTTATCTGATTCATGCCCATTTCTATCTTAGATCTGTGAATGAGTATATTATCATTGTTGGTAGTTTATTATATTATTAGTTAGATTATCCAGACAATGTTCTACCGCCAATTCTGTGGCGTAGGCTGGGTGTTATTTTTGACTTATACCCTTACACCGGGTGCGGATCGTGACACATTTTTAGTGGTGGCCCATGCAGGTCTATTTTTGCAAGTTATGCGATATCATGGTTGTGCGATGATTTACTTATACTACTGCGAGCCTGCGATAGGATGTAGGCTATAGGCTGAGGATACTCAATCACATCTAGGAAAATTTCTTTGATTCATTCAACTATTCTCCTTTGATATTGATACTTGGTCTCTTACTCTGTCCTTTCCTTGAGTGTCTTACATCATGTGCCATATTGATTATTATTCGATCTTTTTATGAGACATACTCGACGATACTTGTGGAGGCACGCAAGGTTGAGCGGGAGTTGGGTTTGAAGCCCAAGAGAGACCGTAATTCTTTTCTGGGGGCCAATAGCAGTGCAGTATGTACAAAATGTCCTTATTTCTAGTCTAAACTTTTCCAGTAGCAACAGCAGAACTAGACTCCTGCTAGGGCACCTTTTTACCAGGTACCACAACAACAGAGAAAGTTATAGCAAGCTTCTTACCACCACTACAAGAAGCACGGCCATATCTGAAAAGTTTGTAGGAGGAGGCTAGGAGTTTGTTTTTATTATGGTTCTGAAGGGCATCAATCGAGGGAGTCTCCTCGTCGTATAGTTCAGGGAGCAATTTCAGCTCTGAGGGCACAGAAGAGACCATCTGTAGTACAGCCGAGGGGACCGCTTTCGACACAGCAGCAGCGTTATATCCAATATCAGCAGCAGAGAGGTGCACGTCAGGGATGAACGTTTGCTATGACCGTTGAGGAGGATGAACCCACTGGAGATATCATCGCAGGTTCTATTCTTCTTAATTCTATTCCACCTTTAGCTTTGTTTGATAGTGGTGCTTCCCATAGTTTGGTATCTGTTTCTTTTGCTCTGAAGCATGGTTTGGTAGCTGAGTCTTTGCTTAGGACTTGCATGATCATGACCAGGGGAGGCATTATCCTGGTTAATAATATTTACAAGGATCGAAGAGTTACTCTAAGAGGCCGAAAGTTAAGTGCGTGTCTACTTATAATGCCACTTCTGAGCTACGATATTATACTCGGGATGGATTGGTTAAGTAGGCACCATGCTAGCATAGATTATAAAGGAGGTAGAGTTTTATTTGGTCCGCCAGGAGAGCCAGAGTTCGAGTTTCCTAGAGGAGCTGCAGAGCAGAGAGAAGACATTATTTGTGGAGCTATGGTGGAAGACAAGGAGTTGCCACATCCATTGATAGCAGAGTTCTTGGATGTGTTTCTTGAGGAATTGTCAGGGTTGCCGCCAGATCGAGATGTTGAATTCTCTATAGACTTGGTGCCAGGTGCTGAATCTATTTTACAACATATCTATAGAGTAAACAACAGTGAGCTAGTTGAGCTGAAGAAGCAGGTGGACGAATTGCAAGATAAGGGGTTTATCAGATCGAGTTCTTCACCGTGGGGAGCCTCGGTATTGTTTGTACCAAAGAAGGATGGATCGGTGCGCATGTGCATTGAATACAGGGCTTTGAATAATCTCACTATCAAGAATAAGTATCCTTTGCCCCGGATTGATGATCTATTTGATCAGTAGAGTGGTACAAAGGAGTTTTCTAAGATAGATTTGAGATCAGGTTACCATCAAGTAAAGGTGAAGCCGGTGGATATACCGAAGACTGCTTTTAGAACTCGGTATAGTCAGTACGAGTTTATGGTGATGCCATTTGGGTTCACTAATTCACCAGCAGTATTTTTGAATTTGATGAACAAGGTATTCCATCAGTACCTTGACAAGTTCGTGGTGGTGTTCATCGATGACATACTCATATACTCGAAGATACCGGAGGAGCATTTGAGGATTGTGTTGGATATGTTGAGGAAGGAGAAGCTGTATGGAAAGTTGTCCAAATATGAGTTTTTTCTGGACAAGGTGGAGTTTTTGGGGCATGTTGTGACTAGTGATGGTATTTCAGTATATCCGAAGAAGATCGCAGCAGTAGAATCTTGAAAGACCCTGAGTTCGGTAGCAAAGATCCGGAGTTTCTTGGGATTGGCAGGCTACTACAGGAAGTTTGTGCAAGATTTTTTGAGAATTGTCGAGCCGATGACCAGACTCACAAGGAAGGATGTAGAGTTTGTTTGGACGAAGGATTGTCAGGTTACTTTTGAGGAATTAAAGAAAAGGTTGACATCTGCTCCTATTTTGACGTTGCATCAGGGTCTGGAGATTTTACTATTTATAGTGATGCATCGGAGAAAGGTTTGGGTTGTGTTCTTCAGCAGAAGAGAAAATTGATTGCCTATCCATCCAGGCAATTGCGTCCTCATAAAAAGAACTATCCTACCCATGATTTGAATTTGGCAGCAGTCATATTTTCCCTGAAGTTATGAAAATATTATTTGTATAGAGAGCGTGTGGAGATCTTCACAGACCAAAAGAGCTTAAAGTACATTTTCATGCAGAAGGAGTTAAATATTAGGCAGTGTCGGTGGTTGGAACTGATGAAGGATTTTGATATATCTTTGCAATATCATCCTTGGAAAGCTAATGTAGTTGCTGATACTTTGAGCAGGTATCCGGTAGCTATGTTCTTGACGCAGGATAGATATTTATTGGAGGACTTGGACAGCTTGGGCATCGAAGTGATAGTTCCTGGTTGTGCTATGCAGATGTGGGGATTACAGATACATTCAGATTTGATGGACAGGATCAAGGCAGCACAGTATGATGATTCATCTCTAAGGAATATCAGAGCTCAGGTGAGAGTTGGTTTGGAGGATGATTTCACCATTGCTGAGTATGGATCTTTGAGGCATGGAGTTAGATTATGTGTGCCTAGTAGGGAGTTGCATGAGGTGGTATTGTAGGAAGCGCATGGCTCTCAGTATTCCATGCATCCAGGTACCAACAAGATGTATCGGGATATGCGAGAGAGTGTGTGGTAGTATGGCATGAAGAGGAAAGTAGCACTGTTTATTTCCAGATGCTTAGTGTGCCAGTAGGTGAAAGCCGAGAGGTAGAGGCCAGGAGGTTTACTTCAGCCATTACCCCTTCCAGAGTGGAAGTGGGAGCACATTACTATAGATTTTGTGTCCAGACTTCCACGATCTCCAGGAGAAAAAGACACGATTTGGGTCATCGTTGATAGGTTGACCAAGTCAGCCCACTTTTTGCCTTTTAAGGTGGGTTTGCCTACGAAGAAGCTGACAGAGATGTATGTGAGGCAGATCATTAGGATACATGGAGTTCCCGTCAGCATAGTTTCGGATCGGGATAGTCGTTTTACTTCTCATTTCTGGAGGAGTTTGCAGGAGAGTTTGGGCACTCAGCTCAAGTTCAGTACTGCATATCATCCCAGACAGATGGGCAGTCAGAGAGGACTATTCAGACTCTCGAGGATATGTTGCGCACTTGTGTACTAGATTTTAGAGATTCTTGGGAGGACTATCTCCATCTGGTAGAGTTTGCTTATAACAACAGCTACCAGGTTAGTATAGAGATGTCACCTTTTGAAGCTCTGTACGGTTGGAGGTGTCGTACTCTCTTGTCTTGGGATGATATTGGAGAGAGAGTTTTGCTTAGGCCAGAGATAGTTGTGGATACAACAGAGAAGGTTCAGTTGATCAGAGATAGACTTCGAGTGGTGCAGGACAGACAGCAGCATTAGGCCGATAGCCACCAGAGACCTTTGGAGTTTGAGGTGGGTGGTTTGGTGTTTCTGGGGATTTCTCCGATACGAGGTACAATTCGCTTCGGTAGAGGCAGGAAGCTTAGTTTATAATTCATCGGACCATTCACTATTCTAGAGAGGGTCGATACAGTTGCTTATAGACTAGACTTGCCACCTGTATTGGAGGGAGTGCATAACGTGTTTCATGTGTCGCAGTTGAGATGATACATGGCAGATTCTAGTCATATGTTGGATCACTCAGAGATAGAGGTAGGCCCTACTCTTAGCTATCCGGTGCAGCCAGTTGAGATTCTGGATCGGAGAGAGAAGGTGATTAGGAACTAGACTATTCCTTTGGTGCACGTCGCATGCAGGCATCACTCTCCAGGGGAGTCTGCCTGGGAGAGACAGGATGAAATACGAGAGTGTTATCCATATTTGTTTGTGATTTGAGGTATGTTCTTTCCTAATTTTGTTATGTTCTTTCAAAGTAGTTCTGTTCTTTGGTTCTGTTCTTTTGCTATGTTCTGTAATTTTTTGGGGGTAGTTTTCGTCTTTGAATTTCGAGAAAAAAATTATTTTAAGGAGGGTAGACTTGTCACTACCATATTTTCTAGGAAAGGATATTTTAGTAATTTTATATTTAATTAAATTTTGTGTATGATAAATAATTATTTGTTGTATTATTTAATTGTTGTTAGTTGTTAATTATTTATTTTGAACTTGTGTTAGTGGACCTAACTAGTTTAGTTTAGACTCATGGACCAATATGAATTAATTAGTTAAAATTTAGCCCATTTAGAAAGCCCATTGTTAAGTAGATGGATTAAATTAATTAAACCTTTAGACTAGAAGCATTCCTCCTTAATTATTTCTTCATGAGAGGCCCCATGGGGTATATTAGACATTTCCTAATAACTTGAGGGACGGGAAAAGGGGCCGGCCTATATTAAAAGAGGGGGAAAATTTTTCTCTCCTCTTTTTATTTCAAAACTAGATCTAGAATTTCCTTCAAACAAATTCCTTCATTATCACATCATTTTCCTACCAAATTTTATTCCAATTCCTTCCCAAATCACCATTGGAGGCTAGTGGAGCAAGGATCTAGAAGGAGGAAGCAAGGATCTACAAAGAGGAGCAAGAATCTACAAGTTGGAGGCAATTTTATCACAATTGGAGGTTACATTGGGAATCCATCTCACAATAGGTATAATTTAAATTTTTTTTCCTTTATTTTAGATTCTAAATCTGAGATTTAATAATGAAAAATCAACTCATATGCATAGGCTACCCATAGGATTTAGTTTTGTATTCATAGGAGGACTATTGAGAAAGTTATGGTACTTTTTATGTCAATTTTAGAGAAATTTCGAGATTGACATTTGTTGTGTATGTCAATTGGTCCTATAGATCAATTTGGCATATGCTTGTGTGTTTAGGGATAGTGTCGTGTCCATAATTGGATACGTATAGGTCGTATCCCAATAATTTGGTGATATGTGTTGTTTTGGAAATTTTTTCTCCGACACGGGACTTTGTACATGTCATATTTTGATACAGACACGTAGATTTATATTTGACTCTTCGTATTTTTTATAAATAATATATATGACTTGTTCGTGTCCTTCGGGGTACGTTTGGATGTGTGGTGGACTCGTGTCACAAGAGCAGCCCAGATCTAGTGGGATACAGAGTGATACGATCTATGTATTGGTATAATTTAAATCTTAGGTCTATTTCTCTTGTCATTGTGATATAATTATATTGTATATATATATATATATATATATATATATATATATATATATATATTATTGTGGCAATATTTATGTATTATTGTGTCTTAGATCTATGTATTATTTATGTACTATATGTGTATATATTGTATGTAGCTATTCTTCTACATGTATATATATATATATTATAGTATACATATATAGTATGTGTAAATATGTATATATGTTGTTTTACATATATGTTACTATATATATGTATGATATTATTATTATATATATTTATTATGTACATATATTCTATATAGTTGTAACTATGTATATATATGATACTATATTGTTATATGTATTATTGTGTAAGTATATATATATTGGAGCATGTATAGATATATACATATGTTTAAAATGGATATTTATATGTTGTTATATTTATATTTATATATGTTATATGATTATATATACATATACATACATGTATAGTTATCTATATATATTACTATGTATGTATGTATATTACTATATAGTTATTATGTACATAATACTAAACGAGGGTGTTTATATAGTTATCAGTAGTAATTTTTAATATATATATATATATATATATATATATATATATATATATATATATATATATATATACTATGTGGGTTATATATATATATATGTTATTATATATATATTAGATATATATATATATATATTTATATATATATATATATATATATTTATAGCGACAGCAGCTTTTAAAAACAGCGACAGCAGCAAAACAGCACAGCAGCAGCAGAGGCCACAGCGACAACAATCTGTCGCGGAAAAGCAGCAACAACGGCAGCAGAAAGCAGTAACAGCAGCCAGCGATAGTTTCCCTGAAATAACAGTGTATCAACAGCGTAACAGGTACTTTAGTGACAGTTTTTAGCGACAGTGCAGCAAACTGTCACTAAAATAGCAGTATATCAATATTAACATCAGCTTTCAGTGACAACAGGAATAGTTTTAGCGACAGCTTGGCAATTTTTATATATATATATATTTAGATATATATATATATATATATATATATTTATAGGTATAGATATATATATATATATTAGTATTAATATATAAGTATTGTATCTCCTAAATTGCTAAATACATTATAGTATATGTATAATAAATAAGGTAGTCTATATATATATATATATATATATATATTACGGGTAGTTAATATAACAAGGTATTGGGTATTACCTTGAGGAAACAAGGTAATTGGGGATACCCAAGGTATTAGGTTTGGGTATCAAATTTTTGAATTATTGTTGAGAACCAAGTTGGTTCAAAACTATGGTACATAATTAATGTTTATAATTTGGCTTCTATATTATTAATAATGGTTTGGCTTATATATGGGATATTTTACCTATGGGATTACGTATCCGGAGATACGGTATCCTAAGAATTAAGATATGGTTTTTATAGTTTAGACTTAATATTTTGAACCAATATTTTTTGTTAGACTTGAGCAACATAGAAATAGGTAGTTGACCATAGTTTGGCTATAGTTGACTATAGTTGACCATAGTTGACCTAGTTTGACTATTGACTTTGAATTGATTTATTGACCTAGAAATTGATTAGTTTAACTTATTTTCTTCCCGAAACCTTGTATTGATGTTGTATTCCATATATAGGTCTTCGAGGCACCGTGTCAGACATCTGTGAGACTATTCTTTGGACTTCAGGTGAGTACATTTTCTGATAGTTTCTTATTTATGATATCCTCTATGTTTATTGTATCTAGTATAGATATCCATGTTCTTTTGACACTATGGTTACACGGATTGGTATATCCGGATCTCGTCATGAGATATTATTTCTTGGTATATGGTGTATATGGTGCAAGTATTGTTTTATTGGTTATCTTTTACATGTACAGACACTGATTCTCGGGAAGAGTCGTTATCTTCTTGGGGAATCTCGTGCCATAGCATACCGTGGTTGGATCTATTATACCAGTCGAGGGTGGGGAGTACTTTAGTATAGATATGTGATCATTACCCCTATTGTATCAAGTACAGTTATTGAATATTGTTGATCATACACCACATGTATAATTAGTCAGTCCATATATATTGTATCATGTTCCCAAACAGATCATATGTTAAATCTAGTACTCACACACTTAGTCATTAGTATTCTTGTTCATTGGCATATTGTTCATTATTGTATTTATTCCAGTATTTTCTTATTGTATATATCTCTCGTATCTATTGTGCATCTTGTATATTCACATCTATTTACTGTTACATAGTTTTTATCATTGATTAGAACTGCTGTTAGAGATATACTCTGCTCCTTTTCTGACTGGATATATTTTTCCAGATGACACTGAGGAGTGGTACCCTACCTATTATGGACCTCAAGATATTATGGGTCTAGAGTCTGAGGCCCTAGCTCAGGAGGGACTTATCTCAACTAAGACAGTTGACCCAGGTTTGGTAGTTTTTTAGTATTCTTTTGTACTAGATTTGTCTCCAGCTTATTTTGTTATTTCTTTCAGACTCAATGACGTATTATTTTAGACTCATGAGTTGTATGTGACTACTTGTATTCTTTATCTGATTCATGTCCATTTCTATCTTAGATATGTGATAAAGTATATTATCATTATTGGTGGTTTATTATATTGTTAGATAGATTACCAGACAGGGTTCTACCGCCGATTCTACGGCGTAGGCTGGGCGTTGTTTTCGACTTGTACCTTTACACTGGGTGCGGGTCGTGACAATATATAATTGTAGATAATTTTTATTGATACACCGGTTTATTTTCTTACAAATAAAAATGAGGCATTTTTTGAATTTGTAATATTTAACAAAAATTTACAAAATAAAAAAGGTTTAATTATTACTCGAATCCGAAGTGATCATGGTGACAAATTTGAAAATGTTGATTTTAAAAGCTTTTATGATTCCAATGGGTTTTCTTATAAATTTCTTTATCCTTGAACACCTCAACAAAATGGTTTTATGGAGCGAAAGAATATAACTTCGGTGATTTGGCCAGAGTCATGCTAAATCAATTTAGCATTCCAAAATATTTTTGGGCAGAAGTTGTAAATACAGTGTTTCATGTTATGAATAAGGTTCTAATTTGACCTATCTCGAAGAAGACTCCCTATGAGCTTTAGTTTAATAGAACTCCTACTATTTCTTACTTCAAATTTTTTGGATATAGATATTTTATTTTAAATACCAAAGACAACTTGGGTATTGTAAGAGCCAACTTTTGCGTAAAGCTTGATGCTGCATAGGTAGGTAACCAGCGTAAACTAGCCAATTATCCTCCCTAACTGATGTTTTGAGCGTATTCTGGGCTAAATAGCCTTATCACGTACCTTTGCAAATATAGCCTGAGTTGGCGTATTTCGAGGAGATAGCATACGGCGTACTCCTATAGTTGAAAATAGCCTGGTTGGCGTATTTCGAGGAGATAGCATACGGCGTGCTCCTATAGTTGAAAATAGCCTGGTTGGCGTAATATGCAGGGATAGTGATGTGAGCATATTAGCCCTAATTTTAGCTCTCCCAGTAATTAAAAGTAGAACCAAATCTTGTGCATTAAATATAGAGATCTGCCCCCATCTCGCGTATTAACTGCAGAGACGTGCCTCGAGTTCTGTACAAAGAACAGCTTTTGACGTGGCGTTTGGTTTCATCTCATCTTGAGCGTAAAGGCTCATTTCTGCCTGTATAAAATAGGCAACATATTCCTTGAATGCGTAAAAATAACTTGTATCAAGGATATGCTACTAAACGACAGTCTGGGGCTCTGTGCAGAATTATCATTACAACCATCCTCTCGATCGTCGTACAGTACTCTTTGTCAGGAGTCAGGTTCACTATTTGGTCTGACAGGTTCGTTCGAGGAATATGAAGAGTTTCTCGTACAACTTCATGTTGTATTAAATGCAGACATAGTTTACGCCGGAGGGAGGTATAGCAACCTTTTATGCCAAAACATCCTTGAAGTGCTACTTTACGCGGGCAGCTCTGAAGTCATATTTTACGCGTATAGTTCTGAAGCTTCTGTTTTACGCGTGCTTCATGTATGTTGGGGGTTTTACGCGTATAATTCCCCAGCGTATTTTTTATGCTTCTACAAGACCCCTTTCAAAGTTTTTAAATTCCTCATAATTTGAAATACTTTGAATAAATCATGAAACGGTCAAATTTGACTCGTTTTGCGAGGCTGATTTCTTGACAAATTTTAGGGAGTTGTTGAGATTTGATATGTTCTCTTCTACCTATATAAAGGCAAGTGAGTGAACCTGTCTTTCCATACTTCCTTCACCAAAAGAGATGGTTGCCGAGATCCATTGGGCTGACCTGAGGAAGAAGAAGATCATGCTCTTGCAACATATAAGGAGCCGTAAAAAAAAGCATCTTCGAGCAAATGTCCTCTGCAACGATGGATCATGGAAGGATATCCTAGCTTCCTTTGCTCGGGATAATCAGCAATTTTATATGGCGATTCGTCCAGGAGAGAGGAAGGGTCGCATTGGACCACACAGCTTGCTAGCTGTATTTTTCCCTATTATGAAGCTGGACGTAGGTAGGCAGTTTGGCCCTGTCTTCTAGTATTTTGTTGGGTCTGAATCCCTAACACAATTCTAGGGCGTGTCTGTCATGGCGTATGGAGGGTGGGCTTGAATAAAACAGGCCTAGTTTTGTATCCTCCCGCCATTAATCATTTTTTTGTTCATCGGCCGCAGAAGTCGATGAAGTACCGTAGAAGAAGAAAGAGATCTCCACCAATATGAGAACCTGGCACAACAGATTCTCGGTGTGATCTTAAATGAAAATGAGAAATCCTTTGTAGAAAAAGGTTTTCTATCATTTGTAATCATAAAATAAAAAATCCTTTGTAAAACAGGATTTCTATCATATGTAATCATGATCAATAAACTTATCTTCTTTTATGCATTGTTGATTTGCCATATTTGCTGTGAAGATGTCTTATAATGTGCAGCTTTGACACGTCTGAATAATTTTATGTTAACTCTGCTAAACGCTTATCTAGTCACGTCCTGTCTTTTACGCTTAACGGAAGATGCATAAAAAGCTTCTTAGCATTAAGTTGTCTTGAGGATCCAACTGTCATGCTATTTTTGGACGAGGAGTCGCATAAAAATTCTGAACTGTCACTTCTCTGATACGAAGAATTTCTGTTCAGGCCATCATCTTCAAGAATGGTTTCCCCAAAAATCCCTCCAAATAGGGCAAGAAATGTCCGCCAAACAGGCCATACTTGAACTTAGATGTAAAAGATTCTGACTAGACTTCGAATGAACTTCCGATGGCCCAAGAAGAAGAGTCATCTTCAACGCTAACCTCTGTGTGTTTCAGGCACTTGGAATGTTTTGTAGCCAAAAAGGAGCATTTTTTGCATAAATCCTTGTAATTAGCCTTTCTCGAAAAATCATAGACCATAGCATCTGTTAGCTTATGAGCGTAAAATCATAGATCTCTTGCTTCTGTGCGTAAAACCGTAGACTTGTAGCCTCTGAGTGTAAAAACTTCTGAGCATAACACCGTAGATTTGTAGCCTCTGAGCGTAAAAGCTTCTGAGCGTAAAACCGTAGATTTGTAGCCTCTGAGCGTAAAAGTTTCTGAGCGTAAAATCTTCTAAGCGTAATACCGTTGATTTATAGCCTTAGAGCATAAAAGCTTCTGAGCGTAAAACTGTAGATTTGTAGCCTCTGAATGTAAAAGCTTCTGAGCGTAAAACCGTAGATTTGTAGCCTCTGAGCATAAAATCTTGATTCGGATCCGTTGCGCAGCATGACTGTCCGTCTTCTTTTTTCAAATGATAGGCTGACGTGGTCCCAAATCATAACCGACTATTAAATATCAGATTTGGTTAGGGATTCGAAAAGTTATCCGAACTCTATAAATAGCCCAAGGTCTTGAAAGAGAAACCCTTTATCTGTCTTCGTAAAACCCTTGCTTTCCAAAAAAAAAAACTTTCTTCTTCGTCTCTTTCCTGAGAACTCAGATTCGCTATGGCACCTAAACAGGCTTCCACTACTAAGGGAAAGAAGGTCGCTTCCTCATCTCGCTCCACTGCTCAAGCACGAGCAAACCCCATTAGGCTGAGCGAGTCCTGATCTTAACGTAGTGCTCCACCGTCGAGATGTGCTCCGGATATCACAGGTAAAGACTTCGATAGGAATGAAACCCTTCGCACACGTTGTTCGTGTACGCGCAAGGTCATCTTCTGTGCTAAGAGCCTCTTCGAGGAAGATGATGCACAGAGATATTTTCTTATTACGCCCACATTCCTAATGTGTCAGCATAAAAACTCTAAATTTTTGCAGTCTGGCGTAAAAACTCAGACTTTCAAAATTTGGCGTATACTACAAACTTTGAATTTTACGCGCTGGATGTAAATTCCAGCATAAAAACTCAAATTTTGGCAATCTGGCGTAAAAAGCTCAGACTGTTAGATCTTGGCGTATACTGCCAACCTTGAGTTTTACGTACTGAAAATAGATTCCAGCTTAAGACTCAAGTTTTTGCAGTCCGGCGTAAAAACTCAGACTATTAGTCTTGGGCATAAACTGCAAGAGTGTAGCGTCTAGCGTAAAACTGACTTGTTTTCTTGCATTTTGCAGTGGACTTGCAGATCCCTCCTTTGGTTGAAGTGATGGGCTCTGCTTCCAGGATGCTGAACTCAAACTATTTGGAGGACTTATCCCATGTGACATTCCCTATCTCTGGAAATGAGTATCCTCAAGAAAGGGGAACTCTGATCTCGTCCCAAGGAGAATGAATGTTGCTGATTATGATCAGAGGGGAGCCCCTGACATACATAGATGGGACTGAATATAAGAAACCAGGTTTCTTATTCGGGGATATTATCGACAAACAATCCTAGACTAAGCCCAAGAAGGAGGATTGGGTGTTTACTGTTGAGGGCACGGTCATGTATCTGCCCAGGATGCCTAGAGAAAGGGGAACTCTGATCTCTTTCCCACAAACAGGGAGCTGAGGGATACAAACCCTCGGGCAGTTGCAGTGCACCAGGAGCTGATGAGCCACTACCTTGCCTGCACCACCTTCTATAAAGAGCCCTCTGATTTGGTTCATATCAACAAATGGGCATCCTACCTCTTCTTTCATCAGGCCAGAAATGCTAAGCCGGACAAGGTTGTAGATAACCGAGATAAGCCCTTGAACCTCCTGAGTATGCTTAATGCCAATACGGTCGATGACCTCATTGAAGACGCAGGGGCTTCAGATTATGTTCTCGATAAGGAGATAGGGGGTCATCCTGCAGGCACTAAAGCCTTCAGTTATATGAGGCATTATCGCAAGCCTCTGTCAAGGGAAGCTCAACTGGCTGGCTTTCTCTCTGTCTGGCTATGCCGATGGGTAGTGCCTAGCATCGCGCCTGCGGATCGCATTCATCACAACACCTTATGGCCTGCAGTACGGTTGGTATTTGGAGCAAGATTGGGCCTGCTTCCTGCCATGGTCTGTAGAATACAAGCTGGTCTGAGGACCATTACTGATGGGCTGCTTGCAGATGATACGCAGCGTAAAGGATTTCCCCGAGTGGAATTACTATTCCTATACCTGATGGGATGGTTAATCCTTCACAACACCAGGGTGATGTCTTCCGGCTCTGCCAGCGGTTTGGAAAATAACTTCTTGTTGAATTACAAGAATTCCATTTGGAATGTGGCGAGCGTCATAGATTGCCAACGAGCATTAAATTTTTCCCATGGCTGAAAGCTCTTCTGTATCGTCCCCCCTGTACATATCAATCAACAGGGGACGAAACTTAAGGATACAGGTCAAGGGAGGACTATTCTCTCTCCTGAAGCCTTTTACTGGTTGGTCTGCATTAGACCTTCCTACCTGCTGTACAGAAGTGAGGACCACTGCTACTTGGAGCCTTATCTGCCCAGCTGGATCGCCAGGCAATTTGGGTACGACCAGTTGCTTGTGGGAAATCCCATCACCAGCTTTAAGTCCAAAGGTGGACTTATTGATGGAGCCAGAGGATGGCGGTATTTCATCATGGGTTATACTGGTGCAATTTTTGCTGTGCCCACGACTTCTCTCTCTATGGAGTTGTGCATTCTTCATTCGTACGCACAGTTTTATCCGTCCATCAACACCTTCCATCGTGATTTTGATGTGTATGGAAGTTTCAGGATGCCCACCTATAGGTCCATAGGAAGGGACGAGATACCGTCTGTTTCATCTGATGAAGGTAAAGACCCTAATGGTGCAGACGAGTTCTTGTTGATAATACCGAGAGGCGTAATCGCTCCACCAGCAAAGCCTCTCGTTATCTCTAATAAACGGAAGGCTTCTACTCTGAAAGAGCCTTCCTCCCGCAAGATAAAAATGGTCAGAGGTCCAAAAAGGACTTCCCCCAAGGGGCTTCTAGGAGTGAGCCTGTTATTTCCCCAGTTGGGGATAATTCTTTAATCAGAGGTCCTTCGCCTTTTAGAGACGGAACCTCCACAGTTCCGACTGACAGTGCTAAAGATTCTTTGCTCGCGATCGCTGCCGCTACTACCGCTACTGGTAGTGCTTCGAGGTCGCCTTCGAGACCGAGCATATTCAGAATCAATATACCTTTATCCAGACCAATAATGGGAGTAACCCCTCCTTCGTCTGTAAGTATTTCCAGCGAGATTCCACCCGATGAATCTCGAGTGGATCTGGGTGATGACTGGGATGAGTTTCCTCAAATGTCAGTTGGTGCACCCTCTTCCCCAGGTATGACAGCTTGTTTAGCATCATTAAGAAATGATTTAGCTATATAGGCTGCATACGCAACATACATGCCATCGGCCAAAGGTAAATGTTGTCTTCATGTTTTTTTATGAAAATTAATATCAAATTTATGTTAACTTTCTCTTGTCTTCTTTTCAGGTGAAGACATCTCTGGGGAGGGCAAAGTTGACACAACTTTTGACTTTGTTGCGGATCCATTTAATGAAACGGCAGTGCACGACGTCGAAGAAGTATGCTTTGAAACTGTCGATCTTTCATCCGCAACATTCTCGGATGTCATCCCGCCAGTGGTAGATCAAATAATATCAGAGGAGGATGAACCCACCATCCTGTCCGTGCCTCCTTCGTCGAGTATACCAGCAACTTCAACTATTATTGGTGTCTCTTCTTTTGTCGTGCCATCTGTTGAAGCAACGACTGTGGCGACCTCCTCTGCAGTCATTCCCAAAAGGAGACTTACCGATATTGTGGCCACTTCCAGCGTCCATTCGAGCTTTGCTATGCTAGTGGATCAATACACTAGCATATTCTACCTCACTTTGAAAGAGTTGACATCGATGGTGCTGGAGAAGAACCTAGGTTTTGATGCTCTAAAGATGTCCTCCAATCTCCCTATAGCGCAGATTAGAAATTTTAGTGACGCTGAAAGAGCTGATGCGCTAGAGCAAATAGTTAATGGTTTAGAACAACCCATTAACGAGTATTTACAACTATCTCGAGGCAGCATCGACGATCTGGTTCAAGCCGAGTATGACTCCTTGACTACAGAACTTGCTGAGCAAATAGAATCTATAAACAAATCCATCCAGGAATATCAGCAAGAGATGGATAAAGAGCAGGCTGTCTTGGTGGAGTTTGTTCCTCAGCTAGCTGAGTGCCAAGCCAAAATTGAGGGAAATGAAGCTCGGGTTCGAGAATTGGAAGCTGAACTTGCTCAAGCAAGGGAGAGGCTTCTCAAGACATCGGCAGTCCGTAATGTGTTGAAGGGCCAAGTGGATACAGCTAAACAGAACTTGACACATGCGGGTGTCATCCACGCAAATTTTGTTAATTCTCGGTCTGAACTATCTCGCTTGAGTGATGATGAGGCAAGGCTGGCACGGGCTTGCAAAAGTATTTTGAACTCCAGGAATGAGAGGATGGCTGCTTTGGTGCAACAGATCCGCGATTTAAAGGCTCCTCCCCAATGATGTACCTTTTTGTTTCTTCTGTAATTTTGCTATTCCATGAGATAATAAAGATATTTTTTCTAATTTTGTGGACCTATCACTTTTGAATATAAATGATAGGCTAAGATAAAAGTGATATCAGAGATAATATGGATGTGATATACTTTCGGTAAGTTTCAGTTGGATATATCTATTCAAAGGTTATATGGACATGATAGAATATGCTCCAACTAAATTTGTATACAAAACACTATCAGAGGTAATATGGACGTGATAGGTTTTGAAGTTTTAAATTAGTTAAACATATCTATTCAGAGGTCATAAGAACATGATAGAATATGATCTAACTAGTCTTTGTACGTAGTATCGTCAGAATCAGATCTTCGTCATACTCCGTTTAAGCAAGGGAGATCAAGCACAGTACTTCTTCAGGAATTTGCCATTGATAGGAGCCATTATCAAATCTCTATTAGGCTTGGCTAATATATAAGTGCCGTTTGAGAACGTCATTTCAATCACATAAGGACCTTCCCATTTAGGCTGGAATTTGCCCTTAGTTTTGTGCGTAATGATCATTGGTCTCTTCACAGCTAAAACTAGTTCACCAACTTTGAACACTCTTTCCTTCACTTTTTGATTAAAAGCTCTGGAAATGCATGCTTGGTAGAATGTAATGCGCTGCTGAGCTTGAAGGCGTTTCTCGTCTAATCCTTCTAGTTCTTGAAGCCTTAAGTGATCATTATTTTCCTGAGTCAACTCATTAGCCACTGCTATTCTGAGTGATAGAATTTGGACTTCAATGGAGAGAACTGCTTCACACCCACAAACTAATGAAAATAGGGTACAACCTGTTGGTGTTCGTACCGTTGTGCGATATGACTAGAGATATTCCCCCAGTTTCTCATTCCAATCTCTTTTATTCGAAGAGACAAACTTTTTCAAGAGTTTGATGATGGTTTTCTTGAAGGCTTCCCCCAAACCATTAGCAGCAGGATTATAAGTCGTCGAGGCATATTCTGTATCCGATTCTTATCGCAAAATCGGTGAAACACTTGGCTGATGAATTGAGGCCCGTTATCATGAATTATCCTTCGGGGTATCCTAAAACGATAAATTATATGATGCTTGATAAAGCTGATCACGTTGGATGTCTTCACCTCAGCAAGAGGGATCGCCTCCGCCCATTTGGAGAAATAATCTATAATAGCCAATATGAACCGATGTCCTCTAGAATATGATGGGTGAATAGGACCAATGATATCTATACCCCATGCTTCAAAGGGCCATGATACAATCGTAGGATATAAATACTCAGAAGGCTGATGTATAAAATCCGTATGAACTTGACAGGCTTTGCATTGTCTTGCATATTTCATGGCATCTACAATCATGGTAGGCCAGTAGTAGTCCATCCTCCTGATACGATCCTGTAACTTAGGACCGGGTTGATGTGCTCCACATACACCGTCATGGGCTTCTCGGATAACCAGCCTTGCATCATCATCAGAGAGACACCGTAATAGCAGTCCATCGTATGTTCGGCGATATAGACTTTATGAAGAAGCATGAAAATAGAAGCGTAGTGATCATCTTTTGATGGATACTGCTTCTTTAGGATCCTCTGGTAAGATTTTGTATAATACGAAGTCTATAAAGGGACTTCTCCAGTCTTTCCTAGGAGGAACCGTGTTTACAACGTAGCTGCGTTCTATGTAAAAATTATTTTTCATACAGAATAGATCTCTGTTAAGAAGGATCACCGAATTCTGCCTTCTTATAGGAATTGCTAGATTTGCAGCTAGACTGACCAGAGCATCAGCTTCCAAATTTTGAGATCGAGGCACATGCTCTAAGAAGAATCCTTTAAAAGACATGGCTATCTCGATCATTGCTTGGTGATAAGGAATGAGGTCTAGATTGCGGACTTCATATATTCCTCTAACCTGATTGACGATAAGTTAAGAATCACTAAAAGCTTCCATGTATTCAACATCCAATTCTTTAGCGACTTGAAGCCCGATTAGTAGAGCGTTATACTCTGCCAGATTATTAGAGCAAGGTTCGCTAAGAGAATATGCTTGATAGATGATGAGTTTATCAGGAGTCACCAGGACAATTCCTACTCCTGAAACCATGTTTCCCCTGGGATCAGTGTCCATGAGGCACCATCGAAGAATAGCTGCCATGTATCACCTTCTATTACAGAATTATATTCTGCAACTTCGTCGGGAATGTCCTCATACAATTCGAAGGTTTTCGGAATTGGATGAGCAGCTAAGAAATCAGCCAAGGCTTGACCTTTGATGGACTTCTGAGGGACATACACCATATCATACGGTGTTAATAGCATCGCCCAAGTTGCGAGTCGGTAATTAAGAACACTCGGCTTATTAATCAATACCCGTAGAGGATTGATTCTAGAGATGATATGATAGTCTGGCCTGTCACGTAATGTCGCGTCTTCTGAATGGCAAATATTAGGGCCAAGCATTCTTTTTCCACTGGGTTGTACCGGTGTTCAGCTCCGACCATCATCCTGCTTAGATAGTAAATAGCCTGTTCATGACCCTCATTGTTCTTCTGTGCGAGGAGAGCCCCTAAAGAAAGATCCATTGCTCAAACATACAGCAAAAATGGTCTTCGTATGACGGGAGGCACCAGAACTGGAGGATTAGTAAGATAGCGTTTGATGTCATTAAACGCTTGTTGATAACCTTTGTCCCAAACGAATGGCACACCTTTCTTTATCAGGCAAGAAAAAGGTTGACATTTCCCAGAGAGGTTGGATATGAATCTCCTAATATAAGCCAGACGACCTTGAAATCCCCTGAGTTCCCTCAGATTATGGGGCGGTCGCATTTCTAGGATAGCCTTTACTTTATCAGGGTCCACTTGATTGCCTTTAGCGGTAATAACAAATTCTAGGAATTTGCCACTGGATACACCAAGAAAGGATTTTGTAGGATTCATTTTGAGTTGATGTTGGCACATCAACTCGAATACTGTCTTCAAGTCTTGGATGTGATTATCCTTGAGGCAGCTTTTGACAGCAATATCGTCTACGTAATATTTCACTTTTTTGCGTAAGTGCTCATAGAATATGTTACTCATAGCTCGCTGATATGTAGCCCCGACATTCTTCAATCCGAAAGGCATAACCGTATAGCAATATACCCCCAATGGTGTACGGAAGGCAGTATGCTTCTCATCTTCAGAATTTATCTTAATTTGATTATATCCTGAGAATTCGTCCATGAAAGATATGTGCTCAAAATTGTACGTATTATCGATCATGACGTCTGTGATGGGAAGAGGGAACTCATCTTTAGGGCAGGTCGCATTAGATCTCGAAAATTGATGCAAACACTCACTTTCCCATTTTTCTTCATAACCGAGACAACATTAGCGACCCAATCAGGATATTGTTCTTCCCGGATGAACCCACAAGCTATTAGCTTCTTGATTTCAGCTTCAATGGCCTCCATCATATCCGGGCGGAACCGACATTGGTGTTGCTTTACAGGCTTCGAATTGGGCCGTATGTTGAGTTTATGGGTAGCCACTTTAGGATCAAGACCTGGCATATCCTTATAATTTTATGCAAAGACATCGATATATTCTTTTATCAGCTAGATTATTTCTTCCCTTTCTTCTTCGGAAAGATTGTTACTGATAAATATCGGCTTTGGTAAAAAAAATATCCCCAACATCGACTTGGATAACTTTATCTTCAGTGGGTGGTTCTCTTTGCTCGAACCGGAGTTTCCATTGTGTATCCATTTACTGAGCCCAGGATTCATCTTCAAATGGTTCAAATTCTTCTCCCTCTATTTCGAGAGGATCTGTCAATACCATATTTACTGATAATGCCTGTTCGAGTTCATCTTCTGAATCGGAGGATGGCAAATCATCTTGAAAAGAGGAAATGGTCTCCTCACTTGACTCAGAGTCATTGGAAGTTGCAAGATGTGTGGTATACCCTAACCCAAAATAAGTTCGTTGACAGTAGGGATCACCATGCAATGATATTCGTCTGTCTTTCCCATAGTTGAGGCCTGGCTCCAACTTCAAGTCATAACCCATGCTTTGCATAATCTTTAAAGCTTGTGGGCTATATCTATGAATCTGCAATTTTCCAGTATCAGATTCGTGAGAATTTTTTTGTACAATTGGTTTATTCCGCATGCGACCAAAGACTATTGGATGCTGATCATTGCAAGTAGGTGGAACAATAAAGATAGAATCTTTATGTGGTCCATATGTCGTGATGACATTATATGTTGACGCTACCTCTCACACATACGGATGATAGGAGTTTATAGCTTCTAAGAATTTTTGTGCTATAGGTTCTATATCGTTATGGGAGAAGGATTCCTGATTAGGAAATTGACACACACACACATATGTGCACTGTTATTCACACAGATACAGTTTTTTGACTGTTAGGAAATTGAGCAGTGAACTAGTGTCAGTGTCCCAGGTTATTCTCCAACACCTAAGTGTCTGTTTTCCCTAACTGTGTATTAGTCTTTGTGTCTCAGTGTGTAAAACCTGTGTATGTATCCTAGAACCTAGTACCTTGTGTCTCAATATCAGTGTTTACCTATGTGTTAATGTGTGTGTGTGTAATTCAGTGAGTGAGAGAGAGAGGTGTATAGCCTGTGTGTGATGTAGGCATGAGTAGGAGTGAGGTTAGTAGGTGTTCAACTTGAGCATCTTAATATTTAATTGTGTTAGTGTATCAGTGAACTTGTGTTTCACTGTATAAATACCTGTGTGAGTGAGTGAGTATTTCTCAGTTCCAGTATGAGCATACCTGTGTGAATAGCAGTGTACATATGTGTGTGTGTGTCCCTGTATTAGAAAACTGTATCTGTGTGAGTGTCTCAGTGTGCCTATGGGTGAGTGTCATAAGTGTGAGTGACTGAGTTCAGGGAGCAGTTTCAGCATATCTGTGTGTGAGTGTCTAGGTAAGAATTTTTGTGTGTGTGAGTGATAACTTAAGCACCAATGACAGGGAGTGTGTACCAGTATCTGTGTGCAGAATCAGTGTAACAGTAGGTGTGTATCAGTATCAGTGAATTTCTGGGAGAGTGTGTGAGAACTATATCTAGTGAATCTATGTGTCTGTGTGTATCAGATATGGGGAAGAGAGTGTGTGGTTGTGTGTAAGTTCAGTGGAAAGTGAATCATCTGTGTGTGTAATTTCTGTGAGGGAGTAAGAGAGAGAGCAGTGTATCAGTGTGAGTAGTGCTCTAAGGTAACAGTGGATACCTAAGTAAGATACAAGGGTATGGGTAATGTATTATTTGCCAAGGTTTTGAGAACTAGCATAGGTATATGAAATAATATATATGTATGATATAAATAGCTATTATAAGACTAATACTAACTCGTATATACTAATTACCTTAGTATCAATGACAATTATAGTTAATATGACTAGTATAGTTAGGCATGGCATAGATAACTTACCAAAGACCTAGAAATGACCCTATACCTAGCATAGAATTAGGTATGCATATAAGCCTTTTCAAAACACTTTTTGATATGGATATTTGATATTTTTAGGTGACTGTGATTTCATTTTGGACCTCGATCCTCACATTTTGCTCGGGACCACAGGCGAGTACATTCTCTGACAGTTTTTATTTTGTTAATTACTTCTATAATCTAGTTGTATTACATACTTGATTCCGACACTATGGATACACGAGTTAGCACCCTAGATCCCTATCATGAGGAGTCGTGATTGGAATCCATCGTGCTAGCTGGGGGATGGGGAACTATTAGTAGATTATGTGATCATATCCAAACATTTACATGCATCATAGCTCACCCCACTTCACATGTCGGGTGCGGCCTGACCATTTACATGCTTCATAGCTATTATATATGATTAGCCTGACCACTACATGCATCATAGCTAACCATATGGTTAGCCTGACCTACAAGAATCATAGCTAATCATATATAACCAGCCTGATCTAGTCCCAAGCCGATCACATAATAAACTGATAATTCAAACACTTAGCTAGATGTCTATTCTTTATTCAGATTCACCTGTTCTAGCATCCACTGTTTATTGTTCATTGCTAGATGCTCTATTGCCTATTTTATTTCTCCAGTACTTTACATTTCCAGCATTTATTCTCATCTTGTATTTCTTACACTGTTTATAGTTTTTGTCAATTTAATGAAACTGCTGTTAGTGCTTGTGCTTCGCTCCAATCCTGACTGGATAACATTTTTCAGAGGATCTGGAGAACTTGTGCCCCACTCATTACGGCCCAGGATTAGAGGGAGATTTCACTCCGGAAATCTCAGAGGAATTGCCTATCCTAGAGGAGATCTTACATGTCAATACTTAGATTACTTTTTCTGTATTTATTGTTTTAGACTGAGACTGAGTTGTATTTATTATTTTGTGACTTTATGAGGTCATCTAGACCCAGGATTGAGTTGGACTTATTGTGGTTGGTTTATTATAGAACTCTTTTTCCATTCTCTTCTTGTCATTATTCTTATAGCTTGTGATTGAGTATATCTATAGAACTGTGGATTATTATCATTGTCCTCCGTGCGGAGTTGAGACGATTGCCAGGATATATGTTGTGTTGAGACCTAGACAGCGTTCTACCGCCGATGCTGCGGCGTAGGCGGGACGTACCCATGACTCATGCCCAAATTTTCGGTGCGGGTCGTGACAAATATAAAAGCAAACACAATATAAGTACATCAACTAATAAACAATAAGGCTGAAAGAGAAGACCTCCTCGAAATATAAGTAGCAAATCCTGATCTACGCATCCTACTAATAGTCATAAACATCTACACCTGGAAAGGGACTAGGTCCTCAGAGGGACATAACAAGATACATAGAAGCATGCCAATAAGTACTGTAAAATAAATATCTAATAGGGTTACCTAACCGTCTAAGTGAATGCACTTTGAGAACAACTTTCCAACACGTGGGCTATCTGGCCAAAATAGGATTGGTATTATTCTCTTGGAGATTCAGGGGCCTAAAAAGAATGTCATCTTTTGAACGACAAAGCCCGCCAAATAATATAGGGGTAATCATGACCACGCATCTCCGACGGAGCGTGCGGGTTACATAAAAAAGAAAGTGCAAAGGAGCCCAAACGCCTTACTTGTTATTCTTTCCACCCCATGCTCTAAGCATGTCATATCCGTGATATGATAATACCTCTAATAACTGTCAAGTCTTCTAGCATGCAAATTCTATCAGTAATTATTCCCTATCACACGTCCCATACGTATAGGAGGCCAAACCCGGCACGCAAGTCCGTGATCTATATGAGACTCACACTCGTATAACTGATGTGTCACGGCCAATGAAACCTAATGTTGCCTCATGATTATGGGGTGGTCTCATAAAACTAGGTTAACATGCATATATATAAATAAAAATAGAATACGACAATACCGTCGTTGCACCCAAGTTTCCTTGGTCGCGCAGTTTATATAGCAGTTAAAAATATATAAACTAAATAATAGAAATTAAGATACATGCTACATATGGAATATAAATTACAGTATAATGGCAAGGTATACTTGCGTGGCAGAAAGCTGCGTAGTACCAATAACTTGCTCCAGAAGTCGTGCAGAATAATCCTATAGTCCTATATACATATAATATAACACAATACAACATCAGCCATTACACTAGCACATACACAACCATAAATATACTAGACTCAGAGGGTACGCTAGGGGTGACACTGGTCGCCTAACAGGGTCGCATCTAATTATGCGGGTGTCCTATATTAAATATTGTATCAAAATCAGACAGTCAACTAACATGTTCTAAGCCAGTACGTTAATGTACACAAGGCAGTCAACTCACCAGTTCTCAGGGTTAACATGGTCAAGGTAATTACGAGATAATCCACAGTGTCCTAGGGTCGTACAATATAAATACTTATATAGTCATAACTGGTATTGCATTAAATTCCTACACAATATATATATATATATATATAGTTATATACCAAATTGAACAATATATGCATACGCGTACGTATACGTATACGAGTTGGGTTCACCGACTCAGGGTCTGATGTCAACTAACTGTCGTAAAGCAATACTAATGTCCTAATAGCATACACACAAGTACACATAAAAAGGAGAATAGAGACATGTTCGAACCTCGAGGTTAGCATGCACGGGCACGAGGATCGAGGGTGACTGTTGCAGGTTGTCTTCGGTGAGGGTGACGGGTCCACAATGACGATGATGATATCGATATTGATGTCGAGGGTGATGATGGTAATTAAGGCGGATAATGATGATGATGACGAGGGTGTTGATGATGGGGATGATGATTATGATCATTAGGGTGATGATGGTAATGATTGATGAAGGGGATTAAGTTTAGGATGATGATGAGGATGATAATGGTGATGATGATATTGATGATGAAGGGGATGATAATTATGATGATGATTAAGTGATGGTGATAATAATTAAGGATGATAATGGTGATGATTATGATGATGATTAAGTGATAATGAGAATTATGATAGGGATGATGATTAAGTGATGGTGAGATGACGATTAGGTGATGATGAGATAATGATTAGGTGATGATAGGGATTATGATGATGGTGAGATGATAAAGATGGGGATGATGATGAGGATGATGGAAATGGCTTCCTGCCGGAGTCCGACGGTCAGGGAGGTTCTGCGAGTGGTGATGTAACACCCTGTTCCGTTCAAACGGACTGCCAATTCAAACGGCAAAAGTACATGTCCCGACCCGCTTTGCTCAGGCGAGAATACTCGTTTGAGACAAAGGATATCCAAGACTTATCCCTACAGGAATCAGCTTAAGCTTCCAGAGGCTCGCTTGGGGTATCACTCGACCTAGGCGAATCATCGCTAAGGTGGGTGGCTACGGTAAACTTGTCTTTGCTTAGCCAGCACACATAAAATATTGAATGATACATGGTAGTCGCTAGGTGAATCACCCATGCATGCTAATAAGAATCCAATGCACCTAGCTAAGGATTAATTCCAACTTGCATTACTTATGCTAGAACATAAAAATAAAATTGCTTATATATATGTTCAGACCCTCGCATACTACCCTAGAACGTGTTGCTCGGGAAGTCCCTTCCGATCTCACTCCTCGGCTTACCTTTGGGCCCGAGCTAACGTGAATGTTGTGTTTATATAAATGCATGCTTGTCTGCTTGTATGTTGTCTTGTTTTCATCTAAACCCCGAGAAACTACTAAGTAGTCGTTCCGTGCCTGAATGAACCTGCAAGTATCCGGGACCGTTAGGTCATCGAGGCATCCCCGAACCAGGGGTATGCATCAAGGCAAGTGAATACTGAACGAGAATCCTGTCACGTTGTAACTGAATGATAATCACATCAAAGTTTACATCTGAACGAAAATCAAATCATGTAAAGAACGAATCCCAGCTCGTGGAGCAAACGCTCGGTTCAGAACAAGAATCATGGATTATCATATCAAGTTATGGATTTGGAAAGACCCTGACCTGCATGTCGCGGACAACTCGAAAACGAGGCATCGTTCCACGGGCGGTCTCCTGTGCACTGGAACTGATTCGATCCGGATGGAACATCACGATTAGTCTCACGCATCTGGACAGGATGGACTGTAGCACTCATGAATCTTGGCTGCATACCATCCTTGTTCAAGACTAAAATGGTCCTTTATGGCTATGCCAGCGACAAACGTTCACATAGATAAGTCATCATCGCTTAGCGGCTATCCGCGTGCGAGTCATTGGATCACATCAATGAACAACTGAACACCTGAACGATCATAATACAACAACTCTCGTGTTTGCATATGTTATGCCTCTTGAATGTTTATACTTGCCCGTGCTTGAATTAACAATGTTTGCCTTGGACAGGGAAGGTAAAATGGTAAGTTGGTAAGTCTCGCCGTGTTTCCTCTCATGTTGCATGGCGCACTGCCACACGAATTAGGCTATTCAAATATTACATGAAAATGATCCTAAGGCAACTAGAAAGACAACTTAATAGTTGGTGCACGAAACATATATTACGTGTTTGGATTTGTCGAGCGGGCGAGTAGCCTCCCCACCAGTGTATTCAATGTACTGATAACCCAACAGATCGTTTGTAGGGTGCGGGAGAACCTCGTTCGGTGTGGATGCCTCCTTCGTGCGTGCTAAGGTATGGAGATCACTCCGAAGCAGCGCTGCATCCGGAACTGAAGCACATATACAAGACATAATATTGTGAACATAGCCTTAACATCGCCTGTACAATCATTCCACAATTGTAGCCACTTGGCACACTTTTATTGTTTCACAGAGAGAGGCTTGAGCGACTTGTAATCTAGGCTATACACCGCTTGTAACACTTGTTTATATCAATAAAAGAGCTTGCTTTACTTCAACTTGTGTTATTCAATGCTTCTGCTATATTGTCGACTCAGTGAACTTGTTACCAATCGCTATGCGTTTATGACTCCGCTGCACTCGGACAATCTATGTGACTCTGTGGCTTAGAACTCTTACCGCCAGCTAATGAACCACGGCTTTGCACTAGCATGGCTCACGCTCGTACGGCATCACGCCCGGATGGGTCAAAGCGATCGTTCCGCGGGAGAGCTGGCGCGGTGATTCTTGCATAGCGGGAATGGCCGATTTGCCTGCGGAAGATCGGGGCGTAACATAATGGTATTAGAGCCTGGCTTTTATGCCCTTGGACTTTATTTCGATTATCTCAGTTTCGAAAGCTCGTTCGTGGGTTAAGTGCACGCTCTCTCTCATTGTCCCAACAGAATGTTCCAACAATAAGTCTAAATACATTCAAAATGCATTTTGAATGATATGAAAGCTTGTATAAATCATGATGCGAGTGGCCTTTGTGCCAACCTATGCGAACCCTTGAGATTATCGTAGTAGCTTGTCCAATTTTTCTAACTCTAAGTTTGGTTGAATGCATCTATTCGAGGGATGCCTTCAACTTGTGCACGATCCAAGACTTAAGAAAAGGTGAAACTCGAGTGCTAAGACTTCGCTATCACTAAGTTGGTTGGCGCATATGTGTTTGGAGCGCTACGAATATGTGTACAATCCAGACTAGCGATATGCTGATCTCGAACGCTTGTGTAAGTGAATATCCAAATAAACAAGTACAATGACTTATATAGGTTTGCCTCAGCTTTGTATCATTAAATCAAAATTGATTAAAACGTACTGCTTGTCCTAAGTAAGTCTCGATGACGAGACTTTTTCTGAGTTGGGTAGGATGTAATACCCCGTTCCGTTCAAGCGGACTGCCAATTCAAACGACAAAAGTGCATGTCCCAACCCACTTTTCTCAGGAGAGAATACTCGTTTGAGGCAAAGGATATCCAAGACTTGTCCCTAAAGGAATCGGCTTAGGCTTCCAGAGGCTCGCTTGGCGTATCACTCGACCGAGGCGAATCATCGCTAAGGTGGGTGGCTACGGTGAACTTGTCTTTGCTTAGCCAGCACACATAAAATGTGGAATGATACATGCTAGTCGCTAGGTGAATCACCCTTGCATGCTAATAAGAATCCAACGCACCTAGCTAAGAGAATAATCCCAACTTGTATTGCTTGTGCTAGAACATAGAAATAAAATTGCTTATATATATGTTCAGACCCTCGCATGCTACCCTAAAATATGTTGCTCGGGAAGTCCCTTCCGATCTCACTCCTTGGCTTACCTTTGGGCCTGAGCTAACGTGAATGTTGTGATTATATAAATGCATGCTTGTCTTCTTGTATGTTGCCTTGTTTTCATCCAAACCTCGGGAGACTACTAAGTAGTCATTCCATGCCTGAATGAACCTACAAGTATCCGGGACCGTTAGGTCACCGAGGCATCCCCAAACCAGGGGTATGCATCAAGGCAAGTGAATACTGAACGAGAATCATGTCACGTTGCAACTGAATGATAATCACATCAAAGTTTACATCTGAACGAGAATCACGTCATGTAAAAAATGAATCCCAGCTCGTGGAGCAAATGCTCGGTTCAGAACAAGAATCATGGATTATCATATCAAGTTATGGATTTGGAAAGACCCCGACCTGCATGTCGCGGATAACTCAAAAATGAGGCATCATTCCACGGGCGATCTCTGGGGCACTGAAACCGATCCGATCCGGATGGAACATCATAATTACTCTCATGCATCTAGACAGGATGGACTATAGCACTCACGAATCTTGGCTGCATGCCATCTTTTTCAAGACTAAAACGGTCCTTTATGGCTATGCCAGCGACAAATGTTCATATAGATAAGTCATCCTCACTTAGCGGCTATCCGCGTGTGAGTCATTGCATCGCATCAATGAACAACTGAATACCTGAACAATCATGATACAACGACTCTCGTGTTTGCATATGCTATGCCTCTTGAATGTTTATACTTGCCCGTGCTTGAATTAACAATGTTTGCCTTGGATAGGAAAGGTAAAATGGTAAGTTGGTAAGTTGGTAAGTCTCGCCGTGTTTCCTCTCATGTCGCACAGCTCACTGCTACACGAATTAGGCTATTTAATTCTTGCATGAAACTGATCCTAAGGCAACTAGAAAGACAACTTAATAGTTGGTGCACGGAACATATATTACGTGTTTGGATTTGTCGAGCAGGCGAGTAGCCACCCCACCAGTGCATTCAATGTACTGATAACCCACCAGATCGTTTACAGGGTATGGGAGAACCTCGTTCAGTGAGGATGCTTCCTTCGTGTGTGCGAAGGCGTGGAGATCACACAAAAGCAGTGATATATCCGAAACTGAAGCATATATACAAGACATAATATTGTGAACATAGCTTGAACATCGCCTGTACAATCATTCCATAATTGTAGCCACTTGGCACGCTTTTATTGTTTCAGAGAGAGAGGCTTGAGTGACTTATAATCTCGGCTATACGCCGCTTGTAACACTTGTTTATATCAATAAAAGAGCTTGCTTTACTTCAACTTGTATTATTCAATGCTTTCGCTATATTGTCGACTCAGTGAACTTCTTACCAATCGCTATGCGTTTATGACTCTGCAGCATTCGGACAATCTGTGCGACTCTATGGCTTAGAACTCTTACCGCCAGCCAATGAACCACGGCCTTGCATGGACGTGGCTCACGCTCGTACGGCATCACGCCCGGATGGGTCAAAGCGATCGTTCTGCGGGAGAGCTGGCGCGGTGATTCTCGCCTAGCGGGAACGGCCGATTTGCCAGCGAGAGATTGGGGCATGATAGGTGGAAGGAAGACAGGGAAGAGGAGGACAAGGTGGAGAGGTGGACTTCGAGGAGAGTCGAGTGTCGACAGGTCCGGTGGATGGGTGGTAAGCGGTGTTAATGGTGATGGTGGTTTCAGTTGTGGCGAGGGAGGAGAAGAACGTTGGGCTGTCGAGGGGGTCAGGCGGGTGGTGGCGAGTGGCGAAGTGGGAGATGGCAAGGAGGTCAGGCTGATGGGTCATGGTGGCATTGCAGAGGGGTCCGATAGAGGAAGAAGGTGAACAAGAGAAGTGAGTGGTGGTGATGAAGGGAGACGACGCGGAGGAGAAGAGGGTCGTGCAGGTAGTGGTGCTGTTAACGGTGGAGGACTTCGTCGGAGACGATAGTGGGAAAGTCGAGGGAGCGGAGGAGGATGGACCTCGGGTTATGGTCGGATTGGTGTAGGCGACTCTGGCATGGAGTTCAATCGGGAGATGTTGGGATTAATGGCCGAAAAGAGGAGGCTCGGGATCCGACGGCTTCCTACGAGCAAGGAGGAGGGGGAGGAGTCAATTCAGTCAGAGGACGGGGAATGGTGGAGAGGAAGGTCCGGCGAGGCGAGGCTCGGCTGAGCGTGGGGGCATGTACAGGGATGTACGGCAGAGGAGATCGGAGAAACAGGTGGAGATCGGGTCCAGCGAGTCGACTGCTCGGTGGAGGACTCGACGGGGGAAGGAGAGAAGAGGAGGTTGAAGACGAGGGAGGTCTCGAGCAGGGATGACTGGGATCCGTTCGGCGGTTGGGAGCTGCTCCGGTGGCTCGGGAGGAGGAGGAAGACGGTGAACAGAGAAAGGGAGGGGTCGGCTAGGAATAGGTTTTGGGGTTTTCGAAAATAAAGAAAAGAAGGAAGGTTGTATATTTATACATGTGGAAACTAGGGTTTGATGTTGACCTAGGGGATTGGGCTTGGTCAACATCCTTGGGATGGGCTTAGCTTCACATGGGGATGTTTAGAGGGCTAGGATTTGCATTGTTTAAAATGCATGGCTAGGATTAGATGAGGGGTGATGTTGTGTGTTGCACATTCCAAAAATCATAAAAAAAATTTACATGACCAAATAATGAAGGGAAAATTGATTTCTTCATGTATTGTCCAATGGTGTGGACACCTTAATGAACTTTTGCATAAAAGTGCCCAACAATTAGAAAATTACACAAAGATAAAAATTGGATTAAATTAATTAAAATTATTATAATTTGTGTTCTGAAATTAATTAGAAGTACATGGGGCTAAAATTAGGTAGGAAACAAGTATCATTGACGTAGAGGGCTCAGAATAGAATATTATCATAAATTGGGTTGCACGAAATGGGTCAAGATTGTGTCTCCAATTTCGATTGGAACGCACAAGGATACAAAGTTGAATTTATTTAGAATTAAGAATAAACGTCTGCGATGAATATTGTGCGACTAAAATGTAGTACAAAAGATCATAATTATAAGTTATACAGAGGTCAGAATAGAAGGCGGGCACGTCTAGGACAAGAGTGTAAAGTTTATAGGAAGGCAATGGCTAGTGTAGTGCTCCAAGTATCGAAGCAACAGTAAGGTGCACTAAGTGATATAAATATTATAAAATCATATAAAATACCGTGTTCTATTTCTAATTGGATTCAAACTAACCCTAGTCTCACTATCTAAGCCAAGCAGGCCTAATTTGGGTGAGGAAGTTTACAATTTTTTCTGAATTCTTACTGAATTTTTATTGGGAAATTTTGTCGAACATTTTGGCAACATTATTCAATGGATTAAGTTTGAGATGGGAGAAGTGAACACATTTTGGCCCCAGAGTGGTTGAAGATCACCAAGGTTGGTCCGGCCTCTGAATACAAATTCAGGTGAGGGAAAAAGTTTACAATTGTGCCTCTTTCAATCAAGAACAATATATAAGTTGTTTTAGTCACTATTCTTGAAATGTTTACTCTTGATGTGACTCTTTGACATTTTGTTACAAAAAATATTTATATTCGATATATCATAGGATGTGCGATCTTTCTGTTGGTTCAGTAGTCCATTTTTAGGTTTTGATTCTATGTTCCAGAAATCAAATTGATAAACAATGATCTGAAGTCCTTCTGACATTCTTTTAAAAAGTTTACCTTCTTTATGCTTCATCTGGATGAGGCTAATAGATCATTATCTTGCCAAACAATGATATAAGCACTCTTGTGTATCTATGAGGATTCTTGCATTTATGTTTCGAGAGCTTGCCTACAAGATAAGCTCCGACACAGGCTATATCGACTATAATAAGCTGGAGAAGAGGTTATGGATTTCAGTCTCAAGCTCATTATATGCGGTAGGAGCGCCTACACAAGGCACTGGGACTACGCCAGGTTCTGGGCAGTGGCAAACAAGTGCAGGGCGATGCTGCTTTGCGACATGGCTCACATCAACGACCTAGTAGCGGAGTAGGTATATTATGCTTCAAATATATTCCTACAGTATAACAAGATAGAAAATTTTATTTAGTTCATAGAAATTCGATAAACGATCCTGACTTTAGTCAGTTGTCCCAGAATTTTAATGTCGGTAAGTTGTATCACTTAAATTGTCATAAATATTTTAAATTGGGTACGGATCCGTTGATGGTGGTGGTCATTGAGATCCTCTTCGGTGGATCATTGTGGAAGTACTTGTTCAACATCAGGCCTAGGAGCTTGGATCCTCAGGTTGTGGTTGGGTTCATCCTGGATGTATCATGGGTGATAGTGTCACGTCCATTACCGGAATACAGAGACGGACATGGCCACCTACCCCGTACAAGGTATAAAATATCATACGGCGATCACGGTTGTAGCTAGACAATGGGGTGCATATTACAAGCAAGTCACATAAGGTCACATAGAACATATATTGTCTCAATTAGTCAAGTAAGGACAGTAAACATAGAACATATATGATAAAGCAGAAATACGTCCCAAACGTGATATCAAAATATTATAGAAATCAACTGTACAAAATAAGAAACTGGCGGAGTAACAAAAGTACATGACCATTATTAGTTGTATTCAGATTAATTACAATCATGTAAGAAAATTAAATATCCAGATTTACTTCTAACAAGTGTCACTGGCTAAATGCCTAAAAACGTAAAATATACAATAACAAAAAGGGAAGAAGAAACCCACTCGTGCCACTCAGTGGCCATCCATCTGGTGCACGCCATTATTCAAGGAGAAGTAAGCTGGATCCTTGGGTGTTGGCTCTAAACCTGGCCATGCAAAACCAGTAGGGTTAGACCCCAAATAGCAAGTACCACAAAGGAAGCACGAATAAAAAAAACAAAAAAGAGAAAAATAAACATATATATTTATATATATATATATATATATATATATATATATATGTCTCATAGTTTTGGTCCATAGCCTATCGTGATACAACAATCTAACCCTACAACCAAACAAGCATAAGGGTTAGACCATAACATCATGATAGTCCATGTACCTAACTATTTAACAGAAGATACAACCACAAACAATCTTAATTACAGTATCGGCCAATCACTTGTACGGCTTGATAGGTGGAGTCTGGGTTATCCCAGAGGTATTATGCATGCAATAGGAATCCTCAGATCGAACCATGTGCTTGCAGGGCTACCCGAGCTATGATAATCGCCGCGTAGCACGTAGTATTTATGCACTGGTCCCTTGTAATGCCATCGTGCTATGATCGTATAGAACACATAGTAAAATATAGTAATCAGATATTGTAATCCATTAATACAGATTTAACAATATCCTAATAGGGGCCAGCCTTCACTCCTCAGATGATTGAGCGTTGCTAGTTAAGCACGATATCGGAATTTTGTCCCTCCTAATGCTTTATAAGTTTTAATTGCCTAGTTAACCCTACGGTTAGCTAGAATCACAAGACGTGGTTATATGTTTATTCCTCATATATGTCGTATCACAGTACGACATGCAAGATACGAATCCACTGTCACTTGGCAGTCCTATTTGGATTCATCCAGCGTGATACAATAATCAAGACAATTCCTAGCCACGCTTGATTACTGACCAACTATCATGTCCATGCTGGAGGAATCGTATCATATCACATATCGCATAGCATGTAGGTATACCTCAGTATAAAATATGTAATATGATCGTGTAGGAACACTTAGCACGTAGGAACACATAACACGTAGTAAGTGTATCAGCACGGATATCAATAGTCGAGTCAAGTTACCAATCATTGGTAGATCACATAAATTCTAACATATAGCAATACATTGGTTAAGTCAGGCGCATAGGTAGTCATAGTCACTTGGCACATGGTCTATTTCTATACATAGTCAGGTCGGGCACATAGTCAGGTCCAACACATATTCACAGAGCTCACATACACTTTCAATCATTAAAATCACACATAAAATTACAAAATCCAATAAAATATCCAAACCAAGTAAATTAATAAAACTTGAACATAGGGCCACAAACGGATCAGGGGCGTATAGGACCAGGGATGCATAGACTATCCACCGCATAGGAAGTCGGCTGCATGCATCTCCAAGCGCATGCTCGGGCAAAAGTCCACTCTTCGGGTCATGTTCCAAAGTGATGGGCAATAAATACGTGTCAGAGAAGTGACTGAAGTGATGGATGTGGCAAGCCAAAAAGTGTCAGGGAGATAAGACAAAAGTCATAAAAAGATGTGCCAAGGCGGTACAGAGCTATATATCCAAAAGAAGAGAGCCGCATGCTCTCCTAGCCGCATGAACACTTAACCGCATGGCCGCTTCTCGGATTTAGTAAAGTTTTCATTCGTTCAGCGAATAAAACATAAGGAGTTCCGTCGTTAAGATTTTTCTAAGTACTTACCTCCAGAACGCATGTAGAAAAATCAGTCATGCATCCTAACAAGATGGACGCATGCTGGGGGCAAATGTGGCAAATAGTTCATGCCGCACGACACTCTCTTCAGCATAGGTGATGGCCACATGAACACTTCATCTTCTCCAAATAGCAAGTTCAGCCATGGCGGAAAGCCCTAAATTGAAAGTTTATTTTCTTCATAAAAACTTTATTTTATCTCCAAATCAAGTAAACCAAAAGCCAAAATGCCTGAAATGCAATGCTCTATCACCTATAAAACTATTTTTCTAAAATATATTATTTTAATAGATCAAAACCAAGAAAAACTCAGGGAACCCATGAAACTCTAATCTTCAAATGTAGATCTACTCGTATCCATCCATCAAAACCGAAAACTCCAAGTATTAAAAGTTCATAGAATCATAATATACATATATTAGACTAATAAAATTCAAGAAAAGAGTAAGAATTAAAATATAAGGGTTTATCCATATCATGCAAGGTGTACTTGCCGAAATGAAAGGAGAAGAAAATAAAGAATAAGGAAAAAGAGAGAGAAAGATGTTAGATTATAAAGTTATTAGGGCTTGAGGTTTAAACCATGGATTCCACTTATGGCCAAACCAACCCAAACAAATTATATAATGGAATTATGGATATTCATTAAGGAGAGAGGGGAGTACATTATATAGGAGAGGCTAACCCCTCTCCCTATTAGTCTACCCTATGTGGGACTAAACTCAACATAACACATAACACCCTCCCTCAAGCTGGAGCATATATGTCAATCATGTCCATCTTATTACAGAAAAATTAAACCCGATAACCTAGAAGAGATTTTGTAAATATATCAGCTATCTGATCGTCGGCTCTCATATGGTAAAACTTTATCACCCCTTTCTGATACTCATCACGGACAAAGTGAATATCGATTTTAATGTGCTTTGTCCTTTCATAAAATACAGAATTAGTAGTAATATGAATAACAGACTGGTTATTACACTACATATCTGCTTCTTTATATCCTGCTTCTTGTCATACCCTAGTATCGGGATACAGAGACAGACATGGTCAGCTACCCCGTTCAAGGTGTTATACGTCGTACGGCGGTCACGGTTGTATAAGACAAGGGGGTACATGCTATAATCTAGTCTCCTATGGTCAATAACTTATATGTCTCAATCATTCAAAATAGAAACAATAAGCATAGAGCATATATGATAAGCAATAAAACGTCCCAAACACTTTATTAAAATATTTTGGAGTCAAGCTTTACAAAATAAGAAGCTGGAAGAGTAACATAAGTATATGACAGTGATCAGTTACAGCTTGATTTAATACAATCATGTAAGGAATACTAATATCCAGACGAGCCGGCTAACAGGTGCTGGCGGCTAAAAGCCAAAAAGTAGTAAATATGCAATGACGAACAGGAAAGAAGAAAACCCACTTGCTATCCCATCGACCATGTTCCTGGTATGCACCATGAGTTGGGGGGAGGTACGCTGGATCCTTGGGTGCTGGCTCAAAACCTGGCCATGCAAAACTTGTGGGGTTAGACCCAACCACAAAGGAAGCACGAAATAGAAAAACAAAAACCCAAGGAAAATATATAATACTATATAGGTTCAGTATTTTAACTTAGGTCCATGGCATATCCTAGGGCAAAGGCCCAACCCTACAACCAAATAAGGACAAGGGTTGAACTATCACACTATGATAGTCAACTTTCCTAGGTTACTAGCAGAATAATACAATCACAACCAAGTCCATTTCTTCCTAAATTGGTCAATCATTTGTACGGCTTGCTATTTTTTGTGGAGTCTAAGATTATCTCAGAAATAATGCATAATAAGTATCCTTAGATTACGCAAATGTCGAACATGAGCTAACCGAACCAAATAAATAAAAAAGTTACTTGCAGGATGGACCAGTCCCCCGTAGGGCCACTCCGCTATAAATATGGTATTAGCGGTTCCAGTATTTTTATATTAAAACTGTGGCTCGGCATAATAATAGGTCAGATACTGCAATCGACGAAGGCACTTGATAAACAGTATCTATGGTGGCCAGCCCATAGCGCACTTAGAATAAATCTCTGTGGAAAGGTTTGATGGCATAATCCCGGGATACCATTTCTTCCAGATGTTGCTACCACTTTTAGTCACCAAATTAGTCCTATGTTGTGTTCAAAATCTCACAGCTTGGTCACATGAGAATTTACCTTAAGATATCATATAAAGTACGGGCATGCTAGATAGAAATCAAATTTAGATTCACCCGAGTGTGTATGCAACATTCATACAATCAATATCCTAGCCATGCTTTGGTAGTTGACTCGCTTATTATGCCCATGCTGGGAAAATAATATATATATTTATAATATCACGCGTTCAAAAATTTGGAGGCATTCTCGATGCACAACCCAAATATAATCACTTAACACGTGACACGATGTGTCGTACCTCGATGCATATTAAATTATGAGCAATAATCAGGCAATAGTGGTATCAGTACAGATACAGTATTCGATTCCAATTACAAATTTTATATTGGGTCACATGACTCAAGAAGACATTCAATCAAAATTAGCAAGGCTGCATGGGTCTCTAGGCCGCATGGGAAATCAGGCCGCATGACAATCCTGGCCGCATGACAAGTCAGGCCACATAAAATCAGGTCGCATGCTCAGGTTTAAGGTCTACTTCTTGGAAAAAGTGATAAAATAACAACAATAAATAAAATATCAATGATGTGACATAAAGTGAATGATGTGACTGATGTGACAAGTCATAAAGTATGTCAGGAGAAAAAGACAAAATCCTAGAAATAAGTGCCAATGGTTAAGAGCCACGCATCCAAAAAAGGAGGTCGCATGCTCTCCAGACCGCACGGGTATCGGTGCCGCATGGGGTTCAATGTCGCATGGAGTTCTCTTGGACTTAGCGAATTTCTCTTTCGTTCAGCGAGTGAAAGCACAAGGTGTTCAAGGACACTTGTGTAAATCAGTAGTCATGCGTCCAACAAGATGGACACATGTTGTCAGTATACGGCCAAAGTTTTGGTCGCATAACCCTCTGGGGCCGTATGACACTCTCAGCCGCATATGCTCACTGGCCGCATGGAAACTTCGTACAGAAGGTTCAGCCATGGCAAAAAAGCTCCAAAAATTAAAATATTGTTTGTCCATAAAATTCTTATTTTAAGTCTAAATCGAGTGACCAAAAGCCAAAATGCTCTAAATTAAAAGCTTTATCATGTAGTAATAACTTGTTTTTAAAGACACAAGTTTAATAGATCAAAACGAAGAAAAACTCATGAAATGCATAAAACCCAAAGTTAGAAATATAGATCTACACTAATCCATCCATCAAAACAGAAAACTCCAAGTACCAAAAGTGCTTAGAAATACATAATAAATATAATAGAATAATAATATAGAGGGTTTATCCATTCCTCATGTAAGGTGTACTTGCCTATGGAAATTGAGAGAAAAAACTAAAGAAAGAGGAAGAAATGAAGAAGTGAAGATAGAGAGAGAAATGTTGGGTTATATATGGTAGGGTTGAGGGTTGAACTAAAGGTTCTCATGACTTGAAACAACCAACAAAATAAATCTTGAACCAGATTAAACCAAAGAATAGATCAAGTCTCCATGCACATGCAACCATGCTAAAGTAAAATATGTTCCAAATACGTATATCAGGAACGGGGAGTGAAATCTCTATCCACCTTAAAAAAAATGTGTCCTAAAAATTTGAATCCAAGCAATAACTAGAGAAGTTGGGAGAAGCATGATATAAATCTACTAGCAACTACACATGTAAGCAATATTATCACAACATAAAGGTGATCACTTGATTACAGAATCTGAGATATAAAGGTGCAAGAAAGAATATATTTTTTAATCGAATAGGTGCAGGTATCTGGATTGAATATCGTTCTTGCACTCCCACGTCGATTCTCCAAGAGAGTGATGGTCCTAGGCAACTCGGACAAGGGAAAAGTCTGGTTCTTGAGTACCTTCTCCCTTTGGTCCAATATGGATACGTGTTTCTCCTCATATGATAAGTCGATACCAACAAATAATTCAGAGTAATCGAGGATATGACTTGGATTTGGAATAAACCTACGCAACAGAGACACATGAAATACAAAATGTAACTCACGTAGCAAAGGAGGAAGGCAAGACGATAAGCAACATCGCCTACCTACTCAAGAATATCGATCGAAACCACGTATCGCAGACTAAGCTTCCTACAAACCCCGAATCTAATAACTCCTCGGGTAGGCAAAATTTGCAAAAATACGTAGTCGCCGACACAAAACTCTAAAGGTCTACGATGCTGATCAATCTAATACCGATGACTATTTTGTGTAATCCGAAGTGGCTCTCTAATCTCTTTGACAACCTCTAATTTCTGCGTGAATATTTTAGGGCCTAACATCTTTCGCTCACCAATATCGTTCTAAGCCAACGGTGACCTACACTTCCTGTCGTATAGTGCCTCGAAAGGTGCCATCTGAAAATTGGCCTAATAACTATGATTATACGATAATTCTACCAAGTGAAGGTGATTCTCCCAAGATCCACCAAGATCTAAGGTACAGGCTGAAAGTATATCCTCCAAGGTCTGGATGGTTCTCTCCGATTGTCCATCAGTCTGGGGATGGTAAGCAGTGCTGAATCTTAACTTGGTGCCCAAACTCTGATACAAACTTTTTTAAAAATATGAAGTAAATCAGGAGTCTCGATCATACACAATACTTTTTGGGACACCATGTTGTCTCACTATTTGTCACATATATATTTCTGCCAATTGTTCTGTAGACTATCCTACTCGAAAAGGAAGAAAGTGAGCTACTTTTGTGAGATGATCTATTATCACCCAAACTATATCTCGACCAGTCCGTGATCTAGGTAAACCTGTCACATAGTCCATCGTGATATGTTCCCACTTCTACTCTAAAATAGGAAACGACTGCAATAATCCTCTCGGTCTCTGTTGTTCTGCCTTCACTTGCTGACATATCAAACATTACGATATGAAGCATACTATTTCTCTCTTCATTTTATTCTACCAAAAGTGTTGTTTGATATCTTGGTACATCTTCGTGCCTCCCGGATGAATAGAATATTAGGAACTATGTGCTTCAGTCATAACTTCTTAACATCACTGCTTGGTATGTGTTTGATAATAAACGGAAGAAATAAAACTAGGTTTATACAAAATCCTTTCTTAAGTTTACAAACAAGAAGTACTATTAATCCTATACGAGGATGTTAAGTACAAATTTTAATCTGGGTAAATATTGCTATAGGAATCTGATCTGCAGTCGATCACTTTATCCCTTGGACCACACGATAATGAAAAAGTGCGGTAGAAGACGAAGAAGCTTCAAAGATTACAAGAAGGAGTGAATGCTCAATGCCAAAATTGTTGATCACTACTCTCTGTCTGTGCTCTGGATTCTTCTCTCTCAAAAATCAATTTCCGACCTTTCGACCTTGGACGTCTATCAATAGAGGTCTCTATTTATAGGATTTTAGTGACAATAACCATCCAGTCGGCGTAGAAGCCGAATAGTGGAGAGTATGGCACTTTTTACGCGGCGGTTATAATAACTGCCACCCACGTATAGATGATCTTCTGATTAAGCGTGTGACGCGTGTCCTATGATGAGAAAATGCATATAACTGCTGCGAAGATTACGGCATGAGAGCCACGTAGGTAACTGTCCCTCGCGTAGAAAAGGTTGGCGTAGAAGCCAATAACTGTCACCATGGCGTAGAAGTCCAATAGTTGTCAGGTTGGCGTAGAAGCCAAATTGGCGTAGAAGCCTTATAGGCGTAGAAGCCTGATGCTGTATGGATAGGTAGCCAGCATAAAAGATAGCTGTTTCTCCTTCTTTGACTGGGACTTTGAGCGTATTAGTGTGCTCCTTATAGCTAAAAGTAGCCCGGTGGCGTATTCCAAGGAGATAGCGTACAGCGTGCTCCTATAGCTAAAAATAGCCTGATGGCGTAATGTGCAGGGGTGATGATGTAGACGTATTAGCCATAATTATGGCTCACCTAGTCTTTGAAAATATAACCAAATCTTGTGCATTTAATGCAGAGATCTACCACCATTCTGAGCATTAAATGCAGAGACGTGTCTCGAAGATCTACCACCATTCTGAGCATTAAATACAGATATGTGCCTCGAGCTCTGTACGAAGAGCAGCTTTTGACGTGGCAGCTCGTTTTGTCTTCTACTAAGCGTAAAAGCTCACATATGCCTGTGTAAAACTAGGCAGCATATTCCCTTGTATGTGTAAAAGACTTTGTATCAGGAAAATGTCACTAAATGACGGTTTGGGTCTCTGTGCTGCACCATCATTACAGTCGTCGTCTGGATAGTCGTGCAGTACTTTTTGTCAGGAGTCAGGTTCATCGCATGATCTGACAAGTTCATTCGAGGAATACAAAGCGTTCCTCGTATAACTTCCCATCGCATTAAAAGCGGATGAGTTTTACGCCAAAGTGGCGATGCAACAATCCTTTTACGCTGAAGCAGCCTGGAAATACTGCATTACGCGGATTGTCCTGGAGCTTATATTTTACGCTGTACTAGCGACAAAGATCTGTTGTACGCCGATGGTTCTGAAGTTATATGTTACGCAGCCCAGCACTAAAATGATGCGTATAACTCTATAGCGTATTTTTTATGCTTCTACAGTATGTATAGACGATTCCCAATTCTTAGCATTCCATCCGCATATATTGTCAAATCCTTACGAAGGCCTGACTGATATTCTTTGTGGCGACCCGTTCTTCCTATTCGGGGAGCAAGACTAAGAAATACATGATGGTATCGTTCGATCAGGATAGATTGAAACAAGAACTCATCCTCGTTATGGATTTGCTTCTTCGGAATTAATTCCCATATTCAGTGGAACGTGCCCCCAGGATCGACTTAGCGGCAGAGTCAGGAGGGACCTCTCCGCTGTATCTTTTGTTGCCTCTTATTTTGATGTCGCTTGTTGCTTTCGTGCTTTGAGTTGGTTTTCGGATTTGCTTGGGTTTTCTTGAACGGATTCAATGGATTTTATTGTTTTTGTTCATTAAACTGCATTTCAATTTTGAGTATTGGAAAAAGAGGAAGAGGTATTGATCAAGCTATTCGTGGATGCAGGTGAACGAGCAGTAGGCGGCTTATGAGCGTAGTCTTGAAGCGCCTCTTTCCTTCTCCTTTCCAACCAACTAAGTGAGTGGCTACCATCCCGATTTAGCTAGCCCTGCTTCAAAGTCTTCACACCTAAAACTCTTGCATTCTTGTTGTCCCGATCAGACGATATCAAGTAATAACTAAAAGACTACAAGATAAAAAGGGAATAGACTTAGATTATTGCTTGTCAACTAAACGTGCGAACGGTTGCTCATTTACATGCTTGTTCGTTGGATATTCATTATATGCATCAATTATAGTTAGAATGTATCTTCTTCTATAAATTATTCTAAGCATGGATCATATCTTGTATGCGAATGATTATTCAGGAGGCTATGCAAAATGAATCATGCATTACTGCTTGTCTTGTACTTGTGTTGCCTCAACTGCATGAAGTGATAATTTAAGTAAATATATTGTACGATCATGGATAACTTGTGCATAAGGGTATAAGTTTTACAGACGGTCGCTAGGGCACTGGCACCGAACCGATCCGGGCGAACTTCGTGTGTAGTCATCGTGTGCAGACTGGATGGCTTGCAACGTATCGTGTATTCTCGTTGCATGCTATCCTTGTCCTTGACTAGTCCATTATAGCATCAAGCCAGTGATCCCCACGTGTATTTAAACCTTTTGTAAGCTAACTTGTGTCTTCGTCGCAAGGAAGGCATGGTAAGTATTGTGCAGGTGGTTCAGACAGACAGGTAAAAGCCACCGAACGGTGGCAAGTTCATTTCAGTAAATTCTATATGCTGCTTATTTGTAAATAAACTAAGACAAGATAGAAAGACCACAATAATATGCATACTTTATTAAAACAAGTGTTGATTGGTATAGTTGGGTTAGCTCGTCTTCACTAGTATAGTTTGATTTACTGATCCTCGTTGAAACAGTTTTCCTGCACTAAGGCGAACCGAGATAGGAGCAGAAGTCATCTTTCCCGATCGAGTCCAGCTGTAGGCGTACCCTGATCGTGTCATATTTTGAAGCAAGGAGCTAGCAACCCAATACACAATACAGCTCCGTGGGAAGGTCGTCATCCCGTTCGGAGGTCTTTATCATTTTGAAGTTTAGTAAAGGGATATAATGTTCAAGACTGCCATCTTATTTTATATCAACACTTTTGTAAGCCCGTACGACAAATTACCTGACCCGTTCAAGGGTTTGTAATAGATGTTCATTATCAATAAAGAGAACTTTTCCATATTTCAAATATGTGCTTCAATTTATCTACGTACTCTGAATATGTGCTCGTTATGCAAAATACTCTAGCCTTGTGCGGGGGCAACCCTAGGCCCGTACGGCGGTCACGCTCGGGTGACGCCCTTACGATCGCTCGGAATCGGGGAGTGACATATTGGTATCAGAGCACAGATTCAAGTTCCATGACCCTTCTTATGGAAAAAGTTCCTTTAACGATAAATCCTAGTGCGAACCCTTGAACTCGTTAGGCCAAAATAAGATACGTTCATGCAATGAGTCCATAATACATTATCATAGGAATGGCACCAGTACAATCCTCCGCGCTAGCACTGGACGAAACACAAGGCCAAGAAAGTAGTTCGGGCACATAGGGAAGCTCTCGGAGCCAACGGGGCATGTCTCAAGTCGATCCGCTTGAGCGGGTGATGCAAATGTTAGAAGCACAACGACAAAGAGATGATGCTCGACAAGCCAAGTTCGAAAGCAATCTAGAGACCCAATTCTCAGTCCAATAGAAGCAGGTAGATGCCCTGCAACAGATCGTTCAGACTTTGGCTTCCAACCATTCCGCGGTAACAGTAGCGACTCCGATGGAATAGCCCGTGCTTGAAGTTGAGATGCCACAAATTTTAAGGACGAGGGATATGACTGCCTTCGACTTTGGCCACTTCAAGAAAGTCTGCAATACCCCATTCAACGGGACTGAGGACCCAATCATGGATCTAGATTGGTTGGCCGAACTTGAAGACCACTTCGCTCTGCTAGAGGTCTCCGAAGAGAAGTGCGTCGTGTGCGCACAACTATAGCTTTGCCTCAACGCGCACGATTGGTGGGACCTGCATCGACGATCTCTTCAATTTGATCATGGAGAGGAGGCAATCTCGTGGATGACTTTTTGTGCCGCATTTGAAGAGGAGTTTATACCCCCTCCAGTATGACGTCAGATGGAGAATGAGTTCGTACGACTGAGGCAAGACAGCATGACAGTTAAACAGTATTCTGCCAAATTCAACCGACTCTCCAAATTTGCTAGCGCCTATTTACCTGATGCAGCGAGTAGAGCTAGAAGGTTTGAAGGTAGTCTGCGCCTTGCTATCCATGCACATGTTATTGTTCATCAGTATGAGACTATGCGTGGAGTCATGAATCACGCTCTATCTATTGAACTGTAGTATCCTTATATTTCTACCGGTGCTGTGCATACCCACAATCACAAATGCCAAGGCAACGATAAAGGAAACACCGCTGTAAAGCGACCAAATAATGTCAGGTGTCAAGGAGGAAACCCAAGGCCATCATATAATTACTACAAGAAAGCGGGGCACACAGTCAATCAATGTCGCAAGAGACTTGGGTTATGCCTCGCTTGTGGCGATCTATGCCATACCATTAGTTCTTGTCTGAACCTTCCTGATCATCTCCCACAACAAAATAATTCCTAATGGTAGGTTCTATTCCTAAGTTTCATGGACAAAACTTCCAATTAGTTGGGTAGGATGTGGCACCCCGTTTCTCCTATTCGAGGAGCGCGGCTAAGAAATACAAGACGGTATCGTTCGATCGGGATAGATTGAAATAAGAACTCGTCCTCGTTATGGATTTTCTTCTTCATAATCGATTCCCATATTCAGTGGACCGTGCCTCCGGGATCGACTTAGCGGCATAGTCAGGAGGGACCTCTCCACTGTATCTTTTGTTGCCTCTGATTTTGATGTCGCTTGTTTCTTTCGTGCTTTAAGTTGGTTTTCAGATTTGCTTGGGTTTTCTTGAACAGTTTTGAGAGATTTTATTATTTTCGTTCATTGAACTGCATTTCAATTCCGAGTATTGGAAAGAGAGGAAGAGGTGTTGATCAAGCTATTCGTGGATGCAGGTGAAGGAGCAGTAGGCGGCTTATGAGCGGAGTCTTGAAGCGCCTCTTTCCTTCTCCCTTCCAACCAACTAAGTGAGTGGCTACCATCCCGATTTAGCTAGCCCTGCTTCCAAGTCTTCACTCCTAAAACTCTTGTATTCTTGTTCTCCCGATCAGACGATACCAAGTAATAACTAAAAGACTACAAGATAAAAAGGGAATAGACTTGTATTATTGCTTGTCAACTAAACGTGCGAACGGTTACTCATTTACATGCTTGTTCGTTAGAATATTCATTATATGCATCAATTTTAGTTAGAATGATATCTTCTTCTATAAATTATGCTAATTATGGATCATATCTTGTATGCGAATGATTGTTCAGGAGGCTATGCAAAATGAATCATGCATTACTGCCTGTCTTGTACTCGTGTTGCCTCAACTGCATGAAGTGATAATTTAAGTAAACATATTATTCGATCATGGACAACTTGTGCACAAGGGTATAAGTTCTGCGGACGGTCGCTGGGGCACTGGCACCGATCCGATCCGTGCAAAACTTCGTGTGTAGTCATCATGTGCAGACTGGATGGCTTACAATGCATCGTGTGTTCTCGTTGCATGTTAACCTTGTCCTTGACTAGTCCATTATGGCATCAAGCCAGTGATCCCCACGTGTATTTAAACCTGTTGCAAGCTAACTTGTGTCTTCGTGGCAGGGAAGGCATGGTAAGTATTGTGCAGGTGGTTCAGACGGACAGGTAAAAGCCACCGAACGGTGGCAAGTTTATTTCAGTAAATTCAATATGCTGCTTACTTGTAAATGAACTAAGGCAAGATAGAAAGAATACAATAATATGCATGCTTTATTAAAACAAGTGTTGATTGGTATAGTTGGGTTAGCTCGTCTTTACCATTATATTTTGTTGTACTGACCCTCGTTGAAACAGGTTCCCCACACTAAGGCAAACCGAGCGAGGAGCAAGTCATCTTTCCCGATCCAGTCCAGCTGTAAGCGCACCCTGATCGTGCCATATTTTGAAGCAAGGAGCTTGCAACCCAATACACAATGCAGCTCCGTGGGAAGGCCGTCATTCCGTCCGGAGGTCTTTATCATTTTAAAGTTTAGTAAAGGAATATAATGTACAGGACTGTCATCTCATTTTGTATCAAAATTTTTGTAAGCCCATGCGGCAAATTAGCTGACTCGTTCAAGAGTTTGTAATAGATGTTTATTATCAATAAAGAGAACTTTTTCATGTTTTAAATCTATGCTTCAATTTATCTGCGTACTCTGAATATGTGCTCGTTATGCAAAATACTCTAGCCTTGTGCGGGCGCAACCCCAGGCCCGCAATGTGGTCACGTTCGGGGGACGCCCTTACGATCGCTCAAAATCGGGGCTTGGCGTTCTTCTCGTAGCTTTTGAATCTTTGGGTCTCTGCCTGAGCTAGCTTGATTCTATATACCAAAGTTGACTGAATCGGTAGGCTAGCCTAAACTCATGTACTCTGTGGAAGTACTATCTCGATACCCATATCTCGTAAGTCTTCTAGAATGTGCATCTGAGTTGTCAACATAAATTCTTTACCTCTTTTGCTAAGTGTAATCTCCGTATCCTAAAATTCTTACTTAAATATTATTACTAGGTTAATTTGGGGCTATTGGAATTTTTTCATAATTTTTGGTTAATTAAAAACTACTAACACTAAATTATTTAGGGCTTTCAAAAATTTATTTTAGTGTCAAACATAATTAAAAATATTTTAAACTTTTATTTTAGGTTCTAAATAATCAAATATATTTTCTAGAATTTTCTGAGAATTGTTTGAGTATTTTAGTATTTATTGGGAGTTATTTAGACTAATAACTATTTTTTTTAAGACTTCTAGAATTAATTGTGCAAGCCTAGAAATAAAGAATAGACTCACGTAATTTTTATTATTCATAATATTATTATATATTTTTTGAAATTATTTCAGAACTTTTGGAATATTTTTAATATTAATTTTTATTTAAATAGGTAAAACTAATTTTTGTAGCTTCTCCTAATTATAGTAGGAAACCTATGAACATAAAATTATCCCAAGTATATTTCTAGGATTTTTAGGTTCAAAATATATTTTTTGTAATTTTTCTAGATTTTTATGATTACTTTTAATGTTAATTTTGAGTTATTTTGATTTAAAATAACTTAAATAATATTTTGATAAAGGTAAATCAAAAATAAATAATATAAAAAAAATTATCCAATCAGATTCTGACACGTGTTAGCCTTTAACTTTTTATTCAGCCGCAGCCAACATATATATATATATATATATATATATATATATATATATATATATATATATATATATATATATAATATAATATAATATAATATAATATAATAACCTTAATTATCCTATTGTTTTAGAGAGAGAGAGAGAGAGAGATTTGAGGGGATGTCATCTAGGTTTCCTTCAACTTCTAGAAGCCATTACTCATAGCTCTGGACTCCAAACATGGCCCAGTTTCTTGCATTATAACCATATTGAGGTTAGTTTTCTGAATATGTAAATTGTTTCATGAAATTCTGAATATTAAATTTTAGAAAATTCGTAGAGCACAGTATGTCCAAAAATAGACGGGTCTCGGTGTTTTCACGATTTCGGGAAAAACAGGAGTCAGAATCACTAATCGTTTGAAATTTCAAAAAGCTAATATCGAGATAATTGACATATTTTTCCCAGGATTTAATACAAAATATTTCTATGATGTTAATTCTATAGAACTTCTAGGTTAACAATCAACCACCGTTGCACAATACAATTTTGTATGTGCAATAATTTCTAAATTAATTTAAATTCGGATGAGCCATAAATTCTAGCATATTTTTTATGCTAAAATCTATAGGAAACCATGCATAAAAGTCAAATTTGCATCGGTGAAATTTTTGGTCAACAGATTGTCTCGATTTGCGTGTCATGAGTCTCGAATTGGTAAAATTCAGTTTCTTTGGACAAAATTTAGGAATTAACCTAAAAATTAGTATAATAAGATTAAAATAGGATTTTAGAATAATTATTCTAGAATTAAATAAATTAAAATAAATTATCTTTTGACATGGTAAAATTATAATACATAGGCTATTTGGACTGTGACTTGGATTCTGATTCATACCAGCTAAGGACCACAGGCGAGTACATTCTCTGACAGTTTTTATTATGTTGATTATCTCTATGATTCTATTTGTATAGCGTACATGATTCTAACACTATTGATACACGAGTTGGCATCATTGAGACCTGTCACGAGGAGTCGTCCTTGGAATCCATCGTACTAGCTAGGGGCGAAGAGATATTAATAGCTTATGTGATCATACCCAACTATACATGCATCATAGCTCAACCACCCCTCACGTCAGTGCAGTCTAACTATTACATGCCTCATAGCCTGTTATGTATGATTAGCATGACTATTGCTCGCATCATAGCTATCCGGATGGTTAGCCTGACCTTACATGAATCATAGCTAATCATACATAGCAAACCTGATTAGTCCCAAGCCGATCATATGATATGTTGATGTTTCACACACTTAGCTAGATAGTCTATACATGTATTTCTAGTTTATTGATCTAGTATCTCCCTATGTTCTAGTTATTATTCTAGCATTCACTTATATTCCAGTTCATTGTTTTAGCATGCACTTGTATTCCTGTTCATTGCTAGTTGTACCATTGATGATGACATATGCTCTAGTATTTCTATTTCCAGTATTATTTATTGCCGGTATTTATATCCATCTTGTATTTTTGTACACTATTTTATAGTTTTTATCAATATATGTGGAACTGTTGTTAGTGCTTGTACTTCGCTCCAATCCTAACTGGATATTTTTTCCAGGGGATCTTAAGGATTTCTGTCCTACATATTATGGACCAAGTATAGACGCAGACTACACACCAGAGATATTAGAGGAGTCTATTCCATTAGAGGAGACACTACCTACAGCTGTTTAGACAGCATTTATCTTATGCATTGAGACTTATTTTGAGATTATTTTAGTTATGTTGAGACTTATATAGAGTTTACTTTGAGTCTTATGGAGACTATTATGTTGGACAGCTAGTCTGTGGTTTATCTCTATTTTGAGACAATGTGTTTGACTATGTCATTCTTTCTTATCTTTTATTATAATATTTATATTCTTATAGCTATTGTGATTGAGTATACATTATGAGATATTGAGAGATGTTTATTTTATTGTACTCCTTATGGAGTTGATATCATTGACAGGTTGTGAGTTATGTTTAGTATATTGTAGAGACCTAGACAGCGTTCTACCGTCGATGTAGAATATTTTTAATATTTTTTTTTATTTAAATAGGTAAAACTAATTGTTGGAGCTTCTCCTAATTATAGTAGGAAACTTATGAACATAAAATTATCCCATGTATTTTTCTACGGTTTTTAGGTTCAAAATATATTTTTTATAAAACTTCCAGATTTTTAATGTTTATTTTGAGTTATTTAGATTTAAACCCACTTAAATAATATTTTGATAAAGGCAAATAAAAAATAAATAATATAAACAAAATCATCCAATCAGATTCTGACACGTGTCAGCCTTTAACTTTTCATTCAGTCGCAGCCAATATATATATATATATATATATATATATATATATATATATATATATATATATATATATATATATATATATATATATATATATATATATATATATATATATATATAATGTAATAACCTTAATTATCCCATTATTTTAGAGAGAGAGATTTGAGGGGATATCATTTTGGTTTCCTTCATCTTCCAAAAGCCATTACTCATAGCTCCGGACTCCAAACGTGGCTCAGTTTCTTGTGTTAGAACCATATTGAGATTAGTTTCTGAATATGTAAATTGTTTTTCAAAATTCTGAATATTAAATTCTGGAAAAATCGTAGAGCACAGCATGTTCGAAAATAGACGGGTGTCGGTATTTTTACGATTTTGGGAGAACCAGGAATCAGAATCACTAACCGTTTAAATTTTTGAAAAGCTAATATCAAGATAACTAATATATGTTTTCTAGAATTTAATACAAAATATTTTTGTACTGTTAATTCAGTAGAATTCTAGGTTAACAATCAACCATCATTGCACAATACGTTTTTGTATGTGCAATTATTTTCAAACAAATTTGAATTCGGATGAGACATAAATTCTAGCATATTTTTTACGCTGAAATCTACAGAAAACCATACATAAAAGTCGAGATTGCATCAGTAGACTTTTTGGTTAACATATCGCCTAAATTTGCGTGCTATGATTCTCGAATTAGTAAAATTCAGTTTCTTTGGAAAAATTTAGGAATTCTAAAAATCAGAATAATAAGATTAAAATAGGATTTTAGAGTAATTATTCCAAAATTAAATAAATTAAAATAAATTATCTTTTAACATGGTAAAATTATAATACATAGGCTATTTGGACTGTGACTTGGATACTGATTTATACCAGCTAAGGACCACAGGCGAGTATATTCTCTGACAGTTTTTATTATGTTGATTATCTTTATGATTCTAGTTGTATAGCTTATATAATTATGACACTATGGATACACGAGTTGGCATCATTGAGACATGTCACGAGGAATCGTGATTGGAATCCATCGTTCTAGCTGGTAGCGGGGAGATATTAGTGGCTTATGTGATCATACCCAACTCTACATGCATCATAGCTCACTCACACCTCGCGTCGGTGCAGCCTGACCATTACATGCCTCATAGCCTGTTATGTATGATTAGCTTGACTATTGCTCGCATCATAGCTATCTAGATGGTTAGCCTGACCTTACATGAATCATAGCTAATCATACATAACAAGCCTGATCAGTCCCAAGCCGATCACATGACATGCTGATGTTTCACACATTAGCTAGATAGTCTATACATGTATTTCTAGTTTATTGATCTAGTATTTCCCTATGTTCTAGTTATTGTTCTAGCATTTACTTATATTCTAGTTCATTGTTCTAGCATGCACTTATATTCCTGTTCATTGCTAGTTGTACCATTGATGATGACATATGCTCCAGTATTTTTATTTCCAGTTTTTTATTATTCCAGAATTGTTTATTGCCAGTATTTATATCCATCTTATATTTTTTTATACTGTATTATAGTTTTTGTCAATATATGTTGAACTGCTGTTAGTGCTTGTACTTCGCTCCAATCCTGACTGGATTTTTTTTAAGAAGATCTTGAGAATTTCTGTCCTACACATTATGGACCGGGTATAGACGCAGACTACACACCAGAGATATTAGAGGAGTCTATTCTATTAGAGGAGACACTACCTGCAGCTATTTAGACAGCATTTATCTTATGCATTGAGACTTATTTTGAGGTTATTTTAGTTATGTTGAGACTTATGTGGAGTTTAATTTAAGACTTGTGGAGACTATAATGTTGAACAGCTAGACTATGGTTTATCTCTATTTTGAGATATTGTGTTTGACTATGTTATTCTTTCTTATCTTTTATCGTACCATTTATATTCTTATAGCTATTGTGATTGAGTATACATTATGAGATGTTGAGAGATATTTATTTTATTATACTCCTTATGGAGTTGATATCTTTGACAGGTTGTGAGTTATGTTTAGTATATTGTAGAGACCTAGACAGCATTCTACAGTCGATGCTGCGGTGTAGGTTGGATGTACCCACATACCCGTGCCCCTATATCGGGTGCGGGTCGTGACACATTTTTAGTGGTGGCCCATGCAGGTCAGGCTTCACAAGTAGTGCGATATCGTGGTAGTGCGATATCTTAGTTATACTACTGCGTGCCTGCGATAGGATATAAGACATAGGATACTAGGATGAGAGAGGTTACCCAATCATAAATTATTTGAGAGATTCCTGGAACAACCCTTGAGAATTTTATTATAATTTCCAAGTTAAATCTTTTCCTTGTTTCCGTCCGTTCTCACTTATTAAATTTGATTCTTGTTGATCAGTTGTTAAATTTAATTCTTAGTGTCGTTGTTGAGTTTGATTTCATATCGAGATAAATTTTATGGACTAAATTATAGTATCATCTGATGACATATATTGATGAGGACAGTGAGAAAGGTAAAACGTCTGCTTTGGTTATGAAGCCTAGAGTTTATCGCAGCCACATTAGCTGTCGTGACAAAAATGTAAGAACCTGACCTTGGATGTACATATCTTAGTTATAAAATTTAGAGTTTCTCGCAGCCATACCGGTTATCATGATGAGGATTCTAGATAACATAATTATAGAGTTTCATAGATTAATTATGGAACCTATCGTTTATCGCAGCTATGCTTACTGGCGTGGCAAGGATTCTGAGTGTCATAATTTCGGACAGATGTGTATGATTATCAAGTTGTATCTTAAATTGGTTCTTAAAGTATCATCTCAATACTTATCCATTTCTGTTATTATAGGACTTTGTTCCATCTTTTTTCTTGATAGTAGTAAGAGATACCTTCAGTTCTTAGTCTAGTTCCTTTTTGAGCTTTAATTCATTAGGGTTCCTTGTTAATGTAATAATTGATAACTTGCAATTAGGTCTATGTCTTGTATCAGTGTTAACTGAGTATGGCTTGTGAGTCTGTAAGTGTTTCTTGGTTGGATATGTGAGCAGTAGGCATCAATCTAGAGTTAACCCATAGCATAGTACCTTGTAGCAATAGTTATATAATAGGTGCCATTATAGTTAGTATTGGTACTATAGATAGAAGAAGGAGTAAAGAGTATCAGTGATGGTTCCAAGAGTAAGTATCAGAGTCAGCATGCCAGTCCTGGATAGTTATAAATTTATGTAGCTGGGTGATCCATGTAAATAATTAAGTATAGAGAAAATTGTATTAAAAATTAATGGAGCATGATATTCAATTTGCTGGTTGATACTTGGGTGTGTCAAGAGTAAAGAAATGTATATGCATAAAGGGTATTAATGAGATGCCATGGGTAAAGAAATATCAAGATTGGTCATGGAAGGTGTGAAGTGTATCACTAATTAGTGTACCAGTCTGTAAAAGGTTAAGGGGAGATATGTATACATCAATCGAGATATAGAACCATATGCGTGCCTTTGAGAGTGAAGTGAAATATGTGTATTATAAAAAGTACAAGTGATCATGAGTTTTAGTGAGTGTGATGAGGTAATCTAATAAGGAAGCTAGTATTACTATACCAAGAGTGTTAATGTTTCTATATCAAGGATTAATTAAGAAATGTACTAGTAACAGTAAGTACCTTGTGTGATGATATTAGATTGGTGTATCAGTTAATGTGGACAGAAAATCATTGGAAGTAATAGTATAAGTAATCCAGGCAGTACAATATTCAGTACACAGTTGAGATTGTAGACAATTGGTGCATTTGTGTGTATCTTGTGTGTTAGAGACTGTGAGTATTTATATATATACTTAGAAAGATGTGAATTTAAATTTATAATTTGAAGATTGGAAATAAATTTCAATTTTAAGAATTTTTGAGGAGTTAAGATTTTATTTTGTTAAATTTTTTGAGGATTCAAATTAAATTCAATAAACATAGTCAAAGCTATAAAGATTTTTGGAAGTGATTAAAATTTATTTTAATATTTGAATATTTGACCTTTGAGGAAAGTACATATATTTTATTTTAAATTGTTCGAGAAGTTAAATTTTGAGAATTTTACTTGAGGATAAAATTTTGTGGTGGATAAGAAATGTATAACAGTATATGAATAGATGAAGTACATGTGTAAGGATCTATTGGCTTGAGCATGCATGAGATGGCACAACAAACTGACTTGGGTGTCTATTTAGAGATGTATTAGAGGGAGCAGTACTTAGTGTAGTGTGTTGCACTTGGTGTGCACTTGAGTGATAAGAACAACTAGTATAAACAATCGTAGTAGGCAAGAGAGCTAGCAGCGGGTGTGCTAGTAGTAGAAACAGTGGTACCTAAAGGAATAGAGGTATCAAACTTTAGATGCATCATTTGACCTATGGTTGTGTTAGAGGTTCTTGGTATCAGATTTTGGTATTAATAGATATGTGTGTGCAATGAGGATGTATCCATGGATATCTTGTGGACTAGTGATTAGTTGATGTGGGTATCAGTGTATAGGGATAAGGAATTAGTGAGTGAATGTGCCAGAGTTAAGTATATGTTAGAGGTTGAAGATGTCCAGGTGATGGGTTAGCAGGTTCTGTTCTTTTCTTTCTTCTGTTTCTTTTTTGTCTATTTGATTGATTGATTGATTCCTTAGTACCGTAGCTTATATCAATGATTTTCTTGCTAGAATGTAGTTAGCAGTACACCCTGACAGAGACTGCAATATCATGGCAAAATAGACCATAACCATACATGTTTTCTCTAGATTGCATGTTGTATGACTGTAGGTAGGATTTTCTTAGACCTTGATTGTTCGGGGTTTGACCGTAGTAAAGATTAATTAAGAGGTTATGACTAGACAGAGAGAGACAAGGTGTCTTAAATTTCAAGGATAAACATTAATTTAAATAAAGAGTTGAGAATTTAATATGACAGAATTGACGATTTTATTAAATCGTTGATTTTTATGAAGATTATGATATGATTGAATTTGTCATTAAATTTTTAGGAATTTAAGAAGATTATCATATATTTATTTGACTGCAAGATATAAATTTAAAACTTATATTTTGAATATTGTATTTGAAGATTTTGTAAGTATTACAGTGTTTGAGTGTCACGCCCCAGTCCCAAAATACGTAGGACTAGGAACACGTAAGCATGCCAGCCGTATGTATTTGAAGACTCCAATGTATGGATACCATAATACACACGTACGTTGTAATATGAATAATAACTCACATGTGGTATATATATTGTCACAAGTCAAAGGCATAAATAAATCTCATCTACATAATCAAATATAAATAAATAACCAATCTACTATATAACTGAATCTCAATATAAATTATCAGAGAATGATAGTCGGGTGGAAATAAATCCACTGTCAACTAGAATATAAGGAAAACCAAATAAGAACATCTAATGAACAATGAGACTCGAATAGAAGACCTCCTTGAAAGAGATAAGTAGCAAGTCATGATCCGTGCTCCTGCGAATAGTCAAGATCGTCTACTCGATCTAAATCTCACAACTCACACACACGGCAGGGACATCAGAAATTGACATACCTCAGGAGTAGCGACCAGAGCGACACTAGAAATCGATATACCTCAGGGGTAGCGACCAGCGCGACACACTACCGTAATGCGTACTAGATACTACGGTTTACCAGAGTGGTTATAGCCCATATGCCTAATGATTGTCCTCCCCTCCCATGATACTATGTGTCAATTGTGTGTCAACATATATATAGTATGTAAATATGACTGAAAAATACACATGCAATAAATATATAAAAATATAATAAGCATAAAAATATTGTAAGCAATTTGGCAAGGTATCTTTCCTAGCAAGAGAGCTGCAAAGTGTAACGTCCAGGAGTCAAGCACACATGATCAGAAACTACGGCCTCAGAATAAACGTCTTCGGATGCTGAAATAAATATCACCAATGTTTCCAGAATAAGCGAGATAGCTAGAATATACTACCCTTTCGTCCAATTTGGACACAGGGACAAAACGGTAATTTTGGGTCAAAATAGGGTCCACATGTGGCCACTTTGCACTAAAAAGTATGCCAGGGGTAAAGGTCTCTAAAAAGAAGAAATTATAGGTCAAACCAATTCTAAACGTCAATACAAAGTCAAAGGTACGTCCAATTTTGGATTTCGGTGAGCCGAACACAAATTTGCCCAAAAAGTTAACTATGGGGCCCGTAAATAGGCGGCTTTGTCAACTGTCTCAGAATCGTGTAAAACTTGGGTTATAGGACCAGCGTAATACCACGAACCCAATGGCACAAGTTTTGTCGCATTCTGACGAGCGTACACTAAATGTTGCGATATTTTACAAAAGTCGTGATATGGAGATTTTTTTGCGGATACGGGTTGATTCCAATACGCACATGTATCAAAATCAGTTTTATGAAATCCCATATGTCCCAATATACCTTATGCGCCTTTCGGTGCAATTGGTATGCGACGAGACGGTCCCGTTTGGCGGAACGCGCTCCGTATCACAAATTTTTGTGTTTCGAAAACAGATTTTTTGTTATTTTTAACCCAATTAATCTCTATATATAACACCAAATAAATTAATCTAATTAACAGAAAAAAACTCGGTTAGATGGTCTTTACACAGCAAAAAAAAAATCTAAGTTTGGATCTCTGTGGTGGGAGATACGAGTCCTTAAACATGGGTCATCACCACAGTTATTCTGAAATTAAAGGTTGTGGTTTTTTCCAACTTGGTCTCAATTTTCACCTAGGGTTATACGTTGATCGAAAGAAACTAATACGCAGTATTGGAAGAGGGATAGTTCGTGAACATACCGGTGAAGACGGGGTCAAATTTGGTCGAGCGAGGAGGCGGGAATCAGCGTGTGAAGGAGGGGTCCTCGCTGCGAATTTATGATGTTGCTTACGCGGCATTTGGCGGGTGTACGGCCGGCCGGCGGTTGCTCCGGTGGTCGAGGCGGCGCTGGTCGTGGGGGTCGGCGCAAGTAAGGTGGCGGTGGATTGGAGTGGAGGGGGGGAACACTCGCGCGGGGGGGGGGGAGGATTTTAGGCTTGCTGCTACTGCTGTTAGTTATTAGTGATTTTAGGTTAGGTTATTATATATATATATATATATATATATATACATATTTCTTTTCTTTTCTTTTCTTTTCTTTTTTCATTTCTTTTCTATTTTTTTATTATTATTACTAATTATTATTAATATAACTATTACTAAAAATTATTATTATTATTATTAACCATTATTATTATTATAAATAAAACTTGTTATTATTATTATATTATTATAACTATTTATTATTATTATTATTAAAATATTATTTATTTATTTACGCATATATTTAAGGTATAAAAATTTAGAGAAAAAAATATATTTGTACCCCAAAATTAATTTCTAAAAATCTATCTCTCCCACAAGGATCCCTAAAATCAAAATAATAGTTTTTGTACAACAATTTTAAATAATTAATTATCTAGGTACTTAAATCACTACGTATATATTATCTAAATAACTACGAAATAATATAAATAAATTCAATAACTAATTAATTAAATAAATATAATATTTAAAAATATGGGGTTTTACATTGAGTATTGTGCGGAAAAACAATCAAGGAATAAGATCACAAATGGATTAGTGTTTAAATTCAATTTTTTTGGATAAGATTTCAAATTTTATAAATATGCATTTATTGGATTTAAAATGAGAGGATTGGATATTAAATTTTTGTATTTAGTTATTAACTTAAAATTTTGGAGGAGATTGGGATAAGAATGGAATTAGGTTTTAATTTTGAAGATTTTCAGGAATATGATATTTATAGAATTTTGAAAATTTTGTTTATTAACAATATGGATTTACTTCATGATTATATGGTTTGATGAATTAAAATTTTGATGGTAAAAGAAAAAAACTATTGAGGATTTTAAATTTTGAGGATGAAATTATTTTTTAGGTGGGTAGGCTTGTAACCTCCGTATCCTGAAATTCTTACTTAAATGTTGTTATTAGGTTAATTTGGGGCTATTGGGATATTTTTCATAATTTTTGGTTAATTAAAAACTAGTAATAATAAATTTTTTAGGGCTTTCAAAATTTTATTTTAGTGTGAAACATAATTAAAAAAAATTTAAACTTTTATTTTGGGTTCTAGATAATAAAATATGTTTTCTAGAATTTTCTAAGAATTTTTTGAGTATTTTAGTATTTATTGGGAGTTATTTTGACTAATAACTAATTTTTTAGGACTCTAGAATTTATTGTGCAAGCCCAGGAATAAAGAATATACCCACATATTTTTTATTGTTTATAATATTATTATATATTTTATAAAATTATTTCAGAATTTTTAGAATATTTTTAATATTTGTTTTTATTTAAATAGGTAAAACTAATTGTTGGAGCTTCTCCTAATTATAGTAGGAAACCTATGAACATAAAATTATCCCATGTATTTTTCTACGGTTTTTAGGTTCAAAATATATTTTTTGTAAAACTTCCAGATTTTTAATGTTTATTTTGAGTTATTTAGATTTAAACCCACTTAAATAATATTTTGATAAAGGCAAATCAAAAATAAATAATATAAACAAAATCATCCAATCAGATTCTGACACGTGTCAGCCTTTAACTTTTCATTCAGTCGCAGCCAATATATATATATATATATATATATATATATATATATATATATATATATATATATATATATAATGTAATAACCTTAATTATCCCATTATTTTAGAGAGAGAGAGATTTGAGGGGATGTCATTTTGGTTTCCTTCATCTTCCAAAAGCCATTACTCATAGCTCCGGACTCCAAACGTGGCTCAGTTTCTTGTGTTAGAACCATATTGAGATTAGTTTCTGAATATGTAAATTGTTTTTCAAAATTCTGAATATTAAATTCTGGAAAAATCGTAGAGCACAGCATGTTCGAAAATAGACGGGTGTCGGTATTTTTACGATTTTGGGAGAACCAGGAATCAGAATCACTAACCGTTTAAATTTTTGAAAAGCTAATGTCAAGATAACTAACATATGTTTTCTAGAATTTAATACAAAATATTTTTGTACTGTTAATTCAGTAGAATTCTAGGTTAATAATCAACCACCGTTGCACAATACGTTTTTGTATGTGCAATTATTTTCAAACAAATTTGAATTTGGATGAGACATAAATTCTAGCATATTTTTTACGCTGAAATCTACAGGAAACCATACATGAAAGTCGAGATTGCATTAGTAGACTTTTTGGTTAACATATCGCCTAAATTTGCGTGCTATGATTCTCGAATTAGTAAAATTCAGTTTCTTTGGAAAAAATTTAGGAATTCTAAAAATAAGAATAATAAGATTAAAATAGGATTTTAGAGTAATTATTCCAAAATTAAATAAATTAAAATAAATTATCTTTTGACATGGTAAAATTGTAATACATAGGCTATTTGGACTGTGACTTGGACACTGATTTATACCAGCTAAGGACCACAGGCGAGTATATTCTCTGACAGTTTTTAATATGTTGATTATCTTTATGATTCTAGTTGTATAGCGTATATAATTCTGACACTATGGATACACGAGTTGGCATCATTGAGACCCGTCACGAGGAATCGTGATTGGAATCCATCGTGCTAGCTGGTAGCGGGGAGATATTAGTAGCTTATGTGATCATACCCAACTCTACATGCATCATAGCTCACTCACACCTCGTATCGGTGCAGCCTGACCATTACATGCCTCATAGCCTGTTATGTATGATTAGCTTGACTATTGCTCGCATCATAGCTATCTAGATGGTTAGCCTGACCTTACATGAATCATAGCTAATCATACATAACAAGCCTGATCAGTCCCAAGCCGATCACATGACATGCTGATATTTCACACATTAGCTAGATAGTCTATACATGTATTTCTAGTTTATTGATCTAGTATTTCCCTATGTTCTAGTTATTGTTCTAGCATTTACTTATATTCTAGTTCATTGTTCTAGCATGCACTTGTATTCCTGTTCATTGCTAGTTGTTCCATTGATGATGACATATGCTCCAGTATTTCTATTTCCAGTTTTTTATTATTCCAGAATTGTTTATTGTCAGTATTTATATCCATCTTATATTTTTTTACACTGTATTATAGTTTTTGTCAATATATGTTGAACTGCTGTTAGTGCTTGTACTTCGCTCCAATCCTGACTGGATTAATTTTAAGAAGATCTTGAGAATTTCTGTCCTACACATTATGGACCGGGTATAGACGCAGACTACACACCAGAGATATTAGAGGAGTCTATTCTATTAGAGGAGACACTACCTGCAGCTATTTAGACAGCATTTATCTTATGCATTGAGACTTATTTTGAGGTTATTTTAGTTATGTTGTGACTTATGTGGAGTTTAATTTAAGACTTGTGGAGACTATTATGTTGAACAGCTAGACTATGGTTTATCTCTATTTTGAGATATTGTGTTTGACTATGTTATTCTTTCTTATCTTTTATCGTACCATTTATATTCTTATAGCTATTGTGATTGAGTATACATTATGAGATGTTGAGAGATATTTATTTTATTATACTCCTTATGGAGTTGATATCTTTGACAGGTTGTGAGTTATGTTTAGTATATTATAGAGACCTAGACAGCGTTCTACCGTCGATGCTGCGGCGTAGGCTGGACGTACCTACGTACTCGTGCCCCTATATCGGGTGCAGGTTGTGACACTAAGTGCATCAGCTACTACATTAGCCTTGCTTGGATGTGATAGAAGTTTTACGTCATAATCTTTCAATAACTCTAGCTACCTTCTCGGTCTCATGTTCAGGTCCTTCTCCATGAACATATAATTCAAACTCTTATGATCTATGAATATTTCTACTCGATCACCATATAAGTAGTGCCTCCATAGCTTAAGTGCAAACACTACTGCTACTAGCTCCAAATCATGAGTTAGATAATTCTTCTTATGATCTTTGAGATGCAAAGAAGCATATGCTATCACTCTCCCTTGTTGCATCAAGACACATTCAAGTTCCTTTCCAGATGCGTCATAATATACTATGAATCCTTCGGAGCCTGCTGAAAGAGTAAGGATTGGTGCATGGATTAACTTCTTTTTCAACTCTTCAAAGGCTATCTGATATTCCACTGACCAAACAAATTTAACTTTCTTGCACATCAACCGAGTCAATGGTGTCGAGATCGTAGCAAAATCTGACATAAATGTCCTGTAGTATCTTGTCAAGCCTAGGAAACTACGCACTTCTGGTATTGTCTTTGGAATTGGCCAGTTCCTTATTATCTCTACCTTATTGGGATTAATTGACACTCCTGCTCCTAAACTAATATGTCCAAGAAAGGATATACGATCCAGCCAAAACTCATACTTACTAAGCTTCCCATATAACTGGTGCTCCCTCTACGTTTGCAGAACTATCTTGAGATGTTCTTCATGCTCCTCCTTATTACGAGAATACACCAAGATGTCATCGATGAATACTACCACAAATTGGTCTAATTAAGGCATGAAAAGACTATTCATGAAATTCATGAATACTGCTGGAGCATTAGTCAGTCTGAATGGCATAACTAAGAATTTGTAATTCTTATATCGTGACACAAATGCTGTCTTCGGTATATCCTGCTCCCGGACTCGCACCTGATGATATCCTGATCATAAATCTATCTTGGAGAAGACTCTTTCTCCACTTAATTGGTCAAACGAATCATTAATCCTTGGTAATGGGTACTTATTCTTCACGGTTACTACATTAAGCCGCTTGTAATCCATATATAACTGCATCGATCGATCCTTCTTCTTTACTAATACCTCTGGTGCTCTCCACGATAATGTACTGGTCTGAATAAACTTCTTCGCCTTCAACTCTTCCACGTGTCGGAACAACTGATCAAGTTCTGATGGTGACATTGGGTATACCTTCTGGGATACTGGTTCTGCTCTGGGCATTAACTATATACAGAACTCTACTGCTCTAAATGGGGGTAATCCGAAAATATCGTTGGAAAAGACATCCATGAACTCTTTAATTATCTTGGGTAGCGGGTTTGCTTTCTTTGCTACTGTTTCGACTCCTTCCTCCCTTATGCTGGTCTCTTGTTATTTTGTTAAGGACAAATTCTTCGAGACAGGAAATTATAAACAAAACTCTACCATCATGATAGTCTATTATTACATGACTGTCTCTTAACCAGTCTATACCTAAGATAACGATAAAGTTATCCATAGAAAACTCGATCAACTTCGCAGGTAATAAATGCCCATATACTACGACTGGACATGCTAGGCAGACCCTACTAACTTTTACGATCCCATTGCCAGTAAGTATATTTATCCTCGCTGGCAATGCCTCAAACTTTAATCCAATATATATCATATATTGTGCAGATATAAATGAGTACGAAGCACCAAAATTAATTAAAACTATGGCTGAAAAGGTTGTAACAAAAATATTACCCTCAACCACATCACCCGACACCTTTGCTTCAGTGCCAGCCCTTGGCTTTATTGAGCTCCCTACTGTTGTCTTCCTTGCTACCGTGGTTATGGCCCTTACTAATTCTATTATTGCTTCCTATAAAGCTGGGCATACGTCGGCAACGGACGCTAAGCCAAAGGTCGTGCTGCTACTGCTGGTGCTCCTTGTTGTACTACCCTTGGAGCTGGCAATATAGGAAACTATTGTACTAGCCCTCCTGGCCTTTACATCAATGGGCACATGGCAACCCTGTGATCAGGGCTCCCATAACTTAAGCATAGTCTACTAAATACCCAACAAATATCCCGGGTATGACCCCTCTTGCCATAGTAGGTATAACCTGTCAGCGCTCCTCGTCATTGTTGATGCCTCGGTTGTTGTTGCCAAGTTGTTACTGTCACTGTTGAAATTGCCATCCTCCATGGTACTGAATCATGGATTTGAATGCCAGGTGATGGTGCCGACTTTTGGGTTACTGGTCCCCCCTCATTGTTATGTCCGTGAGGCCTCTTCTGTTTTACTCTTTTTGATTCCATCCTCTAGGAAGTAAGTTTAACCCTCTTGGTTGCTATCAATACCACCTCGAAGGTCTGGTAGTCGTGCACCTCTACCATATACAAGATCTCCAAGTAAAGTTCCTACTGGAACCTCATTGCTATCTCCAACTTTGTTGCCACCATGGTTGAAACAAATCTGCTAAGTCGATAAAATTCTACCGTATAGTCGTCTAGTGTCCTCCTAACTTCCTTGAGATTAATGAACCTTTGCTGCAACTCACACTGAACCACAATCCCAAAGTACTTTGCCCCAAACCGGGTCTTAAAAGCCTTTCATGAAATAGGACTCCACAATCCTACCTCCATCATAGCCCACCAATCTCTTGCCAGATCTTGAAGTTGTAGGCAAACCAGGTTAACTTGTTCCTCGGCCAAAACTTTAGCTAATGTCAAAATTGTCTTAATATTCTGGAGCCAATTGTCTAACGTAATTGCGTCCTCCATGGCATCAAAATATCTTAGGTTCAGTCTGCAACATCTAACAGATGCCCCTGGATCTGTTCTCCTGTCTCGTTCTAGGGCATTCTGCAACCCTTGGTTCAACATGACGTTCTATTCTTGTTGTTGGAGCTGTTGTTGATGATGTTGTAGTTATTGTTCTTGTACCACCATATGGTGCTGTTAGGAAGCCAACAATCCACGAATAATCTCTAGCAAGGCTGGATTATCCAGTACTACCGGCACTGTGGGAGATACGAGGACACTTGGAGCATGCTGCTCTATCCCATTCATCGTGGGTTCAACAAGGATCCTTGGTTGGGATTCCACAGGATTTTGTTTTACTGGCAACTTTGTCTCTCTTTTTGCTGTATCATCGGGGGAAGGAGAATCCCTAAAGAAGAGCATAAGAAACATCAAGAATAGGACAAGAAAGTACAAGGAAGCAACCAATCTAGAAGAATTCAAGCTGAGTATCGAAGAGGACAAATTCAGGATTTCAAGAAGGATAATGTTTGATTGAGACTCCAATGATCATGATACCACACAGGTCTGAAAAACAGACATGCATGGACCACCACTAAAATCTTATCATGCCCTATTACCAGAATACGGAGATGGACATAGCCAGCTATCCCATACAAGGTGTTATACGTCGTACAACGATCACGGCTGTATAAGATAAGGGGGTTCATCCTACAATCAAGTCTCCTATAGTCAAGAACTTTTATGTCTCAATCATTCAAACAAGAAATAGTAAGCATAGAGCATATATGATAAGCAATAAGGCATCCCAAATGCTTTCTCAAAATATTCTGGAGTCAAACTGTATAAAACAAGAACCTGGAAGAGTAACATAAGTACATAACAGTGATAAGCTACAGTCTGATTTAATACAATCATGTAAGAAAAACTAATTTTCAGACGAGCGGACTAATAGGTGCCGTTAGCTAAATGCCAAAAAGAAGTAAATATGCAATGATTAGCAGGGAAGAAGAAAATCTACCCGCTATCCCTTGCGACCATGTTCCTAGTATGCATCATGAGTTGGGGGAATGTACGCTGAATCCTTGGGTGTTGACTCAAAACCTGGCCATGCAAAACAAGTGGGGTTAGACCCCAAATAGCAAGTACTACAAAGGAAGCACGAAATAGAGAAACAAAAACACAAAGAAAATATATAATAATATATACATTCAGTATCATAACTTAGGTCCATGACATATCCTAGCGGAAAGGCCCAACCCTACAACTAAATAAGGAAAATGGTTGAACCATCATACTATGATAGTCCACTATCCTAGGCTACTAGCTAAATAATACAATCACAACTAAGTCTATTTCTTCCTAAATCGGTCAAACATTTGTACGGCTTGCTATTTTTTGTGGAGTCTGAGGTTATCTCAGAAATAATACATAATAAGTATCCTCAGATCACGCTAGTGCTGAACATGAGCTAACTGAACAAAATAAATAAAATAGGCACTTGCAGGATGCACCAGTCCCCCGTAGGGCCACTGTGTTAAAAATACGATATTAGCGGTTCTAGTATTTCTATATTAAAACAGTGGCACGACATAATAATATATCAGATACTCCCATCCACTAAGGCAGATGATATACAGTATCTATATTGGACAGCCCACATCCCATAACGTACTTAGAATAAATCTTTGTGGAAGGTTCGATGGCATGATCTCAGAATACCGTTTCCTACATATTTTACTATCTCTTTTAATCACCTAATTATCCCTATATTGTGTTCAAAATCTCAAGGTATGGTCACATGAAAATTTTCCTTAAGATATCGTATAAAGTACGGACATGCTAGATATGAATCCATAGAAGTCAAATCTGGATTCACTCGAGCATGTATACAATATTCGTACAATCAAATATGAATCCATAAAGTGTCAGTAATATGACATAAAGTCACTGATATGATTGATGTGACAAGCCATAAAGTGTGTCAAAAGAAAAGACAAAACCATAAAAATAAGTGCCAATGGTTCAGAGCCATGCGTCCAAGCAAATAGGGCCACATGCTCTCCAGGCCGCATGGGTGTCGGTGCCGCATGGGGTTCAATGTCGCATGTAGTTCTCTAGGGCTTAGCAAATTTTTTTCTTTCAGCGAGTGAAAGAACAAGGTGATCAATAGCACTTATGTAAATCAGCAGTCATGCGTCCAACAAGATGAAGCATGTTATTAGTATACGGTAAGAGTTTTGGCCGCATAACCCTCTCGGGCTGCATGGCACTCTCAATCGCATATACTCACTGGCCCCATGGGAACTTCGTCTTCTCCTACAGTAGGTTCAGCTATGGAGAAAAAACTCCAAAAACTTAAATCTTGTTTTGTCCATAAAATTTTCATTTTTAAAGACATAAGTTTAATAAACCAAAACCAAAAAAAATCCCATGAAATACATAAAATTCTAAGTTAGAAATATAGATCTACACTAATCCATCCATCAAAACAGAAAACTCCAAGTACTAAAATTGCTTAAAAATACATAATCCATATAATAGAATAATAATATAGAGGGTTTCTCTATTCCTCATGCAAGGTCTACTGGCCTATGGAAATGGGGAGAGAAAACTAAAAAAAGAGGAAGAAATAAAGAAGTAAAGAGAGAGAGAAATTTTGGGTTATATATGGTAGGGTTGAGGCTTTGAACCAAAGGTTCTCTTGACTTGAACCAACCTACAAAATAAACAATGAACCAGGTTAAACCAAAGAATGGGTCTAGTCTCCATACACATGCAACCATGGTCAAATAAAATATATTTCAAATACGTATATCGAGAACGGGGAGTGACTCTTCTTCTTCAAGTTCCTGTAGAAGATGCTGTAGATATAGCACCTCTTCTCTACCATGAGCAATTGTCCGATATTCCACTTTCGAGCTTGATCGTGCGATCACACTCTACTTCTTGCTCTTCCTTGATACCAAGTTTTCGTCAATAAAGACTGAATAGCCATATATAGACCGTCTATCAGTAAGAATGGTACCATAATCAGCATCAGTAAACTACTCAACATAAGTATGTCCTTATTCTCCATCCGAATTTCTTTTCCTGAATTCTGAATTAGATAGCGCAGAATTCTAAGAACTGCCTCCCAATATGGAACTCGTGGTAAAGACATGAATCTACTTGCAACACTGGCGGCAAAAAAATTATCTGGACGAGTCATAACGGCCAAGTAGTTGAGTTTTCCAACTACTCGACGATATTGATTCGAATCGGTCATCAGTGTCCCCTCATCGAAAAGTAACTTTATCCCTAGGTCCATTGGCGAGGTTGCTCCCTTAGCTTGCAGCATTCCTACATCATTTAGGATGTCAAGCACATATTTTCTCTGAGATATTACAATATCCCGCTTACATTGTGTGACTTCTACGCCCTAAAATAGCTCAACGATCCTAAATCTTTGGTTTGAAATTGTTCACCTAGAAACTATTTTAGTTCTGTAATGCCCTGACTATCGTCTCTTGTGATCACAATATCGTCCACATAGACACTAAGTAGTATCCTCCCAGCTAATGTCTGACGGTAAAATACTGAATGATCCTTTTTGATTGGCACATGCCAAACAAAGTAACCACATTTATGAAATGACCAAACCATGCACGAAGGGATTACTTGAGACCATAAAGGGCCTTTCTCAGATGACATACTTTACCCTCCCTTGCAACAAACCCGGGAGGTTGTACCATATATACTTCTTCGTGAAAATCTCCATGAAAAAATACATTCTTGATATCCAACTATAACAACACCAGTCATAGCGAACAACTAAGGCCAAGAGGACGCTCACAGAGGTCATTCGAGCAACTGGGAAGAATGTCTCGAAATAATCTTCATCGTGGGTCTGAGAATAATATTTTACCACCAAACGAGCCTTCAGGCGATCAAGAATGCCATCCAATTTTACCTTAATATTGAACACCCATTTGTAACCCACTGCCTTCTTACCATGAGGTAAATCAACCAGGTTCCATGTATAGTTCTCTCGAAGTGATTTTATCTCCTGTTCTATAGCAGCATGCCAGCCGGGATATTTACGACTCTCCTCTGCAAAATTGGGAATCTGAATCCTATCAATAGTAGCCACCAAATATTATGTGTGGCTCATAAGACATTTATAATTGTGAACGTACATTGGCTAATTATGACATATACGACGAGGTCGAGCGGGCGGATCAGGCAGAAGCAAATCAGTAGAGCTAGAGGGGGATGAAGGTACTATATCCACAGACACTATCGGCGAGAGTCATTTTGGCGATGGTGGTACCGACGGAACTGGTGTCTACGGACCATCGGACTAAAAGACTGGCTCGGTAGGGGAGGGCACCCTTATGGGAGGCTATTATGTTTGAGCATGAAATAACAAAAAATTCTCTTCTGGTTAAACTTGTGGAGCAGAATCAGTAGTTTGTGGAAGTGAAAAAAACTCAGTTTCAACAAAGGTAACATCCCGAGAGAAAAAATATTGCTTCAAGATTGGAAAAAAATACTGATACCCTTTCTGATTCTTAGTATACCTAAGAAAAATACATTGGATAGCCTTTGGATCTTGTTTAGAAAAAGTAGGTCGGGTATCCCTAACATAACACAAGCAACCAAAGATTCAGAGAGATAGCAAAAATATCTCTCGTTTGGGCTATAACTGAGAGAAGGGAGTATCATCATTGAGAACAGACGACGGCATACGATTAATTAGATAGCAATCCATGAGAACGACATCCGACCAAAATTTTTTAGGAGTATATGCTTGGAACATAAGAGCGTGGGTTATTTCTAAGATATGATGATTCTTCCGTTCAGCCACACCATTCTGTTGTATTATGTAAGGACATGAAGTTTGGTGGATGATGCCATTCTAAGACAGATGTGAAATAAACTCATGAGACATATACTCATAACCATTGTCACTGCGAACGTATTTAATCGTAACACCAAATTATGTTTTGATTTTTGTATAAAAATTACACCAAATGTTAAATAAATTGGAGCAATTTTTTATGAGGTAAACAAAAATGACACGCGAGTAGTCATCAACAAAGGTAATAAAGTACTTGAATTTTATCACAGATTCAACTAGACAAGGTCCCCATTTATCGGAATGCACAAAGTCCAAAGGAGCAGAAGCAACTTTATTTTGGCTAACCGGATAGGAAACCTGGTGATGCTTAGCCAAACTACAGGATTCACAATGAAAAGAAAATGAAGCATCTAAAGATAGGTACATTTTCTGGAGTGCTTGGATAGACGGATGTCCTAACCGACAGTGTAACTTAAAAGGATCAAGTTTTACACCACCACAAACAACATAGAAAGGTTCGTCAAACAGGTACAAGCCTCCAGCCACATGCCCCCTACCAATATCCTTTTTAGTCATTAGGTCCTAAAAAATACAACCATCAGGAAAGAATGTTACCGAGCAATGCATATCACGAGTAATCTGACTAATTGAGAGTAAGATGAATGGGTTTTCAAGTGTATGGAATACAGAATATAGTGACAGTCCTGAAGAAAGACGGACAATTTTTTTTCCAGGGACTGTTAGCAAACCACCATTGGCATATGTAATATTAGACATATGACCAACCGATAAATAATTTCGTATCATACCTGTGTCGCCTGTCAAGTAAGTAGAAGCACCAGAATCAAGGATCCACTTCTTCGACGGTACCACACATGCCGCTGAATACCCTATAGTGGACCCAGAAATAAAAGCTTTACCTCGACGTTAAGCTTGAAACTCAATAAAGTCTGCATATGCTTCATCAGTCATTTGTACGAATCGGCCGCCAAGATCAGAAATATCTGTGGTGACATTGGCGGCAGGAGTTTTATTATACTGCCACTGGAAATGATCATGTATACCATAATTAAAGCAGGTGCACAATCGACCTCCATCATGACCGCCAATGCCTCGTCCAACATCACAGCCAATATTTTGGCCACCACGTCGTCTACCACGACCACCATAAAATTCAGTACGAGCGGCTCCCAGAGTAGATCGATCAGCAAAAGCATCACTTGGAGAGGTCTCGATGACCTTTGTTGCCCGTAGGATACAAAGATGATCTTCCATTAGAGATAGAACCTCATCTCTAGCAATGATATGAGAGCAAGCTGAGTCTGCATTAGAACGTAAAGACAAGATATGCCATGACATGAAGCTACTTCCGTTGATCCCTTGCTTCATTGATATTTGTTGTCAGAGATACTATACGGTCAACTTCATCAACCATAGCCTTAAAGGCCTGGAAGTAGTCCTTATGAGACTTGTCGCCCTCTTCTGTCAAATAGACGTAGACGACCGAGTCATAGATACGAGACAAGTCCCATTCTTCATCAAATATTGTCGATAGGACCTCCCATAACTCCTTTACCATGTCCATATTTTAAACCATGTCCTCCACCGATGGTTCCATTGAGTTCATCAACTGTGTAAACAGTCGACTATTATCCGTCTTCCACTGCTCAAATGTAGGATCAGTCTTTTTTGGAGGGTTATCAGTCAGATGCTTGGACAACCACATTCTCCGAAGTATTTTCTCAACCTTTTTTTGCCATAATGAGTAGCCATCAGGTCCGTCCAACCGTCGATCAAAGAGTCGAATCAAAAAAAATTCGTGCAAGTACCCGTTGTTCCGCTAATACGTTTTTGATACCGGTAGTAGTAGCACTGCTAGTCACATTAGTGTTAGTTATCCTGCACTTGGTTTGACCGTCGCTGGATCTTTTCAAACCTAATAATCATATCAACTTTACCGATGAGCTCTGAACGTGGCCAGAGCCAGCACACACATAAAAAGTAGAGATCCTATAGGGATCACACAAGCCATGACACAAAGGTAACCCTTGTCACTCTCTGTGTAGATCCTGATGTGGATATCAGGGTAGGAGGGAAATAATGATCCACGTAAAAAAAATAACTTGTCTACTCTTTGTTAACTCCTGAAGCTGTAATCTAGGAACATAGGTTGTGCAAACAAATTATTGTCTACCCTCTAACTTTGATATACGCTCCTGAAGTCGTAATCTAAGAAAAGAGGTTGTGCAAACAAATTATTGTCTACCCTCTAGCTTCGATATACGACTTTTTTATTTTGGAAATTAGGATTCAGACATGAAGGAAGGATGGCGTCTGAGGGTTAGGATTTTGGGTTTTGGGCTGCATAGTTGGCTCAGGGTCAGCGGAGGGAGGGTGCCGGGGGGGTGGGCTGGCGACTTGCTATAGCTGGGGGGCAATGGGCAGGGGGGTCGCTGCTGTGCAGGGAGGCTAGGGAGGTGGGCTGGCAGCCTGGGGCAGGGGGGAGAGCAACGGGCAGAGGGGATGGGGGCAGCCTGAAGGGAGGGGTTAGCGGCTACGGTTTGGGGTAGGATTTTTTTTTTGAGAGAGAGAGATGGATAGGTTATGGATCTGATACCTTGTATAATAGAATTATGGATATTTATTAAGGAGAGAGTAGAGTACATTATATAGGAGAGGCTAACCCCTCTCCCTATTAGTCTACCCGATGTGGGACTAAACTCAACTTAATACATAACTCAACACAAATAAACCATGAACCACATTAAACCAAAGAATGGTCTGGTCTCCATGCAACCTAATAATCATACAAGCAAGAAATAATACGTTTCAAATACGTAATCGAGAACGGGGAGTGACAGATAGAGTGCTTACACTCCAATGGGATCATTCACTAGGATCTCAAACCTGGTAATTAATTAATTTTCATACATACATAGCTGCAGGGAAGATAATCATTTACGTTGCATCTTGCGTAATGATACTTTGGGTTTGTATGCATGCACTGCTATGCTATTAGTTGCTCTCACTGGGATATTTGATTCATGTTGTTATATACCCTTAATAGTTATTTGATTGTTTCTTGCTTGCTTGTATTGTAATTGCTTCCCATGTTACACGAACATAAATATGACACTATAAAATGTTGGTTAATTACGTTGCTCTTTTTTTTTATTCAAACATAGGAATAAGTCTATGCATGGGACCTAGTCTAAAGATGAACATCATGTGGTGATCCATGATCGTAGAGAGTCATGTGGTGATCCATGATCGTAGAGAGTCATGTGGTGATCCATGATCGTAGAGAGAAAGTTGTTATTATTTCTTCCTTATAAAAGAAACATCAGTGAATGAATAAAAGGAGTGCACAACGACAGAAACACACAATCCAGTGCTCCTGTTCTCTACTCTTCTTACGTGAAGTTGTAGTTAAGGTGGTCAAGTGGTATCAGAGCAAGGTTTACTGTCCTTTGACGCATTGCGATGTCAGAAGCAGAGGTTAAGAACGGCGACGGCACCAAGTCACCACGTGCACGGATCTCCACCGATCCAGCGGCAAGCGGCACGGGACGCGAGCTTGCCCTACCGTGGATGATGAAGGAGCCGGTCGGGATGACAACCTACCCCACCCTGACTCGATCGAACTACGGTAATTGGGTCCTCCTGATGAGGGTCATCTTGCAGGCGAGAGGCCTGTGGCGGGCAGTCGACGTCGGCAAGGACCTCAAGTACGATGTCGGTTTTCGCAACGATCGCATGGCGCTGGAGGCCATCCTTCGCGCTGTGCCACCGGAGATGTTGGCAACTGTGGCAGTGAAACCCACCGCAAAGGATGCGTGGGAGACAATTAAGACGCTATGCATATGGTCGGAGCGCGTCCGCGATGCGAAGGCCCAAACGCTCAGGTCCGAGTTCGAGGAACTCAAGCACAAGCCCGGTGAGTCCATTGACGAGCTGTCTCTGCGCTTAACCGGCATTGTGAGCAAGCTCTCCATGCTCGGGGATAAAATCAAGGAGAAACATGTCATGCAGAAGTTTTTGTGCGTCGTCCCTAAGCGTTTCTCCCAGATGGTTATGTCCATCGAAAGCCTGCTCGACCTAAACACACTAACGTTGGAAGACTTGATCGGCCGGTTCAAGGCGGTCGAGGAGCGGTTCGAGGCAGAGGCGACTGACGAAGACGGCGGGGGGAAGCTCCTGTTGACAGAGGAGGAATGGCTCGCACGCATGAGGCGGCGCGAGCTGGACGGCTACTCCAACATCGGCTTCCCCAAGCACCGAGGCAAGTCCCAGGACGTACACGACGGAAGCCGCAAGACGGCGAGCTCCGACCGCGACGTCAAGAAGGACAAGTGCCGATACTGTGGTAAACCGGGGTACTGGGCTCGTGATTGCAGGAAGAAGAGGAGGGATGAGGCGTCAAACCTCACGCAAGTCGAGGAAGACGAGGAGCCTGCTCTGCTCATGGTTACAGTGACATCTCTACCTCTAGTCGCCAAGCAGGAGTAGGACACGCTGGTGCAGGCCGGCGAGCTCATCCACCTCAAAGAGGAGCGCGCCGAGGTCCACCTCGGGAGTGAAGGCGATACGAAGTACGCTGTGTGGTACCTAGACACTGGTGCTTCGAATCACATGACCGGACGCGGCACGGCATTCTCCGAGCTCGACACCGGTGTTCGCGGCACGGTCAAGTTCGGGGATGGCTCCGTCGTTGAAATTCATGGTCGTGGCACCATCCTCTTCACCGCGCACGACGGCAGACACCGGATCCTTTCGAACGTCTACCACATCCCCAAGCTGCAGAGCAGCATCATTTCGCTCGGGCAGTTGGACGAGTCAGGATGTGAGGTGTTGATACATGGCGGCGTCATGCAGCTACGTGACCGTCAGCAACGACTTCTGGCCAAGGTGACGCGGACGCAGAACCGGCTGTACACGGTGTCATTAAACGTCACACAACCTGTCTGCATGTCAGCAACGATCGACTAGGACGAAGCATGGCGATGGCATGCCCGTTTCAGCCACTTGAACTTCGATGCACTGTACATGATGGCAAGGACCGGCATGGTGCGCGGCCTTCCGCACATCAAACATCTTGATCAGGTTTGCGACGGCTGCCTTGTCGGGAAGCAGAGGTGCGCACCGTTCCCGCAAGCCGCCAAGTATCGCGCCGAGGATCGAATAGACCTAGTACACGGGGATTTGTGCGGACCCATCACACCGGCCACTCACGGCGGGAAGAGGTACTTCCTCTTGCTCGTCGACGACATGAGCCGGTACATGTGGGCGGTGCTACTCCGTTCCAAGGATGAAGCGGCGGCAGCAATCAAGAAGTTTCAGGCCGGCGTGGAAGTAGAGACGGGAGGAAGCTGCGCGCACTTCATACCGATCGGGGCGGCGAGTTCACCTCAGTAGAGTTCGGTGAGTACTGTGCCAACCGCGGTATGCAACGACAGCTCACGGCGCCCTATTCGCCGCAGCAAAACGGCGTCGTCGAGCGGCAAAATTAGATGATCGTGTCCATGGCACGGTGCCTGCTCAAGACGAAGAAGATGCCAGGTTCGTTCTGGGGGGAGGCAGTAAGCACTGCCGTGTTCATCCTAAATTGTTCCCCGACCCAGAGCGTGTCCGGCATGACACCGTACGAGGCTTGGCACGGGAGGAAGCCGACGGTACATTTTTTCAGGACTTTCGGCTGCATCGCGCACGTTAAAGTAACGCGCCCTAATCTGAAGAAACTGGATGATCGAAGCATTCCCATGGTGTTGATCGGCTACGACGTCGAGTCCAAGGCTTACCGGGTGTACGACCCGGCAAACAAACGCGTCTATGTGACGCGCGACGCTGTTTTCGACGAGGCCGCGTGCTGGGACTGGGGCGACTCCGACGCTAATCCGTCTTCGTTTACTGTGGAGTACTCACTGCCCGTCGCGACAGTGTGCGGAGGCAGCACCATGTCGACACAAGGGGAAGCGGACTCACCGCCAGCATCCGAGCCGGCCACACCATGTGCACAAACCTCTGAGCCGGACGTCGTGGAGTTCGTGTCACCACCGCCTGATGAAACACCTGCAGCTGTAATTGGCGACGATGAGGCGCCACGACGCTACCGCACCATCAGCAACGTGTACGCCACGACCAGCGAACAGGTGCTAGACCCAGAGGAGCTCCTGCTTGCGACTGGTGATGAGCCGCTGACGTTCCAGGAGGCCAAGCCGCATGCTTGTTGGCGGAAGGCGATGCTCGACGAGCTGGACTCGATCGTCGATAACCACACTTGGACACTCACCGAGTTGCCTGAAGGGAAGAAGCCGATTGGGCTGAAGTGGGTCTTTAAGTTGAAGAAAAATAGCGCCGGCAAGGTAATCAAACACAAGGCCAGGCTCGTGGCGAAGGGCTATGTCCAGCGCGGAGGGATCGACTTTGACGAAGTCTTTGCTCCCGTGGCTCGCCTGGATTCCGTCAGAATGCTGCTGGCGGTCGCGGCACACGCCGGCTGGGAGGTACACCACCTCGACGTCAAATCCGCGTTCTTAAATGGCGACCTGGATGAAGAAGTGTACGTGCTGCAGCCGCCTGGATTCGTGCGCAACGGGCACGAACACAAAGTGCTCCGCCTACACAAAGCACTGTACGGGCTTCGTCAAGCTCCTCGTGCGTGGAACGCCAAGCTGGATGACACTCTGTTATCGCTTGGGTTTCATAAGAACGAGTCGGAGCACTCGGTGTACACTCGAGGAACCAGAGACGAGCGGCTGCTACTCGGCGTATACGTGGACGATCTCATCGTCACAGGTGCTAACACAAGGGCCATTAATCGTTTCAAGGACGAGATGAAGACTCAGTTCCAGATGAGCAACCTTGGCAAATTGAACTATTATCTCCGTATAGAAGTCCAGCAGGGCGCCGGCGAGATCACTCTGTGCCAGAGCACGTACGCGGCCAAAATACTGGAGAAGGCCGGCATGACCGAATGCAATCCAGTTCAAGTACCGATGGAGCCACGGCTGAAACTGAGCAAAGTGAGCTCAAATCCGCCGGTGGACACAACCCTGTACCGAAGCATCGTTGGGAGTCTCCGCTAGTTGGTGCACACGCGGCCGGACATCACGTTCGCCGTCGGCTATGTCAGCCGATTCATGGAGTCGCCGACCACCAAGCACTGGAGCGCCGTTAAGCACATACTCAGGTATATTGCCGGCACATTGAGCTATGGGTATCGCTACGTCAGGGACACTGCAGAGGCCAAGCTCGTCGGGTACAGTGACGCAGACATGGCCGGTGATATCGATGACAGGAAGAGCACCACCGGCTTGGTGTTCCTTCTCGGGAGAAGCCCCGTTAGCTGGCAATCACAGAAGCAAAAGGTGGTTGCATTATCGTCATGTGAGGCGGAGTATATCGCTGCGACCTCGGCGGCATGCCAAGGCGTTTGGCTCGCACAACTACTCGGAGATTTACTTGACAAGGAGGCCGACAGTGCTACTCTACTCGTGGACAACAAATCTGCTATCCAGCTGTGCAAGAATCCAGTATTCCATGACCGGAGTAAGCACATCGAGACGCGCTACCACTTCATCAGGCAGTGCATCGAAGGCGGCAAGATCTTCGTCGACTACATCAACACCGATGAACAGCTGGCGGACATATTGACAAAAGCACTCGGGCGGGTTAAGTTCCAGGGCCTGCGCACGAAGCTTGGAGTCGTCAACACCAGAAGCAACTAGATTAAGGGGGAGTTTTGTTGGTTAATTACGTTGCTCTTTTTTTTTATTCAAACATAGGAATAAGTCTATGCATGGGACCTAGTCTCAAGATGAACATCATGTGGTGATCCATGATCGTAGAGAGTCATGTGGTGATCCATGATCGTAGAGAGTCATGTGGTGATCCATGATCGTAGAGAGCAAGTTGTTATTATTTCTTCCTTATAAAAGGAACATCAGTGAATGAATAAAAGGAGTGCACAACTACAGAAACACACAATCCATTGCTCCTGTTCTCTACTCTCCTTACGTGAAGTTGTAGTTAAGGTGGTCATAAAATGCGACACAAATATGACGCCACACATGCTTTGATGTGTCCTGGTGTATCTTGGAGTACTTGTGCTTCCTAGGCCATATCTAACATTTTAAAGCATTGCGAGGACGAATTCAATTGGGTTCAGTTTGCTACTTTGCTGTACATGTTAATATATGTTTGGAAAGTAGCAAACTTTGTGAATAAAGAAAATTACCTATAAAGTTACCAAGGAGAAAAAAAGAGAAAAGAAGGAAGGATATGCTTATTTCCTAGAATAAAATTTAAGCTTCTGATTGTCTGTGCAGATCACATGGCAGTGGCTTTCTTTCACATCTTTTGCACGGTCAGACAATTTGCATCTCTACCACTGGGTATGTTCTCTTGACTTCTCCATAAGCATATTATGTCTTACTTTTGCGAATGCATATTTTTCCAAGTCAGGGTTGTAAATGGTGTCCCTCCGACTGTCGATTATTCATTTGCCAAATATAACAAGGTAAGTAGGAAACAATTCAAGATATTGTTGGATAGATCCTTTGGTTTCCAAATTTTAGTTTTATGCAAAATTTAGAGAGATGTTTCCCTGTTTATAAATTTATTCTATTCTTGTCTTAATGCTGTCTATGGATGTTCTCAAATATATCGTTAAGGAATATGAAAAACATCTGACAGATCCTGTAGGTAGTAGGTACTACATGATATATAGTAATAGTAATTTGTATATATTGAAATGGTCTATTATTTTAGCATTGTTAAAACTTTTCATATGTCATCTCTCTTAATGGAAATCTTTATTGTCTCTATTTATTATTTTAATAATGATAGAGTTTATCTTTTATGTCCTTATTTGTTAGACGTAGACCAAGGAGGAAACAGATCAGTTGTTTGATTTATGTGAGTGATTTGATCTCCACTTCATAGTAATAGATGATAGGCTTTCTAACCCCTCGAAGTGTGGAGGAATTGAAGACCTCTACTAAGCTGGTATATGTTTTCTTGGCATTAGTGTTTCAAGTTCCTTACTATTCTAGATTTCATCTGCAACCTTTATTTTATTCAAGCCTTAATCTGCAATAATAATTTGGTAAAATTAAATTGCTTTACGTTATACGATTCTGGTAATTTTGGGTTATAAGAGTGTATATAAGTTCTTGGATACATAGTTCAAGAGTATTGTAATCACTACTAAACACAAAAATTTAATCTTATCCGAGTGAAAGCTAGGGTATGTGGTAGTCTGAATGATTTTAAGCAATTTATTAAATCAGAATATTTTTAGTAATCATCTTTACATGCTCTTAGTAATCATCTGGTTCCGTCATAATTTTCACAGGTGCATTTTTTTCCTTGTTGACAAGTGGGAGTTTTCTCTACAAAGAGTGAACTGTTGATTTTTCTTCTACCTCCTTATGGCCCATATATATAAAGACTCAAGTGGAATATAGTGGTCGACCAATTTGACTTTCTGTGGGCTTATTTATGATTATATTATACTCTTGATCCTGAAGGTATAAACGTTAATCCCTTTTCTTACTCAGAGTATCTCGAGCAATTATGCTTGTGCTAGCACACCATCTTCTAGTGATGTTTCCAGACAAATACTAGACTTGAGTGTTCCTTGAAGTTTTTATGTACCCATTCAAGTCTAAGTAGTTGTTTACTTGTTTTCAACTTTTCATATCCCTTCTTCTTCCATATCACTAATTATTAGGAAACTTTTTTTTTTTCCTTCTGAAGTGAATCAATTTTTTTTGTTCTTCTTCTTCTAAATGAAATGCACCACAGTGTCAAAACTTCACAATCCTATTAGAGTCACTACAAAAATACTATTAAATAGCGACGGATTTCAGCGACGAAAAATAATTTGTCGCTAAGTCAGCGGCAAACTTTCGACGAAATTACGACTAATTTCGACAGATCTCAGCAACTAGTTGTATGGATTTTTTTTATCTCAGATGTCAAATTGACAGCTAAAATTTGCACAATCCCACTAGTATTCTGAAATTGTGGACCAAATAAGTTAGAACAGCCAACACTCCACAAAAAACACATATTTTTCATAAATCTCCGCACATTTATTTAATGCCATGGTACTTGGTAGAGATCCTAATCCCATTTGTCTGATATAATTTTTTGCTCTGTTATTCACAACATTGTTGCCGTTAGGAGTATTTAAAACTTGGCCGAGTGCACTTGTACAGGCAGCAGACCAGCCGTGCAGGTATATTTTGAATGTCAATGCTATGTTAAGTGTTAACTGATAGTATATTTTCAATAGTTAAAGAATTCTTTGCATATGATACTGAAATGATACGTCCCAAAAAAATCAATTCATGAAAAAAAAAACCTATTTTCATACCCAAGTTATCAATCAAAAATACCAAATATATTATGGAGTTGATTTCTGGATATGAAATTATGAAAATGATACTAGTCTCATTAATGTCTGATATTGAAAACCTGAATATATGATACTCAAAACTTGAATGCAAATGATACTATTCTCAATTATGCAAATGATACTTAATATCAAATAATGTCTGATACTCAAGCCTTGAATGTCTGATATTATTCTCAAAACCTGGATATGAAATTATGCAAATGTTACCAAGTAATGTCTGATACTTAATAAATACTCGTACTATTCCTTGAAACCAGTAGTAATTCTACAAGCCTATAATGATTGTTATAGACTTATATCATGGAATTGATTCCTAAATGTGATTCCTGGATTTTTTAAGTATATTTTAAGTTCAGGCCAGGATAAACTAAAATTTTGGCTCCGTCCTTGCTTGGTATGGTTATGTTCAGCCGTGATATACTACCATTGTTACATTAGTTTTTGTTCATTTTCTTGTTGCTTATTACTAATTTTATGTAGGCGAGCAGGGCCTGTTCATGTCATTACAAGGATCATATCATGCTGCAAAAGAGTCAAAAAATTTGCCATGGCCTCTATTATCGCCGGCCTCCATGGCGTCCTCCAGCATATCTCAATCGTACAGGTCATCCCCCTTATCCTGTCCTTGACACAAACTATATTGATTGAATTGTGGGTACCTAAGAGTGACTGGTAACCTTCATATGGAGGACAGGATAATATATGATCTTATTATTATGGGTCTATGACAATTGATGACTTATCTACACATACCCATGTGGCACTACCCATTAGCCAATGCCTCCAAGCACTCGATCTGTGCAATCGTTGGGAACTAATCCACATCACATACCTCAGCTATAAGAATCTAATTCCTTAAATCCCATTAAAGTCTCAGGCTTGACAACTCTTCCTCTGCAACCAAACTAGTGCATCTTAGGCAACGACAACAACGACAACATACACCAGTATTGCAGGCTTGGGAGATTTTCCCTCTCCCTACGCCGGGCTTCTTCGGAGCCATCCCTCGACTCCAATATGCCCACATTCTCAGAATTTATTTTCACTCAACTTGTGTTTAGAAATAAACAACCAATATTTATCGTCCATATGAAATCTGTGTGATGCTTTGTCTTTGAAATTCTATAGGTTTCTTGTGGTCTCAGGTTTCTTGAGGTCTCAGGTCGCTTCCAAAAACCCACTGAAGCAGAAGCTAACATCAGGTGGAAACTTCACTTGGTAAGATGTATTGCCAATTTGTCATATTAGACTTTTCTTTACTTGTATTATATACAATTTAGGGCATTGAGCATAACTGACCTTTGTATTTGATTGTCATTGTGACCAGCTTAGAGATTGAATGCACAAGAACCTCAGCGTGATCGTTCGACTTGATTGGCTGGATCACGCCCTCAAGTATTCCAACCATCAATGACGACAGTCTGACGAGGCACTTCTTCCAGAGATCGGGACCGAGCTATCCCACTAGCGAACAGGCCCCAGGCCTCACATCTTAGTTCTGGTAATCTAAGAGAATATCCATGCATTATACATCTAATGAAATACAGTTGCTACTAAATTTGTAGCACTAATTTGAATTATGGTTATTGTGTAGGTTGTGGCCGATCGCATGACACCCGGAGCTCTTAATTTGCCTCACCTTTGGCCAGATTGGGTTCAAAGAAGGGACTGAGAAGTACTTCTAAAAGTTGTAATTGAGGAATTTGTCCTAGTAGCCTCTTGCATGTATATGATCACTTATTTATCTTGATATCTTGTTTTAATCTAAAATGCAATGATATTCTTAGTGTTGACCACCTGTAGTTTACTCTAAATGAGTTATTGGAAAATATATTCAAACTATATTTTTTTGTGTAGTGGGGAAATGAGATTGCAAGCCTAAATATATTCGAACTATCTGAGTGAACTAGTATTTGGGAGAAGATGGAAAATTGCCACCCATGAACACAAATTCCAACGTTTTGGAATTATTTTGGGAAGTAGTTAAATTCTCGACGTTTTTGTTAGAACGTCGAGAAATTGTCATCCATTATTATCAAATTTTAACGTTTTGGAAAAATGTTGGAAAAACAAATCCCAACATTTTCGAAAAAGGTTGGGAATGTATATTCTAACATTTTTTAAAATGTTGGAAAAAAGTTCAAATTTACGACGCAGGAAATTATCACCACTATTGCACAATTACCGACGTTTATTAAACGTCGCTATAAACGTCGGCTTTACCTATGCCAACATTTATCGAAAATATCGTAAATTCCTGACTAGTACAATGACGAAGTTTGTGGAAAACGTTGGTCAAACGTCGGCTGAACCTATGCCAACGTTTTTGACCTTTTTTCGACGTTTATAAAATGTTGGAAAAACTCAATTTTTTTGTAGTGCGCACTAAACACATAGAAATACGTCATCATTTTCTACGGAATCATCAATTATACTGGGACATTTGTTTAGAATTTATTGATACTGAATATCAAATCGCGAACATTTTTACAAAAGCCCTAATTGAGGATCGTTTCAACTTTATTCATCGAGAATTGGCAATTTTGGATGTCAACACTATATGAGGATGTAAGCTGCTAAATTTTTTTTTAAATATATATTCTTTAAAGTAACATTGCTTTGGGTACAAGCCAAAAGGGTCCTTCTGTCATAAAGGTGTAAATAGCCTTAAGTGACACGGTATTAAGTGACTTCGGACCACCGCTAGCTGGGATCCGACCCCTACAGCCAACCCAAATTGATCAAAACTTTTTTGAATCAAGATTTATTAAGATATTTTATGAAACCTACTATCCAAAATATAGCATCCTCATTTCAAAAAAAAAAAATCTTGCCGTAAAGTTTTTTTTTTGCTAAATCCATTCTGGAACATAGGAGACTGAACTCGGGCTGAACTCGTCTGGGACCGAACTTGAGCCGAACTCGTCTGGGATCGAACTTGAGCCGAACTCGGTCCCCGTGCTTCCAGAATATGGGAGCAAATCTGGCCGTCAATCTAATCTCGTGGTCCCTCCTTTAAAGCCCTAGGTTGTAGTTGTCTCACCCGAAAAACAACCTCCTTCCACCTTTACACCTTTCTCCTCCTCCCAAAACCCAAGAACTCAAACCCTAATTTCCATCCTCTTGATTCTTGGTGATTTTGGTGATCTACTTCCATATATTCTCTCTATTGGGAATTCTCTTCTATATTATCCATCTTTTATGAGGTATAATTTTTTTCTCTTCCAATTTATTTCTATGGCTCATAGGTTATTTTCTAGGGATAGTAGGAAGAAGAGAAAGGCAGATGAAACCTCCTCCTCTAATCCTCTACCAAAAAATCAATCACATTCCATGTTTAGTCCAACATACCCCAATGAGGGTGAATTTGATGGTTGTCTTTTCATTTTCTTAGATTCTTCCAATGAATGGTTTAATGACTTTAGTGTTAGAAAAATTTGTCATGGCAATCCCATTAACTTTACTATCTTTGCTAAATTTCTACCTACTTTTAGAGATATCTGTTTCGAAGAACTCGTATCTACCCAAACTCGCATATATTACGATGTTATTAGAATGTTCTATTGCAATCTCACATACGATGATGAATGGATTTACTCTAGTGCTTGTGGCATACAAATTAAATTTTACCACATCGAATTGGCGGAGGTTTTACAACTCCCGTATCCAACTGATTGGGTTACCTTAGTCGATGCTCGTCAATTTTAATTTATAGGCGATATAACACTCGAGTCTTTCAAAAATTCGATGTATGAACATTTTTCTCGTCCACCCGAAAAACTCTATATGAGACATCTTAACCAACATTTTTTTGAAATTCATTGTATAGTCTTTTCAGCTATTCTTCCTACGATAGACTCATATGATGAAATCACTTAGAGATTTTGGCTCTCTATCATTTGTATTTTAACATCCCGTTTAACTTTCCTAAAACCATGATGAACGTCATGATCCGTGCAAGGAGTAAAGGGAACAATCTCTTTATCCTATGTACCTGCCTATGATCTTCTTCCAGTTTGATATTCCTTATACTAACTGTCGGTTCACTGATGACTCAACTTTTCTTCACAAAGCCCGCAGAACTGAACCTCCACCTTTACCTCCAGTTCCACCTCCAGCCCTACCTGTTGCTCCTCGTCTGACTCAAAGGATGAGACCCAATCTCCTTATGGACCACCAGCCACACTTGATTCCATTCTGGTCATGCTTCACGATTGCTTCCAACTGGAAGACGATCGTTATCGACAGATGGATTATCGTACTACACTTCAGGCATCTGCTATCTCCAACTCCTTGGCAGACATTCAATACAACCTATCTCGTCACCCAGTTGGGCCATTTCTATTTGATCATGATCCATCGCGTCGAGTTTATCGGATTAATGATCCGTACGTCTTACGCTACTTGGATCAATGTACTGCATTCTATGATCCACGATGATCTACTAGTGACCCCTCTGGTTCTAGACCTCCTGCTGACGCTGGTCAGTAGTCATGGCGACACTTTTGGATTTGGGTTTTGTCTTGATGGGTTTTAGATGATTTTCTAGTTTACTTTCATGCACTAGTTTGAAGTTAGCACTAGTTTCTATTGTGTATGCAATAGTTTATTTTCTATGACTTATAGTAGTTTCATTATGGACATCTCTACTTTGTATTTGAAATGCTCTGTTACAATGATGTTTAAAGTTGTGTTATTCATTTTGCTTTTTGTACTATGTTATTCTTCCCCTATTTGTGTTTATTGTATTGCTACCTATTTGCCATGAACAAAAAGTTATACAAACTTTTTTATTATAAATTTAAAAGAAAAGAAAGTACAATAAATCCTATACAATAATCTAAAATATAATGATTCTGGAGAAGTAGTAGATATAGAGATCTGATCTGCAGTCGATCACATTACTCCTTGGACTATTCGACACAATAGGAAGAAATGTAAACACTTGAACACTTGGAGAATAGGAAAGCAAGAAGGCTCGGGCAACACTGGCAAAAGCGTCTATTTACTCTCTCTTATTCGTGTGTAAGTATGAGACAACACTGGTCTCATATTTGTAACATAAAATGGTTATATGAGTGTGCGCACACTTTTGAGCAATCTACACTGTACTTGCTATTTTGTGCATGCATTCAGGACAGTTACTGTCCATGTTCTGCATAGTGGGCGCACAATTTACTACCAGCCTGACACGTGGCTCCCTATATGAGGAAGGCTCAGATCGTGGTGGCAAATGCTTGTTCAAGATTTCCAAGAATTATGGCATTAAATACACGTAGTATTCTTGGGATTATAACTGCTTGTCTGTGAGATTTGGAACATTGGCATATTCTGTGAGAGTCAACATCATTGGCGTACTCTGGGAGAAATACCATACTTGTGTATTTTGATGCATATTGATGGAAGTAGCACACTGGCATACTTTAGAAGAAAATACGGTACTGGGTACTTTAAAGCATTTTAGTTGGAGTTATGAACCGACATACTTTTGAAGGCTTTTTGTGAAGAACCTCACAAGTTGGAATATATTTGAAGAGGAAACTAATTAGGCGTACTTTGATAAAAAAAAAGAAAGTAGCTCACTGGCGTACTCTGGTAGAGATAGCAATACTGGCATACTCTGATAGAGATAGCAACACTGGCTACAAAACGACATCCTGGGTCTCTTTGTCAATGAATCTCTAGCATTAATTGCTTTGATCTCCTTGGCCTTTGTGTCAGCCTGTTAATTTTTAGTTTTGGATGACAAAGTGGAAAAGCTAAAGAAAGTATGCCCGCTTGTCCACGCCCGCTAAATGATACAAAAGTGTGCCTCTGCCTCTAAAATTTTAAGAAAGTACGCCCCACGCTATTTTAAGATTGCAGCCCTTGTGGGTGTACTTTTTATGCTTGTACAAGACCCTAATCAAAATTTTCAAATTTTTAAATTTTTAAACAAATTTGAAATACTTTGAATTAGAAGAATAGAAAGTAGTTTTGATTATGTACGCATATTTTTGGTAGAATTTCAACAACTTGCTGATGTGGCTGAACGGCATAATTGTTGCCCGAATTTCTAGGCGTTACCCAGTAGCTGAAGGGTAAAATCCAAAACTATAAATAGACTTGTGGAGGAGAGAGAAACTCTTTTACGAGCTCTAAAACCCTTCGTGTTCCCCTCAAAATCATAACTCTTTCGCTTCTCCTTCAAGATTGAGCTTTCAGTAATAGCACCCAAACACTCTCAAACAGCCAGGAAGGAGGAAAAGGGGAAAGGAACGGCCTCCTCTTCTTATGTAGTTGCAGCTCGACTCGCGGCAGAGCCAACAACAGCTCAGGTGGCTGGCGACCATCAGAAAATTTTGTAGTTTAGTGTTGTTACTAGTGAGAGTGCAGCTCGACCCGCGACATAGCCAACAATGGCTCAGGTGGCCGGCGACAATCTGAATATGCTGCAGTTTAGTGTTGTTGCTTGTGAGAGTGCCAATCCTGCAATGATAGGTGTAGGAGGACATCCTTCCTATATTTTTTCTTTTTCCTTACATATACATTATATTCTCTGAGAAAGAAAAGAAGAGGAGAGGGAAAGGAGATGATGATGTATTATGGAACACAGAGACACGTGTGCACGTGCACATTTCCCTTTTTCATATTAGAATTACCATCCTGCGCACTTTTTAAATTTGAACAGACTTGGAAATGCTCTCGCACTTTTTCTCTTATGGTCTTGTATGACATTTTCTGATTACCTGACTTTATCGTATTCATATTAGTTTATTATTCATGAGGATGAGATTTAGTTACCTGTGACTATATTATTCTTTAGGTATAACAAAATATGTATCTAAGGATTCTTTTAAATCGGGCAAAATCCTTGATTACATATTAGCTGTCCATTGTCACGTAGCCTAGTTCCTTATATTTTGGGACCGGGACGTTACATGTTGATATCCCCTACTACCCGAGCACCACTCTTCTACATGAACCCCAAGCACCCCCCCCCAAACCTGCAGACATAGGCAAACTAGTCTATACTATGTGCATTTTGCCCCATACTCACTTGATACTTGAGTCCCTACTCGATTTCAGCTACTGTTATATATGCATCCAACCTGTGCAATAGCAAAAGCAGTTCCTGCAAAGCAACTTGTTGTTGCTGTACTGCAAAATGCTCATTCCCCAATGTTTGTTGCTATAATACAAGTTATAATATCTGCAGCAACCAACTGCTAAGCAGACAAGCATCTGAGCCCCAACCCCCATCATAACTATCACTCCATAAAACCCAAATACAACCCAATGCATATATATATATATATATATATATATATATATATATATATATATATATATATATATATATAAGGATAACCCTCATACCAACACAATCCAAGTATCAAACACTTGGTGTACAAATGTGATACGCACACGTATCACCCCCGATACACATAATACGCATCACCAATCACCTTGATACTCTCCCAAACTATATGCAACACATGTAAATCATGAATTATAATATAAATAGCATATATAATAGCTATTCTAATATAATATGGTGAAATTGGCATGCTAGAACCCAATACACATAGAAATACCCCTCCTACAACTCCGTATCATGGAGTATTATGAAACACAATTTTTGTATCTAATTATGGACACGTACACCCTTAATATCCATAAATTAAAGCCATCTAATAACCAATAGACCCATTCCCAAACACTTGGTGCACCAAATTTAGATTTTTTCTAATTTGGCCATAAAATACAATATAACTTTCACAATAGGGCTTGTTAGAACCTAATTCTTATTCCTATATGTAGTCCTTAGCCATGGAAAGGTTCCTATAAGTCTATTATGACAACTAGAATAGATTTTGATAAAAAATAGATATTATACCTATTGGAAGATTGATTCCTAATAAACTCTTCCAAATGGACACAAGGGGACACAAGCTCCTAGAATTTTCTCTCCTTGGTTCTCCTTGCCACCTCCAAGCTCATAGGCCTTCTTGATAATGAGAATAAGAAGAATTGGAAGTGATTTGAGTAGGAATTGGTGAAGGGATGGATGAATTTAGGGAAAAACTAAATTGGGAATGAAATGAACTAATTAATGAAGAGGAGGGAGGCTTCCCCCTACTATATAGGGCCAGCCACATCATTCTCTAGGTTTAGCTAATGTAGAATGTCCACATTGCACTATTAGTTATCATGAAAAGTTATTTAATTATGGAGAAGGTTCTATTCTAAATGGAAGGATTATTCTATCCATTATAACTAATCCAATTAGTCAAATCATGGCTAATCTAATTAATTGAACCAATGGGTCATGTCAAGTCTAGTTGGGACTACTTGGGATTACTAGGACTAAGTCAAACTAATAGGCTAACTCTCTAACCATTATAACTATATTAACAATATATATTATTAACAATATACAAACAATATAGAATGACAAATACCCCTAGAATGGAAAAATAGTTGGTACAATCCTACCCTCCTTAGAATAATTTCTTTCTCGAAATTTAAGGATTGAAGTAGTCACGAAATGAAAGAATGTATCGTGGTTCAAAAGTTACAAACAATATGCCAAAAGAATCTGTAATGAAACATACGATTCACAAGACGGGGGTTGTAAAAACATAGAAAATTATGAAACCATGAGCCAAACGTGACCCACCCCTGATGCAGCTAAAATCTATGCAACAGGAGCAGTCCAAAAGACATGCGTCAAGGGAAACTAAAAACCATGCGGTAAAAGTCATCCATGCTGACAAAGAGAATTTAATGCTCTTAAAAGATGAGCCACTGACAGTCAGTGGTCAGTATACTTCACAGAATATGCAACGCTTGTGACAATACAAAGAGGATCCCTATGCGATAGTGTTCCCATGCGACAGAATCCCCATTCGGTGGGATCCCCATGCGACATTGTTCCCATACGATAGGATCCCCATGCTGTAGTATTTCCATGCAGCAGAATTCCCATACAGTGGACTCGTTATGCGGCAGTATTCCTCTAATCACTCCACGCGATAGGATCTTTCGGTTGCAAACTACCAAGATCTTTAGGCAATTGATGCATGACATATGTCACGATGATCGATTAATGTAGATGACGGATGCCAATAACCTAGGATCTCAGTAACAATAGATCCTAACTATTACTACACGATAGTCGGAGTACAGTATGTGCCCACAATATTACAGTCATATTATGTTAAGAAGATCATGTGGCAGCACAAAATCCATGTGCATGCATACGCGTGCGTGATCCTCCAATGCCTATAAATAATAGGAAAAGTGCTTCCCAAACACACGGACGGGGAGAGGGACAGTAAGTCGTATACTCAAATACCCAAAGACTTTATAATATTCCTTGGTCACTGGATCTTCAACGGAGTAAAGGAGTCAGTTGCAGTACTCGATATCCATCGTAACGCTTCCCCAGATTACTTAATCTTGTACTTAGAATTATCAGTGTTAGGTTGTTCTCAAAATATATACAAAAGTTTGCAAAAATTTTACGTATTTTTGTGATGCCAACAAAATGGCGACTCTACTGGGGACGTCCTTCTCCACCGATGAGAAGGTAGTGACACAATCTGATATAACCAAACTTTGTTCAACCCAGAGGATGTTGGTCCTCCGCTTCGACCAACAGGCATTTAAAGATATGATGGACAAGCCGAGTTTCGTATCGAGGCTAACAAAGCCTCACAATACTCGCAAGATCTAGGTGGCTAAGGCCGGTGCGCCAAGCCCAAAGACTGCCAACGATATACTGCCATCCTTCGTCGCTAGGGGTGCGCATGCTGCCGATGCGAATCCTATATCCATCCCCACCCTTGAGAAGAATAGTGTTGATTCTCAGGGGATAGTCCTACAGCGGGATACGCTAAAGCAAAAATGCGTATCAAACTGCAGGCGCATAAAGTCTGTTGTATGTAGCAGACCAAAGGGAGACAGTATGCCTTTGACAGGATCTCCTATGGCACTGAACCCCTGACCCAACTGGGTGGAAAGGGGGAAAGTGTGAATTCTCTGTACTATGCACCAGTGAGCGTTAGTTTGAAGATGTCCAAAATAACTTGAGCAATTCTCGCTTGAAGGGATGCACAAGCGGTCTACCAAAAGTATGTGCCGATGGCTATTACCTTTGCTACAAATAGGGAATTATGTAGGGATAACTCATACTCTATTGCGATGGAAGTGGGTTAACCCTCAACGTCTTCCTGAGGCCACTTGGGCGTCTTAGATGCACAAGAACCAAGTCGGAAAGCAAAAATGGTGACATCAAACCCATACACCCAGCTTGGCTGCGTGCATGAAATAGGTTTGTCTCACCTCAACCCTTCCATAAATGATCTGGGTACAGTATTTGCACAAGAACTGGGTCAGGGAGCAAATATTTCACTTTCACACTCATGCACGAGGTTTGGCCATGTGCATAAAATGGGTGTATGTAAACCCCCTCACCCAAAATTAGGCCTACTTGGCTTAGATAGTAAAACTAGGGCTAGTTGAACCCAATTAGAAATATAACACGGCATTTTATTTAATAATATTTATATCACTTAGTGCACCTTACCATTGCTTCGATAATTGGAGCACTACACTAGTCATTGCCTTCCTACAAATTTTACACCCTTGTCCTAGACGTGCTTGCCTTCTATTCTGATCTTTGTGTAACTTATAATTATGCTCTCTTGCTATATTTTAGTCGCACGACATTCGTCGCAGAAGTTTATATTTAATTCTAAATAATTTTAACTTTGTATCATTGTGTATTCCAATCGAAATTGGAGACACAATCTTGACCCATTTTGTGCAACCCAATTTATGACAATATTCTACTCTGAGTCCTCTATGTCCATGGCACTTGTGTCCCACCTAATTTTATCTCTATGTAGTTCTAATTAATTCCAGAACATCTTGCGCATTAATTTTAATTAATTTAATCCAATTTCTATCTATGTATAATTTTCCAATTGTTGGGTTCTTTTATGCAAAAAAACAATAAGGTGTCCACACCATTGGACATAACACATGAAAAAATTTATTTTTCGTTCATGTGAATTTTCCCCATGAATTTTTGGAATGTGCAATGTGCAACATCGCCCCATCATTTAACCCTATCCTTGCATTTTAAACAATATAAATTATAGCCCTCCAATATATATATGTAAGGCCAAGCCCATCCCAACAAGATATTGACCAAGCCCACCTACCTAGGTCAAACCCAAACCCAAAATTCTATATGTATAAATAATTATTTTCCTATTTTTTTCATCCATACATCCCAAATCCTAATACCAAGCCGAATACCATCACCACCCCAATCTCCCTGTACATCATCCCCTTCCTCCGTCGGAGCCCACGCCGGAGACCCGTCAGAGTCGACGACAGTAGCACCACCGCCCTTGACCTCCTGCACCCTCACCATTAATCTCCCTCTCCCATCATCGACTTCCCGCACCTCCGCCATTAACGCCGCACCACCACCATCGAGTCCTCATCGTCCCCGGCAACTCGATGGCGAGACTTTCCACACAGACCTTCCTCGACACCACCATCCACCACCATGTCATCCCTGTCTTCCCTGTCCTCCACAGCAGCCCCCTCCTTTTTCCTTCTCGCCTAAGTTGACGATCCACAGCCTTCATCCTCTACTTCCTCTCCACCGTTCCCTGTCCTCTACCCCGTTGACTTTATCCCGTCGATGATTGCTCACTACTGCCACCAACACCACCATTACCACCCTGACCTCATAATCCACCACCACCATCGTCTTTGTCCCCTCCGCCTGAACCGAGCCACCCAGGCTAACACCACCACACCACCAGCACGACAACCACCTTCTTCCTGCTCCCTGTCCTCCCCCTTTTCGATCCTCCTCCTCGACTTGCCGGATCCCTCAGGCCTGTCACGGCTCGCCAGACCTCCCCCCTAGCCGGAGCAGCACCCGAGCCTCATATGTCCTCCTCCTCCGGCCATCCCTTCAATACCATCACCATAATATCTTATCTCATCGTCATTATTATTATCATCTTATCTCACCATCATCATCTCACCATCTCACAGTCATCATCTCATCTCACCATCATTATCTTATCTCATCACCATATCATATCATCATCTTATCTCACCATCATCATCTCACCATCTCACAATTATTATCTTATCTCACCATCATCATCTTATCTCATCACCCCATCATCATCATCACCATTAGTAACCCTAATCACCATCATCACCATTGTCATTAACCCAATTAACCTACATCCTAAATAACATCACTATTATCATTCACATCATCATCCCATAATCATTATTTCTAATCATCATCACCAACGTCATTATCGTCGTCATCGTCGTCTCCGTGTACCTACCCCGAGGTTCGAACTTGTTCCCCTCCTTTTATATTTTTATGTGTGCTGGTGTATATGCTATTAGGACATGAGTATTGCTTTATGACTGTTAGTTGACATCAGACCCTGAGTCGGTGAACCCAACTCGTATACATATACGTACGCATATGCATATACTGTTCAATTTAGTATATGTATATTATTCATTGGTATATATATATATATATATACATATATATATATATATATATATATATATATATATATAGTATATGTATTCGAATATGTATGTATATAAATTATTGGTTATATTGGTATATATAAATATATATATATATATATATATATATATATATATATATATATATATATATATAAGTAGGTAATTAGATGATAGTAAAAATTATGACTATATGTATTCAAACTGTACGACCTTAGGACACCGTGGATTTTGTCCGCATATTTACCTTGACCATGTTGACCCTAAGAACTTGTGAATTGACTACGTTGTGTACATTAACGTACTGGCTTAGACACATGTTAGTTGACTGTCTAATTGTGTACAGCACTTGAAGATGTGACATCCGCATAAGTAGACGCACATTTGACCATGTTAGTCGACCAATGTCACCCCTAGCGTACCCCTGAGTCCAGTGTATATATGGTTGTGTATGTACTAATATAATGACTGATGTTGTATTGTGATATATTATATGTATATAGGATATTGGATTTATCTGCGCGACTTCTGGAGCAGGTTATTGGTACTATGCAGCTTTCTTGCCAGGCAAGTATACCTTGCCATTGTACTGTTATTCATATTCCATATATTGCATGCATATTTATTTTCTGACATTAGTTCATATATTTTAACTATTATATAAACTGCATATCCAAGGAAACTTGGGTGCAACGACGTTGTCGTCGTGATCTATTTTTATTATGTATATGCATTAACCTTGTTTATGAGACCACCCCATTATCATGAAGCATCATTAGGTTTTATTGGCCGTGACACAGCAGTTACACGAGTATGAGTCTCATATAGATTATGAACTCGCATGCAGGGTTTGGCCTCCTGTACGTATGGGACGTGCGTTAGGGATAACTGCTGATAGAAACTTTGCATGCTAGAAGACTTAGCAGTTATTAGTAGTCCATGGACATAGACTATTGTAGTACGGTGGTCCAATCCTTGTCCTTGTTTGGTTGCAGGGTTGGACTATTGTACTAAAGATAGGTTATGAACCAAATCGTATCATGGATGTGACATGCTTAGAACATGGGATGGGGAGAACCACAAGTTCGGCATTTGGGCTCCTTTGCACTTTTCTTTTTATGTAACCCGTATGCTCCATCGGAGATACGCGGTCGTGATGACCCCTATATTACCTGGCGGCCTCTGTAGTTCAGAAGATGACATACTTCGTAGGCCCCTGATTCTCTGAGAGAATTATGCCAATCCCATTTTATGGCCAGATAGCCCACTTGTAAGAAAGTTGTTCTCAACGTGCATTCACATAGATGGTTAGGCGACCCATTGGATATTTATTTTAGTACTTTATTGGCATGCTTCTATGTATCTTGTTATGTCCTTCTGAGGACCTGGGACCTTTCTAAGTGTAGATGTTCATGAGTATTCGTAGGAGCGCAGATCCGGACTGGTTACTTATATTTTGAGGAGGTCTTCTCTTCGAGTCTCAGTGATTGTTAGTTGTTGTACTTATATTGTGTTTGCTTTTATATTCTAGTTCGACAGTAGATTTGTTTTCATCCGACAGTCATCTTCAGATACATTATATTGAGATCTAGTTTCATAGATATTGGTTATTTATTTATATTTGATTTTATGTAGATAAGATTTAGACTATATCCTGTGACTTGTGATAGTTTTTACCACTTGTGAATTATTGTTCATAATACAGCATACCCATGTGTTATAGTTTTCATATATTGGAGTTGTCATATACATGCGGCTGGCATGCTTACGTGTCCTAGTCCTACGTATTTTAGGACTGGGGCGTGACATATTTTTAGTGGTGGCCCATGCAGGTCGAGAGTATATTGTCTCGGTTACATTACTGTACCAAGCAAGCCTGCACCTAGGATTAGAGTATAGGATCTCATCCGCAATTGACTATAAATTACCTTCCTTCCAATCCATTCTATTTAAATAATCGCATCTTGCTTGATTCTTGTGCTTCTCTAATAGTTCCTTGAGTATAGCCTTCCCCTAGAACATAGGAACCATTATTGTTAGAATAATAATTAGGGTAATAATCCTACCAAGAATACATCTAGAGTATTGACATGTCCCTAAGTTTAGAATATCTAGTGAACCCTAGCATTCCTTATCTATAGATTGGTTTACCATTACCCCTTGATGTATTTATGAAGAGTTGAGAGTAGATAAACACTACTCGGATTAGTTTAAAATTTGACCATAGTGTTTGACCCTAGTATTGAGGAACCAATAGGAATCCAAGGTTAAATATTAGGACTGAACCTAGCTTTTCATGGTGAGATAGTACTAGAAAACTACAACTTTAGCTTCTTGTCTTATAGTAGCCGAACAATACCTTAGGAAGCCAAGAGGAATGGATAGAATATTTTTTTTATCATACCTCAAACATAGAGATTAGCAACCACCTTCCCTTAAGAAACCATAATACTATCTAGAGCTGTCACGACCCGCACCCGGATATTCGGGCACGAGTACGTGGGTACGTCCAGCCTACGCCGTAGTGTCGGCGGTAGTACGCTATCTAGGTCTTAATCACAGGTAATAAAATCTATCTCATCCACAGTAAATAAATAAACAAGGAAAATGACAGGGAAATAGATAAGATTTTATAAGACAAATTGTGATATACAATTCCATGGTTTAATACAGAATCCAGAAGATAAATCGGGGACAAACCCAATTGCTGTGCTGAAAGAAAATATACTAGATAACTGGCTACTACTCCTCAAAGTATCTCCTGGGTAGGAACCGGCTTCTCAACTGTATCACCTGCTATCTCATAGGGGCCATAATAGATGGGGGCAAAGTCCTCATCATCGCCTAAAACAACGGATCTAGTCAGGAAAGGAGCAAAGTACACAATGCACAACAAGATTAAACTAAATATTCATGACAATTAGATTGAGTATCATATTGAGAATATGTATAAAAGCAATATCTCAGAGTTAATGCTATAAACAGGAATATGAGAAAACAGAAATAAATGAGACAGGAAATGAAACTACTACAGTCAGCAAGAACTATAACAAGATCCAGAAACTATCTGTGTGAACTTGTGTTTGTTTTAGAATACATAGTTGGCATGTAGGGGTTTATAAGGCTAATCTGGCCGTCATAGACGGCTATTAAACATGAATAATCGAGATCCGGCAGAGGGTACAGTCGCGCACCAACAGCTATTAAATACGGTAGGGGGAAGGGTAAACTACATGCCTTCTAGTATTCTTTCACCCGACATGAAAAGCAAGACATGAAATACAGTATTCAAGACATAAAATTCAGTATTCTAACACTACATGTAATCATCATGGGTACTAGTAGAGCAGGGAATTAATTATCATAATATAAAGATTAAACTTGAAGTGCAGGTACTTGCCTGTTGTTTGGATCCAAATACAGTTTTGTGTCTCAGGGGAAATTTCCAAAAATGGCTCCGGATGCTGAAATAAACATTACCATCATGCTCAGAAGATATCAAATAGCTAGAAATGCCTGTCCTTGGGTCCAATTTGGAGACGAGGGCAAAAACGACAATTTCGGGTCAAAACGGGTCCGCCGGTGGGCCCGCTTTGCACCGAAAAATATGTCCGGGTCAACGGTCTCCAAATTCACCAAACTTATTGTCAACAGGTCAGGAACGCTAATACGAACCCAAAGGAACTTCCAGAATTGGATTCCGATGAGCCGATCACAAAATCGCCCGTCGAGCGGGGCTTGTGGGGCCCACGACACGCGATTTCGTCAACGTTCTCAGAATCGAACCAAACTTGACCCACCGGACCAGCATATTGCTACGAGTCCGATGGCGTAAGTTTCATCTCGATCCGACAAGTGTACAAGAAGTTAGGGCAAATTGCAAAAAAGACGGATACGGGGCGATGTCCGCGGATACGCGTTGATTTCGGTGTGCACGCACACCCGAATCAGCTTCCGCGAAATCTCACACATCTGTATCGACATTGCACACGTATCTGTGAAGACCGCACGTGACCAAGTAGTCCCGTTTGGCGGGGCATACTCAGTTCCGGGGTGAAACAGGGTCTGGTTTTTTCCTGTTTTTGGATCGCGGTGTGCGATCACCACAGGACGCGATGCCCCGGGCGGTTTATCCGGGCACCGAGAGAGTCATACAGGCTTCGCAATGTAATTTACGGAATTAAAAACCGAGCTACGAGCAAGAAACTACATGCACCTGAACTGGGTCTAAAAATGTCACTACCACGTTCCGAAAACAGGGGTATTTTCGACTTTTTACAATATTTAATATTATTGTAGTTATAATTAATTAATTACATGATAGTATATTTAATTAAATAACTGTGTGATGGTACTTTAATATATTATATTATAGACAGTGTTCATTTGTGTTTGTGATGGTAGACTTGACCTAGAAGCCAGTAGATGAGCACCTGTCGAAATTATGGAATTTTGAGGTTAATTGTTTTATTTTAGAATTAATTTATTGGAGGTGTAATTAATTACTGTATTTTATTTAATTATTGCGCATTGCCTTTGCTTCGATATTTGGAGCGCTATCCTGACTTTTGTCTTCCAACAAATTTTACAATCTTGCCCTAGACATGCCCGTCTTCCATTCTGCTATTTTTGCAGCTCATAATTTTGCTCCCTGTGCATTAATTCTGGCCGCACAAAAATCGTCGCGGACGTTATTTAATAAATTTCTATTTTATATCGTTGTGCGTTCCAATTGAAATTGGAGACAATCTTGACCTATTTTTCGTGCGGCCCAAATTAGGGTAATATTCTGTTCTGAGTCTTCTTCATTATTGGTATTGATGACTTGACCTGATTTTGGCCCCATGTACTCCTAATTAATTTTAGAACACAACTTGCATTTATTTCTAATTAAATTGAGGATACTATTTTAACCAATTCTGAAATTCCAATTTAATTCCAGTGCCCTGCTATTTTAGCCCACACCAAACTTACAGCGCCCCTGACCCTACAAAACACCGGACCTCGAATCGCCCGCCAAATTTTTGTCATTTTATGTGTCTGTGTAAATACCCAAATTTAAGGGGGCTAATTTGCAAATTTGCATTTTTTGTGTCAACACCCATTTGTTTAAACCAATGAGGGAGCCCTATTAATTTTTATTAAACCTCACCCTCATTCCTACATGAATTAAAATCCCTCATGACCAATCTGGGCCACTCATTCTAGGGGATCAATCACAACCCTTTATTTCACTCCCCTCTCCCCTATATAATGTCTTGTCACATCTTAAGCCCTAATCCCTAGAAAACCTAGGTAACCACACCCTCCTCAAGCCTCCACCTCCCTCTCTCATACGTAGGAAACCTCTTTCTTTTCTTTTTCTCCTTCTTCCTTTTTTCTTCTCATTTCTTCTCTTCTTCTTCCTTTTTCTTCTTCCTCTATTATTTTGAATTTGAATTTAGTTAAGGGGGGAAACCAACCTACTGTTCACCCATTTCCTCCCTATCTCCTGAACCCGGCCAACCCCGGCGGCTCCCCGCGGCGACTGCCCGACCCGGCTGTGCTCTTCCCCATCTCCTCCCTCTGCGTACTGCTCGGCCGACTCCGCCCCAGACAACCTCTCCGACCCGCTGCGACGGCGGCCCCCTCTGAACCCGCTGGCTGCAGCCCGCGCTTGAGTCCCCGGCCGAGCCCAGTACTCCGGCTACTCCCCCTCTGCGTTCAACTCCTCCGGCCTCCGGCCGAGTACCGGCCCCGCAACCCGCACGACTCCGCTGACTGCTCCTCCTCCCTGCTGTTACTCCGGCAGCCACCTATCTCTTTCATCACTTCGACCATCACCAACTGTCACCACCACCATCGTCATCAATCACCACCTCCACTCTTCCTCCCTCGGATCTACTCCATTTCCGGCCACACTCCGATGGCCGAGCCCCGTAGCGCAACTCCTCCCCTCTTACCGAGCAGTGCTCCGGCGACCCCGGCCTGCTGCTCAGCCGCTGCTGCTCGGCTGCTGCCGGCGCTGCACCTTCCCGCTGGCCTCCTCCAGTCCAGCCAGGTCCGATCGCTGCGACTGCCGTCCCGACTCCCTGCAGCAACCCGACCTCCGACCCGCTGTGTTCTCCGACGGACTTCCAACTCCCTCCGGCTGTACCTCGACACTCCGGCGGCCGGCCAACCCCTGCCACTGTAAGAAATTCTTCTCCTTCCCTTCTTTCCTCCTTCACCATTGTACATGCATGTATACATAACTATTGTATATATATATATATATGTATATATATAATATATTAATATATATACATAACTAAGGTATATGTATTTGTATGTATATAGTTAATGTGTAGATATCTATATATGTATATAAATACGTATACGTATATTGGTATGTATTTATGTGTATGTTTTAATTTTTAAATTGGTCTATATATTTCATATATAGATATATACGCGTATATTTTTAATATATATGTATATGTATATGTATATATCTTGCGTATTTCTCTATTTTCTATATATGTATATTAAATGTATTTTATTATAAATGCGTATTAAATATATATGTGTATAAATTGTCTGTATACATACAATACATGTTAATGTATGTTTTAGTATTTAATATTATGTGTTGTATAATAAATTGGTATATATAAAGCTGTATTTTGGTATAATTATATATTGATAAAATATATATTAAATTAATATTTTTGGTATAAATATGTGTATGTATAAACATATTTTTGGTATATATATGTACTATATACATATTGGTATATGTATACTCTAGTGTGTGTGTATTGATGTATATATACATGTATTCAGGTATATAGTATATAAATTTTATTTGGTATATGATACATATATATAGATATAACAAATATATATATTTTCACTAGTACATATATATGTATACATGTATATTCTTAAATATAGTTATGAATAAATATGTTATGTATATTTATAACATAAAAATATATATCTATATACTTCTATCTAATGTATCTACACTTATATGTATTTTTGTACAAAACTACTGATATACATTTATATATGTACTTTATACATATTAAACTGATATATATATATATTCTCTGAGTATAAATGTATATTTATTATGTATATCCTACTAGATGACCCTAGTTGACTAGTGCCTTGCCTGGCATAGCCCTGAGGCCAGTATATTTCTTTTGTGTGTTAGTATAGCATCTGATGAAAGTGTTATAATTGTGATTTGTCTTTAGGACTGTTGGTTTACCAGGGGATACTCTGGAACAGGACATCAATAATTACCAGCTAAGGACCCAAGGCGAGTACATTCTCTGATTAGTTTCTAATTTATGATATCTCCTATGTTCACTGTATCTAGTGTAAATATCCATGTTCCTGACACGTTGGTTACACGGATTGGTATACACGGATCTCGTCATGAGATGTTATTCCTTATTCATGGTGTAGCTTGTACAAGACTTATTTCCTTGATATTTTGTGCATGTACAGACACTGAGACCCGGGAAGATTTGCTACCTCCCTAGGGAATCCCGTGCCATAGCGTACCATGATTGGATCTACTATACCAGTCGGGCGTTTGGGGAGTACTTTAGTGTAGATATGTGATCATACCCAACTTTATATACACCATAGCTCACCCCACATCTCACGTCGGGTGCGGCCTGACCATTTACATGCTCCATAGCTGTTACGTGTGATTAGCCTGACCTCTACATGCATCATAGCTAACCAACGGTTAGCCTGACCTTACATGAACCATAGCTAATCACATGTAACCAGCCTGATCAAGTTCCCAAGCCGATCACATGTTAAAGCTAGTACTCACACACTTAGTCCTAAAATTCTTGCTCATTGACATATTGTTCTTTTCCTGCATTTACCTACAGTATTTCCAGTATTTCTCTCATTGTACATTTCTCGTACCTATACATGCATCTGGTATGTTTCCATCTAGAACTGCTACATAGTTTATGTCATTTATATAGAACTGCTATTTAGAGATATACTTTGCTCCTTCCTTACTGGAAAATATTTTTCCAGACTGTGACCTTAGTAGACTGGTTTCTGACACACTTGAAGATTGGAAGTTAATGAGTGCAGGTATGATTATTTGTCATTAGTTTTGTGTTGTGTTCTTTTGTTTCTTCAATTTCTTATCGTGCTGTAGTTGTGATTGAGTATGTTGTTCATTTTTATAGTGATATCCACGGCTCCTTATGGAGTTGGGTATTCACGTGAGTTGATTAGATAGTTACATGACCTAGACAGCGTTCTACCGCCGATGCTGCGGCGTAGGCTGGACGTACCCACGCTCTCGTGCCCCTAAACCGGGTGCGGGTCGTGACACGTTTTTAGTGGTGGCCCATGCAGGTCAGACTTCACAAGTTGTGCGATGTCGTGGTAGTGTGACGTCTTCGTTGTACTACTGCGTGCCTGCTATAAGACATAGGATATAGGGTACTAGGATGAGAGAGGATACTCAATCACAAAATCTTGAGAGATTCCTGGGACGATCCCTTGAGAATCTTATTATAACTTCTAATTTTGAATCCTTCGTTTTGTTTCCGTCCGTCCTTACTCATTGATATTGAATTTGATTATTGTTGATCAATTATTAACATTTGAAATCTTGGTATCATTGTTGAGTTTGATTCTTGTTGACCAGTTGTTAAATTTAATTCTTGGTATCGTTGTTGAGTTGATTTCATATCGAGATGAATTTTACGGACTAAAATTTATGGTATCATCTGATGACATATATTGATGAGGACAGTGAGAAAGGTAAAACGTCTACTTTGGTTATGGAACCTAAAGTTTATCGCAGCCATATTAGCTGTCGTGACGAGAACGTAGGAACCTAACTTGGATGTACATACTTTAGTTATAAGATTTAGAGTTTCTCGCAGCCATACCGGTTGGCGTGGCGAGGATTCTAGATGACATGATTATAGAGTTGCATACCTTAGTTACGGAACCTGTCGTTTATCGCATCTATGCTTACTGGCGTGGCGAGGATTCTGTGTGTTATGATTTCTGACAGACGTGTATGATTATCAGGTTGTATCTTAAATTGGTTCTTAAAATATCATCTCAAGACTTATCTATTTATGTTATTCCAGGACTTTGTTCCATCGCTTCTTTTCTTTACTAGCAGTAAAGATACCCTCCGTCCTTGATCCAGTTCCTTTTTGAGCTTATTTTCTTTGAGGATTCCTTGTTAGTATGATAATTAGTAACTTGTAATTTTGGTTGTGTCTTGTATTAGTTTAACTGAGTGTTACTTGTGAGTTGTAAGTGTTTTTTTAGTTGGACATGTGAGCAGTAGGCCTTAACCTAGAATTAACCCATAGCATAATACCTTGTAACAATAGTTCTAGGATAAGTGTCATCATAGTACTATAAGTAGAAGGAGAATATAGGGTATCAGTGATAGTTCTCAGAGTTAGTGTCAAAGCCAATATACCCGTCCTGGATAATCATGATTATATAATTGGGTGGCATATGTAAACAATTAGGTATCAAGGAATTGTGTTAAGAATTAATGGAGCATGATGTTCAATTTGATAATTGATATCGGAAGTGTCAAGGGTAAGGAAATATATACACATAAAGTTAATGAGGTGTCATGAGTAGAGAAATATCGGAATTGGTAATGAAATTGGTGAGGCGTATCACAGACCAGTTTAACAGGCTATAAAAGATTACAGAGAAATACATATACAACAATCGAGATGAGGAACCATATACTTGCCCATGAGAATAAGAAAAATGAGTGTTATAAAAGGAACAGCTAATCATGAGTTCTAATAAGTTTGAGGAGATGATACAATAATGAAACTAGTAATATAATACCAAGAGTGCTAATGATTCTATATCGAGGATTAGTCGAGGATGATGTTAATAACAGTAAGTACTACGTGTGATGATAATTAGATTGGTGTATTAAGTAATATAGATAGAAAATCATGAAAGAAAATACAGGTGATGATAACTTTGATCATTGGAGGTAATAGTACAAGTGATTCAGGCAGTACAATTTTATTACACAATTATAGACACTAGATGCATTGAGTGCGCCTTGAGTATCAGAGACCGCGAGCACTGATATGTACATTTGTGGAGTTATAAATTAAAAGGTGGAAATAAAATTTTATTTTTAGAATAATTGAGGAGTTGAGATTACATCATTAAATTGTGAGGATTTCAAATATGAATTCAATAAACGTGGTTAAGGCTACAAAGATTTTTGGAGTGATTAAATTTTATTTCGATGTTGAGTATCTGATTTTGAGGAAGTATATACAGTTTATTTCAAGTTGATCGAGAAGTTAAACCTTGACGATTATTTTGAGGATTAATTCTATGGTAGATGAGAGATATGAATATTAATATATGAGTAGAGGATATACATGTGTAAGGATCTGGTGATTTGAGCATGATTGAGATGGCACCGCAGACTGACTTGGGTGTCCATCTAAAGTTGTATTAGAAAGAGCAGTATTTAGTATGGTGTTGCACTTGACGTATACTTGAGTGATAAGAACGACTAGTATGAACAATTGTAGTAGAAACAGAAACTGACAGAGGGTATGGTACTAAAGAGATAGAGGTATCAACTTGGATGCATTATTGAATCATGGTTATATTAGAGATTCATGGCATCAGATTTTGGTATTAATAAACAGGTGTGTGCAATACGGATGTATTCATGGATTTTGTGGATTAATGAGTAGTTGATATGGGTACCAGTGTACAGGAATAAGAATTAGTTAGTGAATGTGCTAGAGTTAAGTGTTTGTTAGAGATAGGAGATATCGCAAGAAATATGTTAGCAGGTTCTTTCTCATGTTGTTTTGTCTTCTGATTGATTGATTCCCTAGTACCGTGGTTGTATTCATGATTTCTTGTTAGAGTGTAGTTGGTAGTACACCATGACAAAAGATATCATATTCCCCTTAGGTTGTATGTTGTATGATTGTAGGGAAGATTTTTCTTGAACCATGATTATTAGGGTTGACCTTGACGAAGATCTACGAAGGAGTTATGACTTGACAAGAGAGACAAGATGATTAAAATTCGAGGAAACACCAATTTAAATAGAGGGATAAGAATTTAACATGGCAGGATTTATGATGTATAAATTCCAGGAAGATTATGACATGCTTAAATTGGTTATTAAATTTGGGAAATTTTTGGAGATTATCAACATACTTATTTGATTGCAAGTTATGAACTTTCAAAATGTTATACTTTAATTTGGAGAATCCTTAAGTATCTCACTGTAAAGTATTTGAGGGAAGAGAAAACCGAGAAATAAAAATTTTGGTGGACTAATGTTAAATTCAAACTTTTTGAACGAGATTACATTTTTGCATTGATTAAAATCAAGTTAGAGGAGTGGGTATTAAATTCCGAGTATTGAATTATTAAGTAAAAACTTTCAGGAAATTTTTGATAAAAATGGACTTTGATTCTATTTCGAGGATTTTTCAGGAATACAAATAATACAGAATTTTTGAAAATTGTGAAAAGACATCGTGGATTATTACCTGATTTCGTGGATGATGAATTTAATTTTTGAGGGAAATAATAATGTGTATGATTAAATGCTACTACGAGTATTTTAAATTTCGAGGACGAAATTCTTTTAAGGTGGGTAGACTTGTCACTACCACGTTCCGAAAACAGGGGTATTTTCGACTTTTTACAATATTTAATATTATTGTAGTTATAATTAATTAATTACATGATAGTATATTTAATTAAATAACTGTGTGATGTGTACTTTAATATATTATATTATAGACAGTGTTCATTTGTGTTTGTGATGGTAGACTTGACCTAGAAGCCAGTAGATGAGCACCTGTCGGAATTATGGAATTTTGAGGTTAATTGTTTTATTTTAGAATTAATTTATTGGAGGTGTAATTAATTACTGTATTTTATTTAATTATTGCGCATTGCCTTTGCTTCGATATTTGGAGCGCTATCCTGACTTTTGTCTTCCAACAAATTTTACAATCTTGCCCTAGACATGCCCGCCTTCCATTCTGCTATTTTTGCAGCTCATAATTTTGCTCCCTGTGCATTAATTCTGGCCGCACAAAAATCGTCGCGGACGTTATTTAATAAATTTCTATTTTGTATCGTTGTGCGTTCCAATTGAAATTGGAGACAATCTTGACCTATTTTTCGTGCGGCCCAAATTAAGGTAATATTCTGTTCTGAGTCTTCTTCATTATTGGTATTGATGACTTGACCTGATTTTGGCCCCATGTACTCCTAATTAATTTTAGAACACAACTTGCATTTATTTCTAATTAAATTGAGGATACTATTTTAACCAATTCTGAAATTCCAATTTAATTCCAGTGCCCTGCTATTTTAGCCCACACCAAACTTACAGCGCCCCTGACCCTACAAAACACCGGACCTCGAATCGCCCGCCAAATTTTCGTCATTTTATGTGTCTGTGCAAATACCCAAATTTAAGGGGGCTAATTTGCAAATTTGCATTTTTGGTGTCAACACCCATTTGTTTAAACCAATGAGGGAGCCCTATTAATTTTTATTAAACCTCACCCTCATTCCTACATGAATTAAAATCCCTCATGACCAATCTGGGCCACTCATTCTAGGGGATCAATCACAACCCTTTATTTCACTCCCCTCTCCCCTATATAATGTCTTGTCACATCCTAAGCCCTAATCCCTAGAAAACCTAGGTAACCACACCCTCCTCAAGCCTCCACCTCCCTCTCTCATACGTAGGAAACCTCTTTCTTTTCTTTTTCTCCTTCTTCCTTTCTTCTTCTCATTTCTTCTCTTCTTCTTCCTTTTTCTTCTTCCTCTATTATTTTGAATTTGAATTTAGTTAAGGGGGGGGGGGAAACCAACCTACTGTTCACCCATTTCCTCCCCATCTCCTGAACCCGGCCAACCCCGGCGGCTCCCCGCGGCGACTGCCCGACCCGGCTGTGCTCTTCCCCATCTCCTCCCTCTGCGTACTGCTCGGCCGACTCCGCCCCAGACAACCCCTCCGACCCGCTGCGACGGCGGCCCCCTCTGAACCCGCTGGCTGCAGCCCGCGCTCGAGTCCCCGGCCGAGCCCTGTACTTCGGCTACTCCCCCTCTGCGTTCAACTCCTCCGGCCTCCGGCCGAGTACCGGCCTCGCAACCCGCACGACTCCGCTGACTGCTCCTCCTCCCTGCTGTTACTCCGGCAGCCACCTATCTCCTTCATCACTCCGACCATCACCAACTATCACCACCACCATCGTCATCAATCACCACCTCCACTCTTCCTCCCTCGGATCTACTCCATTTCCGGCCACACTCCGGTGGCCGAGCCCCGTAGCGCAACTCCTCCCCTCTTCCCGAGCAGTGCTCCGGCGACCCGGGCCTGCTGCTCAGCCGCTGCTGCTCGGCTGCTGCCGGCCCTGCACCTTCCCGCTGGCCTCCTCCAGTCCGGCCAGGTCCGATCGCTGCGACTGCCGTCCCGACTCCCTGCAGCAACCCGACCTCCGACCCGCTGTGTTCTCCGACGGACTTCCAACTCCCTCCGGCTGCACCTCGACACTCCGGCGGCCGGCCAACCCCTGCCACTGTAAGAAATTCTTCTCCTCCCCTTCTTTCCTCCTTCACCATTGTACATGCATGTATACATAACTATTGTATATATATATATATATGTATATATATAATGTATTAATGTATATACATAACTAAGGTATATGTATTTGTATGTATATAGTTAATGTGTAGATATCTATATATGTATATAAATACGTATACGTATATTGGTATGTATTTATGTGTATGTTTTAATTTTTAAATTGGTCTATATATTTCATATATAGATATATACGCGTATATTTTTAATATATATGTATATGTATATATCTTGCGTATTTCTCTATTTTCTATATATGTATATTAAATGTATTTTGTTATAAATACATATTAAATATATATGTGTATAAATTGTCTGTATACATACAATACATGTTAATGTATGTTTTAGTATTTAATATTATGTGTTGTATAATAAATTGGTATATATAAAGCTGTATTTTGGTATAATTATATATTGGTAAAATATATATTAAATTAATATTTTTGGTATAAATATGTGTATGTATAAACATATTTTTGGTATATATATGTACTATATACATATTGGTATATGTATACTCTAGTATGTGTGTATTGATGTATATATACATGTATTCAGGTATATAGTATATAAATTTTATTTGGTATATGATACATATATATAGATATAACAAATATATATATTTTCACTAGTACATATATATGTATACATGTATATTCTTAAATATAGTTATGAATAAATGTGTTATGTATATTTATAACATAAAAATATATATCTATATACTTCTATCTAATGTATCTACACTTATATGTATTTTTGTACAAAACTACTGATATACATTTATATATGTACTTTATACATATTAAACTGATATATATATATATTCTCTGAGTATAAATGTATATTTATTATGTATATCCTACTAGATGACCCTAGTTGACTAGTGCCTTGCCTGGCATAGCCCTGAGGCCAGTATATTTCTTTTGTGTGTTAGTATAGCATCTGATGAAAGTGTTATAATTATGATTTGTCTTTAGGACTGTTGGTTTACCAGGGGATACTCTGGAACAGGTCATCAATAATTACCAGCTAAGGACCCAAGGCGAGTACATTCTCTGATTAGTTTCTAATTTATGATATCTCCTATGTTCACTGTATCTAGTGTAAATATCCATGTTCCTGACACGTTGGTTACACGGATTGGTATACACGGATCTCGTCATGAGATGTTATTCCTTATTCATGGTGTAGCTTGTACAAGACTTGTTTCCTTGATATCTTGTGCATGTACAGACACTGAGACCCGGAGAGATTTACTACCTCCCTAGGGAATCCCGTGCCATAGCATACCATGATTGGATCTAATATACCAGTCGGGGGTTTGGGGAGTACTTTAGTGTAGATATGTGATCATACCCAACTTTATATGCACCATAGCTCACCCCACATCTCATGTCGGGTGCGGCCTGACCATTTACATGCTCCATAGCTGTTACGTGTGATTAGCCTGACCTCTACATGCATCATAACTAACCAACGGTTAGCCTGACCTTACATGAACCATAGCTAATCACATATAACCAGCCTGATCAAGTTCCCAAGCCGATCACATGTTAAAGCTAGTACTCACACACTTAGTCCTAAAATTCTTGCTCATTGACATATTGTTTTTTTCCTGCATTTACTTACAGTATTTCCAGTATTTCTCTCATTGTACATTTCTCGTACCTATACATGCATCTGGTATGTTTCCATCTAGAACTGCTACATAGTTTATGTCATTTATATAGAACTGCTATTTAGAGATGTACTTTGCTTCTTCCTGACTGGAAAATATTTTTCCAGACTGTGACCTTAGTAGACTGGTTTCTGACACACTTGGAGATTGGAAGTTAATGACTGCAGGTATGATTATTTGTCATTAGTTTTGTGTTGTGTTCTTTTGTTTCTTCAAATTCTTATCGTGCTGTAGTTGTGATTGAGTATGTTGTTCATTTTTATAGTGATATCCACGGCTCCTTATGGAGTTGGATATTCGCGTGAATTGATTAGATAGTTACATGACCTAGACAGCGTTCTACCGCCGATGCTGCGGCGTAGGCTGGACGTACCCACGCTCTCGTGCCCCTAAACCGGGTACGGGTCATGACAAAAAACCCGAAAAATCCCGTGTCCGTGTCGTGTCCGACACGACACGAAGAATTAGGAAATTTAGGGTTAGGGTTTGGGTTCTGGTCGTTCCGACGAGGGGAGGCCGGCCGAAGGTGCGCCGGAGGGCCAGGCCAGCGGAGGAGGCGGTCGAGGGCTGCTGGGGCGTGCGGGGACGGCCGGCAGGGGCTGCCGGAGGCGGCGCAGCCGCTGCTGTTGCTGCCGCTGCTGGATCGTCGGGGCGCCGGAGTCGACGGGAGGTGGGCGGAGGAAGGAGAGGAAGGAGGAGGAGGGGGCTGGTCGGGGCGGAGCTGGGGCGAGGCGGCCGGCGAGGATAGGAACGGCGGCGGCGGGGCTAGGGTGGAGTTCTGGGGCGGTCGACGGGGAAGAGGGGAGGGGGTTTTGTAGGAGAGAGGGGCGGTGGCGTTTAGAGCCGAGGGAGGCGGTGGTGGCCGGGTCTGGCGGCGGAGGGGGCGGAGAAGGCGGGCAAGGCGGGCGGAGCTCCCGGCGGGCACGGCGGAGGACGCGGGGTAGGGCGGCCAGGTCAGGGAGAGGGGGAACCGGGTACGGGCGGGTCGGGTGCGGGTCTGGAGGATCCGACCCGACCCGCTAGGGGGCTGGGCCGGGTTCGTGGGCCGGGCTGGGCTGGGGGAAATGGGCCGGGCCGGGTTTAATTAGGATTAATAAATAAATAAATAAATAAATAAATAAATACTTAATTAATAAATAAATGTTTTTAGGTGTTTTAAAATAGGTCCGGGGTCCAATAAATTCCAGAAAAATTACCCTAAGTTCAATTTTTCATTTTACACCCAAAAATATTATTTTTAAAATATTTTAATATCATTTATTATCAATTAAAAATCATTTAATTATTAAAACCATGATTTTAATTACAGAAAAATCCCAGAAAATTCCTGAAAATTGTGAAAAATCCCAATTTAAAATTCTTGCAAAAATCTGGGGGTTTACAAGAGCCTCTATTTTAATTTTATATCTTGTTCCCCTGAAACTTTAGCGTTAGCTATTTGTGCGATGACTAAAACTTTTACTTTATCTTTCAAACTCGTGCCACATAATCCTTCTGATTGTTGGCCAAGTAATTTTTTTTATGTGAGAATATATAGTTGCTAGGATTATAGTTATTAATTTTGAATTTGAAATTTTGTGCTTGGTAGTTAGAACTTGATAGTTTTGAATTATTCTTGTAGATTGTGACCTGATGATTATCCTTTAGTTTTAATTCGCATAATTTGTAACCACACCCCGATACGAGTTATACCACATTTTCCCTTGAAGCCCAGTAACTTTTCCATTCTTACTATTGCCACTTGTTCTATAAGCACTATGATTAAGACTTAAGATGACCATTACCTATGGAGTTTCATAATGCGATAGGATACCCTAATAAGTACCAAGACCTTTCCTCGTAAACCTTGACAGGAGTCTCTACTTTATCCTTAAGGCAGTACAGTATTAGTTTATTATTTTAAGTTGGGTAGTAAGCCTCATAATCTAGTATCACATAGTCCTTGTGATCCATTGATAAAGTGGAATAGAATGACACCAACAATAGACTTGCATAAGAAGATAGTGTTTATTCAAACTGAAGAACTTAGAAACCCATACCCCTATTTAGTCGACTAGCGACTTAGACAAGGAGTTAGTATGACAACTGTAGAGACTGTAGAGTCTTATTTTTCTTGTGAACTTGAATTATTTTGTACCTTCTTTTATCATAATCCAGCATATTTATATTTTCTGAACTACCTCGACTTATGCTGCTATTATAGCCTAGTATTGTAAGCTTAATCTTTTATCAAGCTTGTTTATGACTGTAGAAGCATGAAAAATACGCTGGGAGGATCTACGCAGCCTTTTGATGCAGAACAGCATAAACAGAGGCCTTCAGAGCCAACAAACGTGCAACAGGCTTTCTTCGCTAAAAAAACAGAGCATGAAATATAAAGCTCAAAGGACCATCCGCGTAAGTGCAGTACGTCAAGGCTGCTCCAGCGTAAGATAGAGTTCTTCATCGCCTCCATGGCGTAAAACTCAGCCGCTCTCAAAGCAGCGTTAATGCGTACGAGGAACGCTTCGTTTTCCCCAAAATGAACCTGTCAAGTCACGCAGTGAACCTGGCCTCTGACTCCTGAAAAAAAGTGCTGCACGGCTACCCAGACGACGGCTGGAAACGATGACAGACCCCTCGGGACGCGCCCCACAGTATGATGGCGGATCTCGGTATTTAATGCAGAGGATTTGGTTAAAATATCACCAAACCGTCGGTTACTGTCACTACCACATTTTCTAGGAAAGGGTATTTTGGTAATTTCCTATTTAAATAAATATTGTGCATGGTAAATAATTATTTGTTATATTATTTAATTGTTGTTAGTTATTATTTAATTATTTTAGACTAGTTTAGTTTGGACCCATGGACCAACATGAATTAATTAGTTAGACTTGGCCCATTTAGAAAGCCCATAGTTAAGGAGATGGATTAAATTAATTAAATGATTAGACTAGAAGCTTCCTTCCTTAATTATTTCTTCATGAGAGGCCCCAAGGGGTACATTGGACATTTTACCATTGCTTGGGGGAGGGGCTATGGCCGGCCTATATAGGAGGGGGGGAAATTTCTCTCTCCTCCCATTTCATTCCAAATCTAGATCTAGAATTTTTCCACTACCAAATTCCCTCCATTCCCAATCCAATTCCCTACCAAATTCATTCCAAATTCTTTCCAATTCACCATTAGAGAAGGAGGAAGCAAGGATCTAGAAGAAGGAAGCAAAGATCTACAAAGAGGAGCAAGGATCTACAATTTGGAAGCAAGTTCATCTCAATTGGAGGTTTCATTGGGAATCCATCTCCCAATAGGTATAATTCAGATTTTCCCATTTAAATAGCTTCTAAATCTGAGATTTAATCATGTAAAATCAACCTATATGTATGTACTACCCATAGGACTTTGTTTTGTGTTCATAGGAGACCCATGGAGAAAGTTATGGTGCTTTTTGTGTCAATTTTGTTGGAATTCCGAATTTACATTTTTTTGTGTGTGTCAATTGATCCTATAGATCAATTGGACATGAGATTTGTGTTTGAGGCTAGTGTCGTGTCCATATTGGGATACTTGTGGTTCGTATCCCAACTATTTGGTGATACGTGTCATTTGGGGGTTTTTCTCCGACACGGGGCTTTGAACATGTCGTATTTTGACACGGACACATAGATCTACTTTTGACGCTTTGATTTGTTCATAAATATTATTTATGATTTGTTTGTGTCCTTCGGGGTGCATTTGGTTGTGTGTTGGACTCGTGTCGCATGCGTATCCTAGATCTAGTGGGATACGGTGAGATACTCTCCAATTGTGTGTATTTTTGCATAGATCTAATTAATTGTTGTTCAATTCTTCATTTATAATTAGTATATATATATGGATATTAAATATTTATTTTGTATATTTATTATAGTAATTATTGTAGCATAGATCTATATTTTGGGTGTGCTAATATAATGTACAATATAATATGTAGCTTTCTTGCATGCAAATATATATGTTACTACTTGTTAAATAATATAATTTATACATAAAATGTTTTATAAAATATATTTGTATGTTTAATTGTGTAATTATATTATTTATAATTATTATGTAATTATTTGGATATTAATGTAAATATTTTAGGTGTGCTTCTAGCCATGTAAATTATATGTTCTTTGTTAAATATTTGAAGGTATAAGTTTAATGTATATATTATATATTATAATTGTATATATATATATGTATATATATATGTGTTTTGTGAGGAATAATAATTGTAATAATATATTATGTTATTTATATAAATGTTGGGTTGTATATATTATTTTAGGGTATATATTAATTGTATTATTAGTATACTTTGTGTGAGTTCTTTTTGAATCTAATTTGATTCCTAAATTATTGTAGTTTATCTCTATATTATTTTATAGATGTCTTGTGAGGTTGACTTTGGGTTTGACCATGTTTGACTTTAGTTAACTTTAGAGTTGACCATAGTTGACTTTTACCTTAGAATTGACTTATTGACCTAGAAGTTGCCTAGTTTGACTTGTTCTCTTTCCGGGACCTTGTATTAATATGGTATTCCATATCTAGGTCTTCGAGGCACCGAGTCAGACATTTGTGAGACTGTTCATTAGACTTCAGGCGAGTACATTCTCTGATAGTTTCTCATTTATGATATCCTCTATGTTCGTTGTATCTAGTGTAGATTTACATGTTTCTCTCGACACTATGGTTACACGGATTGGTATATCCGGATCTCGTCATGAGATGTTATTCCTTGGTATATGGTGTATATGGTGCAAGTATTGTTTCATTGGTTATCTTGTACATGTACAGACACCGATTCCCGGGGAGACTAGCTATCTTCTTGGGGAATCTCGTGCCATAACGTACCGTGGTTGGATCTATTATACCAGTCGGGGGTGGGGATTATTTTAGTGTAGATATGTGATCATACCCTCCTTGTGCATGTCTTGTTTCTTGTGAGTGTTGATCATACACCGCACGTATGATTAACCAGGCCATTATACTCTTGTGCAAGTTCCCAAGCCGATCACATGTTAAAGCTAGTACTCACACACTTAGTCATTAGTATTCTTGTTCTATCAGCATATTGTTCATTATTGTATTTTTTTCCAGTATTTCCTTATTGTCTATACATTTCTTGTATCTATTTATGCATCTTGTTTATCCACAGCTATTTACTGTTACATAGTTTTTATCATTGTTTGAGAACTGCTGTTAGGGTTGTACTCTGCTCCTTTCCTGACTGGATATATTTTTCCAGATGACACTGAGGAGTACCCTACCTATTATGGACCCCAGGATGTTGTGGGTTTAGATTCTGAGACCCTGGCTCAAGAGGGACTTATCCCAACTGAGACAGTTGACCCTGGAGTTGTAGCTTTATAGTTTTGTAGTATTCTTTGTACTGGATTTGTCTCCAGCATATTTCTGTAATTTTTTTCAGACTCATTGATGTATTATTTTAGACTCATGAGTTGTATTGTGACTATTCTATTCTTATCTGATTCGTGTTCATTCTATCTTAGTTCTGTTATTGAGTACACTATCTTTTGGTGGTTCATTATATTAGATAGACTTTCTAGACAGCGTTCTACCGCCGATTCTGCGGCGTAGGCTGGACGTTGTTTCCGACTAGTACCCTTACCCCGGGTGCGGGTCGTGACACGTTTTTGGTGGTGGCCCATGCAGGTCTAGCTTCACAAGTATGTGATGTCGTGGTAGTGCGACAACTTAGTTGTACTACTGCGAGCCTGCAATAGGATATAGGGTATAGGCTGAGATACTCAATCACATCTAGGAAAATTCTTTTGATTCAACTATTCTCCTTTGATATTGATACTTGATCTCTTAAACTGTCCTTTCCTTGATGTCTACATCTTGTGCCATATTGATCCTCATTCCGTCTTTTTATGAGACATACTCGGAGATACTTGCGGAGGCACGCAAGGTTGAGCGGGATCTGGGTTTGAAGACCAAGAGAGACCGTGATTCTTTTCTGGGAGCCAACGGCAGTGCAGTATCTGCCAAACGTCCTCATTTCCAGTCCAGACCTTTCCAGCAGCCACAGCAGAACCAGATTCCAGCTAGAGCGCCTTTTTACCAGGCACCTCAGCAGCAGAGGCAGTTACAGCAAGCTCTATGCAACTTCTGCAAGAAGCCCGGCCACATCTGGGAAGTTTGCAGAAAGAGGCTAGGAGTTTGTTTGTATTGTGGTACTGAAGGGCATCAATTGAGGGAGTGTCCTCGTCATGCAGTTCAGGGAGCAGCTCCAGCTCCGAAGGCACAGATAAGACCACCTGCAGCACAACCGAGGGGACCGCTTCCGACACAGCAGCAGCGTTTTGTCCAGCATCAGCAGCAGGGAGGTGCTCGGCAGGGACGAGCGTTTGCTATGACAGTCGAAGAGGAGGAACCCATAGGAGATGTCATCGCAGGTTCTATTCTTCTTGATTCCATTCCAGCTTTAGCTTTGTTTGATAGTGGTGCTTCCCATAGTTTTGTATCTGTTTCTTTTGCTCTAAAGCATAGTTTGGTAGCTGAGTCTTTGCTTAGGACTTGCAAGATCATGACCGGGGGAGGCATTATCCTGGTTAATGATATTTGCAAGGATCGGAGAGTTACTCTGGGAGGCCGGGAGTTGAGTGCGTGTCTACTTGTAATGCCACTTCCGAGCTACGACATTGTACTCGGGATAGATTGGTTGAGTAGGCACCGTGCTAACATAGATTGTAGAGGAGGTAGAGTTTTGTTTGGTCCGCCAGGAGAGCCAGAGTTTGAGTTTGTTAGAGGAGCTGCGGAGCAGGAAGAAGGCATTATTTGTGGAGCTATGGTGGAAGACAAGGAGTTGCCACATCCGTTGATAGCAGAATTTTTGGATGTGTTTCCTGAAGAATTGCCAGGATTGCCGCCAGATCGAGATGTTGAATTTTCTATAGACTTGGTGCCAGGTGCAGAACCGATTTCGCAGCATGTCTATAGAGTAAACAACAGCGAGCTGGTCGAGTTGAAGAAGCAGGTGGACGAATTGCAGGATAAGGGGTTTATCAGATCGAGTTCTTCACCATGGGGAGCCCCGGTATTGTTCGTACCAAAGAAGGATGGATCGGTGCGCATGTGCATTGATTACAGGGCTTTGAATAATCTCACTATCAAGAATAAGTATCCTTTGCTACGGATTGATGATCTGTTTGATCAGTTGAGTGGTGCCAAGGTATTTTCTAAGATAGATTTGAGATCAGGCTACCATCAGGTAAAGGTGAAGCTGGGGGACATACCGAAGACTGCTTTTAGAACTCGGTATGGTCAGTACGAGTTTATGGTGATGCCGTTTGGTTTGACTAATGCACCGGCGGTATTTATGAACTTGATGAACAAGATGTTCCACCAGTACCTTGACAAGTTCGTGGTGGTGTTCATCGACGACATACTCATATACTCGAGGACACCGGAGGAGCATGAGGAGCATTTGAGGATTGTGTTGGATGTGCTGAGGAAGGAGAAGTTGTATGGGAAGTTGTCCAAATGTGAGTTTTTCTTGGACAAGGTGGAATTCTTGGGGCATGTTGTGACTGGTGATGGTATTTCAGTGGATCCGAAGAAGATTTCAGCAGTGGAATCTTGGAAGACTCCGAGATCGGTAGCAGAGATCAGGAGTTTCTTGGGATTGGCAGGCTACTACAGAAAGTTTGTGCAAGATTTTTCGAGGATTGCCGAGCCGATGACCAGACTGACAAGGAAGGATGTGGAGTTTGTTTGGACGGAAGATTGCCAGGCTGCTTTTGAGGAGTTGAAGAAGAGGTTGACGTCTGCTCCTATTTTGACATTGCCATCAGGGTCCGAAGGTTTCACTATTTATAGTGATGCATCGGGAAAGGGTTTAGGTTGTGTTCTTCAGCAGCATGGGAAAGTGATTGCCTATGCATCCAGGCAATTACGTTCTCATGAAAAGAACTATCCTACCCATGATTTGGAGTTGGCAGCTGTCATATTCACCCTGAAGTTGTGGAAACATTATTTGTACGGAGAGCGTGTGGAGATCTTCACAGACCACAAAAGCTTGAAGTACGTTTTCACGCAGAAGGAGTTGAACATGAGGCAGCGTCGGTGGTTGGAATTGATGAAGGATTTTGATATCTCTTTGCAATATCATCCTGGGAAAGCCAATGTAGTTGCCGATGCTTTGAGCATGTATCCGGTAGCTATGTTCTTGACGCAGGATCGATATCTGTTGGAGGACTTGGAGAGCTTGGGCATTGAGGTGATTGTTCCTGGGTGTGCTATGCAGATATGGGGATTTGTCACGACCCGCACCCGGTTTAGGGGCACGAATGCGTGGGTACGTCCAGCCTACGCCGCAGCATCGGCGGTAGAACGCTGTCTAGGTCGAGTACTATCTAACAATCTCACGCTAGTATCCAACTCCATAAGGAGACTCGGATGATACTATAAAATATCAACAACATACTCAATCACAACTACAGCACGATAGGAATTTGAAGAAGTAAAAGAAAACAACACAAGTCTAAAGACAACATAATCATACCTGCAATCATTAACTTCCAATCCCCAAGTGTGTCGGAACCAGTCTACTAAGGTCACAGTCTGGAAAAATATTTTCCAGTCAGGAAGGAGCAAAGTACATCTCTAAATAGCAGTTCTATATAAATGACATAAGCTATGTAGCAGTTCTAGATGGAAACATACCAGATGCATGTATAGGTACGAGAAATATACAATAAGAGAAATACTGGAAATACTGTAAGTAAATGCAGGAAAGAAACATTATGTCCATGAGCAAGAGTTCTATGACTAAGTGTGTTGAGTACTAGCTTTAACATGTGATCGGCTTGGGAACTTGATCAGACTGGTTACATGTGATTAGCTATGATTCATGGAAGGTCAGGCTAACCGCTGGTTAGCTATGATGCATGGAGAGGTCAGGCTAATCACACGTAACAGCTATGAGGCATGGAGATGGTCAGGCCGCACCCGACGTGAGATGTGGGGTGAGCTATGATGCATGGATAGTTGGGTATGATCACATATCTACACTACAGTACTCCCCAAACCCCCGACTGATATAGTAGATCCAATCATGGTATGCTATGGCACGGGATTCCCTAGGAAGGTAGCAAATCTCCCCGGGAATCAGTGTCTGTACATGCACAAGATATCAAGGAAACAAGTCTTGTACAAGCTACACCATGAATAAGGAATAACATCTCACGACGAGATCCGTGTATACCAGTCCGTGTAACCAACGTGTCAAGAACATGCATATTTACACTAGATACAGTGAACATAGGAGATATCATAAATTAGAAACTAATCAGAGAATGTACTCGCCTTGGGTCCTTAGCTGGTAATGTCAATGTCCTGTCCCAGAGTACCGTCTGGAGGAACCAACAGTCCTAAAAATACATCAAATACAACATTTGCATCAGGTACTACACTAACACATCACAATTTCATGAACTCAGGGCTCTGCCAGGCATGGCTCTAGTCAACTAGGGTCACCAAGTAATTTACCAATTAATCATATTATCAACAAATAATTTAATACATATATATATAGTTATTCCAAAGTATACAGAAGAGGTATCACTGTATGTACATAAGTGGAAAAATATTTTATTTATGTGAAAAATTATACATCACTTATACATATAGACTAGTATACATGTACCAAAATACATATTAACTTATATTATATATATATGTACATACATACCAAAATAATACTATACTATATACAGGTAATATACCAAAATATGTTTTACAAGTACATATATATCAATACAGTTTATATATATATATATACTATATGCATATATACCAAAATATGGTTATATATACATATATATACCAATATACATTTATTTATTTATTTATTTTTTTAATACTGAAACATACATTAATACTTGGTATACCATAAAGCGTATATAATATATATATAAGTGTCTATTAGTAATTTACCAAAAATACGTATCTGTGTATATACACTAGTAGATGTATATATACATATATACTTTTTATACCAAAATACATATTTGTATATATATCAAAAATAATACATAACTAATTTCATACGTTAAAACAATAAACTAATTATGTAGTATTTACCAAACTAGTTACATGAATTTACTAAGCTAATTTTATTTATTTACTAACTAATTATATAAATTTACTAGACTAATACATGTTAATATAACCAAATTACATATTAATATAAACTAATTATATATACTAAACTGATGTTGTAATTTAATAAACTAATTGTTTAATAATTTAACTACTGATTAAATAATAATTACTGATTAATGAATTAATTAACTGATAAAAACTAACTGATTAAAATTAATTAACTGAAAAATTAATTAACTAATTACTAATTATTAATAATTAACTAATCAAATCATATATTAACTAAACTAATTAATTAATAATTAACTACTGATTAATTTATAATTAATTAAACTAAACTATATCAAATTAACTAATTTAAATTAACTAAACTAACTATATAATTTAACTAATGATTAATTAACTAATCTAACTAATTTATTAATTAACTAATTTATTAATTAATTACTAACTTAATCACAGAAAAAGCACAGACTGAAGAAAGAAAAGGAAGACTGAAGAAAGAAAGGAAAAGGAAGAGGGGCTCACGTCGGGGTGGTCTCCGGCGTCGGCGCGGAGGAGGGCCGCTGGGGTCGGACCGGCAAGGGGTCGGCGGTAGATCCCATCTCGAAGCGGCCGGGCGGTGGAAATTCGAGGCAGATCTGCTCGACGGATGAGGGAATCCGCGGCGGCGGCGGTCTGGTTCCAGCGGTGGTCTCGACTCGAGGCGGTGGCGGTCTGAAGCGTCGGCGGCGGACGCTCGAGAGCAGCGGCGGCGTGGAGCTCGAGGGCAGCGGGCTCGGCGCTCGAGGGCAGCGGCTCGGCGCTCGAGGGGAGGCGGCTTCGAGGAGACGTCGGCGGCGGCTACCGGCTTCAGCGGCCACGGCTCGACGCGGCCACGGTGGTTCTTCTCGGCGGAGGTGGAGGTCCTGCAGCCACCGGGCTTGACGACGAGGAGGTGCTCCGCGGCTCGGCTCGACAAGGCTAGATCTAGGGTTAGGGTGCTGTGTGTCAGGGGGTCGTGTCCGGGTCTGCCGGACACGGGGATGATGCTCTGTGGGCGTGTCCGGGTGTTGGACACGGGGTGGGTGTGTACAGTGGTGGGTGTGGAGGTGGTGTCCGGGTGTGTCGGACACGGAAAGCTGGTTGTAAACTGTAAATCTGGACACATGAAATGAATGGATACGGTGGGACACCCGGGGTCGGACCCGAGGCCATCACGGCTGACACGGTGATGCTGGATACACGGTCACGAGCACAAAAATGGTGATGATGGCTTGTGGGAAATTGTGGGGGCTAGCTAATAATTAGGAGATTAGGGTTTCTTGGGAATGGTGAGAAGGAGAACTTAAATAGGGAGAGATGGTGTGGGTTAAAGGGTTGCGGGTTGGCCCAATAATGAATGGCCCAGAATTAAATATAAAAGGATTTCTCATGTGGGAAAAATGAGGGTGTGCTGGCTAGTTAATAGGAAATGGAAATTTGAAAAATTTAAAAAGAAGAGATTATAATTTCGGAAAATATTTTAGGAAAGCTACGTAATTTATTTATTTACCATTCCATTAGTTATAAAAATTATTTTGAAGAAACAACTAGTCCTTTAATTAATTTTATCCAATAAATAATTTTATGATTTCAAGCCAATAAAAATTTGAAACTAGAGGAATATATATATTATTATTATTTATTTATTTTGTACTACATCGTCACTTAGGAAAAAGGATTTTTATAAAGGATTTTTAAACTACCTTCTACAATCAAACATCGTTCAAAATCAAATAAAAAATTTCAAGGAGAAATATTTTATAACACTTGATATTTTAAAATAATTAAAAATCTAATTATTTTGGAAATTGGAAATCGGAGGTTACAAGTCTATCCACCTTAGAAAAATTTCGTCCTCGAAATTTTAGGGGTGACTAGGATAGAAAAATTTGTTGTTCAAAATGATGAATATATCATTGAAGAAAATATTTCTATAAGGAAAAATATTTACCAAACAGAAGGAAACATGAAGAAAAAGAAAATATGGTTTAAGACAGGAATAACTTGAAGGAATTATGGCTCGGCCTTGAATCCTCTAGAAAGTTTAGGTTTTGGGAAGTAGACATGATCACAAAAACAGATAATTGGAATAATGCACGTTACCTTTTCAAAGTAACTAAACCAAGGAAGACCCAGTATAAAGAATGATATAGACATGAAGGTTATAGCTAATCCGAAAGATACGGTCGACAATTTGATTTAAGAACTTAAATACATCCTTCAGAATGTAATCAAGAGACATCTAATCGCCTTTCTTGATTTCTAGGAAAAAGAGTAGTCTTTACTACCTTCTGAAAATAATCCTTCCTTTTTCCTCGTTCATTTTACTTTTCTCAATCTTGTGATTCATCATTAACTAATATCTATAAAGTTTCAAATTCCACAAACTTTATTAGATTAGATCTTAGAATTTCTGAATCAAAATTTATTACATGTCCAAAATCCTTATCATCAAATTCGAGTTTGTTTATCTTCACATCAACTATACCTCGATTATTTTCTTCGATTTCAAATGTTACTGTCATGGTCAAGATTTTAATTTAAATCACAACCTCAATATACCATGATCTTACCTTACGACCTTCAATTATATGATCCCATAATCAATTATATTATAATCTTCTTTACCATGAGCTTCATTTCATTCCATATTTCTTTATCCGTATGTATAATGTTTTCGAATTTGAACTAATATTTTTTTTTCATCCTCTGAATTTATTATCCCAATGTAAAAAAATTTTTTTTTTTTTACTACTCAAATCCTCAATATTTTAATTGAATTCCAGTCGTATCATAATCTCCTCAAATTTTGAGTAAATAACTAAATACAAAATTTACTATCCAATCCCTTTTAATTGAAATCCAATCAATGCATATTTATAAAACTTAAAAAATCTGCATCCCAAAATTTAACTTTAAACACTCATCAATCATCTAACTCAATTTCAATCGATGCTTATTCCAATCTAACTCCTCATCCCAAGAGTTTAATTTGACACTATTCCATTTACGATTTTATTTCCTGCTTTTCTTTTTCCTCAAATACTCAACGATGCGATGCTTCCAGTATCTTCAATGCAACATTCCTACTATATAAAATTTCTATCTTGCAGTCAAATAGATAAAATGGTAATCTCTCAAATTTTTCAAAAATTTTTAATTATCAATTCAATCATATCAAGACCTCCTTAAAATTAACAAATCCTCAAATTTTTGGCTCTGTGAATTTCTTAATTCTCCCTTTAAGTAAATGTTTGTCCTCGAATTTCAATCAAACCTTGATTTTCGCAAAAACAATGATTCCATCAACTCTGTTATAACAATCCCCTAAATTCTTTATTTAAATTTATGCTCATCCATAATTTAATCATCTTGTCCCTTTTTGTCGGTCATACCTTGTCATAGATCCTTGCTATGGTCAAAACCCAAATGATCATGGTTTAAGAAAATTCTACTTACAGCCATGCAATTTAGGAAAATATAGGTCATGTGTCTTTTGTCATGGTATTTCAGTCTCTGTTAGGGGGTACTACTAGTTATATTCTAACAAGAAAATCATGCATGTGAACCATAGTACTAGGAAAATTAATCAATCAATCGAAAGGCGAAAGAAAAGGATCATTAGGAAGGAAGAAGGATCATGTTAACATATTACTTGCGGTATCTGCTATCAACCACTTAACTCTAGCACATTCACTAACAAATTCCCATTCATGTACACTGGTACCCATATCAACTAATCATGTATTAATATTCATATCTCTCATCTACCAAAAATTAATCCTCAAAATAATCGTCAAGGTTTAACTTCCCGATCAACTTAAAATAAAATGCATATACCTCCTCAACATCAGATACTTCACATCGAAATAAAATTTAATCACTTCTAACATCTTTGTAGCCTTAACTATGTTTAGTGAATCAAATTTAAATCCTCAATATTTTAACAACATAAAATCTCAACTCCTTAAAATTCTGAAAATTAAAAATTCATTTCCACCTTTTAATTTATAACTCCTCAATGTACATATCAGTGCTCACGGTCTCTGATTCTCAAGGTGCACTCAATACCTCTATTGTCTAGAACTGTGTACTAATTTGTACTGCCCGAATCACTTGCACTATTACCTCCAATGATCAAAGTCATCATCAACTGTATTTTCTTTCATGATTTCAATTTATGTCAATTGGTATATCATCTAATTATCAACACACAGAGTGCTTACTGTTATTAACGTCATCCTTGACTAATCCTCGATATAGAATCATTAGCACTCTTGGTATTATATCACTAGCTGCATTAATAGATTATCTCATCGAGCTCATTAGACTTATGATCACCTGTATCCTCTATAACACTCATGTTTCTTTACTCTCATGGGTATGTGTATGGTTCCTCATCTCGATGGTTGTATCTGTATTTCCTTCAATCCTTTAAAGCCTATTAAACTAATCCGTGATACGCTTCACAACTTCCATTACTAATCCTGATATTTCTCTACTTATGACATCTCATTAAACCCTTTATACATATACATTTCTTTACCTTTAACATTTTCGATATCAATCATCAAATTGGATATCATTCTCCATAAATTCTTAACACAATTCCTGGATAGTTAATCGTTTACATAGATCACTCAATTACATAATCATGATTATCCAGGACGGGTAATTGGCTCTGATACTAACTCTGAGAATTATCACTGATACTCTATACTCTCCTTAACTCTCAGTCTCTAATGACACTACTCCTAGAATCATTGGTACAAGGTACTATGCTAAGGGCTAACTCTAGATTAAAGCCTACTGCTCACATGCCCAACTAAGAAACACTTACAAATCACTAGCAACACAGTCAATACTAATACAAGACACAAACAAAATTACAAGCCACTAATTACCATGCTTAACAAGAAATCCTCAAGGAATAGGAGCTCAAAGACTGAATTGAGGCCAGAAGGTATCTTTACTGCTAGTAAAGAAAGAAGCGGTGGAACAAAGTCCTGGAATAACAGAAATAGATAAGTCTTGAGATGATATTTTAAGAACCAATTTAGGATACAACCTGATAATCATACACGTCTGTCTGAAATCATGACACTCAGAATCCTCGCCACGCCAGTAAGCATAGATGCGATAAACGATAGGTTTCGTAACTAAGGTATGCACTCTATAATCATGTCGTCTAGAATCTTCGCCACGCCAACCGGTATGGCTGCGAAAGACTCTAAGCTTCATAACTATAGTATGTACATCCAAGTCAGGTTCCTACGTTCTCGTCACCACAGCTAATATGGCTGCGATAAATTCTAGGTTCCATAACCAAAGTAGACGTTTTACCTTCCTCACTGTCCTCATCAATATATGTCATCAGATGATACCATAAATCCTAGTCCGTAAAAATTCATCTCAATTTGAAATCAACTCAACAACGATACCAGGAAATAATAGTTAACAACTGGTCAACAAGAATCAAACTCAACAATGATACCAAGATTTTAATTTAAAAACTGCTCAACAAGAATCAAGTTCAGTGACAACAAGCGAGAGCGGACGAAATCAAGGGAAAAAGATTTAAATTGGAATAAGATTCTCAAGGGGTCGTCCCAGGAATCTCTCAAGAATTTGTGATTGAGTATCCTCTCTCATCCTAGTATCCTATGTCCTATATTCTGTAGCAGGTACGCAGTAGTACAACTATGATGTCGCACTACCACGACATCGCACAACTAGCGAAGTCTGACCTGCATGGGCCACCACTAAAAACGTGTCACGACCCGCACCCGGTTTAGAGGCACGAATGCGTGGGTACGTCCAGCCTACGCCGCAGCATCGGCGGTAGAACGCTGTCTAGGTCGAGTACTATCTAACAATCTCACGCTAGTATCCAACTCCATAAGGAGACTCGGATGATACTATAAAATATCAACAACATACTCAATCACAACTACAGCACGATAGGAATTTGAAGAAGTAAAAGAAAACAACACAAGTCTAAAGACAACATAATCATACCTGCAATCATTAACTTCCAATCCCCAAGTGTGTCGGAACCAGTCTACTAAGGTCACAGTCTGGAAAAATATTTTCCAGTCAGGAAGGAGCAAAGTACATCTCTAAATAGCAGTTCTATATAAATGACATAAGCTATGTAGCAGTTCTAGATGGAAACATACCAGATGCATGTATAGGTACGAGAAATATACAATGAGAGAAATACTGGAAATACTGTAAGTAAATGCAGGAAAGAAACATTATGTCCATGAGCAAGAGTTCTATGACTAAGTGTGTTGAGTACTAGCTTTAACATGTGATCGGCTTGGGAACTTGATCAGACTGGTTACATGTGATTAGCTATGATTCATGGAAGGTCAGGCTAACCGCTGGTTAGCTATGATGCATGGAGAGGTCAGGCTAATCACACGTAACAGCTATGAGGCATGGAGATGGTCAGGCCGCACCCGACGTGAGATGTGGGGTGAGCTATGATGCATGGATAGTTGGGTATGATCACATATCTACACTACAGTACTCCCCAAACCCCCGACTGATATAGTAGATCCAATCATGGTATGCTATGGCACGGGATTCCCTAGGAAGGTAGCAAATCTCCCCGGGAATCAGTGTCTGTACATGCACAAGATATCAAGGAAACAAGTCTTGTACAAGCTACACCATGAATAAGGAATAATATCTCACGACGAGATCCGTGTATACCAGTCCGTGTAACCAACGTGTCAAGAACATGCATATTTACACTAGATACAGTGAACATAGGAGATATCATAAATTAGAAACTAATCAGAGAATGTACTCGCCTTGGGTCCTTAGCTGGTAATGTCAATGTCCTGTCCCAGAGTACCGTCTGGAGGAACCAACAGTCCTAAAAATACATCAAATACAACATTTGCATCAGGTACTACACTAACACATCACAATTTCATGAACTCAGGGCTCTGCCAGGCATGGCTCTAGTCAACTAGGGTCACCTAGTAATTTACCAATTAATCATATTATCAACAAATAATTTAATACATATATATATAGTTATTCCAAAGTATACAGAAGAGGTATCACTGTATGTACATAAGTGGAAAAATATTTTATTTATGTGAAAAATTATACATCACTTATACATATAGACTAGTATACATGTACCAAAATACATATTAACTTATATTATATATATATGTACATACATACCAAAATAATACTATACTATATACAGGTAATATACCAAAATATGTTTTACAAGTACATATATATCAATACAGTTTATATATATATATATACTATATGCATATATACCAAAATATGGTTATATATACATATATATACCAATATACATTTATTTATTTATTTATTTTTTTAATACTGAAACATACATTAATACTTGGTATACCATAAAGCGTATATAATATATATATAAGTGTCTATTAGTAATTTACCAAAAATACGTATCTGTGTATATACACTAGTAGATGTATATATACATATATACTTTTTATACCAAAATACATATTTGTATATATATCAAAAATAATACATAACTAATTTCATACGTTAAAACAATAAACTAATTATGTAGTATTTACCAAACTAGTTACATGAATTTACTAAGCTAATTTTATTTATTTACTAACTAATTATATAAATTTACTAGACTAATACATGTTAATATAACCAAATTACATATTAATATAAACTAATTATATATACTAAACTGATGTTGTAATTTAATAAACTAATTGTTTAATAATTTAACTACTGATTAAATAATAATTACTGATTAATGAATTAATTAACTGATAAAAACTAACTGATTAAAATTAATTAACTGAAAAATTAATTAACTAATTACTAATTATTAATAATTAACTAATCAAATCATATATTAACTAAACTAATTAATTAATAATTAACTACTGATTAATTTATAATTAATTAAACTAAACTATATCAAATTAACTAATTTAAATTAACTAAACTAACTATATAATTTAACTAATGATTAATTAACTAATCTAACTAATTTATTAATTAACTAATTTATTAATTAATTACTAACTTAATCACAGAAAAAGCACAGACTGAAGAAAGAAAAGGAAGACTGAAGAAAGAAAGGAAAAGGAAGAGGGGCCCACGTCGGGGTGGTCTCCGGCGTCGGCGCGGAGGAGGGCCGCTGGGGTCGGACCGGCAAGGCGTCGGCGGTAGATCCCATCTCGAAGCGGCCGGGCGGTGGAAATTCGAGGCAGATCTGCTCGACGGATGAGGGAATCCGCGGCGGCGGCGGTCTGGTTCCAGCGGTGGTCTCGACTCGAGGCGGTGGCGGTCTGAAGCGTCGGCGGCGGACGCTCGAGAGCAGCGGCGGCGTGGAGCTCGAGGGCAGCGGGCTCGGCGCTCGAGGGCAGCGGCTCGGCGCTCGAGGGGAGGCGGCTTCGAGGAGACGTCGGCGGCGGCTACCAGCTTCAGCGGCCACGGCTCGACGCGGCCACGGTGGTTCTTCTCGGCGGAGGTGGAGGTCCTGCAGCCACCGGGCTTGATGACGAGGAGGTGCTCCGCGGCTCGGCTCGACAAGGCTAGATCTAGGGTTAGGGTGCTGTGTGTCAGGGGGTCGTGTCCGGGTCTGCCGGACACGGGGATGATGCTCTGTGGGCGTGTCCGGGTGTTGGACACGGGGTGGGTGTGTACAGTGGTGGGTGTGGAGGTGGTGTCCGGGTGTGTCGGACACGGAAAGCTGGTTGTAAACTGTAAATCTGGACACATGAAATAAATGGATACGGTGGGACACCCGGGGTCGGACCCGAGGCCATCACGGCTGACACGGTGATGCTGGACACACGGTCACGAGCACAAAAATGGTGATGATGGCTTGTGGGAAATTGTGGGGGCTAGCTAATAATTAGGAGATTAGGGTTTCTTGGGAATGGTGAGAAGGAGAACTTAAATAGGGAGAGATGGTGTGGGTTAAAGGGTTGCGGGTTGGCCCAATAATGAATGGCCCAGAATTAAATATAAAAGGATTTCTCATGTGGGAAAAATGAGGGTGTGCTGGCTAGTTAATAGGAAATAGAAATTTGAAAAATTTAAAAAGAAGAGATTATAATTTCGGAAAATATTTTAGGAAAGCTACGTAATTTATTTATTTACCATTCCATTAGTTATAAAAATTATTTTGAAGAAACAACTAGTCCTTTAATTAATTTTATCCAATAAATAATTTTATAATTTCAAGCCAATAAAAATTTGAAACTAGAGGAATATATATATTATTATTATTTATTTATTTTGTACTACATTGTCACTTAGGAAAAAGGATTTTTATAAAGGATTTTTAAACTACCTTCTACAATCAAACATCGTTCAAAATCAAATAAAAATTTTCAAGGAGAAATATTTTATAACACTTGATATTTTAAAATAATTAAAAATCTAATTATTTTGGAAATTGGAAATCGGAGGTTACAGGATTGCAGATACACTCAGATTTGATGGATAGGATCAAGGCAGCACAGTATGATGACGTATCTTTGAGGAGTATCAGAGCTCAGGTGAGAGCAGGATTGGAGGATGATTTCACTATTGCAGAGGATGGATCTTTGAGGCATGGAGTTAGATTGTGTGTGCCTAGTGGGGAGTTGCGCGAGGAGGTATTGCAGGAAGTGCATCGCTCTCAGTATTCCATACATCCAGGTGCTAACAAGATGTATCGGGATATGCGAGAGAGTGTGTGGTGGTATGGCATGAAGAGGGAAGTGGCACAGTTTGTATCCAGATGCTTAGTGTGCCAACAGGTGAAAGCCGAGAGGCAGAGGCCAGGAGGTTTACTTCAGCCATTACCCATTCCAGAGTGGAAGTGGGAACACATTACTATGGATTTTGTGTCCGGACTACCACGATCTCCAGGAGGGAAAGACGCGATTTGGGTCATTGTTGATAGATTGACCAAGTCGGCCCATTTTTTGCCTTTCAAGGTGGGTTTGTCTACGGAGAAGCTGGCAGAGATGTATGTGAGGCAGATCGTTAGGATACATGGAGTCCCCGTCAGCATAGTCTCATATCGAGATAGTCGTTTCACTTCTCATTTCTGGAGGAGTTTACAGGAGAGTTTGGGCACTCAGCTCAAATTCAGTACTGCATATCATCCCCAGACAGATGGGCAGTCAGAGAGGACTATTCAGACTCTCGAGGATATGTTGCGCACTTGTGTACTAGATTTCGGTGGTTCTTGGGAGGACCATCTCCATTTGGTAGAGTTTGCTTACAACAACAGTTACCAGGCCAGTATAGAGATGTCACCTTTTGAAGCTCTATATGGTCGGAGGTGTCGTACTCCTTTGTCTTGGGACGATGTTGGAGAGAGAGTTTTGCTTGGGCCAGAGATGGTTGTGGATGCAGCAGAGAAGGTTCAGTTGATCAGAGACAGACTTCGAGTGGCACAGGACAGACAACGGCATTGGGCCGATAGCTATCCGAGACCCTTGGAGTTTGAGGTATAGTTTAGATTTTATTTTGTGTGCTTATTCTTGGTTGTTTGTTATAGATAAGTTCTTAAGGTGGTGTTTTGTTCTAGGTGGGTGGTTTGGTGTTTCTGAGGATTTCTCCGACACGAGGCACGATTCGCTTCGGTGGAGGCGGAAAGCTTAGTCCGCGATTCATTGGACCTTTCACTATTCTAGAGAGGGTCGGTGCTGTTGCTTATAGACTAGACTTGCCACCTGTATTGGAGGGAGTGCACAACGTGTTTCATGTGTCGCAGTTGAGACGATACGTGGCAGATCCTAGTCATGTATTGGATCACTCAGAGATAGAGGTGGGCCCTACTCTTAGCTATCCAGAGCAGCCAGTTGGAATTCTGGATCGGAGAGAGAAGGTGCTGAGGAACCAGACTATTCCTTTGGTGCGCGTCGCATGGAGGCATCACTCTCCGGGGGAGTCTACCTGGGAGAGAAAGGATGACATGCGAGAGCGTTATCCATATTTGTTAGTACCTTGAGGTATGTTATTTCTAGTTATGTTCTGTTCATTGTTATGTTCTGTTCATTAGTTAGTTATGATTCTTTAGTTCTGTTCTGTGATTTTCTGGGGGTAGTTTTCGTCTTTGAATTTTGAGGACGAAATTATTTTAAGGAGGGTAGACTTGTCACTACCACATTTTCTAGAAAAGGGTATTTTGGTAATTTCCTATTTAAATAAATATTGTGCATGATAAATAATTATTTGTTGTATTATTTAATTGTTGTTAGTTATTATTTAATTATTTTAGACTAGTTTAGTTTGGACCCATGGACCAACATGAATTAATTAGTTAGACTTGGCCCATTTAGAAAGCCCAAAGTTAAGGAGATGGATTAAATTAATTAAATGATTAGACTAGAAGCTTCCTTCCTTAATTATTTCTTCATGAGAGGCCCCAAGGGGTACATTGGACATTTTACCATTGCTTGGGGGAGGGGCTATGGCCGGCCTATATAGGAGGGGGAGAAATTTCTCTCTCCTCCCATTTCATTCCAAATCTAGATCTAGAATTTTCCCACTACCAAATTCCCTCCATTCCCAATCCAATTCCCTACCAAATTCATTCCAAATTCTTTCCAATTCACCATTAGAGAAGGAGGAAGCAAGGATGTAGAAGAAGGAAGCAAGGATCTACAAAGAGGAGCAAGGATCTACAATTTGGAAGCAAGTTTATCTCAATTGGAGGTTTCATTGGGAATCCATCTCCCAATAGGTATAATTCAGATTTTCTCATTTAAATAGCTTCTAAATCTGAGATTTAATCATGTAAAATCAACCTATATGTATGTACTACTCATAGGACTTTGTTTTGTGTTCATAGGAGACCCATGGAGAAAGTTATGGTGCTTTTTGTGTCAATTTTGTTGGAATTCCGAATTTACATTTTTTTGTGTGTGTCAATTGATCCTATAGATCAATTGGACATGAGATTTGTGTTTGAGGCTAGTGTCGTGTCCATATTGGGATACTTGTGGTTCGTATCCCAACTATTTGGTGATACGTGTCATTTGGGGGTTTTTCTCCGACACGGGGCTTTGAACATGTCGTATTTTGACACGGACACATAGATCTACTTTTGACGCTTTGATTTGTTCATAAATATTATTTATGATTTGTTTGTGTCTTTCGGGGTGCATTTGGTTGTGTGTTGGACTCGTGTCGTATGCGTATCCTAGATCTAGTGGGATACGGTGAGATACTCTCCAATTGTGTGTATTTTTGCATAGATCTAATTAATTGTGGTTCAATTCTTCATTTATAATTAGTATATATATATGGATATTAAATATTTATTTTGTGTATTTATTATAGTAATTATTGTAGCATAGATCTATATTTTGGGTGTGCTAATATAATGTACAATATAATATGTAGCTTTCTTGCATGCAAATATATATGTTACTACTTGTTAAATAATATAATTTATACAAAAAATGTTTTATAAAATATATTTGTATGTTTAATTGTGTAATTATATTATTTATAATTATTATGTAATTATTTGGATATTAATGTAAATATTTTAGGTGTGCTTCTAGCCATGTAAATTATATGTTCTTTGTTAAATATTTGAAGGTATAAGTTTAATGTATATATTATATATTATAATTGTATATATATATATGTATATATATATGTGTTTTGTGAGGAATAATAATTGTAATAATATATTATGTTATTTATATAAATGTTGGGTTGTATATATTATTTTAGGGTATATATTAATTGTATTATTAGTATACTTTGTGTGAGTTCTTTTTGAATCTAATTTGATTCCTAAATTATTGTAGTTTATCTCTATATTATTTTATAGATGTCTTGTGAGGTTGACTTTGGGTTTGACCATGTTTGACTTTAGTTAACTTTAGAGTTGACCATAGTTGACTCTTACCTTAGAATTGACTTATTGACCTAGAAGTTGCCTAGTTTGACTTGTTCTCTTTCCGGGACCTTGTATTAATATGGTATTCCATATCTAGGTCTTCGAGGCACCGAGTCAGACATTTGTGAGACTGTTCATTGGACTTCAGGCGAGTACATTCTCTGATAGTTTCTCATTTATGATATCCTCTATGTTCGTTGTATCTAGTGTAGATTTACATGTTTCTCTCAACACTATGGTTACACGGATTGGTATATCCGGATCTCGTCATGAGATGTTATTCCTTGGTATATGGTGTATATGGTGCAAGTATTGTTTCATTGGTTATCTTGTACATGTACAGACACCGATTCCCGGGGAGACTCGCTATCTTCTTGGGGAATCTCGTGCCATAACGTACCGTAGTTGGATCTATTATACCAGTCGGGGGTGGGGAGTATTTTAGTGTAGATATGTGATCATACCCTCCTTGTGCATGTCTTATTTCTTGTGAGTGTTGATCATACACCGTACGTATGATTAACCAGGCCATTATACTCTTGTGCAAGTTCCCAAGCCGATCACATGTTAAAGCTAGTACTCACACACTTAGTCATTAGTATTCTTGTTCTATCAGCATATTGTTCATTATTTTATTTTTTTCCAGTATTTCCTTATTGTCTATACATTTCTTGTATCTATTTATGCATCTTGTTTATCCACAGCTATTTACTGTTACATAGTTTTTATCATTGTTTGAGAACTACTGTTAGGGTTGTACTCTGCTCCTTTCCTGACTGGATATATTTTTCCAGATGACACTGAGGAGTACCCTACCTATTATGGACCCCAGGATGTTGTGGGTTTAGATTCTGAGACCCTGGCTCAAGAGGGACTTATCCCAACTGAGACAGTTGACCCTGGAGTTGTAGCTTTATAGTTTTGTAGTATTCTTTGTACTGGATTTGTCTCCAGCATATTTCTGTAATTTTTTTCAGACTTATTGATGTATTATTTTAGACTCATGAGTTGTATTGTGACTATTCTATTCTTATCTGATTCGTGTTCATTATATCTTAGTTCTGTGATTGAGTACACTATCTTTTGGTGGTTCATTATATTAGATAGACTTTCTAGACAGCGTTCTACCGCCGATTCTGCGGCGTAGGCTGGGCGTTGTTTCCGACTAGTACCCTTACCCCGGGTGCGGGTCGTGACAGTTAACAAAGTTCCCCCAGCGTAAACCGCTCTTTCGCGTACAAGGGAATACGCCGCCTTGTTTTACACAGGCAAACATGAGCTGTTTTACGCTCCGTAGTAGACAAACCGCCTGCCACGCCAAAAGCTATACTTCGTACAGGGCCCGAGGCACGTCTCTACGTCAAATTGCACAGAGCGGTGACAGTTTCCCTCAAGACACGTCTCTGCGACGGATGCACAGAAGGGCTGCAGACCTTCAAAACACGTCTCCGCATTTAATGCACATGATGGTGGCAAATCTCTGTAAGAGATTTGATTACACCTTCGAAAGTCGTAATTCCGACGAAGATGTCCACATCAACACTCTGGTACGGTACGCAGCGGCTTCTACGCCCATCCAGGATCTGTGCTCATTCTGCTTCAAACGCCCACTCAGTCTCTACGACCATTCGGCTTCTATGCCTGTTCGGCTTCTATGCCTGTTTGGCTTATATGCCCATTCGGCTTCTATGCTTGTTCGGCTTCTATGCCTATTTTGGCTTCTACACCAGGGGTGACAGTCATTTGGCTTCTACGCCAACCTCTTCTACACAAGGGATACCTACCTACGTGGCTTCTACGCCGTGATCTTCACAGCAGATATACGCATTTTGTCCTCTTAGTTGGACACGTGTCACATGCTCACTTAAAAGGTCATTTATGCGCAGGCATTGGTTATTTTAACCGTTGTGTAAAATGGTGCTGTACTGTCCACTCCTCGGTTGTTACATCGACGGAGTGGTCACTGTCACCAAAACTCTATAAATAGAGACCCCTATCAATGGGGAACAAGGTCGACAATTTGGAAGATCGAACCAGGTCGGAGAATTGGTAAAAAGAGAGAGAGAGAGAGAAAGAGAAGGAGAGAAGTGTCCGGAGCTCAGGAAAAGAGTAGGGGTCGACGGCTCTGGCACCGTGCATCCACCCTCCTTCGCAGCCTTCGAAGCCGCTACCCGTCTTCCACGGCACTTCTTCAATATCGTGTAGTCCAAGGGCTAAAGTGATCGACTGCAGATCAGACAACTATAGCAATTTATACCCAGATTAAATAAATTGTACTCCCGTATCCTCGTATAGGATCGAATTGTACAAGTTTGTTTGTAAACCAAAGGGCACGGGTCTCGTATAAACCCTGTCATTGAAATATACTTTCATTCTTTCGTTTAATACCACAAACAAGATAGCGACTCTGCTGGGGACGTCTTTCTCTTCTGACGAGAAAGTAATTGCTCAACACGATACGGTATTTATAGGATCCGTAAAGAAGACACTGGTCGTCCAATTCGACCAGTCTGCCTATGAAGACATGCTTCGGACTGGGGGTAGCTCTCATTCTCTCTCCTTCCAAGACAACAGGAAGCTACGCAAAGTGTGGATGCCCAAGACATCCTCCGTCGTTTCTGTGGACTCTCCGATCTCTCCGACCAATGAGGTGGTAGCATCGCTCCCTCCGTGCCCTGCACATAAAATTCAGTCTCCCGCTATGCGTGATACAGACAAAACTTTGGGCAAAGCCTCAGCGCTAACCCAGGAGTATCCACTGTGCTTTACGCGCAGAAATTAGTCTCCCGCTACGCGCGGTACAGACAAAACTTCGGGCAAAGCCTCAGCGCTAACCCAGGAGTACCCACTGCGCTTTACGCGGAGAAATCAGTTTCCCGCTATGCGCGGTACAGACAAAACTTCGGGCAAAGCCTCAGCGCTAACCCAGAAGTATCCGCTGCGCTCTACGCGTAGGAACCAGTCTCCCGCTATGCGCGGTACAGACCAAACTTTTGGTGATGCCTCAGTGCCAGGACAGACAACATCTGACCTCTACGAGGAACCAGGTGAACGCCATGATTTCCGCGAAGGAAAGCAAGCAGGGGAATACTCGACTCCTCGGCCGTTACGCCAGCGAAGGAGCAATCTGCCTACCCTCCGGATTACGCGGGAAGCCGACGGCCAGTTGAGGACCTCTTCAGCCTTACGCCACTCTGAGCGAATCTCCAATTTACGACAGGCAAAGTCCAACGACGTAAAACAAGCTCGAGTTGCTACTCCCCCTGACTTGCGCAAATACTTAATCCAGAAGCGTAAGGAGAGGGGACCTTCCAACATGTCTATTATGCCCCCTAGCGAGCAATGTTGTAATAGTCATAAAATTGTGATTGACTGTTGCTGTTCTAAGGCAAAACGGCCGGTTTTCGACCGGTTAAGCTACTCTAAGTCTTTCCCGGAAGAAGAGCCCGCGTATGCGTCCGTGAACATGGCTTCTCACATACCTAGAGGAGGGCCGAGCTCAAGACGTCATCCCGCAGGGCCTCCGAGCCGAAGAAGATTCGAAGACCTCCTCAGGAACACTGAAGCTGGGGTGTTCCAAAACACCCATGCAAGGTCCCAGCAACCGGCTTCGTACTTATCTGATTCTGACACTGGGGGTCGCCAATCTCCCAGATCAGATGCTGAGAGTATAGAGTCGACTTCTGCAGCAACCTATACTTATCCTTCGAGGACGCCCAGGGAAATGGGAGTCTACGCCATTGAAGACGAATGCGAGGAAGCTTCGCCGTCAGGAAACGCGGAACAACGCATCACTATGCTGGAAACATCTCTGAGACAAATGCAATCCACGATGGAGAACTTGCACCGGATGATGCTAGCTCAAAACGTAACTGCCATGGCTCAAGCATCGGTCCCGCCAACTCAGATACATATAGGGGTGGACTTACCACCATCCAACCCGAGCCAAGAGCCTGCGCTAGATCAAGAGTCAGTAGTTCCTCCGCTTCCTCACTCAGGGAATGCCTTACCTCCCGCTGGAGTTACGATACAACCAACTCTGCACCACTCCGTAGCCCCGCTTTCGACCAAAAATCCGATGCAGGCAGTACGGGAATTGAAGGCCCAGTTCGACGCCTTGAAGCACAAAGATCAGCTCAAGAAACTGGAAATCAACCAACCCTACCCAGTTATCTGGGAAGAAGTCCCTTTTTCCTCCGAAGTACAAGCCTCAGACTATGGCTCTGTTCGAAGGAAAAATATCGCCTAGTCAATACATGAACTATTTCAGTATGATGACGGTGTTGCTACAAGGGAATGACGCCCTCCTCACTCGGGTGTTCAAAGGCTGCCTCTCAGGAGTAGCCTATCAGTGGTACCATAGCTTGGCGGACAACTGCATTACTTCCTTCGAAGACTTCAAAGCTTTATTCTTCACGCGATTCTACGAGGGTGGGATGGACATGTCTATGTTCTCTCTCATCGAAGTCAAACAAAGGGAAAAGGAGGATGTTCGCACCTTCGTCGAACATTTTTGTCAGGCCACCTTACAAATGCCTCCAGGAGTTCCAGACTCGACGTTAGTAGACATTTGCAGGAAAAACCTTCTTCCTGTAGTCTCGGTATTTACAGGACTATATCAGTTCCATGAGTGGCCTTCGTTCATCGTCTCGACAGTGGCCACCGAAGACAACAGTCGCAAGGCGCGCGATAATGGAATCATGATCTCTGCCTCCGATAGAGGCAAAAGGTCATCTCCCAGCAGCGACCATCCTCGCAGCTCCAAGGGAAAAGAAGCTCTGACAGTCAATACGTCTAGACAAAAGACGGCGGCGACCACGCAGACGAAGCCCGGGACTTCCAGGCCCATCGAAGTCTACTCTTTCGACGACGACGATATCCCTAGTATATTCAAATGTCTCGTAAAAAGCGGCAAGATCACCCTTCCAGAGCTAAGGCGGCCCCAAGAAGCTGGCAGTACTGACGACCCCAAATACTGCATCTTCCACAGATACGTACACAACCCAACAAAGGCGTATTACATACTGAAGAGGAGGATCCAGGGGTTGATCGATGCTAAGGCCATCACTCTGCACAACACCGAGAAGACGGTCACGACCAACATGATCTCTCTACGGTTCGGCGATCTGCCTTCCCAAGAGGTCATGAACGGTGTCACACCCATTTCCCGAGCTACGATGGACATCGTCAATCTCCCTCCCTCTAGAGATCAAAATCAAGACCTAGTACCCCTGACCACCCGGCAGGGCAAAATCATGTGGGTTTATCCAGATTTGGTGTCAGAGCTCGAGGAAGAGACCAAGAAGAGCCCCAAATACAGACCATGCCACATGGTCGCAACTTCTTCTGCATCGGACGAAGACGAAGTATTTGCCGCAACCCGTTCGGGGAAGGCCTACCTCAACGACAACGGAGCAGGATAGGAAGGCGCGCCGGCTGACGCTCCAGCCGTCAAACCTTCAGAACAAGGTCCCGCCATGCAAAACATCAGCCCTGCGAAACCTACTCCGGCAAAAAAGGGGAAGCAGAGAGAAGTATGCTTTGATAAACCTGTGAAAAACATTCCAAGCAAAGGTTTAGAGAAGCCGTACGAATTTGACATCCTGGCCCAACTAGCCAATACGCCGGCCAGGTTGTCCATCTTTGAGTTGCTCAGGCTCTCCCCAGACACTCGTCTAGCCCTGAGTGAAGCACTGATACAGGCGGAGGTATACTTGACCCAGCTCAAGTCCCCCGACGAGGAGCCAGTGGCGTGTCCTCAATGCCACAGCGTGATGGAGGTGGTCCCAAATATTACTTTCACTCAAGACGACATGCTGATAAAACATAACAGACATGACAGGCCCCTCTATTACACCGGGTACATCAGTTCCATGGAGGTTGATCGGATTCACATAGATCAGGGGTCGTCGATCAGCATCATCCTTCACAGTCTGCTTAGGTCGCTAAGAATTCCTACCAGCGAACTGGCTTACACTACCACTACAATCGTGGGTTTCAATGCTGGAAGAAGTAAGCCATTGGGGAAGATCCGCTTGAGAATCCAGATCGGCAACCTTAGATCGATGACCACATATTACATCATCGATTCAGAGGTGTCCTACAATATTTTGCTGGGACCGTGGATCCACGACCACAACATCGTTCCTTCAACCCTACATCAATGCCTTAAATATATAGACGCACAAGGAACCATACAAACGGAGGTGGCTGACCTAAACCCGTTTAAAGGAGTAGAATCCTACTATTCCGATGCCGTGTTGTACTTCCAAGACCACACGGAAGAAGCACCAGGCGAGGCCAAAGACGGACCACTCGTCCAAGAGCCAGAAGAGCCCTCTACCACACTTCCGCTGTCGATCAAAGTGAAAGGACGAACCACTCGTCCAAGAGCCATAGAGCCTATAGCTATCCACCTTAACAAGACCAAGTCAGGAGAAGGGAGTGATCCTCTGGTAACCACTTTGAACCGGAAGCCTCCACCCTTGGCCATCAACCTTCGGCACAACAGGCAGCCGACTGATGTAAGCGCAACCAGGAACGGAGTTCCAGATGATAATAAACATCCTCTTTTTCGGTACATCGGTGCTCAAATTCCGAAACAAGAATCCACTCCCCATGACGAAGTAGAACCAATAGCACAAAAATTCTTGGAAGCTATAAACTCCTGCCGTCCGTATGTTTGGGAAGTGGCATTATCGTCCAACGTCATCATGACATATGGGCCACATGAGGATTCTATCTTCATCGTCCCGCCTATCTGCAGCAGCCAGCGTTCGATAGTCTTTGGCCGCATGCGCAATCAACTGACTGCCCAGGAAGATCCTTTTGACAACGATACTGGGAGAATGCAGGTTCACCGATACAGCCCTTAAGCGCTGAAGATCATGCAAAATATGGACTATGACTTAAAGCGGAAGCCAGACCTCAACTACGGAAGAGGCAGACGGACGCCGCCGCGCGGCAACACCCGCTATCGACAGACCCGTTTCGGATTAGGATACGCCACCGCCCTTGCGACTTCTAAGTCAGACGAGGACATCTCTTCCTCGTCCCAGAACGGCTCGTCGCCCCCCGACTCACCTGATGCTCTCGAACAAACACTATCGGTAAATATGGTGGTGACAGACCCCTTAGGAGCAGATGAGCAAGATTCGGAGCCGTTTGAGAATGACTCTTGGGCTCAGCAAATGGATACGCAGTGGGAATTCTAGTTCGAGCAAAGAGAGCCTCCCACCAAAGACGAAGTTATCCAGATCGATGTTGGGGGTGAACTTTTGCCGAAGCCAATATTTATCAGTAACAACCTTCCCTCAGCCGAAAGGGAAGAAGTTATACAGCTGATAAAGGAATACATCGACGTCTTTGCATGGAATTACAAGGACATGCCAGGCCTGGACCCGAAGGTAGCTACTCACAAGCTCAATATATTGACTGATTCGAAGCCAGTAAAGCAGCACCAATGCCGGTTCCGCCCAGATATGATGGACGCCATCGAAGCTGAAGTCAAGAAGTTGATAGCCTGCGGTTTCATCCGGGAGGAACAACATCCCGACTGGGTCGCCAATGTTGTCCCAGTCATGAAGAAAAATGGAAAGGTACGTATCTGCATCGATTACCGAGATCTGAATGCGGCCTGCCCCAAGGATGAATTCCCTCTTCCCATCACGGACATCATGATCGACAACACTTGCGGCTTTGAATGCATATCTTTCATGGACGGGTTCTTAGGGTACAATCAGATCAAGATGCATCCTGAAGACGAGAAGCACACCGCCTTCCGGACACCATTGGGAGTATATTGCTACACGGTTATGCCCTTCGGATTGAAGAACGCCGGGGCTACATACCAACGAGCTATGAGTAACATATTCCACGAACATTTACGCAAAATAGTGGAATGGTATGTGGACAACATATCCGTCAAGAGCCGCCTCAAAGGTGATCACATTCAAGACCTGAGGACAGTATTCGAGTTAATATGCCAACATCAACTCAAGATGAACCCTACGAAGTCCTTTCTGGGTGTATCTAGTGGCAAATTCCTGGGATTTGTCATTACCGCCAAAGACATCCAAGTGGACCCTGATAAAGTCCAGGCAATCGTGGAAATGCGACCGCCCCATAATCTGAGGGAACTCAGGAGATTTCAAGGACGTCTGGCTTACATCCGGCAATTCATATCCAACCTCTCGGGGAGATGTCAGCCCTTCTCTCATCTCATGAAGAAAGGTGTATCCTTCGTATGGGACGAAACCTGTCAGCAAGCGTTCGGAGATATCAAGCGCTACCTCACCAGTCCACCAGTTCTGGTGCCTCCCGTTATGGGAAAACCGTTCTTGCTGTACGTCCGAGCAATGGATCATTCGCATGAAGCTCTTCTCGCACAGAAGAACGATGTAGGGCATGAACAGGCTATCTACTACCTCAGCAGGATGATGGTCGGAGCCGAACACCGGTACAACCCAGTGGAGAAAGAATGCTTGGCTCTGATGTTCGCTATCCAAAAGACGCTGCACTACGTCACCGGCCAGACTATCCACATCATCTCCAGGATTAACCCTCTTCGAGTACTGATGAGCAAGTCGAGCGTTCTTAATTCCCGACCCGCAACTTGGGCGATGCTGTTAACACCATATGACATAGTATACGTGCCGCAGAAGTCCATCAAAGGCCAAGCGCTGGCCGACTTCCTAGCTGCTCACCCGATCCCGGAAGCCTCCAAATTATACGAAGACATTCCCGACGGAGTTGCAGAATGTAATTCCGCAATGAAAGGTGACGCATGGCAACTGTTCTTCGACGGCGCCTCCAGAACCGGTCCTAAGGGAAACATCGTTTCGGGAGTGGGAGTCGTCCTGGTCGCCCCTAATCAGCTCGTCATCTACCGAGCATATTCTCTTAGCGAGCCCTGCTCCAACAATGTGGTGGAGTACAATGCTCTACTAATAGGGCTCCAAGTTGCTAAAGAGCTGGGGGTAGAGTCCCTGGAAGCTTTCGGTGATTCTCTGCTTATCGTCAATCAAGTCAGGGAAATATATGAAGTCCGGAATCCAGACCTCATCCCCTATCACCAAGCGACGGTCGAGATAGCCATGACATTCAAGGAGTTCTTCCTAGAGCATGTACCTCGATCTCAGAATCTGGAAGCTGATGCCCTAGCCAGTCTAGCGGCAGATTTAGCTACTCCCGTAAGAAGGCAGGATTCGGTAATCCTTCTTAACAGAGACTTGTTCTGTGTGAAGAACAACTGTCACATAGAACGCAGCTACGCTGTCAACACCGATCCTTCTACGAGAGATTGGACAAGTCCCTTCATAGATTTTGTGGCATACAGAATCTTGCCGGAGGACCCCAAAGAAGCAGTATCCGTCAAAAGATGATCACTACGCTTCTACTTTGATGCATCTTCACAAAGCCGATATCGCCGGACCTACGACGGATTACTATTGAGATATCTCTCTAACGACGAAGCACAGCAGATTATCCGTGAAGCTCACGACGGTGTGTGCGGAGCGCATCAACCCGGTCCTACGCTACAGGATCGCATCAGGAGAATGGGCTATTACTGGCCTACTATGATTGTAGATGCAATACGGTATGCAAGACATTGCAGAGCCTGTCAGGTTCATGCAGACTTCATACATCAATCGTCCGAACATCTACATCCCACGGTCGCATCCTGGCCTTTCGAAGCATGGGGTATGGATATCATCGGTCCTATTCACCCGTCTTCTTCCAGGGGTCACTGGCCATCACGGATTACTTCTCCAAATGGGTAGAGGCAATCCCTCTCCCTGAGGTAAAGGCATCTAATGTGATCAGCTTCTTCAAGCATCACGTCATTTATCGCTTCGGGGTACCCCGGAGGATAATTTACGACAATGGGCCTCAGTTCATCAGCCAAGCGTTTCATCGGTTTTGCGATAAAAATTGGATACGCAATATTGCCTCTACGGCATACTATCCAGCGGCTAATAGTTTGGCGGAAGCTTTCAACAAAACCATTATCAAACTCTTGAAGAAAGTCGTCTCTTCAAACAAAAGAGACTGGAACGAGAAGCTGGGCTAATGTCTCTGGGCATACCGCACAACGGTACGGACGCCGACTGGCTGTACCCTATTCTCGCTGGTCTACGGAAGCGAAGCGGTTCTCCCCATTGAAATCCAGATCTCGTCGCTCAGGAGAGCCATAACTAATGAGCTGACTCGAGAAAAGAATGACCTGTTAAGGCTCCAAGAGCTGGAAGGATTAGACGAGAAATGCCTCCAAGCTCAACAGCGCATCGCGCTCTACCAAGCACGTATTTCTAGAGCTTTCAATCATAAAGTGAAGGAAAGGGTGTTCAAAGTCGGCGAGCTAGTTCTAGCCGTAAGAAGGCCGATGATTCTTACTCACAGAAGTAAAGGCAAATTTCAGCCCAAGTGGGAAGGCCCTTATATGATCGAGACAACGTTCTCGAATGGCGCTTACAGGTTAGCCCAGCCTAACGGAGACCTGTTAATGGCTCCTATCAATGGTAAATTCCTGAAGAGGTACTATGCTTAATCTCCCCCACTCGAGTGGAATATAGCGAGGATCTCGATTCTGACAAAACTACTTCCAGAACGTAATTAGTTGGGTTACACTCTATCATGTCCGTAAGACCTCTGAATAGATGTCTCGCTAAAATATTATCGAGAGTTTATCATGTCCATACTACCTCTAATATTACTCTCGCCTAAAAACTGTCATTTATATTCCGAAATGACAGGTCCACAAAAGTCAGAAAGGAGTCGCCTTTATTTATTCCCATAAGGGAGGCAGAATTACATCTGGGCAAGCAAAAAGGGAAAGGATACATCATGATGGCGGAGTAGTCAGATTGCGAATCAGCCTCTCCAGTGCAGCTATCCTCTCATTCCTAAGAGCCAAGGCGTTGGCGCGAGCCTGCTCCAGCCGTGCCTCGGGAGTGTTCGTAAGGGTCAGATCAGCCTTTGCCCGAAGGCAGCCCGTACGAGCAGCTTCTGTACGGTCCAAATCCTGTCGCACTGCGCTCAGACGACCAGCTGCTACCTCTAGACCCGCCAGCGACTGAGAAGCCCACTCCTCTGCCCGAGCGAGTTTTTCCTTCAGCTTGGAGGCCCTCGTCGCATTCCCTTCATGCTTGGATCGACACTGCGTCTCAACAGCAAGAGCCTCTTCTACGATAGCTTTTCGCCTATCCATCTCCAGCTTATGCTTCTGGATGGAGTTGTCTAGGCTTTCCAGCTTTGTAACAATCCGTGCAGTCATGTGGTCGAACCGAGCCTGGACATCAGCATCGAGGCTGTCCCGAGTCAGCTGCAAGTATTCGGTAATGGGTTGCTCTAACCCATTAACCACCGCCTCCAGGGCGTCAGCTACCCAGAATCGCCGAGCTCCCTGATGACCCCGATCGAAGCAAGAGAAGCCTTCTTCAGGCGCTCGAAATCTAGACTCTTCGCTAACACCATTGATATCATTATTTTCAAACCGGTGTAGAATAGGCTGGTGCGTTGCTCGGTCAACGCAACTAGATCCGACTTGACGCGGGGAGTGGCCGCAATATCAGCAAGTCCCTCTCCAGGGATAATTGCAGATGAGATGGCCACATCCGTCGCATCGACGCATGGCGCGACCGAAGAAGGTGCGGCAACGGCGGTCGAAGTCATCGCCACACTCACAAGAGGCAAGGTCACGACGACGGGTTCATCCTCCTCTTGAGATGACGAAACTACTCCGGGTGTACTGTCCCCCGAAGCCACTTCCTCATCGAAGTCAGACGCCTCCGTATCATCGTCAGGAGCCCGAGAGGAGCCAGAGTGCGCTTCAACGCTATACTCCCCGTGGGCGCTATCCCCTGAAAAGAGGACAAGAAAGTTAATATCAGTATGATGATAATCTTTCTAAAAGGAGACATAAAGACGATATTTACCCGGAGCCAACGGCATATACGACGCATCTGCACCCGAGGTAGCTAAACCATGCCTTAATGATGCAATACGAACCGTCATACCTGGAGAAAGAGGTGGGTCGACCGACATCGCCAAGAGTTCTGTCAAGGCTTCACCAAGACGCGGTCGAGGTTCATCAGCTGGAATCTCGCCAGACGTGCTCGCTGACACGATGGGAGTCTCTCCCTCTGCTGACCTCGGAAAAGATTCTCCCATCTGCCTCGGCCACACAGGCAACCTTGCTCTGCTACCTGGAGCAGCAGCCATGACAGCAACCTCTAGCGAGGATTCTCCGGTGCCGCCGGCCGGAACTGTAGAAGGTCCCTCTTTAAAAGGCGAGGAACCTTCAGCCAAAGAATCATCCCTGATATGGGGAGAGGCAGGCTCACTCCCGGGAGCCTCAACACCAAGAATGCGGAGAGGATGAGCAACCGTCTCCTTCCTCCTCTTACGAAGAGAAACTTCCTTCGGAGCAGAAGCCCGTCGCTTCCCAGAAGAGACTACCAAAGCCCCCGCAGGCGGAGGCACTTCGCACCTCGGCACCGATACCAGAGGCTCATCCGGAGTACCAGACTCCTCGTCCTCGTCCGAAGAAACTGAGGGGACGTCAACTCTTCCCCCAGGCTTGGAAGAAGGCACCCTGAAGCTTCCACGCGTGTCAAAATCACGATGGAAGGTGTTAATTGCCACATAGAACTGGGCGTAAGAATGTAGAATGCGGAGCTCCGTGGAGGTTGTAACGACCGGCACAATGAAGGTTGCTCCCGTACAACCCATGATAAAATACCGCCACCCTCTGGCTCCATCAATGAGTCCGCCCCTTGACCTAAAGCTGGTGACGGTATTGCCCACGTGCAACTGATCGTACCCAAACTGTCGGGCAAACTGACTAGGCAAGTAGGGCTCGAAGAAACAATGGTCTTCGCTCCTATACAGCAGATGGGAGGATCTAATACAGACAAACCAGTTAAAAGCTTTCGGGAAAAGGTCGGTCTTCTCTCCACCTGAATCCTCAAGCCGCACCCCTGATTGATTGCGATGAACGGAGGGGACAATGTAGAGGATCTTACAGCCGTGGCTGAGGTTCAACACCAGCCGACAGTCTAAGACTGTGTTCACATTCCAGGAGGAATCCTTATAATTCAGCAAGAATATACCCCCCGAGCTGCTACCGGAGCCAGGAGACATCACCCGAGGATTATGGAGAATTAACCATCCCATCAAATATAGGTATGGTAACTCCACCCTGGGAAAACTCTCACGCCGAGCTTCGTCGACGAGCAACCCATCAGTTATGGCTCTCAAGCCAGCCTGTATATGGCACACCATGGCGAGAAGCAAGCCCAGTCTTGCCCCAAATACCAGGTGCACTGCCGGCCATAGGATGTTCCGGTGAATACGGTCCGCGGACGCTGTGCTGGGCACTACTACTTGACGCAGCCATATGGAGAGGAAACCAGCCAACTGGGCTTCCTTAGACAGAGGCCGGCGACAGCGCCTCAAGTAACTACAGGCCTTAGTGCCTTCGGGGTACTTTCCTTCCCCCTCGACGAGAATCTGATCCAGAGCTGCGGCCTCCTCCATAAGACCCTCGACGACCTGGGCGCTAAGCACGCCCAAACAGTTCACGGGCTCATTTTTGCCCCCCGAGGCTTTCTCCGACTTGGCAGCCCTAGCTCGGTGAAAGAAGAGGTAGGACATCCACTTGGTGGTATGAGCCAAATCAGAAGGCTCGTTATAAAAAGTGGTGCACGCAAAGTATTGACACATCAGCTCCTGATATACTTCTGCCACCCGAGGGTCCAAATCCCCCAACTCCCGGTTGGTGGGAACATACTCTTCATAGGGGGTATCCCCCATCGGCAGTCTCGAGACAACTGCCATCTCGTGGAGCGCCAATCCCAACTCCCCCAGTGGAGTGGCAAAGGTCCCAGTGAGCAGAATATACCGCTCCATCTGCGCCAGGAACAAGTTAGAGTTCAGAGGCAACCCGACGCTCGTCGCACTCACAGCGGCATATAGCCCAATGACCTCCAGCTTCCTCCGGAAGTGCTTCAAGGCCCAGTCCACTTGGCATGTCCATCGGGAGTTTGTTGGGGCGATCCACCCATTATACCGAGGATTCTCCTTGGGATATACCCTGCCTTGTCCCATAAAGTCATTGCAGAAGGTCGGCAATTGGACCGGCTGGATCACCGAGCTGTCTTCACTCGGGACACTACCCGGGCACAGTCCCCGGAACAACGTCACAAAGCCGGAAGGACGACTGACAAACGACCCCCGGTCAGCTCCTTTGAGATGAAAAATCTTCCCCGGCTTACCATAAAGATCAGGAGTCAGCATCCACGACATCTTCCTGGGATGCGTCGCATGGAAGAAGGCCGAGATGGGATAATCCCTCGGCATCGTTGGCAAATACAAAACCAAATTCCAGGCAGAGAAAACCCAGGGCTCCCTCTTGGGTCTCGTCTGGGACTGTTTGTCAATCATGTCCCCAAAGAGGAAAGCCGACTTTATGTACTGCTCCCCGTCTACGTAGGTCAGGGGCTCGCCATTAATCATGCTCAGCAGCGTCCGTTCGCCCTGAAACGATATCAGAAACCCCCTTCCCTCAGGATACTGGGGTCCGGAGATGGGAAATGCCACGTGGGACAGATCTTCCAGGTAGTTCGAGTGCAGCATCCCAACAGCGGAGCCCATCACCTCGGCCAGTGGAGACTCGCCCAGATCAACTGCAAAAGTGCAAGGGAAATATGTCATTACAAATCTTACACAAACGTACGGACCAAGGAAACGACAGTCTGTGCTCTACGCAGGATCGTAACCATTTGGTTATTTTACGCCGGAAGTCCCCTCCACAAGCGTAAAACTCTAATTTTATGATATACGCCAACTTTCGGTAGCCAGAGCTTTTACGCTCAGGGCTACGAAAATATGGAGTCTTTATGCTGGCACATTAGAAATATGGGCGTAAAAGATGAAAATGCCTCCGTGCATCATCTTCCTCCAAAGAGGCTATCAACACAGAAGACGACCTAGCGCGGTCACGTTCAACGTGTGCGAAGGATTTTTTGTCGTTTTTGTCACCCGAAAGGCTCTACCTCTAAAGGCCGGGTGCGCTACTCGTCGGCGGGATACTTTGCTCGACAGGAAGTTCGCCTTGACCGACCAGAGACTCCCTCGCTGGGGCAGAAGAATGAGATAAAGAACCTATGCTCTTTCCCTTAGCGGAGGGAGTTTGTTTCGGCACCATTTCTGAAGACTCGAAGTGCTCGGAGAAGGAACGAAGAAAAACTCGAACAGTCGAAAGCTCTCTTTCGCAGAAGACAGATAAAAAGTTTCTCTCAAAAAAAAACTTGGGGTATATATAGTCCGGGTCGACTCCTCGAATCCTCGGACGAACTCCTCGAGACCCTAACCAAATCTCGCAGATTGGTTATGATTGGATGCTACGTCAGCCCACTACCCTTGGAAGACGGACAGTCAGCGAATTCGAAAGGTTTTTCGTGTAAAACGGTTCAGCGGGTTCTACGCTAAAAGAGCTTTCTACACTCGACAGCAACGGATCTACGATTTTTACGCTCGCAAGCTACAATTCTATGGTTTTACGCCCGGATGTCTTTGTGCTCGGTAGCTTTTATGCTCGAGAGGCCACAAACCTACGACATTACGCTCAGCAGATACCAAATCGTCGATCTCACGCTCGGTGGCGCTCAGTTTACGCTCAGAGGCAACAGATCCGCAAACTTCACACTCGAAGAAACTTTCTTTTCAGGAGCTACAAATCAAACAGTTCTACGCTAAAGGAGCTTTCTACGCTCGACGGCTACGAATCTACAGCTTTACATTCGACAGCTATAAGTCTATGGTTTTATGCCCGGATGCCTTTGTGCTCGGTAGCTTTTATGCTCTAGAGGTAACAAACCTACGACTTCACGCTCAGAAACCACAAGTTTACGTTTTCACGCTCAATGGTGTTCTACGCTCACAGGCTACAGATCTCTAGTCCTATGCTAAAGGAGCTTTTTACGCTCGACGGATACGAATCTACAGCTTTACGTTCGACAGCTATAAGTCTATGGTTTTATGCCCGGATGCCTTTGTGCTCGGTAGCTTTTATGCTCGAGAGGCAACAAACCTACGACTTCACGCTCAGGAACCACAAGTCTACAATTCTGCGCTCGATGGTGTTTTACGCCCAGAGGTTACAGACTGATGATTTCGCGCTCCACGACTTTCCGCATATTCGAAACAGTCCCCAAAGTAGTCAATTACAAAGAGTTTAACACAGAAGATACTCGTTCTTGACCTAAAGCATCCTAAGTACCCGGAGCATACAGAATTCAAACATTGAGAAATTACTCTTCTCGGGTCCAAAATTGGAGGTTCATCCAGACTCCAGTCTGAATATCTCGTCTATCAAAAGATGGCAACTCAGTTAGACAGCCATTTCTCGACCCTGTTCTAAGGGATTTCTCGGGAAGTCATTCTTGAAGACGAAGTATGAACAAAAAATTCTATTTATCAGAAGTTCAGAGCTCTACGCGGTCCCTCAGTCCTAGCAACAGGACAGTTCTAAAGATGTTCAAAGATAATCTACAGCATTCTATGGACTATTCGCTTTGCGTAAAGGACAGGACCTAGCACTCTTTCTACAGAGTCAGCGTAAAGATTCAGACGTGTTGAAGCTACACATATTCAGACTTTACAACAACGTATGGCAAGATGATCATATGAAGAAGCAAGACGATTTTATTAAAAGATCAAAGTCATGATTACATATGAGGGAAATCCAATCTACAAGGATTTTCTTTTCATTTTTATGATTACAACTGAGGAAAACTCCGTCGACAGGGGGGGTTTTCCCATCATCGTTCGAAGATCACACCGAGAAGCCGCTCTGACAGGGTCTCGCGCTAGTGATGGTCTTCCTCTTCTTCCAAGAAGATGATCAGTGGCAGAAGGATACAAAACTGGGCAGATGACCCATCCTCTAAGAGAAGAAAAGCAGGGTAATTCTGCTTTCCTACAGACCACCGCCACTCTAGCTGGTCTGTCTGCCTCTCGCCACCAGAAGTAACTGGAGAGGGAGCCGCTTGCAAACAACATGGTAAAATACGTTTCTTCATCCTTTCTGAAGAAACCACCACATAAAGTTGTTGATTATCCCAAGCAAGGGAGGCTAAGATATCCTTCCATGATCCATCGTTGCAGTGGACATTTGCTCGAAGACGCCATCTTTTTCGGCTCCCTACATGCTGGAAGAACATGATCTCCTTCTTCCTCAGGTCGACACGACGAACTCCGGCGATCATCTCTGCATGGTGATGGGAATGTGGTGAGAACAGGTTCACCCTCCAGCCTTTTTATAGGCAAAAGAGATCACAACGGTCCCCAATAAATTCGCTATAAAGTCCGCATCGACCGTTTCAGCGCTCCATTCAGAAACGTTTCGAGTTACGAGGGGCCGTTCATGCTTCATTCAAAGCGTTTCAAATTCCGAGGAATTTAAAAGCTTTGAAGGGGGTCTTGTAAAAGCATGAAAAATACGCTGGAAGGATCTACGCAGCCTCTTAATGCAGAGCAGCGTAAACAGAGGCCTTCAAAGCCATCAAACGTGCAACAGAGCTTTCTTCGCTAAAAAAACACAGCATGAAGTATAAAGCTCAAAGGACCATCTGCGTAAGTGCAGTACGTCCATGCCGCTACAGCGTAAGATAGAGTTCTTCATCGCCTCCATGGCATAAAACTCAGCCGCTCTCAAAGCAGCGTTAATGCGTACGAGGAACGCTTCGTTTTCCCCGAAATGAACCTGTCAAGTCACACAGTGAACCTGGCCTCTGACTCCTGACAAAAAGTACTGCACGGCTACCAAGACGACGGTTGGAAACGATGGCAGACCCCTCGGGACGCGTCCCACAGTATGATGGCGGATCTCGGCATTTAATACAGAGGATTTGGTTAAAATATCACCAAACCGTCGGTTACCAAAGTCCCCCCAGCGTAAACCGCTCTTTCGCGTACAAGGGAATACGCCGTCTTGTTTTACACAGGCAAACATGAGCTGTTTTACGCTCCGTAGTAGACATACCGCCTGCCACGCCAAAAGCTATACTTCGTACAGGGCCCGAGGCACGTCTCTACGTCAAATTGCACAGAGCGGTGACAGTTTCCCTCAAGACACGTCTCTGCGACAGATGCACAGAAGGGCTGCAGACCTTCAAACCATGTCTCAGCATTTAATGCACAGGATGGTGGCAAATCTCTGTAAGAGATTTGATTATACCTTCGAAAGCCGTAATTCCGGCGAAGACGTCCACATCAACACTCTGGCACGGTACGCAGCGGCTTATACGCCCATCCAGGATCTGTGCTCATTCGGCTTCAAATGCCCACTCAGTCTCTACGACCATTCGGTTTCTATGCCTGTTCGACTTCTATGCCTGTTCGGCTTCTATGCCTATTCGGCTTCTACGCTTGTTCGGCTTCTATGCCTATTTTGGCTTCTACGCCAGGGGTGACAGTCATTTGGCTTCTACGTCAACCTCTTCTACACAAGGGATACCTACCTACGTGGTTTCTACGCCGTGATCTTCACAGCAGATATACGTATTTTGTCCCCTTAGTTGGACACGTGTCACATGCTCACTCAAAAGGTCATTTATGCGCAGGCATTGGTTATTTTAACTATTGTGTAAAAGGTTGCTGTACTGTCCACTCCTCGGTTGTTACACCGATGGAGTGGTCACTGTCACCAAAACTCTATAAATAGAGACCCCTATCAATGGGGAACAAGGTCGATAATTTGGAAGATCAAACCAGGTCGGAGAATTGGTAAAAAGAGAGAGAGGGAGAGAAGAAGAAGGAGAGAAGAGTCCGGAGCTCAGGCAAAGAGTAGGGGTCGACGGCTCTGGCACCGTGCATCCACCCTCCTTCGCAGCCTTTGAAGCCGCTACCCGTCTTCCACGGCACTTCTTCAACATCGTGTAGTCCAAGGGCTAAAGTGATCGACTGCAGATCAGACACCTATAGCAATTTATACCCAGATTAAATAAATTGTACTCCCGCATCCTCGTATAGGATCGAATTATACAAGTTTGTTTGTAAACCAAAGGGCACGGGTCTCGTATAAACCCTTTCTTTGAAATACACTTTCATTCTTTTGTTTAATACCACAAACAATGACATATGTGTTATTGGGGCCTGATCAACTATACTAATACAATTATCTAATCAAAATCAGTGTATTAAGGTCTAGCTAACCTTAGTGCGCTTTGTTCGCTCTTCGCATGACTACTTATGTGGATTGAGATAAAATTGAATTAGCTCTTAGACGAATGTACTTGCCCTCTAGACATGTCTGAGCGTATCATATCGGTTACATAACTGTACTGATACGAGCATGTGAATAAGAAATTACCAAATAGGATTTCAATCCACAACTGCCTTGACAATTTCCAATTGAATTCTTTAAAAATGCCTTGATCCCCATACTTCTATTCTATTACCTCCCTCCTTGAACTCTTTATCATTATTTTCCATCTTCTCTTATTTTAGAAAGACAAAACTTCATGCTTGGTATAAGTTGATACACAGAGAGTACTAGATATACCCCATAGGCTAATCACAAGATTTGGTGACTCTCTTTTAAAATTGATTAAGGGCATATCATATGTGATATATTTGGTGTTAAAACTTTGAGGATTGAATAACATGATTAAATAATTTGAAGAATATTTACTTAAATATATAAGCCTTGTGTGATAGATGGATAAATTCTAAGTTGGGTAGAAATTTTATTATTAAACATGAGGTAAATTCTTTTAGATTGTGATCAAGTGAGATTAGATAGAGAAATCCTACCCTATTTTAATTTCGAGGACAAAATTATTTTAAGTTGGGTAGATTATAAACTCCCTCACCCAAAATTAGGCCTACTTGGTTTAGATAGTGAAACAAGGGCTAGTTGAACCCAATTAGAAATAGAACACGACATTTTGTTTAATAATATTTATATCACTTAGTGCACCTTACCGTTGCTTCAATAATTAGAGCACTACACTAGCCACTGCCTTCCTATAAATTTCCCACCCTTGTACTAGACGTGTCCGCCTTCTATTCTGACTTTTGTGTAACTTATAATTATGCTCTCTTGTGCTACATTTTAGTCGCACAACATTCATCGCAGACATTTATATTTAATTCTAAATAATTCTAACTTTGAATCCTTGTGCGTTCCAATCGAAATTGGAGACACATTCTTGACTCGTTTTGTGTAACCCAATTTATGATAATATTCTACTCTAAGCCCTCTATGTCCATGACACTTATGCCCCACCTAATTTTATCTCCATGTACTTCTAATTAATTCCATAACACCTTGCGCATTAATTTAATCAAATTTCTATCTTTGTGTAATTTTCTAATTGTTGGGCGCTTTTATGCAAAAATGCAATAAGGTGTCCACACCATTGGACATGATACATGAAGAAACCTATTTTTTATTCATATGAATTTTTCCCATAAATTTTCGGAATGTGCAACGTGCAACATCGCCCCCTCATTTAACCTTATCCTTGTATTTTAAACAATGTAAACTATAGCCCTCTAATACCTACATGTAAGGCCAAGCCCATCCCAAGAAGATGTTGACCAAGCCTACCTACCTAGGTTAAACCCAAACCCAAAATTCTATATGTATAAATAATTATTTTCCTATTTTTTTCATCCACACATCCCTGATCCCAATACCTAGTCGAATACCATCACCACCCCAATCTTCATGTACATCATCCCCTTCCTCCGCCGGAGCCCATGCCGGAGACCCACCGGAGTCGACGATAGTAGCACCACCATCCTTGACCTCCTGCACCCTCACCATTAATCTTCCTTTCCCATCATCGAATCCCAGCAACTCCGCCATTAACGCCGCACCACTACCGTCGAGTCCTCCATCGTCCCCGGCTAACTCGACGGTAAGACTTCCCACACCGACCTTCCTCGACACCACCATCCACCACCACGTTGTCCCTATCTTTCCTGTCCTCCACAGCAGCCCCCTCATTCGTCCTCCTTGTCGGAGTCGATGACCCATAGCCTTCATCATCGACTTCCACTCCACCGTTACTCTGTCCTACACCCCCATCGACTTCATCCTGTCGACGACTGCTCACCACTGCCACCAACACCACCATTACCACCCTGACCTCACAATCCACCACCACCATCATCTCTGTCCCCTCCGTTTGAACCGAGCCACCCAGGCCAACACCACCACACCACCAGCACGATCACCACCTTCTTCCTACTCCCTGTCCTCCCCTTCATGATCCTTCTCCTCGACTTGTCGGATCCCTCAGGCCTGTCACGGCTCGTCGGACCTCCCTTCTGGCCGGAGCAGCACCCGAGCCTCCTGTGTCCTCCTCCTCCGGCCATCCCTTCAATACCATCACCATAATATCTCATATCATCATCATCATCATCTCATCTCACAATCATCATATCACCATCTCACAATCATCATCTCATCTTACCATCATTATCTCATAATCTCACAATCATTATCTTATCTCACCATCATTATCTCATCTCATCACCCCATCATCATCATCATCATCACCATTAGCAACCCTAATCACCATCATCACCATTGTCATTAACCCAATTAACCTATATCCTAATCAACATCACTATTATCATTCACATCATCATCCCATAATCATTATTTCCAATCATCATCACCATTGTCGTCATCGTCATCATCGTCAACCTCATCGTCTTTATCGTCATCTCCGTGCGCGTACCCCGAGGTTCAAACTTGTTCCCCTTCTTTCATATTTTTGTGTGTGCTGGTGTATATGCTATTAGGACATGAGTATTACTTTATGACTGTTAGTTGACATCAGACCCTGAGTCGGAGAACCCAACTCGTATACGTATATGTACGCGTATGCGTATACTGTTCAATTTAGTATATGTATATTGTTCATTGGTATATATATATATATATATATATATATATATATATATATATATATATATATATGTGTGTATGTATGTATTCAAATGTGTATGTATATAAATTATTGGTTATATTGTTATATAAATTTATGGATATATATATATATATATAAGTAGGTAATTAGATGATAGTAATAATTATGACTATATGTATTCAGACTGTACGACCCTAGAACATCATGGATTTTGTCCGCATATTTACCTTGACCATGTTGACCCTAAAAACTTGTGAATTGACTACCTTGTGTACATTAACGTACTGGCTTAGACACATGTTAGTTGACTGTCTGATTGTGTACAGCACTTGAAGATGTGACATCCGCGTAAGTAAACGCATATTTGATCATGTTAGTCGACCAGTGTTACCCCTAGCGTACCTCCAAGTCTAGTATATATATGGTTGTGTATGTGCTAGTATAATGACTGATGTTGTATTATGATATATTATATGTATATAGGATATTGGATTTATCTATGCGACTTCTGGAGCAGGTTATTGGTACTACACAGCTTTCTTGCCAGACAAGTATACCTTGCCATTGTACTGTTATTCATATTCTATATGTTGCATGCATCTTTATTTTCTGACATTAGTTCAAATATTTTAACTGCTATATAAACTACGTATCCAAGAAAACTTGGGTGCAATGACGTTGTCGTCGTGATCTATTTTTATTATATATATGCATTGACCTTGTTTATGAGACCACCCCATTATCATGAAGCATCATTAAGTTTGATTGGTCGTGACACAGATGTAACACGAGTGTGAGTCTCATATAGATCACGGACTCGCGTGCAGGGTTTGGCCTCATGTACGTATAGGACATGCGTTAGGGATAATTGCTGATAGAAACTTTGTATGCTAGAAGACTTAGAAGTTATTAGTAGTCCATGGACATAGACTATTGTAGTACGGTAGTCCAATCCTTGTCCTTATTTGGTTACAGGGTTGGGCTATTGTACTAAAGATAGGCTATGAACCAAATCGTGTCATGGATGTGACAGGCTTAGAGCATGGGGTAGGAAGAACAACAAGTACGGTATTTGGGCTCCTTTGCACTTTCCATTTTATGTAACCCGTACGCTCCGCCAAAGATACGCGATCGTGATGACCCCTATATTACCTGGCGCCTTTGTCGTTCAAAAGACGACATACTTTATAGGCCCCTGATTCTCCGAGAGAATTATGTCAATCCTATTTTATGGCCAGATAGCCCACTTGTATGAAAGTTGTTCTCAACGTGTATTAACATAGATGGTTAGGCGACCCATTGGATATTTATTTCAGTACTTTATTGGCATACTTCTATGTATCTTGTTATGTCCCTCCGAGGACCTGGTCCCTTTCCAAGTGTACATGTTTATGAGTATTCGCAGGAGCGCAGATCCGGACTGGTTACTTATATTTTGAGGAGGTCTTCTCTTCGAGTCTTAGTGATTGTTAGTTGTTGTACTTATATTATGTTTGCTTTTATATTCTAATTCGGTAGTAAATTTGTTTCCATCCGACTATCATCTTTAGATACGTTATATTGAGATCTAGTTTCATAGATATTGGTTATTTATTTATATTTGATTTTTTGTGGGTGAGATTTAGATATACCCTGTGACTTGTGATAGTTTTTACCACTTATGAATTATTGTTCATATTACAGTGTATGCATGTGTTATAGTTTCCATATATTGGAGTTGCCATATACATGCGGCTGGCATGCTTACGTGTCCTAGTCCTACGTATTTTGGGACTGGGGCATGACAGTGTAAAAGTGAAGTTTTCTTGTTTAATCTGTGCAACATGATTAGTCACAAGCGCAAGACAAGAGAGACAACTGCCACTAAAGTATCCTCTCTGAGGCACACATGTTCCAACATCATCGTCAACTGTTGATATGTCTAAGCAGCAACTCTCCCAACTAGACGGTCGGCATTCCAGCGACTGCAATCGGTGGTACCCACCCGACAGTGGATCAGGAAACAAGTGCATGAGGAGGAAGAGAAACTGTCTTTTGCCTCATATTGTTCAACTTGGAGGTCTTATTTCATCAGTAAGATCTCGAAGAAGGACTCGTCTAACCCGCCAGTCTCAACTGGCAGGTCAAGGACTCAAAATGGGGTACTAAGCTAGCAGTACCCATTGAGGGGGTATTCTAGGACACCCGCTCAAGAACCAGAACTAGGGGTAGCAATCCTCTGGTGTTCCAGACTAAACCGTTATTCAGTGGGGACGATGGATCCCAAGGAACTAGCGACAACCTACCTGGAAGTAGCATTGTTAATGCTACGATCGAAGCTGGGGGTAGTAATTTCCTAGATTTTGAAGATGACACAACAATGCCCGCCTTTCCTGAGGACAGCGAGACTTAGGTATCAGAAGTGGAGAGTGAAGCATCCACGATCCCCTCTATCTCTTCTCATATAATGCCAGTATACATGGCAGGGGATGATTATGGAAAAGGATCTAGTGATCGCTAATGCCTCAAGACACTTGAGGCAATGATGCTCGCTATGAATGCCTTGATATATAACTTGACCTAGACGGCATTGGAGATTTAAAAATTTTGGTCCCACCTCAACCAAGAACTATGGGACAAGCAAGCCAGGATTCAGGAACCAATGGGGAATCCAATGCACCTGATTTTGCTCCCCCTATAACTGGCCACTAGACGTTGTCTCAATTATTTGCTCCTCCGCTGTCAGACGACATTCAGGAGACCCTCCGAGAATTGTGTGCTCGTATCGATGCCAGAGATGCGCTTAAGAAGCTCGAGATACGACAACCCTATCCTTTCGAGTGGAACAATGTGGTATACCCTCCCAAGTATAAACTACTGTCTCTGATCCCACTCAACGGGAAAACCTTACCACGCCAGTACATGAACTACTTATGTTCAATAATGGGGCATCTACCGCGGGATGATGCATTGCTCACCAACTTGTTCATTGGAGCACTGTCCGGAGTCACTTATGAGTGGTTATATAGCCTCCCAGACAATTGTATCTCGTCCTTCGATGACTTAAAACTCCTCTTCCTCTCCTGGTTCTATGAGGGAAGAATGGACATGACTATGTCCTTCCTAATGGACATCGCTCAAGGGGACAGAGAGTCCTCACGTGACTACATAGAATGCTTTCGACAGGCGGCTTTGAGACTACCCTCTGGCACTCCTAAAACTGTGTTGATGGAAACCTGCCAAAAGAACCGGCGTTAAGACTACCCCCTAGAACTCTAATAGAGTGTGTCGTTGTGCCAAACTCTAACAGAGTGTGCCGTTGTGCCAAACTCTAACAGAGTGCACCGTTGCAGCGACTTTCTCCAAGTCTCATCAAAGTACGCCAAAGTTGCTGAACTTCTTCCATTGTGAGCCAAATGCCCTAATTGACAGTAAACGAATATGATTACATGGTTTTTATGACATATTTCTTATGAAATATGCAAAAAATAGTGTCTATCCCCATAACCTATGCTTCCTTCGTATAGGGAGCCACGTGGTAAGCAGGCAGTAAGTTATGCATCCACTAATCAGAACGTGAGATTTTTTTTTCAAATATGCATGTACAAGAGAAAATATGGTGCATATTGCTCGTTTGTACGCGCACACCCCTGTAACCATGCCTAAGTGCTATAAATACAGGATCAGTACATCCTTCCTGGACATATGTAGAGATAGAGAGAGGAAGATAGAAGCTTTTTGGTGCCAGTTTTGCCTGAGTCTCCTTGCTTTCGAATTCTCAAGTAATCATGTGTGCATCTCTTCTTTGGTGTCAAGTAGTCCAAGAAGTAAAGTGATCGACCGCATATCAGATCTCTATAGCTATACTTCTCTAGAATTTATTATACTCTAGATTCTTGTATATGATTTATTGTGCCCTTTTTCTTTCAAAGTTTATAACACAAAAGTTCATTCGACTTTTTTGTTTATGGCAAACAAGATGATGACTCTACTGGAGATGGCATTCTCCTCAGATGAGAAGGTGATAGCTCAACATGACAACACGTTGGTTGGCACAATGTAGAAGACTTTGGTCATAAATTTCGACCAAAAAGCCTAAAAAGAGATGCTTGTTGGGGGTAGTGCTAGCCCCTCAACCATAATCAAGTCCAAGAAGACCCGTAGGATCTGGCTGACTAAGCCTCGCTCCTCCTACCCCGACGTTGATGTTAACAAATGTAAGAAGGTGATAACCGCTAATAATGAGGGTTCCCTTGTTGTTTCCTCATCCCTAGTTTGTAACTCAGTGGATGCTCCTCTTAGACACGCCAAGATGCTAACTAGGGGGGACAAATTGCGATGCCCTTGCCACAACAACTGGGGGTTGAACCAATCCTACCTTAGCGGAGGAACTCACTACAATGCCAAGAGGATTGTTCATCCTCGTATTCCCAGTTTGCATAAGCTCAGTGCAACGAGCAGGACAGATCCAACATAGGATCTATTGGTCAACTCGCTCTACATGGTATTGGCACACCTCCGACCACATCCAACTCACTTGGCAAGAAAGTTGTTCAACAACCGCGCCATCCGAAGGACTTCCTTTGTATGGAAAACAAACCTAAGAAGAAGATTCCTTTGCCTCCAAAGATCAAAATTGTGCATATAATATAAGGAAAGTTATGTGCTACTACATCTGAAAATCAATATTGTGTGCCCAAAGTGCAGGATCTGCGTACAAAATTATACGCAAAAAGACAGAAGATGCATACTTCAGAAGAATGTGTCATTCAAGCCAGCACTTCACTCTATACATGGGATACCAAAAATGTGTGTGCAAAGTTTAACGTACAAAATATAAAAAAGGAGACTTGTCTACTTCTTCTTCTTCTATTCCTTCTCCCTCTGACTTACGCAAAATTCTTGTACAAAAGCTTAAGGAGAGAGAACCCTCTCTGCCTATAAAGGTTCCTCCAAATGAGCATAATTGTTGTTGCCATCAAATTCTAAGCAACTATTGTTGTACCAAAATAGTTGAATCATCTTCTAAACGATCTGTATTTAACCGTTTAAGTTAGACCTTGCCCACCAAACAATATTCTGGGAAGCAGGTTGACAAACAAGAAGTTGATAAAAAATTACTACTGGTTCTAGTATATATGGTTTCAAGACTCCCTATAAGAGGAAGAAGTACATGACGGGATACTTTACGAACACCTAGTCAGAGAAGGTTCAATCAGCTGGTCGAATCCTTTGAAGGAGTATACCAAAAAACCCGTTCTCAGAGGCGTGAACTCTCTATCGTAGAAAGTGGCTACTTTTCAGGATCTGGAGGTAACTTCCCTGGGGTAGCAATCCCTCTGGATCTGAAATTGACAGTGTAGATTCCAATTACACGATGCAATCCATTAATCCCTCTATCATCTATAGAGAGGTTAGTGCATATATTATTGGTAATGATCAAGACGCTTCCCTGCCAGGCAACACAGAATAATGTCTTAACTCATTGGATGTTGCATTCAAAGATATGCATGCTATGATGCAGAACATGCATCAAATGATGATGGTTTAGCATACCGCGATAACAATACCAATACAGGTCATAATATCTATACATGTACAGCCATCTCCAGGTATGGCACCACCTCTAGGCAGTATAAATCCTAATGTCACTCCCAATCAAGAGTTGGTGACCCCGTCTATCAACCCTCATAATATTGGGGGTGTTCACCTGTAGTGGTACAAGTCCAGCCAATATTCCTTCAGTCAAGTGCATCATAACAGCTCGATGAGACACATCAAGCCATCAAGGAGTTGTATCCTCAATTCAATGTTATAACTGATCGGGACAAACTCTATAAGCTTGGGATTAAACAACCTTTCCCTCCTGAATGGCGTAAATTTATTTACCCGCCTAAATTCAAACCCCTAACAATAAGTCCCTTCGACGGGAAGACCTCACCTGGGTGATATATGAACTATTTTAAGATAGTTACGGGATATCTGCCACAAGACGATACCCTGCTTACTAAATTGTTTGTTGGAGCTTGTCTGGTATAGCCTATGATTGGTTCTGTAGTCTTCTGAATAATTGTATTTTATCATTTGAAGATTTGTGGAGTCCCTTCCTCTCCCGATTTTATAAATGAGGCATGGATATGACAATGTCCAGTCTCATTGACACTAAGCAGAGAAAGAAGCAGCCTGCTCCTGAATTCATTGAGCGTTTCAGACAGACAACTCTGAAGATGCCGCCAGGTATTCCTGAAACCCATTTAATGGATATATCCAGAAAGTATTTCTTGCCTAGACTAAAGTTCTGGATCGGCATGGTCCAATTTAAAGATTGGAAGGCTTTCACTATAAACGCAGACTTTAAAGAGCAAAATATGAAGGATGTCAACTTTGATTTTATGAAGTTTAAGGCCTCAGAGGATAAAGGTAAGTGCCATTTTAGCCTAAATAACAACAACAATAATAACAATCGCAACAACAAAGGAAAGGAGGCCCTTGTCGTGAACTTGTCCAAGCGACCTACTTCTCCACCAAAATAGAAAGCTCCGAAATCTTCGAAGCCAAAAGAAGAGTACTCTTTTGACGATAGTGACATAATCAACATCTTCCACTGTCTGATAAAGAGCAACAAACTATAGTTGCCTGACATCAAAAGACTAGATGAAGCTAGCAAGATAGATGATCTAAAGTATTATTTATACCACCGATACATGCATCACCCCACGAGGGCTTGTTACGTATTGAAGAAGAAGATCCAGCAACTAATAGACTCTTAAGCTAGCACACTTCACAATGATGAAAAGACAGTCACCGCTAACTTGGTATCTCTTCAGTTCAGTGACTTCCCAGCACAGGAGTTTCCATATGGTGTTATACCAATATCGGGAGCGACAATGGAGATTATCAATCTCCAGCCAGCCCGTAATCAAGCTAAAGGACTGGTGTCCCTCACTACTCAATGGGGAAATCATGTGGATTCAACCTGATCTCTTGAAAGACGTAGAACGAGGAACATTGTCTTCAACACCTAAATCTGAGAAGATAAGTCATAAGGGTCGATCATGCAATATGATATCCTTGGTACATGACACTAACGAAGGTCAAGATCAACACGGGAATGATATTCCTCTTGAGTTTAGACTCCAAGGTCTGAACTTATCTCCCAGAGCTTCAATACAAGAGCCTTGTATAACTCACCAACAATCTTGTTGGTTAGATAGTGTCCCTCTGTATAGAGTACACTACATATTCAACACAAGTCACAACAAAGATGGCAGTACACAAAATTGCCCCAGCAAGTCAAAGAAGGGACGTACAAAAAGAAAGGTTAAGTCATGTTATATGGTCCTTCTTTCTCCATTACCTAAGAAAATCATGGTCGGCACCAGGTCTGAAAAGGAATATCACAAGACATATGAACAAGCTCAGAAAGATGCTCCTCCTACTTCTTCTACTCCGGTTGCCCCAGATTCTATCGAACCAGGACCTTCCAAGCTACGGTGACGAAAAATTTGAAGCAAAAAGAAGTGCATTTTGATAAATCCTTGAAGAAGAATTCATTTCAAGGGCTTGATCATCCATACAATTTTAACATATTGGCACTGCTAGCCAATTCACCTGCTGGGCTTTCAAATTTAGAGTTACTTTGCCATTCAAAAAAAACTGAGGACGCTTTGAGCAAGGCACTCACACATGCTGACTCGTACTTGACCCAGCTCAAGACTTCAACTGAAGATCCCGTGGAATATCCTCTGTAGCGCCCCGTTCTCCCGGTGCGGAGAGCGCGGCTAAGAAACACAAGATGGTATCGTTCGATCGGGATAGATTGAAACAAGAACTCATCCTCGTTATGAATTTGTTTCTTCGGAATCGATTCCCATATTTAGTGGACCGTGCTCCCTGGATCGACTTAGCAGCAGAGTCAGGAGGGACCTCTCCGCTGCTATCTTTTATTGCCGCAAATTTTGATGTCTCTTGTTGCTTTTATCCTTTGAGTTGGTTTTGGGATTTGCTTGTTTTTCTTGAACGATTTCGATGAGTTTTATTATTTTCGTTCATTGAACTGCACTTCAATTCCGAGATTGGAAAGAGAGAAAGGAGTATTGATCGAGCTGTTCGTGATGCAGGTGAATGAGCAGTAGGCGACTTACGAGCGAAGTCTTGAAGTACCTCTTTCCTTCTCCCTTCCAACCATCCAAGTGAGTGGCTACCAACCCGATTAGCTAGCCCTGCTTCCAAGCTTCACATCTATAAAATCTCGTATTAGTGCTTGCCCCGATCAAACGATACCAAGTAATAACTAAAAGATTGCAAGATAAAAAGGAAATAGACTTGGATATATTGCTTGTCAATCAAACTTGTGAACTGTTATCTTATTGTATGCTAGTTCATTGCAAATGTTCTATAAATCATGTTAAGTATGGAATATATCTTGTATGCACATAATTGTTCAGGGAGGCTATGCAAAATAAATCATGCAATACTGCTTGTCTTGTACTCGTGTTCTTGTACTCGTGTTGCCTCAACTGCATGAATTGTTAACTAAGAAAACATATTGTTCGATCACGGACAACTTGTGCACAAGGTCATTGGTTCCTGCGGAAGGTCGCTGGGGCACCGGCACCGATCCGATCTGGACGAAACTCTATTGTATAGTCCATTGTGCTGGACGGGGTGGCATGTAGCGCTCCTTGTACTTTCGCTGTATACCATTCTCGCCAGTGGCTAGTGTCCATTATGGCAATCATGCCAGTGATCCTTGTATATTTAAACCTGTTGCAAACTAACTTGTGTCTTCGTGGCAGGGAAGGCATGGTAAGTATTGTGCAGGTGGTTCAGACGGAGAGGTAAAATCCACCGAACGGTGGCAAGTTCATTTCAGTATTATACATATATATTGTTGCTTGTAAATAAACTAAGGCAAGATAGAAACCCACAATAACATGCATGCTTCATTAAAACAACGTGTTGATTGGTATAGTTCGGTTAGCTCGCCTTCACCAGTATATTTTGACATACTGACCCTCGTTGAAACAGTTTCCCCACACTAAGGCGAACCGAGCGAGGAGCCGAAGTCGTCTTTTCCGATCCAGTCCAGCTGTAGGAGCATCCTGATCGCGCCACTTTTGAAGTACTTGGAGAAAGGATCTTGCAACTTTATATACAATGCAGCTTTGTGGCAAAGCCGTCCTCCAGCCTGGAGGTCTATATCATTTTGAAGTTTAGTAAAGGGATATAATGTACAGGACTGCTATCTCATTTTGAGTCAACACTTTTGTAAGCCCGTGAGGCAATCTAGCTGACTCGTTCAGGAGTTTGTAATAGATGTTCATTATCAATAAAGAGAAATTTTCTATGTTTCAAATCTGTGTTTCAATTTATCTGCGTACTCTGAATATGTGCTCGTTATACAAAACATTAAAGCCTTGTGAGGGCGCAGCCCCAGGCCCGCACGGTGGTCACGGTTCGGGGGACGCCCCAACGATTCTACGGAATCGGGTCGTGACATAGTGGTATCAGAGCACAGATTCAAGTTCCTAACCCTCGTATTAGAAAAGTTCCTTTAACGATCAATCCCTGTGCGAACTCTTGAACTCGCTAGGCCAAAATGAGATACGTTCATGCAATAAGTCTATAATACATTATGATCCTAATATAATTTACCTTCTTTTGAAGGAATGGCACCAGCGCAATCTGCAGCGCAAGCACCGGACGAAATGTAAGGCAAAGAAAGTAGTTCGGGCACTTCGGGAAGCTCTCGGAGCCAGCGAGGCATATCTCAAGTCGATCCGCTTGAGCGGATAATGTAAATGTTAGAAGCACAACGACAAAGAGATGATGCTCGCCAAGCCAAGTTTGAAAGCAATCTAGAGACCCGATTCTCAGTCCAACAAAAGCAGGTAGATGCCCTACAATAAATCGTTCATACTTTGGCTTCCAACCATTCCGCGGCAACAACATCGACTCCGGTGGAAGATCCCGTGCTTGAAGTGGAGACGCCTCAAATTCCAAGGCCGAGGGAAGTGACTGCCTTCAACTTTGGCCACTTCAAGAAAGTCTGCAACACTCCATTCAACGGGACTGAGGAACCAATCATGGCCCTAGATTGGTTGGCCAAACTTGAAGACCACTTCGCTCTGCTAGTGGTCCCCGAAGAGAAGAGTGTCGCCTGCGCGCAACTACAGCTCTACCTCAACGCGCACGATTAGTGGAACGTGTATCGACGATCTTTTCAATTTGATCATGGAGAGGAGGCGATCTCGTAGATGACTTTTCGTGCCGCATTTGAAGAAAAGTTTATACCCCCTCCAGTACAATGCCAGATGGAAAACGAGTTCGTACAGCTGCGGCAGGGCAGTATGACAGTTAAGCAATATTCTGCCGAATTCAACCGACTCTCCAAATTCGCTAGGGCATATTTACCTGATGCAACGAGTAGAGCCAGAAGGTTTGAAAGTGGTTTGTGCACTGCCATTCATGTGCACGTGGTCATTCATCAGTACAGCACCATGCGGGAAGTCATGAATCATACCCTATCTCTTGAACCGCAGTATCCTCACATTTCTACCTGCGTTGTGCATACATCCAGTCACAAACGCCAATATAACAATAGAGAAAATAATGCTATAAAGTGCCCCAACAACGGTGGTACATAGAAAGGGAAACTAGGGCAGCTTTGTTACTTCTGTAGGAAGCTAGGGCACACGAAGGATAATTGTCGTCTGAAACTTGGGTTATGTCTGGCCTGTGGCGAATCAAGCCATACAGTTCATAATTGTCCGCTGCGTCATGATCGCCGTCCCAAACGTGATAACCCCTAATGGTAGATTCTATTCCTAAGTTTCGGGATAAAACTTCCAATAAGTTGGGTAGGATGTAGTGCCCCATTCTCCCGGTGCGGAGAGCGCGGCTATGAAACATAAGATGATATCGTTCGATCGGGATAGATTGAAACAAGAACTCGTCCTCGTTATGGATTTGCTTCTTAGGAATCGATTCCCATATTCAGTAGACCGTGCCCCCAGGATCGACTTAGCGGCAGAGTCAGGAGGGACCTCTCCGCTGCTATCTTTTATTGCCTCGGATTTCGATATCGCTTGTTGCTTTTGTGCTTTGAGTTGGTTTTAGGATTTGCTTGTTTTCCTTGAACGGTTTCGATGAGTTTCATTATTTTCGTTCATTGAACTATACTTCAATTCCGAGATTGGAAAGAGAGAAAGGAGTATTGATCGAGTTATTCGTGATGCAGGTGAACGAGTAGTAGGCGGCTTACGAGCGGAGTCTTGAAGCGCCTCTTTCCTTCTCCCTTCCAACCATCCAAGTGAGTGGCTACCAACCGATTAGATAGCCCAGCTTCCAAGCTTCACATCTATAAAATCTCATATTCGTGCTTGCCCCGATCAAACGATACCAAGTAATAACTAAAAGACTGCATGATAAAAAGAAAATTGACTTGGATATATTGCTTGTCAATCAAACTTATGAACTGTTATCTTACTGTATGCTAGTTTATTGCAAATGTTTTATAAATCGTGCTAAGTAGGGAACATATCTTGTATGCACATAATTGTTCAAGGAGGCTATACAAAATGAATCATGCAATACTGCTTGTCTTGTACTCGTGTTCTTGTACTCGTGTTGCCTCAACTGCATGAATTGTTAACTAAGAAAATATATTGTTCGATCACGGACAACTTATGCACAAGGTCATTGGTTCCTGCGGACGATCGCTGGGGCACCGGCACCGATCCGATCCGGACGGAACTCTATTGTATAGTCCATTGTACTGGGTGGGGTGGCATGTAGCGCTCCTTGTACTTTCGCTGTATACCATTCCCGCCAGTGGCTAGTGTCCATTATGGCAATCATGCCAGTGATCCTTGTATATTTAAACCTGTTGCAAACTAACTTGTGTCTTCGTGGCAGGGAAGGCATGGTAAGTATTGTGCAGGTGGTTCAGATGGACAGGTAAAATCCACCGAACGGTGGCAAGTTCATTTCAGTATTATACATATATACTGTTGCTTGTAAATGAACTAAGGCAAGATAGAAACCCACAATAACATGAATGCTTCATTAAAATAATGTGTTGATTGGTATAGTTCGGTTAGCTCACCTTTACCAGTATGTTTCGACATATTGACCCTTGCTGAAACAGGTTCCCCGCACTAAGGCGAAACGAGCGAGGAGCCGAAGTCGTCTTTCCCGATCCAGTCCAACTGTAGGCGCATCCTGATCGCGCTACTTTTGAAGTACTTGGAGAAAGGATCTTGCAACTTTATATACAATGCAGCTTTGTAGCAAAGCCGTCCTCCAGCCCGGAGGTCTAAATCATTTTGAAGTTTAGTAAAGGGATATAATGTACAGGACTGCTATCTCATTTTGAGTCAACACTTTTGTAAGCCCGTGAGGCAATCTAGATGACTCGTTCAAGAGTTTATAATAGATGTTCATTATCAATAAAGAGAACTTTTCCATGTTTCAAATCTGTGTTTCAATTTATCCACGTACTCTGAATATGTGCTCGTTATGCAAAACATTAAAGCCATGTGCAGGCGCAACCCCAGGCCCGCACGGCGGTCACGGTTCGGGGGACGCCCCAACGATTCTACGGAATTGGGTCATGACATCCTTACTGTCATAGTGTGATGGAAAATATTACTAATATTACTTTCACATAGGATGATATGTTGTTAAAAGATAATCGGCATGAAAAGCCATTATACTACACTGGCTATATTGGTTCCATCAAAGTAAGCCGAATTTATATTGACCCGGGTTCATCACTCAACATCATCCCAAGAAGCTTTCTTTGACCTTTGAAGATAGTAATGCATAGTTTGTCAACCACTAACACTACCATTTTAGGCTTCAGATGTAACACCCCGTTCCGCTCTAGCAGACTGCCATCTCAAACGGCAATAGTGCAATCGTCCCGACCCGCCTTACCTCAACGAGAAGCAAAAAGATATCCAGACTTGTCCCTACAGGAATTCGGCTTGGACTTTCAGAGGCTCGCTTGACGTATCGCTCTACCGAGGCGAATCATCGCTAAGGTGGGTGGCTACGGTGAACTTGTCTTAGTGGACTGCCGTCTCAAAAGGCAATAGTACAACTGTCCCGACCCGCCTTGCCTCAACGAGAAGCAAAAAGATATCCAGACTTGTCCCTACAGGAATCTGGCTTGGACTTTCAGAGGCTCGCTTGACGTATCGCTCTACCGAGGCGAATCATCGCTAAGGTGGGTGGCTACGGTGAACTTGTCTTTGCTTAGCCAGCACACATAAAATGTGGAATGTTTTATGCTAGTCGCTAGGTGAATAACCCCCTGCATGCTAATAAATCCAATGCACCTAGCTAAGGGAATAATCCCAACTTGTATTGCTTATGCTAGAACATGGAAATTGAAATACTGCTTATATTCAGACCCTCGTATGCTAAGTCCCTAACAGCTTCATCTCTCGGCTTACCCTCAAGTCCGAGCAAACGTGTTTACTTATGTTCCTTAGAAACGCATGCTTGTCTGCTTATACGTTGCCATGTTTTCATCCAAACCCCGAGAGACTACTACGTAGTCGTTCTGTGCCTGAACGAACCTGCAAGTATCTGGGACCGTTAGGTCTCCAAGGCAATCCCCGAACCAGGGGCACGCATCAGGGTAATGAATACCAAACGTGAATCACACTTGAATGATAATCATGCTAAGTATGCATCTGAACGAGGATCATGTTATGTACTGATGGAATCCCAGCTCATGGAGCAATATGCTCGTTCAGAATAAGTTTAAGTTTCATGATTATCATGTCAAGCTAAGGAAAAAGGATAGACCCTGACCTGCATAGTCACGGACAACTTGTGTGCACAAGGTATGTTATGTTGAGTTCCGCGGACGGCCACCGGGGTACTGGGACCGATCCGATCCGGATGGGACGTATGTGTAGTCGTATGTTACCCGGTAAGTGTTATGCAGCGGGGCTCGCCACCCGCGTTGCACGTCACTTTGCCCTGAGACTAAACGGTCCTTTATGGCTATGTCAGCGACTCATGTTCATATAGATAAGTTATCCTCACTTAGCGGCTATCCGCGTGCGAGTCATTGCATCGCATTAATGAACAACTGAACACCTGAACGATCTGGACAAAATAACTCTTGTGTTGCATATGCTATTGCTTATTTTCATTATTATGAATGCCCCTGAATGTTTATACTTTCCCGTGCTTGAATTAACAATGTTTGCCTTGGACAGGGAAGGAGATGGTAAGTTGGTAAGTCTTGCCGTGTTTTCTCTCATGTCGCACGGCGCACTGCCACACGAGTTAGGCTATTATATCTTTGTATGAAACTGATCCTAAGGCAACTAGAAAGACAACTTAATAGTTGTGCACGAAACCCGTATTACGTGTTTGGATTTGTCGAGCGGGCGAGTAGCTTCCCCACTAGTGCATTCAATGTACTGATAATCCACCAATTTGTATGCAGGGTGTGGGAGAACCTTGTTCGGTGCGGATGCCTCCTACGTGCGTGCTTAGGCGTGAAGATCACTCCGAAGCAACTGTGCGTCCGGAACTGAAGCACATATACAAGACATAATATTGGAACTCGCCTGAACATCGCATGTACAATCATTCACAATTATAGCCACTTGGCATGCTTTTAATATTTCAGAGAGAGTGGCTTGAGCGACTTGTAATCTCGGCTATACGCCGCTTGTAACATATGTTTATATCAATAAAAGAGTTGCTTTACTTCAAACTTGTGTTTCAATGCTTCTGCTATATTGTTGACTCAGTGAACATGTTACCAAATCGCTATGCGTTCATGACTCCGTTGTACTCGGATAATCTGTGTGACTCTGTGGCTTAGAACTCTTACTGCCAGCCAATGAATCACGGCCTTGCACGGGCACGGTTCATGCTCGTGTGGCATCACGCCCGGATGGGTCAAGCGATCGTTTCGCGGGAGCGCTGGCGGGGGTGATTCCCGCCTAGCGGGAACGGCCGATTTGCCTACGGGAGATCGGGACATGACATCAATGCTGGAAGGAGCCGTCCTCTTGGGAATATTCGCCTGAAAATTCAGATAGACGATCTCCGGACAGAGGTCATATATTATGTGATCGATTCAGAAGTATCCTATAATATCTTGCTTGGGTGACCGTGAATACATAAAAATAAGATTGTGCCTTCCACTTTACATCAATGCTTCAAATATATTTACAACCAAGGGGAGGTCAAGATAGAGTTCGCAGACATTAACCCGTTCTAGGGTATCGAATCATATCATTCTGACTCTATATTATACACACTAGAGTACATAAAATACGAGGTTAATGAGGCTGATAATGAAGAGAAGAATATTCCCAATGAAGAACCTGTCAGAATGCTAGTCAAAGGACGTACTACCCGCCAGATCCTCCAGAACCCCTTGTTATCAATCTCCGTAAGCCCACACGCTAAGAGAAAGCCAAAGAACTATTGGTGATAGATCTCACAGGAAGAAGGAGACTCCACTGATAATCAACCTCCGTCACAATAAGCAGCTGGTGCCAACAAATTAGCCTTTGGTCATCAATCTCACCAAACCTTTTGTTAAGGCTGAACCTTCTGCTGACCTTGTAGAGGAGGAGAAAATCTTGTATTTTATAAATAAAGATAACACTCCTTCACACTATGTTGATATTGATCCTCCTGCTAGGGAATTCTTAGAAGTCATGTATGCTTACTAGCCTCTGTCCGTACCAGTGATGTCACCATTTTAAATAGGTACTTCATATACTTCATATACTTCATGTGATGGTGCCTGTTTTGTGGTCACATCGAAGCAAGACGAAGAGCATTGAATAATCTTCGGCAAAGCTAGAAATAAGATAGTAACATATGATTGTGACCCAAAAGATGATAATAGGAAAAAATAATTTTATTGCTACAGTCGGCCTACTAAGAACATTATGCAAAAAATGGGTTATAAGTTGAAGTCTGAAAAAGGCCTAAACTATGGAAAAAGTTGGCGAACTCCCTTACGCTACTTTTCTCCAAAAGGCAAATCTGAAACCTATTATCACAAGATACATTATAGGTTAGGATATGTCCCCCTTCGACAACTCCTGAAAGTTCAGAATCAAGTAAAGAAATACCTTATCATTATTTTGACTCATGATGAAAGCATAGGTGAAGTGCTCAAGCATGCTCTGTTTGTTAACACTACCAGAAAAATTTAAATTAGCGATGTAAAAAAATGTCGCTAAATGACAAAAAAATGTCGCTAATCACATTTAGCGACGTAATTAGCGATGATTTATAGAAGTCGAAACTCAGCACATCGCTGAAAGGAAAAACATCGCTAAACGTCGCTACACCGACATTTTTTAGCGACTTAAATATGTCGCAAAATTAGTGACGTTTAGCGACGCAACGTCACTGTATTAGCGACGTTCTCATCCGTCGCTAAACGTCGCTAATTAGCGACTTATGCAGCGACGTATTCAGCGACGTATAGTAACGTCGCTAATTTTTATTAAAAAATATTTTAAATTACCAATCTCCTGCAATTTATGAATTTCTAATTAAAAATATACCCGGAGCAACCCTCCGTTGAATTCTCTGGATTCGTCGACGCCTTCGGTGGAACACTCAACACCGGTAAATTAACATCATTTAATATAAATAAAAAGTATCACAGTCACATAATACACACAAATATTATAGACAGACCTGGAGCAACCCTCCATTGAATTTTCTGCGTACGAAATAACACAAAAAGTATATAAAATATCACAGTCACACAATACACACAAAATAAAAGTATCACAGTCACACTCTACGTAAGAAATAATACAAAAAGTATATAAAATACCATAGTCACACAATACACACAAAATAAAAGTATCACAGTAATACAAAATGCATAATATATAAGTATCACAGTCACACAAAATGCATAATATATAAGTATCACAATCACACAATAACCACAATAAAAGTATATAAAACATCACAGTATCAATCTCGAGGATATCCAATACGCTGGGGCACATACCAGTCCCTCAGATACTGCGCATAAACAGCGTCTATGTGATCAATCTCCGCTATAGGTGCGGGGTGACTGGAACTCCCCATCTGGGATACAACCGCTATAGGTGCTGGGTGACTGGAATTCTCTGTCTGAGATACAGTAGGTGGTATCTCTTCCTCTTTAACATTCACTTTCTCCTTAACAATAGGAGGCATAACTTCCTCCTTAACAGTATGAGGCATCACTTCCTCCTTAACAGTAGGAGGTGTCTCTCTCAAGCGATGTGCCATCTGGTAAGATAGATGAAAACAAAGAATATAATTGATAACAGATATAAATATATTGTCTAATATTAAATATTGTGTAAATTTTAGTGACTTTAACTCAAACCAAAAATTGATCTCTGCCATAACTATCTATCTTAACTTTGGGATGCATGTGATGGTCTTCCATGTTTCCCTTAACATGATTAAGGTTAAAGGCTTGGTTTGGTTTTGCTACTGATTTTCAAAAAAACCAAAACCCTAACCCTAACCCTAACCCGAGGTCAAAAACCCTAACCCTAACCCTAGGTCAAAAACCCTAACCCTAACCCCGGGTCAAAAACCCTACTTATATCTTAGCTATTATCAACTGATACTAATATATATATATATATATATATATATATATATATAAACACAATACTAACCACTGACATTAACTAATACTAATACTACAGTAATCCGAACTTTACTTAATAGGTTACATATACTAACTGATATACACTATGCTAACTAATACCTTAACCCTCCTCTACTAACTACACCTACACATGATTGAATACTAACCGAGATATACCATTTAACCTTAATCTGAAGAAATTTATTTATCAGGAGAATGTCGTCCGCTGCTGTTTTCTGTTCATAATGGTTTCTAATTGACTTTGATGGTTTCTAATTAATGGTTTGTAACCGAGATAGTGATATGATGGTTTGTAATTGACTTTTTAGATATTCTTTGATTGTTATTTTCTGTTTATAATCTGGAGATTAAACAATTTGTGTCAACCAATCAATTGGTATTATTCTAGACAATTCCATGCATACTTAACATTTCCTTTCAATAATTGGTGCTTGGTGATGATATTTAATGATTTAATCTCAGTTTTGTATTTTTAGTTGTAATAAGGGATATTGTTTTCTTAAAAAATACATAAGGAAACTAATGACCTGAATCTCTTGCTAGTATTCTTGTGCATATCGTGGCATGCTTCCACTATAATTGTTCCCTTTTCCTCTAGCATTATTCTTGTCATCATCAATTTAGAACATATGGGTTTTCCAACTGAGTTGCATGATTGCATCTTGGTCACTAGCCCTTCTAAACATTACTTGCTAAATTGGATTCAAAATCTTATTTTATAGCTGCAATTCCACATTACATCATAGAATCTCATTATGAAATTAAACAAAATATATTTTCTTTTTATATGGGAAATATGGGATGGTCAAAATGTGTGTATTAGTCATATAAACCTGTAGATGTGAATGACAGTTAGGATTGGAGGTAAGGGTAGACCACTATAGCTAGTACCTTAGCTTAGTCTTATACTTAGCACTATAGTATTATATCAAATACTAACTAAACTAACTATTAACTAAAACTTACAATTAACTGATACTAATATATATATGACCAACCACATTAACTAATACCCACAAGATTGATACAACTAAGACCTATATACTAACACGCTATTTAACTAATCTTCCCAATTGATACCAGTATCTATATATGTATATACATACTGACTAAAATAACAGATAACCTATAACTAACATATGTTACTAATATCAGCTAGCAACTGATACTAACACTTGATCTCCCATACTCTAATTGATACTGCCACTAAGGATGTCCAGTTTCTACCTAACCTATCTATACTGCAATGAGCCAACTCAACACAACACACATTTCCCATATGACTAATACACACTAGATACATAACTATACTGCAATGAACCAACTCAACACAACACACATTTTCCATATGACTAATACACACTAAATGCAATGAGCCAACTCAACACAACACATATTTCCCAACTCAACACAACTCAACATAACCTATGATACATAACTATACACTAGATACTTTATCAAACAAAGGTTTATATGACTAATACACACATTTCCCATATTAATAATACCCTTACCTCCAATCCCTCTACTGCTGTAAAAAGAAAATATGTTTTGTATGACTAATACACAAACCCATATGTATTAGTCAAAATGTGTGTATTAGTCATATAAACTTTATCAAAATGTGTATATAGTTGCATAATACCCTTACATATTTTAGACTAATACACAAACCATCTATAATTACTTTCCAACTAACTAAAATACAGTAGATGGTCAAAAACCCTAACCCTAACCCCAGGTCAAAAACCCTAACCTTAACCCTAGGTCACGTGTGTGTGTCGTGTCAGTGTGTGTGTCGTGTCTGTGTCAGTGTTTGTAACGTGTGTGTGTCGTATCAGTGTCAGTGCCATGTGTGTCCTATGGGAGAGAGAGAGAGAAAGAGAGAGAGAGAGAGAGAGCGGGTTTACCTAGAGGAGGAGGAGGAGGAGGGGGGGACGACGCAGCCGGAGGGGGGTCGCCGGGAGGGAGAAGGGGGAGCCGCGAGTTTCGAATTTGGGAGAGGAAAAGGGAGAGGGAGAGATCAAAAGAAATGGGGGAAAGCAGCCCTAAATAAAATAATTTAGCGACGTTTTAGTGACGTCACAAATGACATCGCTAACTTAGCGACGTCTGCGCTAATGATGTCGCTAAATGTCCAAAAGACATATGTCGCTAAATACGTCGCTAAATAAAATATATTAGCGACCTTTAGCGACCTAAATTTAACTTATAGCGACTAATCTTTTAAAAACTGAATAAAAGTCGCTAAACGTCGCTAAATATTGCCAATTAGCGACGTCTAGCGACATTTTTACATGGAGTCGCTAAATTAGCGATGTTTTCTTTGTCGTCGCTAAAAAATGTCGCTAAATCTGCTTATTCTAGTAGTGTAATATATTATCGGACGACTCAGATGAAGAGAATAAATAATTACTAGAACCCTTCGAGAATAATCAGTGGACACAACAGATGGATTCACAATGGGAGATTTGGTTCGAGCAACGCAAACTACCCACAAAAGATGAGATTCTTCATATTAATGTAGGAGAAGAATCTTACCTAAAATTGATCTTTATCAGTAAAAGCCTTTTTGCCGAAGATAAACAAGCCCTGGTGAGGCTTATAAAGGAATATATTAATGTTTTTGCTTTGAGCTATGAGGATATGCCTGGCCTAGATCCTTAGACACACACTCAATATCCTACCTAATGTTAAGCCACTAAAATAGCAATAATGAAGTTTTTGCTCAGATGTTATGGATGTGATCGAAGCTGGAGTCAAGAAGCTAATAACGTATGGTTTTGTCCGAGAAAAGCAATATCCTGATTGGGTGGCTAATGTGGTTCCAGTCATAAAAAAGAATGGGAAGATCTGAGTCTGCATTGATTACCGAGATCTAAATTCGGCATGCCCTAAGGATAAATTTTCTCTGCCCATTACAGACATCATAATTGATAATACTTATAAATTTGAGCGAATGTCTTTCATGGATGGATTCTCAGAATATAATCAAATCAAGATATTCCCAGATGATGAAAAACATACGACATTCTGAACACCATTGGGAGTATACTACTATAGAGTAATGCCTTTCAGTTTAAAGAACACAAGAGCGACATGGCAATAGGACATGAGTATAATCTTCCATGAGCATCTAAGAAAGACGGTAGAGTATTACATGGATGACATTGCAGTAAAAAGTTATTACAGGGATAATCACTTACAAGACCTCAGGATGGTGTTCAACCTGATGCGCCAACATCAACTCAAGATAAATCCAACTAAGTCTTTCCTGTGATTCTCCAGTGGAAAATTCTTTAGGTTCGTAATAACCTCTAAGGGTATCCACCTTGACCCAGATAAGGTCAAAGCTATCCTTGAGATGCGTCTTCCTCGTAACCTCAAAGAGCTTGGGGGATTGCCTAGCATACATTAGAAGATTTATATCAAAACTTTCTGGTCGATGTCGACCATTTACTTAGTTAATGAAGAAGGGAGTAACATTCATATGGAATGACGAATGCCACCGAACATTTGACGATATGAAGCAATACTTAACAAATCTACTAGTATTGGTAGCCCCAATGGTGGAAAGACCTTTCTTGCTGTATGTTTGAGAAACGGATCACTCTTTAGGTGCCCCGCTAGCACAAAATAGTGATGATGGTCATGAACAAGACATCTACTACCTCAGTCGCATGATGGTGGGGGTAGAACATAGGTACAACCCAGTGGAGAAAGAATGCCTCGCCTTTGTGTTCGCTATTCAAAAGATATGTCACTATGTAACCGGTCAGACAATCCATGTTATATCCAGAGTGAATCCTCTCTGGATACTTATGACTAAACCTAGTATGCTCAATTCTCACTTGGCTACTTGGGCAATGTTGATGTCCCCATATGACATGATGTATGTCCCACAAAAGGCAGTAAAGGGCCAAGCAATGGCCGACTTCTTGGCAGCTCATCAAGTATAGAGACCTCCAAGTTATATTACAGTATTTCTGATAAAGTATTAGAGTCTGACATGGCAATGGGAGATAAAAATTGGCAACTATTCTTTGACGTCGTATTAAGAACAGGATCTAAAGACAATATTGTCTCTAGAGTTGGAATAATTATTGTCTCTCCTGATAAACTACTCATACATCGCTCGTATTCCCTCAGAGAACCATGTTCTAATAATGTGGTAGAATACAACTCCATGCTTACTGGTCTTCAGTTGGCTAAGTAATTGGACGTGCAATATCTTGAATCTTACGGAGACTCTAAGTTGATAGTCAATCAAGTTATAGGTGAGTATGAGGTGCGTCATAAAGATCTTATTCCTTATTATGAAGCCATGATTGAGCTAGCTTTAACTTTAACTAGTTTCTACATCGACTATGTGCCCCAGCAATAGAATACAGAGGCAGATGCATTTGTTGGGCTATCAACTTCTTTAACCATTCCACTAAGAAGACAACACTCGGTCACGGTAGGCTGTCGAGAGTTATTCTGTGCCAAGAATAATTTACATATCGAAAGTAGTTTCGAGGCAAAGTCCGTCCCTAATTCTGAAGACTGGAGATTTTTTTATAGACTATGCAGCTTATAAAATTCTTCCAAATGATCTGAAAGAGGTTACCTCCATCAGAAGGCGTTCACTTTGATTTTACTATAATGTAGCATCCAGGACATTGTATCGTCGCTCATACGATGGACTCTAACTACGATGTCTTTCAGATCTTGAAACAAAATGGGTGCTACGTGAAGCTCATGATGTGTTTGTGGAGCACACCAACCCAGTCCTAAACTACAAATAGGCTCAAAAGATTAGGTTCTACTGGCCTACCATGGTACCTGATACTATAGACTACGCTCATAAATGCAGAGCATGTCATATCTATGCTGATTTTATCCACCAACCGTCAGAATTCTTACATCAAACGGTAACATCCTGGCCTTTTGAGGCTTTGGAAATGGATATTATTGGCCCTATCAGTCCTTCTTCATTTAGAGGTCATCGGTTTATCCGAGATATAACCGATTACTTTTTCAAATGGGCTGAACCAATAACACTAATTAAAGTAAAAATATCTAATGTGATTAGCTTCATCAAATAACATGTCATTTATCGCTTCGGTGTTCCCAGAGAATAATATATAACAATGGGCCATAATTTGCTAGTCAAGTATTTTGTTGGTTCTGCGACAAGAATCAGATCCATAATGTGGCGTCTACCACATACAACCCTACAGCTAACGGTTTAGCTGAAGCCTTTGTTTCATCTAATAAACGTGATTGGAACAATAAACTGGGAGAATGTCTATGGGCTTACGGCACAATAGTATGAACTCCAACTGGCTATACGCCATTCTCTCTAGTTTACGAATGTGAAGCAGTTCTTCCTCTTAAAATCCAGATTCCTTCTATCATGATAGCTATTTCTAACGAATTAACTGTTGAGAATAATGATCGATTGTGACTTCAGGAATTAGAAGCATTGGATAAAAAATGCTTATATGCTCAACAACGTATTGAGTTATATCGAGCACGTATCTCCAGAGCTTTTAGCAGAAAAGTCAAAAAAAGGATATTCCAAGTTGGGGATCTCATCCTTACGGTGAGAAGACCATAGTCATGAACCACAAAAGCAAAGGAAAATTCTAGTATAAATAGGAGGGCCCTTTCGTGGTAGAAACGACATATTCCAATGGTGCTTATAGGCTTGCAAAACCTATTGAAGATTTGCTTATGATGCGTATCAATAGCAAATTCCTCAAAAGGTACTATGTATAAACTGGAGTTATGCTTTTTATCTCCAACAGGTCATGTATAAATGTATAGTGTAACATTTATACCCCTAGCAGTATATATCATACTTACAATCATAAAGGTTCTTTTTTCATCTTGAACTATTACATGTGTTCAAGAAAGAGTCTTGAATTCTATATAGGTAATGGGTCCTCAAAATTCCCCAGTAGAGTCAGATCTATAAAAGAAAATAATCATGTCCATATTACCTCTACATTATTTTCTTCCGCAAATTGATAACCTATCACGTCCATATTACCTCTGATAATATTTTTATTTTCAAATTTGTTGCTTGTACTTGGTATAAGTACACCATGGGTATCAAGTCCACTTAATTACCTCCACTAAATATATTTTGTCATGTCCATATTACCTCTGAGCAAAAGCATTTAATGGTTTCCTATCTTGAAAATCTATCATGTTCATATTACCTCTGATAGCATTATTTCTATCTAACTTATTATTTGTATCAAATATTAGGTACACAAAAGATAATGAGTCCACAAATATCTTTTAAATATGTGATATTCTTGATATCGTTATTTCAGTTCACAAAAAGAAAACAAAACTTCTTCATTTATAGAAAATGAGTAAGAAAGACGATAATACAAGTGCTTAGAAGGAGGAAGAATAATAGTCTTCCAAATTTTTTACAAACACCACAAGAGCATGTAAAACACAGATGTCTAACGAGCAAGCAATTGAAGTAAAGCCTCTGTTGTGCCTAGTTCTTCTTCTATCCCTGAGTCAGCAAAAGGATGGTGGGGATTGGTGATCTCAATCTGAGGTAGGGTGGATCTGTCCAGTGAAGGGCCAATAAGATCCCGAAGAAAGTATGCCTTATACAAGTTAGCGAAGTCTTCTTTCTTCTCCTCGGCAGGAGGCGACACAAGAACTATAGAGGTGTGACCAGAGTTAGCCGTAACGGGTGAGAAAGCAGTTGGTTCTTCAGACCCTCGTGTATTGTTTTGGGAGGTGCCTTGGGAAGCCATCAGCAAGTTCGAATGAAGAATGTTGCATTAAGTAACTGACTCCACTATTTATAAAAAGGAGGGTGACGATTCAAATCCCCACACATGATTCATCCGTGAAGGAAAGCGACGATTTGTTTTTCTAGGCAAGGAACCTTGCACAGAATTCGAGGCATAACTACTAGGATTTTGTGTGTTCTTCTTAGGGCCTTTGTATATACGAAAAGGATGCTCGCATAATACGCATACTAGTCAGTCGTCAGATAAGGGCTGTATAATGTAAACAGGGTCTAATCCTCTCTAAATATGCGAAGTTTATTTCTTTCTTCTCTTTAATCGAGACAAAGATTGATCATTCAATAACATGCAGACAATAAAGCATAATCAAGCCAAAATTGTATTGGTACTTAAATTATGATTACATATGATGGAAATCTATTATATTTGGATTTTTATTCTAAAATTATGATTACATATAATGGAGGTCTATTATAGAACTATCTTCATCTCTTTATTCCTCAATGCAGAACTTATCTCTATAGCCTGCACTGAAGGAAAATGTTAGGGAGTGCGATGTTAGACATGCTCTCGCTCCTTAACATTGGATGCAGTGACCTTGATGGGAGGATACAAAACTGGGTATGCATTAATTTTGCAAGCCCAATGAAGCTAATCCTCCATCGTCACCCTGTGACACCAACAGAGTTTTAAATGGGACTCCATCAAAATCTTATAAATAAAATCGCAGCCAAGCTAACCCTAGTAGCAAGCCTCATAATGGGGAAAATACAGCTAACATGCTATATGGACTGGGACAACTCTGATTACTCCTAGCAAAGTCTCTCCCCAGTTTATGGTGAGTCGCAATATGAATTTGATGATCACTTTGAACAGGGAAAACTATGATACCCTTCCATGCTCCATCGCGAGAATAGTAATCCGGTGTAACCTCTGCACAAGTGAATATATAATGCATATAAGAAGTAAATTAGTGTGAAGTCTGTGAATACGTACTTAAGTTATACAAGAAAGCACACCAATCACCACTTCCATTATAGAACTTTATGATACACACACAAGGGGTCACCATCTCCAATGAGAAGGTTTTGCAAATATTGAAGAGCTAACTTTCATCCAACCTACAGTGGGGCTATGTATGTAGTGATATGTATACAACGGGTCCATGATCATATTCTTAAATAATTATGAGATACTCACAAGAAATAGAGGAGAGATATGAATACTATGACAACTTACCCATCATGTAAACTCTCTCACCCAAAATAGGTATTTTTATGTGTATTTTTATATTTATTGTATTTATTTTAGCTTATTTAAAATTAATTTAAATTCAATTATTGTATTAGGATACTTCACCGTAGTTTGAACATTAATAACCTAGGACGATCCCAAAATCTATATCGCCCTTTATAGGAAGTAGCCTACACTGGAGACACTACCCGTAGAATCTTCGCATGACAGAAAATTCGATCATTTAGTATTAGTATGTCACTAGTGTAACAACCATAGTTTCTTGTGTGTAATTTTTAGATAGTTTTATATAAATAATTTAATTGTGATTATTTTTCAATCCAACCTTCTTCAATAACAACCCATAATTCCTCCATGCCAATTTAGGTCACTTTCCTCTTTTGTAGGATTTATTTATGTATTCATTTATTATTATCTTATTCTTTTAGAATTCTAATCAAATCTTGGTTATTAATATCTAATTGGATTAGAGATATTTACCATAGGTTTGCTATCAACCAAACTAGGAAAGCACCTAATCCTATTCCTACCCATGACCGACCCCCCCTCCACACACACTCACGCACATATATATATATATATATATATATATACATATACATATATATATATATATATATATATATATATATATATATATATATATATATATACATATATATATATATATATATATATATATATATATATATATATATATATATATATATATATACTTCTTATCTCAATCTTAAACCCTAACCTAATTTTCTCTCCTCCTCCACCTTCAAGGCTGACCACATCCCTCTCAAGCTGACCTCCCCCACGTGGACATCTCAAAGACGACCACTTTCTTCCAATAACCCTAGTTCATCCTCCATCTCCACCTTCTAGTAAGTTCTTCCTTCGATCTTTATCTTCTCCTTTCCCAAGATCTTCTTTTTCGTAGATTTATTATAAAAACCTAACTTGCATGATAATGTAAACTCTAATTTGTATGTTGATATGAAAAAACTTTAATTTGCATGTTGATGTAAACCCTATTTTGCATGTTGTAGGAAACCCTAATTTGCATATAAATATATATAGAGCTAAACCCTAATATTTTTTTCGTTAATAATAAACTAAGTTTCTATGATGTTTCAAGAATCAAGAGTTATTTATTATGGTGAATTGATAAATATATTGTATGTTTAAAATATATGTTGTTGATTGTAAAGTTGAACCCATGAATGCACCCATAGGTAGAAACCTTGATTAAACTATGTTAATAATAGAGAAATATGATGATTAAAATTATTTTATCCATAATTTTATTGTTTATTTTAGAATATTAGTTTGATAAATTTTTTGGAATAAATTGCATGTACAATGTGTAGGATGACATAGTTTAATGTTTTATCCAAAATCCTGCATCGAACCATTCTAAAACTTTGTAAATAATTAAAATATTATACTATTAAACTATATTAAATTCAGGTTTTAAATTATTTTTTCAGAAATATTACTTTTGATTTAAATAAATTTTATGCATAAAAAGACACATAGTTGACCTAGTTTGCATGTAAACTTATTGTAACTTGTTCTTTGGCCATATATGAATGTTCTCCCTATTATTTTGTGATTAAAACTTATTTTTTCAGAATTAAATACGATTTAGAATTTTTATGCAAAGCATAATAGTAGGGTTATAATGGCAAAATTTTGTCAATAATATTGCTAGAAGACTAGTATGTGTCCAACGGAAAGACCAATAAGTAGACTTGATAAATATCCATGTAGGAACTCATTAAATAATTATTTTCTAGTATTATAGAATTATTTCCAAATTTAAAATTTTGTATGAAATTATCTTTTGAGAACTTGTATGTCGGGAGAAACCCTATTTAGCACCCATAATTACGTGACTAGTTACCAACCTTCGTAGAAACACCTTGTGAGTTAAAAACCATTAATTTGCTTATTTTTATAATTAATTCTAGAATTAATATTTTAATAAATAATATTTAAAAAATAATTCTTGGTAATGATTGATGGCTAGTAATAATTTGGTTTGTAGTTACTTGCATATGCAACCAACGTAGGATTAATGACTAGATGATAACTTAACTTAACTAGATAATAAGAGTCTAATTAGAGTAATAATTAATTTGTAGGTGTTCGTAACATTTTTGTGGAGTGCTCCGGACAAGATTTGTTGTGCTCGCAGTTTGTCTTGGAAGGCAGGTACACCTTGCTTGATTTTATTGTTCAGTATACATATGCCTAATTTTTATTTGCTAGTTGTGTGCACGCGCCTTAGAGTAGTAGACTTACCTAGTATATTGTGAAAGTACGTGGTATCTTCTACCCTATCACATGTTCAACATGATCACTGAGTGAGTGAGTGCATGGACTAGCGTGTCGACTGATTATCTATACGTCAGTTCGCATCTTGTGTTGGTAGTTAGTGTTGGTCTTGTTGTCTATATTTATTGACGTCGTTGTATTATGTCTGTACCGCGTATACATTTCGGATACATTAGGAGGGGAGAATCTACTAGTGAGCATATGGGATTTCTATTTCTTATTGTGTATATGGTATGACTGCGTACCCCCGAGTCCTTTTGGACGCCTGGTAGGATGATTATTCTTCTATTTCTACCCCCTCATCCGCCACTAGAGATATCTGGAGTACACATCACATAGATGGTTTAGTTACCCTATTTATTGTTTACTGCTTTACTTTCATGCATGTTAATTTCTTGTGTACTTATTACGTCCCTCTGTGGACCTGACACATTTTCCAGATCCAGACGAGCACTTGTACCCAACGGACTACGAAGTTGGAGATTTTGCAAACGAGGACTTTGAGGTGGAGCCACATGAGTTTCCTTGAGCATTCATGGACGATAATTGCTTAGTATTTTGGGTGTCTTTATCTAGTTAGCTGACGCCAGACCATTTCTTTATTACTTAGTTATATTCTTTCAGTATTCTTTTGTACTCATTTTTTATGGATTGTTCTCCACTGGATTTTATTTTGTATTTGAATATGAGACTTATCTATAAATTTGATTATTACTCTGTGATAGTTGTTGATGAGAGTAGATTTTACCTGTTTGTGATACTGTGACTTAGATATACTTTAGAGTGTACTATGACTGGTTGGGTCTATTAAATTGGGTTCCTATACTTGTTCGTACAGTCGGCATGTGTACGTATACCTAGTCCTACGTATTGTGGGACTGGGATGTGACACATCACTAGGAAAGTTTTCTTCCTCCTATATTTTGGAAGCCACCAAATGTACTATATTGCCAATGACAGTCTTCTGAACAGGCATTGTGAACCAAACATAGTCATTTCTATAAAGGGAAGGGAATATGTTAAGGAGCTCTGATCCTTCTTTATTTATAAAGGGGAGGAAGGGTGGTTCAAATTCCCAACGATTGACGAAAATTATGCCTTTGAGATTGCATATATTGCTAACCTCAAAAACTGGGTCAAACTTTTAATAGAATGACCGACAATTGGCAGTAAATGAGAGGCTTGCTGAAGATAGACGCCACACTCAAACCAAGTTATATAATCCTTTCTGCGTAGGAAAACAGGTGCGTTGTGTCTGTGTTCGAAATGATAATGTTTGATTAAAACAAAAGTGCATTACTGAACGAGAAGGATTACAATATTTGGCCATCAAGCCCCATGTAAAAAAAGGAAAACAATGAAAGGAGAGGAGGAGAGTGTAGGATATAGCTAAGAAGAGTCACAATCACGAATGATCTCTGCAATATCCTTCAAAGTACACACGTCTGATTGGTGGAACAGACGGCACCTAGCCTCTCTAGTCTCCAGTACCTCCCTTTCACCCTTGGTCAAAGGAAGAGACTCATAGTTTAAAATCGGCTCTAGTGGCCTAGCAATATCTTCTAATGTCAAACCATAAGAGGATATATTAGCTTGAGCCAAATCTAGTTCAACTTCCTCTCACACTCTCTTCTTAGGAGAGGACGAAGAAACAGAAGCGACAGGGAGGAAACATGAGCTTGCTCTCTAGAAACGTGGCCCTCACCCCTAAAGTCGTGAAGGGTAGAATATGTCGATGAGATACAATTTATGGCCATGGTTCCCATCCAGGAACTCTATTTGGGGACATGTTTAGTGGTGCAAGTCGACAATACATGCTAACCCCTGGCCTTACTATATAAACAATGGTGGGTGTCAGTTCATCTTCTATAGATAGCTTTTGCATGATGAATCTAGAAAATCTAAAAGATGATTCACTAGAAGTCGAACCGTCAATATCAGACACTTTCATCATGCAGTGATGTCAACAGTCCATTGGAATGCTACATTAAGTACGCGAATAGAACCAAGTCTCCATGCTTCTACTATTCAAAGTATTTTGAATCTATTTTTGAAAAAAATTGAAAACTTTGAAGGGGGTCTTGTGGAAGCATAAAAATTATACCTCCATAGAATGTTTAATTCAAGAGAGGGATGGCGCACTCTTTCACAAAATGAACCAACAAAAGGAATGGCCCACTCTATCAATATTTTAGAGAATGGCACACTTCCTAAATAGAGCAGAGGTACGCTTTGGTTCAGTTTTGCAAAGACAAGCCCACAACCTTCACGTTGCTTATCCAATAATTAATTCAATGAACCTGACAGACTGGCACAACAGACGAGGAAGTAAGAATCATTATTACTAAAGATCTTTGGTACACAGACCCATGTTTCATTTAGTGGAATGTTTGGCCAAACTCTAAAGAGTGCGCCATTGTGCCAAACTCTAACAGAGTGCGCCATTGCAGCCATTTTCTCCAAGTCTAATCAAAACTCACCAAAGTTTCTGAACTGTCCCCACGACCTATGCTTCCTTTGTATAGGGAGCCACGTGTCAAGAAGACAGTAAGTTGTGCACCCACTAATCAGAACGTGAGATTTTTTGGGTTCAAATGTACTCGAACAAGAGCAAATACAGTACATATACCTCATTTGTACGTGCACACCCCTGTAATCGTGCCTAAGTGCTACAAATACAGGATCAGTACATCCTTCCTAGACAGACGGACAGATAGAGAGAGAAAAATATAAGCTTTTTGGAGCCAATGTTGCTCGAGTTTCCTTGCCTTCAAATTCTCAAGTGTTCGTGTGTGCATCTCTTCTTTGGTGTCAAGCAGTCCAAGGAGTAAAGTGATCGACCACAGATCATATCTCTATTGCTTTATTTTCCCAGAATTTATTGTACGCTAGATTCTTTTATAGGATTTATTGTACCCTTTTTCTTTCAAAGTTTGTAACACAAAAGTTCGTTCAACTTTTTTGTTTATGGGAAACACATACGTCTGCGCCCCTCGTGGTCAAGCTTCCTAGGAAGGCCCCTAAACCTTTATTATGAAACTCTGAAGGCAGGGACAACCACCAAGGGAAGATCCCCTTGCTATAAAGATTTTGGAACCTCTGATAGTCAAACTACGCAGGAAAGCCCTGGAACCATCGCCAATGTTGGTGGAAGATACCGAAGAAGATGAACTGGAAGAGTACATCGTAGCTCGCACAGATGCGCCATCCTATGATAATTTAATTCCACAAGAAAAGATATTATATTTTCTCAATAAAGGTTTATCTTTGAATTACTCTATTGTCGCACATTAGAATGCTGTATATTCCTTAGAATACGGTCTAGGTCCATAACTGAACACACAGATAACTCATGCTTATGCAGTAGACCGAATTCTCTCATGCCAAGACTCTTGCTTCATGATTCCTACAAGAAAAAGGGGTGACAAAACCATCATCTTCGGGAAGATAGAAGATCGCCAAGGCATTATCATAGAAGAGTCGTAACCTGAGAGCGGTAGAATGCAACTTCACCGCTACAACACAACAGCCAAGCCATTGTCTAAAAGATGGGATATGATATAAAGAGCGATAAAAGCTTAAACTATGGCAAAGGCTGACGTCGGCCGCTGCGTCATTTCGCGCCTGTAGGCAAGCCAGAGACCTACTACCAACAGACCGGTCATGGGTTGCGGTATGTCACACCACCAACAAATTTCGAAGACTCGGAAGAAGTAGACGATTTACAATCTCACCCTTCGCAGTCCTCCCCTTAGGACTCCAACATAAGTCTCAGAGATATGTTTAAGCAAATATTGTCTATCAATATGGTGTCAACGCACACTGAGGAAGACAGCGAACACCCAGTTGAGCTCTTCAAAGTTGAGCCATGGGCTCAACGTCTAGACTCTCAGTGGAAGATATGTCTCGAACAACGGGAACCCCCCCTCCCCACTAAGACGAGGTAGTACTATGTCTAAGCTAGACATGTATTTCCCATCTCTAGCAATTTAGCCTAAAATGTACAGTGTTTACATTTTCTCATTTCCCCAGCACGTGCGAGAAGGCAATGTGATTTGTGCTTCCTCCTACAGCACATTGTCAAATCTATTATTTGTATTCCGGAGTCTTGAGTATGCAACAGATAATGGATCTATAAATAATACTCTAAAATAGTAGTTCATGTCCATATTACCTCTGAACTATAAACTTCTCATTCTCCTTAGTGAGAGCAAACCTTGGAGCAAAGGAAAATATTTGCGTTAACATTACCACTGTCTTATTTTCTCTATCTCCACCAAAATGTCTTACCATGTCCACATTACCTCTGAGTAAGATATTTCCATAACTTTTTCATATCTTCTCAAAGCAAACATTCCTACCTATTGACTATTCATCGTTATGTCCATAATACCTCTAAAGATGCGCGTCATTTAAATTTATCATCCATAATAAGTTTAAAGTACGCCAAAGGTGATGAGTCCACCAAAAAAATTGACATCCACAACATAGAGCAAAAGAGAAGTTCTGAAAGAAGAAAAAAAGATTTTTTTATTAATATTCAAGATCATAAGTACAAATGATGGAAATCCATTATATTTAAGGGTTTTCATTAATATTCAAGGTCATGAGTAGATATGATGGAAAGATCCTACAATCAGAACTTTCTATATCAGGGGACCCCACTGTGCTATTTCTGGTACCAACGCAAGTGAAGCCGGCAGCTCAGTACGTTCTGGGTCACTCCTCCAACAAGCCCCTCAGTGCAAACCTCAATACATGGAAAATAATCTATATTGGGGGATAACAAGGTAGCTTACAACACAGAACTAGGCCTGCATAGATGCACACGGGCCCACTTCTACCATGTGGATGAGCTGCGGGTAGAAGTCTCGGTTGGGATTTTAATCCCAACCCTATGATCGATACGACGGCCATATTCGGGGGTAGCTACAATGAGCTAGGTTGGAAGACGATAAACAGTCTCCCGGGTAATATGTTTGTTCATCACGAACAATAGGACTTATGATATCCTTCCATACTCCATCGGGACCCGAGCAAACTAAGACAAGCCCTACATGACGAACAAATGCACCAAGTCAGAATGGATACAAACTCGTACAACAAAACAGACATGCACAACATGCACACTCCCCTGAAGTGGTGCTCTTAAGGCCAAAAATAAGTTATTTATGCGCATGAGCATAAATAACAACTTCGCATCCATGCGCGTAATCAACCACAGAGCGCACATTCTAGATACGTGTCATAACCCGCACTCAAAATTTGGGCATGAGCCATGGGTACATCCAGCCTACGCTGTAGCATTGGCTGTAAAACGTTGTCTAGGTCTCAATACTACTTAAACATAACTCACAAGATAACCTATCAATAATCTCAACTCCATAAGGAGGACAATGAATAATACATTGATCAATAATTCATAATGTACTCAATCACAATAACTATAGAAAGATAATGGCACGATAAGATATAAAAAGATAAGGAAGTACCGACATAAGTCAAGCACAACAACTCAAATACAATAATAATCTAGAGTCTAGCTATCCCAACATAAATAGTCTCAACAATAATACAACCCAAGTCTCAAGTTTAGAATAATAAATACAAAGATATCTAAACCAAGAATCTGTCTAAACGACTGCGGGTGGTGTCTCCTCTAAGGAGAGTAACTCCTCTAGAATCTCCGGTATATAGTCTTCCTTTACTCCTGGGCCAAAGTGAGTAGGACAGAAGTCCTCAAGGTCCTCTGAAAAATGTTATCCAGTCAGGATTGGAGCGAAGCACAAGCACTAAATAGCAGTTTTATTTATATTGACAAAAACTATAAGACAGTGTAAGAAAATACATGATAAAAAATACTAAAAAAATAGGAATACTGGAAAGATATGTAATCAGCAATAGTACTAACTAGCAATTAAAAGATATATATAAAGGCTAGAAATGAGTGAACTAGAATAAAAAATAGAAATTATAGCTAAGTATTGTAAAATATCAGTTTACTATGTGATCGACTTGGGACAAGATCAGGCTTGTTATATATGATTGCGATGATACATGTGAGGTCAGGCTAACCATCTGGTTAGCTATGGTGGGAGCAATAATCAGGCTAATCATATATAACAGGCTATAAGGTATGTAAATAGTCAGGCTACACCCTACGTGATATGTTGGATGAGCTATGATGCATGTAAAGTGGGGTATGATCACATAATCTTACTAATATTTCTCCGTCCCCAGCTAGCACGATGGATTCCAATCATGACTCCTTATGACGGGTATCTATGATACTAGCCCGTGTATCCACAGTATCAGAATCAAGTATACACAAAAACTAGAATCATAGAAATAATCAACATAATAAAAACTGTTAGAGAATGTACTCGTCTATGGTCCTGAGCAAGGTGTGAGGATCGATGACCAAGCCGGTGTCACACAGACCTATATATATGGTGTGTTGCATCAATACAAGGTTCAAAAATAAAAATAAGTTTAATTGATGCAATTCTAGGTCATAAGGCCAATTCTAAGTCAAACCGACTATTTCTAGGTCATAAGAGTCTAACACTAGGATACCAAGTCAATGCACTATGAAACTAAACTATACTAATTAATCTAAGATACTTAGAGACACTCTAAAAAGCCGTATCCTAAGATACACAAGTTTTAAATATGAAAATAGTAATTTATATATCTTAACAAGTCAATACACTATATACTATAACAATTGATAAAATTTGGATACCTTGGCCTTGCACTAATGCGTATCTCACTACCTACACACCCATCTCGATACTCAAGTCCAATACCTTGGTATCGACCCATTATCTTAACATTACCTTGGTATTCCAAGGTAATTCAACCCTCATGAATAGCTAATACCCAAATCAACTATACTTGCTAATTGCATATAACTACATACATAGAGATATATAAATAGCTACTATATACTAATCACTTAAACCAATTAACCCAATACCTACACTTAACACAAACACTAGTATACATATCTCACTAAAAGCAACTGAAAACTGATACTAATACATTGAGACTTGCTGATACTCTAACTGATACCTTATACTAACATAACCTTAGGTACCTTAGTAAACTAACCCACAGATACACTGATATCTGATACTCTACAGGTCCTGTGTGCATACCGCATTCACTGTGCAGTGGCCACACTATGCTGATAACTAAATTGCATACATTATTGTGCAGATACTGAACTAGCTAATTCTTACTGTGCAGTGTGTACTGCCTGCACTCAATGCAATGCCCTTGTACACTGCACATCACATACCATACCAAACTACAGTGTCACATAAACACAGACACATATACTCACTGAAACTGCTCACTCACTCACAACCCCAAACTTGCTATCACAGCAAGCTGCTGCTACCTGCAGTGGCTCGTACCCCTGCACACACTGCTACTGCTGAACAACAACAGTAACTTGTAGTGCTCGATACCCCTATTCACTACACTCCTATACAACCTCACTCAAATTCCTCACACAGTGAAGTCCCACTCGATTCAACCATATCTATACTTACACACTAAACTAACTAACACTAGTACACTTATAAACATAGGAAGCAACATAAAGAAATATATGATACCCACATAATAACTAAACTGGCTCCAAGTATCTAATATCTGAAACTAAAATAGGCAAGACAAATATGCAAATAGATACAATTTTACTACTGATACTCACATAGATCAAGATGACAATGAACTGATACTGAATTCACTTCAACATCTTACACCCGATCCTTCCCCCCTTCAACACCCTGAGCACAGCCACAACCACACACACACACACAAACACACAGCACATTCTCACACAACACTCACTCACTGCCACATATACAGTGAAGAACCTGATACTGCACAGTAACTAAGAAATCCAATACTGCACAATAACTGATAAACCAATACTGCACAGTAACTAAGAAACCGATCCTCCAAAGACAGTCCCCCACCATTATGTATACATATATACATATATATATATACATACATATATATACACATATATATATTTAGGTATATAT